>OU862873.1:11903224-12503224 GCA_917880715.2 Matsumyia berberina
GGTAGGCGACAGAAGGAACTATTTTCCCAAGCACGAAAATCAAATCTCTTACTACACTGCAACATACAAATTAATCATAGAAAGTACCTTATGAAAAGATTTCTCTCGCTGCATCCTTTTTTTTCCGATTCATAATTAACTTCACCCTGGGTGCTCTTAATAAAATGTACGCTGACGACGAGAAAACAGCAGGCATGGATAATATTATAGAATAGCCTAGCAATTCGGAAAAACGACTTGCAGGTGTATAAACTGTTATCTCTTATTCGAAAAATTCCAAGGAAAATTGTCGGTGCACAAAGGTGCGAAAAGGATCTCGGTAAATGTTTCATGGAATAACAGACAAAAGGCAGATTGCACATCCTCGGCAAACAATATACGTGAAGAGCATTGAATTGTTAGAACTGGGATTCCAGTAGATGCAGAATTGGGAGAACTGACGTAAGATTGTTCAAAGTACACCTAAGCTTTCTTTTCATTTCGAACTTTTTCTAGTGAACCAGCAAATCGAGGGGAAACCACAGAGATTTATCATTTCAAGTGGCAAGGAAATTCCTAAGCTGATTCATAAAAACTTTGAATGCCTGGCTGCTACTAGAATTATCTCCTCAGCAACCCTAATGGAAAATGTCTGAAAAAAAAAAAAAAATCCTTTTAAAAGCAATTGTCATTCAGTGGTATGGTGTGTGGAAAAAACCCTACTAATTTTTTTGACTCGCAACGAACACCTGTTTGGGATATTCTACCTCTCGAAACATAAAATTACAGCATATTACAGCAACCCATGACTTGATAGAAATTACAATAAAAATAAATCATAAGAAGGACACAGCCATCTCTCAATGGGGTGGATAACGAAAGAAGTATAGGCGTCCAAGCAATATGAAGAGCTTATTTTATAGAAATGTGTGAGAGGAGGCACTTCTAAGAAGCGGTTTATTTCACAATTTCGGAAAGTCACTTTGAGCTCAAAATCAGGCTTTAAAATGTGAAATGTGTCAATGTACAAAGGGAGTCGCACGAACATATACTACGATTAAACAGGACAAACTTAGTGGGGACATCTTGTTTTTGAGGCGCGGACGTCGGCGAAATGGGTTTTGTCGTGATGCAAAAACTGCAGGGCATTTTATTTTCATTGTAGGTCAGTTTCGGGTGCAACATGAGACATTGACGTAAATTAAATTTTTCCACTGGGTTCAACGCCCCCAGCCAAAGGGAATGAAAATTAAATTAACATCCGTAATTGAGTGTAGGCTACACCATATACAATTTTCCTTTAGCAAAAATTACACTGGACCCACGGGACATTTGTGGAATTTTCATGATTTTCATTGACTTATCGTAATATTTTTTTTTAAATTTTCGTCCGCCCTTTAGAGTTTGTGGAAACTCAATAATGGAGAGAGAGGAAGGGGTATAGAGGAGAGTCAAAGAGTAGACTCGCGTTGATGGACGGTAAGGTGACGGCACCCTTTCATTTTTGTTTCAGAAAACCGGGGTTGTGTTCCTACTGAATATTGCTTTCGGTTTTCACAACAAACCGTGTGTGGATTGCAAAGCTTTTACGACAAACAAGCCTTGGTGATGAGCAAATATGTACATACTAAGTTAATTAAATTTTCTCTTTTCACTCAGCCAATTGATAGTCCTCGCGTACGCACATATCGTCTATACTGAGGGGTTATTAAAATTGGACACAGTAATTATGTTCTTAAAAAAAAAACTACACACGCACATTACATCTGATGTTGCTATTTGTACAGGTGGTACACAGTGATAGAAATTACATTTCACCATATAAATGTCAAATTTAAAATCACAACTTTAGCGTGTTTATTGTGCCGATGAGTGGATTAAAAAGCAAACCAAAATTGACATTTGGCAATCAGCTCGGCCTAAATTCAAGGGGATTTTGTTCTGTCTGTCCCCCAGCCTTTTTGTTTTACATGTCACCTATTAATAATAATGACTTGTTCCCGTTCTGTAATGCTGGGGACGCGACCACGGATCTGCCAACATACCAGTTCCCTGAAACATGTCTTAAAAACTTGTTTACAAAAATTCACATTCACAATACTCGTCGCTAAAGATTGGCTTCTTATTCTCTTTTGCAAAAATCGCTTTTGTTCACTTGTTTTATTTTCAGCGCGAATAATACTTCCATTGTCCCTATTAGAAATAAATTCAGGTCTTACGCATTTTACGTGTATTGTTAAGCCACCCAAATGCCCTCCACACCAACGTGACCATCTTTTGGCAGAAGCTGGTAGGTAGATACCAATTACCACGGTAACTTTCAATCCCACTCCAGTGGTATATTCTTAATTCATTGTCTCTAGTATCCTGATATGTGCACGTGCCTAATGAAGGCAGATACCCCACCGTATGTAGATGATTGTTTTCAATAGCACAGGACGTGCTTTTTAAACAATCGTTTCGAATCGAATTTTCCAGGGAAACTTAGGTCGGTGGAGATTACCCAAGTACATATACAATGAGTTATTAATTTTTTTTGGCTCATTAAGCGGCAAGGGAATAACAATGTTATTTCCATGGTTTCGTAAAAAACAAACCATTAGGTGAATGTTGAATGTAAAAACGATGTTTTGTGATTTATTTTTCTAAATAACCACCCACTGTTTGCGGATGGACCTAAAATCTGATACTACATATATTGATTTGAATGTAAATTCCTTCACTTTAAAACGCCGATACAAAAAGCATCTAAGGAAAAAAACACTGCATATCCGTACATTTGATACAAAATTAAATGTATCGCACAAAGTTTTTACATCATTACCATTACAGTTGGTTGCATCATTCGAATTTATTTTTTTCCAGGAACTGATTTTGACGTCGCGACGCACAAATTTCAACTTTGTCTTGTTTTTCTCGCATTGCAAACAATAACTATTTCAACTAAGAAAAAAAGACTAAATAACTTTTAAGTACTACTATCTAGTTTCCCTGTTTTGTTTTTACGCTAAGTGTTATGATAATCTATACAAAAAAAGAAAACCTACCGCTGCAGAACTGACAACAAAAATGTGAAGAAAATCTTTAAAACAAAAGAACGAAAGATTAAAGTTTAGGGAATTTTTAAAAAAACAATAAAATAAGTTTACACAAAGTTACATATAAACTGAAATATACACTTTCTCAATTTTTTTCTTAAAAAAATATAAAAATTAAGTGAAACGAATTTATTGAACAAAACAATCAACAAAACAAATAAACAAAAAAGAAAACACCAATTTTTTTTTTAATGGGCTCTTTGGAATACGAATATAATCAAGTCAAAGAGCAGAAACCACAGATACAACATCAAATGAATTCTTCGCCAAAGCCGCACCACAAACAGCTACTAAATACGATGGGTAGACAACATTCGCAACCACTGCCCCCTGAAAAAACGAATGACTTGAATACGAGTCCGGAGCAAAATGCGCCAACACAAATTCATTCGAATCCTTGCAGTCCCATAGTCTCGGCTCGGTTACAGCAACATCACCAGCAACAGCAACTGCAACAGCAGTTGCAAAGTCAGCACAAGAAACACTCGCTGGGCGGGAGTGGATTGATGGCCAATTCCATCACTCAGCAGCAGCTGAACATTCAGCAGCAGCTGCAGCATCAGCATCAGGCGCACATAAACCTCCATCAGCACCATCTGTCGAATATAAGTATCAATACGACAGCCACAGGTGGAGATGGTGCTATTGGAGGAGCTGGCATGACAAGCATGACAAGTGACCAGCAACTTAGTCAAATGTACAACAGTCAACAGCATTCGGACTACATCATCTCCGACTACATGGAAAAGATATCGACGCGAATTAGTCTGCTGGAGACTGAATTAAAATTCGCCTGGCGCGCTTTAGACCTTCTGTCAAGTGAGTATGGAAAGATGTACGTGCGACTTGACAAACTCGAAGGTATCACCATGGAACAGCAAGTGGTGGTGTCTAATTTAATGCAGCTGCACGGACGACCACGTTTAAGGGATCCCGAAACACTTTTTGCCCCGAACGAGGATTATGAGTCGGATGTGGCAGCAGAGCATGAAGTACATGATCCATCATCGACAAACGACTTTAATAATCTTTTGGAAGAGCTTAAAAATGAAGCTTTAGAACCATCTTCCTCGTTGACATCGGTTGGCAAAGTGAAATCCTCTGGTACTGGGGCATTCAATAAAATTGCACTACCGCCGAGATATTCTCCGCGCTCGAAATCCCCCCATGCTTCTACCACTCGGTCGTTGGATGAGCTTGGCGCTAGAAGCAATCGTATAAGTAGAAGCTTTCAAGACATCCAAAATCGTTTGCGACAGAAACTATACTCCGACTCAGACATTGAGCATTACAACACTCATCAGGAACAAGAACTTGCCAAACTTAAATTACAAATGATGCGTGAGCGAGAGTTTAGAGTGGCCAGTGGTGGAGCTGAATGCATTTACGGCATGAGTGACAGCATGGAAATGCTAAGTTTGAACGGTCGAGGGGTAGGAGTAGCAGGGCCAGTGGGAGAGCTAAACGAGGAACCTACACCTTACGACCAGGTCAGACAAGAATACAATTTTTTTCGGCACGCTGCCGAACTAAACCGCGAGAGATACACCAATAAGCTGGGCAAACTTAGCGATGATGATATCACCGAATCGGATGAGTTTTTTCACCAGCCTGCCTCTAAAATCGGGGAGGGCGGGCTGATAGTGGTGCCGATCGACGATTCTGGAGGAGGAAATGAAATGAATGAGGAATTCTATAAGACACTAAACCAGGCCTATCGTGATGATTATTTGGGGGCAATGTCCTCAAGTATGCATCATGAGATGAGCTCTAGCCATGGCGGTTTTCATTCACGTCCAATGTCTTCTCTGGGCATGATTTACGAAGATAATGAGGACATGGTCCAAGAACCAACAACCACCACATCAATATCATCGTCAACCATCATCAGTCGGTCGGCAGTGGCATCATCGATAATCGCCACAACCCAAGCATTTAGCATAATACCCACTGGCTCTGCCCTCACCACCACTGATCCAAAGAAGTCACTGAGAAGCAACAAGAAGCAGTTGCACTCCGAAATGGACATCTTGAACAATTTTAAGTCAGCTCTAGCAGCCGCCAGAACTGAAGCAGAATCTGTGACCATAATCACTACAATATCGACAGCGACAACCATTACCACGGGTGCCCGAAGATCTTCCTCCGAGTATACGTCCACACCGAGTACGTACAATGACCTGGGATCATTTCGGCGTTATGATCCCTTCGGTGATGATCAGACCAGTGCCGATGTTACTGGAAGCGCCTTTAGTTTACGGCAACAAAATGACCTAATCGATACAATAATCGAGGGCATAAACAAAATTGAGGATTTGAGCTCACTGACGCCCACACAAATCCTCAAGCTGCGTAGTCTTATAAAGCGCGAGAACGAATTCTTTGAAAAGGTCAAGAAAGTCGATAAGAATCTGATCCGATTGCTGCTCAACCCAATCACTATGGGCGGAGAGCTAAGCGGAAGTAGTGCCAATAAATTTAACACAATCATACTGAAGCTGGAGCGCAACATCGAGACATTGAAGAAACTGATCGGCCCAAGTGACCCAGTTCCTTCGTTTACGGTGCAGCAGAGAAATGATGCCAGCGTCATACTAAGGGGCGACGATGACGATGAAGAGGCTGGCTATAGCTACAGCGCTCAATTAATACGTCACAACTCGAACTTGAATGAGCAACTTAAACTACTTGATACCAAAGAGACTGAAATGCATCGAAGACAAAGAAGTACAAGTGATTCGGAAGACCGCTATGGCTACTTTGGCGCCGACAATTTCGTCGACATTGACGCGGAGAATGAGCAGGAGATCTTTCGTCATGGTGATAACCTAGATCACAGAGCGAGTAGTAGTAATATTTACAATAACGATGAGTACATTAAGTCCTTAAAGAAATCGCTGGAGCGGCATAACTCCATGTTATTTCTGCTGCATCTGCAAAATCCGAGTTACGAGAGGAAAGTCGACGATTTTTCCACACTTTGTGACGAGGACATGCTATGTAACTCGTCGCAAAGTCCACCCCCACCGGCTCCGAACAATGAGGAGACAAAAGTGATCGAGGAAGTGTATTTTGACATTGATGAGGATACGAACAATATAATCCTTGATGAGAATCAAGAGATCTCCACCATGAATCCATTCCATTACGATATTCTTCAGATGCATAGGCGTAGAGAATCTGAGAGGGAAAGGGAGCGGACGCTGGAGAGGGAAAATAAAAGAAATGTAGACGACGAAGACGAGGGCGATGAAGAAGATGTAGATGAAGAAATCGAGGATGACGACGAGGAAGAGGGACTCGAACGAAAGCAAATCTCGCAAGTACATGCATTGGTTCCAATCAGCAATCCCAGCAGTAGTTCGAGCTACCTAAGGCATCATTTACAACCGAATGCTGTTGAGCAATCACCAAAGAAGACGAAATCAGACTCCGGGCTTAGCTCACTGAGTGGAGTTTCGAGTTGGGAACGATCACCAATTTCACCGAATGCAAGACCAGTGTCAACAGGTCGGTATGGTGGCTCCAGCGAGGACAACAATCCATTCCATACAAGCTCCCTGACAAAGTTCACGCACACCAGATCAGTGACAATAGCAACGGCTTGTTCTCAAATTCCGACAATCCTGAGTACAACAACATCGCTCTCCTGTGCCGAGAGGAATGATTTCATGTTCTCCGAGGAGAATCTCAATTACATTAAGGAGCTCTCGAAGAACATGCCCATCTGCTCGGCGTATGAGAATAAATCGATGTTTGATGCACAACGTGAACGAATTCTGGGAAAAGACAGCGGAACTGTTGATGAAATGTTGGCTTGGGATGAGCAACAACACACTGCGGAATCGCTGCGTACTGCTGGCCATCCTTCTGAAGCATCCCCCGGCGCAGCCGGCATTGCGTCACCAACATCAGCCTCTATGCAGAATTTCCCCGATTTGATACGCAATCAGTCAGAACAAAATTTCTATGATCAACCAGCTCAGGAGTCACCGACGCGTGATCGAAAATCACCTGCTCCTCCTATAGATGCATTACAGCAACGACCTGTACGGGATTCTATAGGCAGACAGAGTCGGAGCAGTGCCCAACAATCCCCCTCGGCGTACTACGAAGAGACCGATATCGACGATATGGAAATGGCAGCCCAGAAGCATCGAAACCTCACCGACCGGCTCGTCTATTATCCATCGTCTAACAGCCTGACAGATTACAACAGTTGCAAGAACCTGGATTACATGGGCCAGGGCGAGTATGGAACCGGAGCACGCCCACGCTACCGATACTACTCATCTCAACCATCTTCATCGCAGCATAGTCGTCATCTGGAGCAATTGGAATTACTGCATCAACAGCAACAGCAGAAACATATCAATGACTTACAGCATCAGCAACGAAATATGTCGCAACAGTCGTATATACTCAATCGAGGAGGATATGTGAGTCTTCCGACCGAATTAGTAGAAGATCCAGCATCCGCATCCTATTCATATCATCAGCAGCATATTCATCGTGTTCTTAATCAACAACAGCAGCAGCCATACATCGTTAACCAGAAGCATCAGCAAACAGCAGAGAAACACGGCAAGTTTCATGTGTGGAGCAAGATTAGCCATCTTTTGCCCGATTTGAAGTTCAAACGCATGGGCAAGCACAATCGGTCACAATCATTGACAATCGACGTGGAACATGATACCACCGCATATCCATCCTCGTCTGGCTACAAACAACATTATCCGCAAAAGCAACAACAAAAGCACCACGGGATGGACTTAATGAAACGCTTTACGAAGATACCTCCGATGACACGGCGCGCCACCCACACGGGTGGCAGTAGTAGTGGTCAGGTGCCACCAACGAGTGCGAGCAGCACCGGAGTTAAGAAAAAGAAGTGTTCACTCTCGTCCACGGTAAGCACCCTTATGCAAAAGGCAAAAACGTATCGCCGACACAGCTTCGGAACGCGTCCGGGATCGAGTATGTCTGATCCGGGAGAAGATATGCCAAATTTCACATCCTCCGACAATGATGACTCGGTGGTGAGTGATACCCGAAGGTCTCTACACGACCAAGACTACTACGGCGCCGGGGATGCTGATAGAATGGGAATGTTCAAGCAAATCCGACAGAGGCCCGCTCCCTCGATGAACTATCAACAACAACAACAACCTATGGCAAGACGATCTCGGGACGATGATGGAATGATCCTTGATATAGTCGAACAGAGAATAAGGTCGACGTCGGTCGACTCGTATCAAATCCAGCCATCTGCTTTGTCACCGCCAACAAGAGAGGACAAAGAAGAAGCATCATATGCTGTTGTCAGCAAACCACATCGTTCTCCAACAGAAGCTCAAGTTGACCAAGACAATATGTTCCTTAATTCAATATTTCCCACCGTTGGCGATGCTATTAGACATCATCAACCAGAAAATGACTACGAAGAGGGCTACGAAGAACCACAACTTCCGCACCTACAGCGGCAAATGTCGCCTCCTGATATTAAGATACAACCCGAACTAGAACTACTACAAAGCGACGAGGATCGTCATAAAAGGAGGAGTTCTGGTCCGCTTCTTCAGAAAGTCCACTCCATTTACGTAGAAGATGACGATGTGGATGAGGTCTACACGTCAATGGGCTTTAGTCAGCCACAAATAATTACACCGGTCATGACACAACCCACCACGACCCCAACACTCAATGGTGCAATGGCCTCAACTTCAGTGCCAATGACACGACCCAACAAATACGGCCAACGTAGCCAAGCCTCTCTGGATATACCAACAACGAGCCGTGATGACGAGGACAATCGTAGCCAGCACTCCTATCGCACGGTATCCTCTTCACGCCGCCAAAGCACTGAAGACAGCATTGACACCGATGACGAGTACTTCTGCTATGAATTGCGTCAGTTGGAGGAACTCGAAACTCGGGCTCAACTAGACGCTCAGAATGAAGAAGGACTTCTATCGCAAATCGATCAGCTGGGCACTGGCCAGCTGGATAGCGTTACCGCGACTCCACCACGACCGATTATTATGTATCAACCAGATCCCGAAGTGAAAGAACAAATGACCAACGTTCTCGATGAGCTAAAAAGCAACGTTAAGGTGCTAGAAGAAGACCTGGAGGAAGAGGAAGAAGAAGAAGGTGGAACGGAAGATGGCCCAGACGACGAAGAAGACGACGTAGATCTAGATGATGATGATGAAGACATCATCTCGGAAGACACTATGCCAGAAACTGCGCCGAATGGCAGCGTTTTACATCATCAGCTGCCATCGCTTCCAGCTCAGTATCATCATCACATTCTGCCACAGGTTCCGCCACAACAGTTGCAATTTCACCACCAACGCCTGCCATCTGCTGTGGTGTCCAACCCCAAACTAAATGTTTACGAAAAGTTTGCCAAAGTGACGGACATCCACAGCGCCTGGCAAGACAACGATGAAGCCGAAGAACAACGCATGCTTAACGAACTGAATATGGTCGAAGCCAATATGATTCATGATCAACAACAGAAGCAGCGTCAACTGAAGAAGGTCAAGAAAGTGAAGAAGCGTCAGAGAAATATCAGAAAGCTGCCAACGGACGCCGATGACAGTGCCGACGACATACCCTTTTCTTCGTCCTCATCGCCATACTCCTCGTGCGGTGAGGACCGTCAACACCGACATGCCGCAGCGAAAACAAAGCGTCGTATCAATAGTCCAGCCGTTGGTACCACCCATGAACCGGTGCCACCGATGTCACCAGTAGTTATTGATGAACAGCCCAAGAATGTCGTCTCAGACGAGGAAAAACGCAGCCCGTCGTCTGGGGCAACATCGGGACCCGATACACCGACCGACGTCAGTGATGAAGACCAAGAGCAGGCCTATGGACAGGTCTTTAAGACCGTACAGAACTACAATGAATTCAAGGAGAGTCAACGCAAGGAAAACAGTTGCCAAGAAAAAAACGCACTAGCGAACAGCTCTTCTCGAAACGCTGATGAATTTGTGTTGGCGCAGCAGCAGGAAGAGCCGGATCAGCAAGATCGGCAGGATGAGCAGGATTATCAGGATCAGCAGGAGCGCAAACAATCCACGGAATCCGTCACCCAGGTTTCCGATCAACAAGAACAAAAAGCCGTGGCAACCACAGCTAAATCAGCTATCTCATCTGCGATTAGCGCATTAAATGGCTTCTCTGAAGAAACGTCCAAAACCCCGACGTCTGATGATGAGGAGACAGGGCAGGAAAAATCAGGTGATGGGGTGGTCAAAGCGCCGGCAATGAAAGCACTCAGTCAGGAATCGAGTGCCAGTGTAGAGGGCTCAGTGGCGAGTAATGGTTGTACTGCCCTGGGCAGTAGCAAATGGAAATTACTGAAGACACTGAAGGAAAAAAAGCTCGAAGAGCGAAACAATCAGGATAAGATCAGAGAAGAAGAGCTGTTTAAGGACAGGGAGAAGGTAAAGTTATATATATGTATACATTTTTTTTTAAAGTGTACGGATTGGAAAGGCAGAGTGACTTGGATAAACTGATGGTACGAGTATCCTCTTTTAACAGCCATTCGATGAGTAAAGTTTGATCTTTCTCGTGAAGGCTCAGTCGGCTTTCAAGTCAACGTCTTCCAAATCCAGTTCTAAAGCTCTTGGTTTGATAAATGTGATCCCAGAATAGATGAGCCTTTGAGCTTTCTTCAAACTTAAGGAATGTGTGTTGACTTGTAAGTCCGCGACTTTCGATTGCTATTCACCTCCAGTTCCTAGCGTCAAAACTCACTCAGAACACGCTTACTACTTGCTTTATATTTTTTCTATTTTAAACACAGAATGGATCTGGGCCCGGTGATGTTGGCGGACGTGGCAATGGCCATCCAGGCGATAACCCATTCTACAGCAACATTGACAGCATGCCAGATATTCGACCCCGGCGAAAATCGATACCGCTGGTATCGGAACTTGTAAGTACAACTATATTTTCAATATCAAATATTTAAGAACACGAACCAGAATCAGTTTATATTCACAAATGCCACACAGACTTTAAAATTTGATTAAACAAAGTTCACTATATATAAATAACTTAGGCAAACAAAAGAAACAAACAGATTCATATAAATCATTAAATTATCTTTAAGTGTATTTACGTTTAGACATATTTATTAATTGTGTTCGTATTTTCTACATTTGTGTGTCTCTTTAACAAAAAACAAAACAAAAAAAAACAAATAATAAAATACGAAAAATGTTTTAAAAAATTAATATTGGACCCGAAAAGGTGCTCAAGGTATATGTCCAGAATTTCCCAAATTATTTTCTCTTCAGTTTTTCATTCAGTCACTTTCGTATATTATATTTCTTCTTCTTCAATTATTTTATACCATTCTATTTTATTTTGTTGGTATTTTTGAAACAATAGTTCTTATGTTCTTTGACTATTTTTAGTCCTTAAAACAAGTTCACCTAATTATACTTTAGCAAATTGTTTAGTTATATATATATTTTCAAAGCTTTTTTGCAAAACAAAACAAAAACTCATAACAATTAGAACAGCAACTGTTTAAACAAGTACTACCTATACTTCACATCACTTTTTTTTTTATTTTGCTGGAGATTTAAAGAAAAAAAGAAATGAAATTTTGGCAAAAATTGCACTGTTCACAGTTGGGCATGAATTTTCTTCTTATTTTGGTTTCAAAGTTTTTTTTTTTTTTATTTTTCTTCTTTTGTTTTATACAATTGCTGATGTAGAACACTTGACACTTTTTGCTTTATCACCGTCACGTTTTCTTAAAAAAATAAAGTTAAAATTGGATTGTTTCTATTCTCAATTTGTTTGACACGTTATTAATGAGCTAAGTAGTTTGAGTCAACGCTAGGAGTGAACATTGAATGCACTTGCATATTGAATAAGTTAAGCTTGAAACATTCGATCTATACGAGGAACAGCCGTGTATTCTAATCTAAGCCTGTGTCTCACTTTTACCTCCAATTTATCTAAAACGAACACTGGTCTCTCTGCTTCAAAGAATGTTATGAATACAAAAGTAGTAACAGCTTTCAGTTTCTTGCTTCAATTGAAGAGAATAGCCTTGGAAAAATATGATACGTCAACTGCATTGGTCCTACATACAAAAGATTCTTATTAAGTCTGACACCATGGTCCTTTAATTTTTCACCTTTTCAAGTGGAAAGAAAACCTTAAATTCAACAAACATCTCAAAGTAAGCAATTTATATTTTTATTTACTCCAGCTCTCCCACCATTTTCCACGAGAAACCTTAAAATTTAACATTTTCTTAGAGAGACGCAAAAAACGCGAGAAATTAGATTAATTCATATTTAACTCACTGCACTTTTTGGCTGTTCACGTGTTTGTTTTGGCTATTTTCAAAAAACAACTTTTTCGAATTTTGTGAATTTACGGTTCATTTTGTTATGGAAAACATGCCAATTAATAGGAAACGTGGAGTAAATAAATAAATGAGATGTTTTAGGGGCATTTGAAATCCTGACAATGCTGACGAGGATCAATTTATTGGCCAGGATTGGTGAAATCTTTGTGCGGATGTTGTAAAGTGACCTTTTCATAGACTGAAAATTATGAAAAAAGTAAGGGGAATTGTGAAGTAGAACTGTCACAAAACAAAGCACGCAAAGGACCTTTTGCGATCCCTAAAAATAACTTTATTAAACAAATTTACTTGGAGGAATAGCACTGAATTTAGCTATTGCTGCTTTTTATTCACACTACTACCTAGATCGTAATTCCGATTTCAGGATCTTGGACATGAAATTCATGATGCATGACCTAGAGTAGCACAAAATGTACTATTCCTAGGCATATAGAACAAACCGCCTTTACCCACCTTTATTTAACTGCGCTCGTTGTTCAACCGACAATCCATTCTGTAACGGAATAGAATATATTGCTAACAGTTTTCACCCCTTGGGGTGGGTCCTTCTTGTTGACTCAGATACCTGAGGAATTCAAAGAAACTAAATAACCCTTTAGTCTAATGGTCGCCCCATCAAACCCAAAGGCGACATTTTGTTCTTTGGTAAATACGCCTGTTGAGTGCTTTGAAAAATAAAGTGCTGATCTGTTTTATTTTTGTGTTTTGCAGAGCGCTACTGATTTGTTTTTTATTTTAACAAGCAGCCAGTTCCCGGGGTGCTCATTAAGCAAAAATCTCGAGTTTCATAAACCAAGAGAAAAGTTTGTTTTTGTTTATGCTACTACATCGGATTTTGGACTGCTAGGGAGGGAGTTGCATATTTTTGTTTTTCAGCATTCCCTGACAGATCCAGGGTATTCAACACGAGGTTAAATTGCCAATAATAATATTTCGTTAAATGAATCTGTTTCCTACAACCCTCTCATTTTGGGTGGCAATGGCAGAAAAGTTATTTACCACCACTTTGTCAACTTAAAGCATTTCATTTTCTTTTTTCTCAATCTATCGAGCCGCGAATTTTAGGATAATTTTCAGAACCGCGTAAAACAAAAAAACGTTCTTTTTTTGTTAACGAAGCAGATACTGTGTGTTAGTAAAGAAACAATCGCTTTAACAAGTAGAAAAACACATGCATGGTTATACTTTTTTATATTGATAATTTGTTTGTAGGAACAAACTACCACGTTTACATATCACAACAAACAATACTAGTTTGGCGTTAAAATTGAAATAATTTTACAAAAAAACTTAAGCTTAAAAAATTAAACAAAAAAATTGTTTAACAAACAAAAGCAGTTTTATTGGACATTTTCTAATTGAGATTTCAATTTATAAAACTAGACGACAAAATGCATTGCAGCGCATGATATTTCTTTGTAATTTACAACAAAAAAATAAAAAAATAATAATAATAATAATATTTTCTTTCAATGTTTGGATTGTAGAATACGCTAAAAATTTAGTTCGACTTATTTTTTTGAATATTTTATTTCTATAAATTTAGCTTAGATGATGATTTTGTTTTTGATTATTGAATTCTCCAATATCTCGTGATTTAATTAAAATTGAAATATTTTTCTTGTTCATTTATTATTTGAAAATTTTAATATAAAAAATTAAAATGAGGTAAAATAGACAATGGCAGCTACAAAAAGAAATGCCGGGCTAACTTCAGCTGTGCCACGGGCAACTCTTAACGATGAGGAACTGGTAAGAACATCAAATTTTCAATTTTACACAAATAGATAAATACGTTAGCTTAAGCTCATTTTGTTCGCAAAAAGCGTGCGATTGTGAAAATATTGAAGCGATAAAATGACTCCAGGCTTCAGCTTAATGTATTTATTGTGTTAAATGTAAAAATATGCACACGGAATCCACAAGTTCTTTCGTAGTTTAGAATAAAACAAGAAAACAATTCTGTGCTGTTTTACCCTGAAACCGAATTACCAATAACGAGTGGGAATCGTAATCGAATGATGGATTAACCTTATTGGGAGCGGTAATGCCAAATCCTCAGATTTTGATGAGGAGTTACTCGTTAGCGAGTATGTTAATTCGGCCAGTGAATTTAAATATGATTCACCCTTGCCACTGTAGCATTTATCACACCAAAGTTATAGCTATGTGTTAAATTGGCGCTTAAAACAGTCGAGTGAGTAAGTGCTGGTGTCTCTTTAAAAGACCTTGGTATTCACAACTCCTTCAGTCTCCCTATCCACTGCAGTATCATTCAGCCCAAAGTCATAGCTATGCGTTAGGCCGTCCTAAGAAGGGAAATAAATCCAGTATATCATTTATTCGACAGCTACAGGCTGAGATACAAATCAACGGAAGAACTTGGGATGCGCTTTGTACATATTGTGCTAGGCCTTGATACTTCTTTGATATCTCCTTTGATCTCCTTAGAAAATGCACGTTTATAAGAAGGCCCTGCAGGCCCTTATCTACCCAATCTCGTCAACTACCCCACATAATTTCGTACTTTGGACTGCAACATCACCCACTTATTGCTACGAATGTGAAGGACTTCTCTGGGGTATTGCCCGGCAAGGTGTCCGTTGTACAGAGTGTGGTGTTAAGTGCCATGAAAAATGCAAGGATCTACTAAATGCAGACTGTCTACAGAGTAAGTTGTTTCCTACTTATTATAGTATTCAGCTTTTCGATCAAGGGTAACAAGATTTACGTAGATATGTTTTGCTTCGAATTTAATTGAAAATATTTGGTAAAAATTATTTTGAATATTTTCACTTACCTTGTAGACTGCTATTCGTAAGAAATCTCATCAACTTCTTCGGGTCTCATTTCCATTTTACTTTTTTCCAAACAGGAGCGGCAGAAAAGAGCTCAAAACACGGCGCTGAGGACAAGGCAAACTCCATCATAACTGCAATGAAAGAGCGGATGAAACAACGTGAGCGAGAGAAGCCAGAAATATTTGAACTAATTCGGTGAGTGGTACAGTTGTTAAATTGGTAACCATTTATTGCTAATTTAAGAATTAAAGAATTTATTTCTAAAAACTTCCAATTAACCGGCAATTTAGCAATTTAAAGTATATTTCTCAAAACAGTTATACATTTTTTTGAACACTAACAAAAAGCGACAAACAATAAATAAACCTTTCTCATAAATTGCAATATAATATATGTATGTAATGTAGAGCGGTATTCAGCGTTGAGGAAAAATCGCATACAGGTCATATGAAAGCGGTGAAACAAAGCGTTTTGGACGGAACAAGCAAGTGGTCGGCTAAAATAGCAATAACAGGTTTGAATGAATGTTCATTGAAATAAAAAAAAAAAAAATACAAAATATATAAAAACAAAAAAAAGCTCCAATTGTTAGAACAATTAAATATATATAAAACAACAGAAACTAGACAAAAAAAAAGTTAAATGTACTTAAAAACAAAGAAAAAACAAGTAAAACAATTTTTTTTTCAAACAAAACAGCTTTAACTGCCGTGTCCGCCTTGACTGTTTTTGTTCCGTTTGTTTCGTTTAATTTTTTATGTTTTTTCCTTTTAAGATATTGCAAACATTTTAAATAAAATAACAGTAATTATTAACCTGCCTGTTGTTCACTGTTAGTGCAACTATTTGGCGTCATTTAACGTACTTACATATTTTTAAATGGAAATTATTGAATATTTACTCTGTGCGGCAATAAGGTGTGTCTTAAATATTATAAGTGTTTTTTTTTCGAATAGTTTTATGTATAGTTGTGTAAATAGTTTTAAAGCTTATGCTATATATATTTTTTTTTCAATATGTGTAGTGATTATTTGATGGATAAGGAAATGAGGGATATTCATTTATATGATATGTTTTTGAGTGTTTATTTATAGAAGCTTCGCTTGTTTGTTGTTTTTCATTGTGGATTTCAGCATTAATCTGTGTCCCTAACATCGTGTTTATATAGCTAATCACAGCACCACAGATTTCGGCATTAATCTATGTCCCTAACATTTGAAGTAAATCCTAGAGAAAGGTCGTGTTTCTATGGCTGATCAAGGGAGCGTAATTTTTTAAAGAGTTCACCTTGAAAATAACGTCAGTCTTCGTATGCATACTGATTTACATTTTGACGAATAACGGCCGGATCTCCTGTCCTTATTTGGAAATATCTCAATGGTTAGTGAGCATGCTGACACGCATGCTATTACTAGTAGAAAACGCTTTAAAATTATAAATATGTTCAGCTACGGAGTTATAAGAAATTCAGACTGTCTGTTTTGCTTTTAGAGCACTCATTTGGGCCAACAGTGTCCAAGAAGGTTTACAGAATGATGCCAAGGTTGTGCAGTATTTTCTTTTCTGTGACACAAATCGAAGTTTCTAAATTTTTGTTATTCTAAGAATAACAGGTGATATAGATACAATATTGACTATTGAAATACATATAATGAAATATTAATTCTTGGAGCTTAGAATCCTTAAAGAGAATTTTGTCGTTGAATGTTTGAGTTCTTTGGATTTAATATCTGTATCTACTGCATGACGTTCTGACCTTGCGACCATCTACATCTCCGTTCCGTCGCTCTCTCTGTTTTTTATTCTATTTAATGTGTCCATTTTTAACCGCATGTGTTTAGGATAAAACCACTACCAGAATTGGCCCTTCTTACTAAGTCGAGTGGTTTCTTTTTTTTCGGGCTCTGCCATTTGCCAGCCGATAACTGATTAATGTATGATAATTGAAACTCGATATTTCTGTGTGTCTCCTTAGTTAATTGTGTCGTTTTTTTTCTCATTGTATATATATGTATGTATATTTGTTTAAAAATTATTTATGTATGTATGCAAATACATGTTTAGGTATGTTTGCCGTGTAAACTTGTCGTTTTTGATGTATACTCGTTGGAAACTTCTTTTGATATTTGTTATCTCATTGTGGTCTGAATATGTTTTTTTGTTCTCCAATGATATTTTCTGATGTATTTTACTTGAAAAGCTTTTAAGGGGTGATTTAGGTATTACTTACATGAATCTGTTACGTTGTTTTGTTGAAATAGAACACATGCAGCAACAAAGCGAAAGCTACGGTATTGACTTGTACGAATTGGAACATTTTAGTTTAGAATGTTAAGTTATGTTTTCCTAAGATTAACGATGCTTTGAGCGTTTCCTTTGTTTGTATGTTTTAATATTTGAATGATCTCTTTTTCGCCACAAAGCCGAAACTAGGAAAATAATTGAATAAATTTCTAGGTAGTAACGGACGTAAGATGTACCCTTTGGAAAATTCACCAAACAAAAAATGAGAACATCTACATGTGTACATATGTATATGTAACTTGTTTCGGCATTGAAAAGCATTCGTTTTTGTTTTTTCTGTTTCAGTTTTCCTTTTCTTTTTATTATCTGCTTATCATAAAGTTAAAAAAATAAATAAATGAACAGAAACCATTAAGCATTATAGATTAAAAATAGATACAATTGTTATTTTAGAAAAATAAAAAATAGTAAACCAACCAGAAAGTATTCAACAGAAATTTTAAAAACAAAGACTATATATATATTTACATAAATCCAACATAATCAAACTGTTTGACGCGAATTTATGTATGTGTTTGATGAAATAGTTTAATAACCAAGAAGCTAATAATACCCTTTTAAGGATCGGGAATTTTTTCCCTGGCTGGTTAAATAATTTACATGAAGAATTCCGATTCACATTGAGTGACTGTCCTAACAATCCACCTGTTTGCCGTCGTTCTGTAGAGGAGGAAATGGGGACGCAGAAAATTGTTTCTATCGAAACTTTGTTTTAAAGATGACGTCCGCTGTGTACTCCCCACCTTTTTATGTACACAGGTCAGGGATAAGCTTCGTAGTTGTTGCTACTTCGTATTGCGACTTTAGGTGGTGGATATCATGCGACTTTTATCACATGTCATCACTGAAACAAAGTGGTTTTCCAGAACTTAGCGTTGTTCTAAAACGTTTATCCTTAATTGGTTTTATGGATCACGACAAATATTGCTGTAGAATCAACCATTTAACAATGAAAATGTTTAATTTTTAGTCGGAACTTAATTTTTCGCCACCCCGAGTAAACCACATCTAACGCCCGTATTATTCACTCGATATGTTAACAACTTTAAGGCAGGGGCCTGGACCTTAAGTCTATTTTCATTGATACAGTGGGTAAGTGACGAGCTGCGTGCGATTAATTTAATAAACTCAACTTTCTGGGAAGTTAAGCCGATCTCGCTCTACTATAAAAAAGTCCCCAGAAACCAATGAAATACATACGTATACATGTACAATTGCTACAGAAATTGAAGATAATTCATCAAATGTTAGTTGGGAAACTACTCCCCCAACATTTCATGTTAAACAATTTCCCCTGCTAGTGGGAAATTACTCCACAAATATGTACATACTCTTGTAAGCTCGCGCTGTGTAAATAACATCACAAGGATATTCAAACGCCCTTAAAAAAATCGCCATGGAAATAGAATGCAATCAAGCCGATAGATTCCGATATAAACACACAATGGCAGACAACTTTGTTGTGGCTTATTATTTTTAGTACTCAATTATGATGGTCGCTATGGCTCAGTGGTTAGTGCGTTGAGCTGCTGTGCGAGTGGCGTGGGTTCAAGCCCCAGCCATGTCCAACGAACATTTTTCGCGACACCACCTGTCGTCGAGGAATAAAAACTCGCCGGGAGTATAATTTGTCATAAAAGAGCTTCACAATTCACCGTTCAGAGTCGGCAATAAATTGTAGGTCCCTTACATTCGTGCGAAATATGTAACATGCACAACATGAATGGTTCCGAGAAGCTAGGCCTTAGCTCAACCGACCTGTCGCGCCAGCTATCTATTATTTGTTTTACTCAATTATGAGGGGATAAATGTGAGCTGCATACTCTTATGCAAAGATAATTTGAAGCAAACTGTCTTATTAGACACAAATTACAAATCGCGGTGACACAAAAAAATTTCAATTGGATTCTATCTTTATTAATTTCCTGTCTCTCCATTTCTCCTCGATCCAATGATCTCTCACTTGTGTACACTTCTTTTTTACCTATTTTCTCAAAATCAATATATGTTTAATTAATTCCATTCTCAAAACTACAAAATAAACAATAGAACATTTTTAATAATTTTTAAATAAAAAAAAAATTTAACCACAAAATTAAAACAAACTAAAAAATTACGCAAAGAAAATATATATCTAGAGAAAAATCAAAAAATATAAAAACAACCAAAAATATTATTTAAAGGATGACATTCGGTGTGGACCCAGATACACACATAGATTCATTAGAACAGGCTGAGCAAGCAACCGTTGAGGGAACATCTAAATGGTCATGCAAATTAACAATTACAGGTACACAACTTTTGAGTTTTTTTTTTTGATTTTTTTTTACAATGATTTCTGTAAAAAGCCTTAAGTTCTTATTTTTTGTTTGTTATTATCGATTTTTAAAAATAGTTTAACATTGTAGGTTAAGTCTTATAAAATAAGACGCCGTAATACGCTTCCATTATTTAATATTTGACAAACAAAAATAGAAACTCAAATTGGAGTTTATGTACCAATTGACTTAAGTAATCAACATAATTTAGCCAATTGGAATGAGTTATAGTACACCTTTTGTCATTACAAAAATCTAGCACTGCATTTGCAAATGCTTCTGGAATCTTGATGTGATTTAGTAAGTAACTTTTTTAAGGATTTTGGCACTCGTGAGTTGCAGATGTTCTCGTTCTGCTAGTTGTTGGCGATTTTTTCATTCTTTTTCGACTCTTAATGCCCATGTCTCAGACAATTGCCCTATTGGATGGCATAAGGTGTACTATAGCATCAGGCAATACATAACTTCATTAATATAAAAACAAAAAATGTACAGCACATACTTCTCTACAAAAATCAGAACATGTTAAATGAGTCAGACTAAATCAGTATGTGTGTACATTTGATTCTTCTTTGAAAATAACATAATAACTTACATGCTCGTTCTTTTTTACAAAAAAAAACTTTTCTTTTACTAATTTTCGACACACCAACACTCACTGCGACACTTTTTTTTCTCTATTTACTCACTTTGAATTAGGAAAGATATGCAAACATATACACTTCTTATTTCCTACTCTATTAACTATTTCTATTTCTTATTTATTTATTTATTTATTTATTTTTTTTTTTTGTCTTTCATTGTTATTTTTCAACAACTTACTTTTCTACCACCAACATAATATAAATATATTTACGTAATATTTAGATTTTTCCTCTAAGTGATGTAAAATCAAATTGAATATTTCTAAAATACTTTCTATCTCCTCTCTTTTCCCTTTACCCCAACAATGTACTATACAAATACATATATAAACTTTATATATCTATTTATATATAGCGAAGGAAATTTGTAAAAAAAAACGCATTTAAAATCATTACGAGAAAAATTGTATCTATATATGTATATGCATTTTAGCTAACATTTTTCTTTATCTTTAAAAGTTGTCTTTTTATTTATGGGCAAATATGTATGTATATATGTACATAGGTCGTTTTACTATATTTTGATCAATGAACCAAAGTATCGTTTGTAAAGTTTTTCTATCATGAACACCCTTCTCTTTTTCTATAGATGCTTGTGTCATAAATTAAGCATAAGAATCTTAACCAACAGACACCGCACTGGGTCTTTCTCTCTATCTTTATATTTTCCTCTAGTGAAATTAGCTTTTTCCTTTGAAGATATGAAGCAAATTTAAATAATTTTTAAATCATTCCCTCAATTTCCTCACTCCATGCATGTGAAGTAGAAGAGTAAACTATCTTTCATATCATAGGGGGGCATCAATGTACTTGTTGGACATTGTCACAATGCAGCCAAGCCTGGATTTCGTATTAAACAGGACAGGACTGGAGATTTTTTTTTCTTATCTCAACAATGTGAGGTGTTGGAATGTTTTAAAATATATATGAACGTTTGGTGTTTGCAAAATGTAAGCTAATTAATTCGTAGGGTACTTAGGTTTGTAAGGCCTTTATACAGGGGTTTATCTTACGGTTAAAACAGTAAGCAGCAATGTACAAAACACACCTAGATAGAAGAAAAAGGGTTTAAGAATACTTTTAATGTGTGAATATTGCTGGCTTTACATCAAATACATATACTCGTACCTCTGTGTTTCGATGAAATTGTTTTTCTGAATTGCATTTGTTTTCTGTGTCAAATTTTCGTGTTTTTTTTTTTCATGGAGAAAGCGTTCTCCTTTTTTTCTACTGATTTTCCCACGTTCTTTAAAGAAGAGCTTTTAAATCAACGCGATTGATGGACATTGAAATGCTTTAGTGAACAAGAACTTTAGTTTACTTGAAAACTGAAAATAGTGAGAATCCTCAACAAGTCCTATTAACAAAATTGTTGGCGAAATAGAGTCGAATTTAATGACACTTCTTTGTTTCCATTGAATTTCATTTTATTTTTCACACCTTCAACTTCAATGTTTCCTTGAAACGAGCGAGAAATTAGGTACTTATTTAACACTTCCATAGATATTTCATAAGCATTTCAAAGCAGCATTCCAACGTTATGCAAAAAAAATAACATAATTTTTGTTTCTTCTGTTAAATTTTCTTTTATAAAGAGATGAACTATATAGCTGAAAAGCACAATCATTTTATTAGAAAGCGACTATTGCAGGCATGCATAGCGATACACATAAGTAAAGTTGCAAAGGTAGAAGGGTTAATAATAAGCACATATTTGTTTTGAATGAAAGGGAATGATTTGGCGGAAAGTGACGCAAAGTACATAGAAAAAAAGTAATAATTCATAATCTCCGACACCTTGTATCGAGCTTCTGTAAAGTCGGTCCTGTCCCGCTGTGGATAAACATTAATGATGAGTGCATCGGTGGTGTTTATGAAATGAAAGGATATTATGGACAAAAAGGAGGTAGTCGAGAAGTTTTAATTAATAATAATCTTTTGCACCACTATAAAGTACGCCCTGTCTCAATATGGTGTTGCAGAGACGTTGTCAAAAGTTAATTTGGTTTACTGCAGCTAATGCAGGCGCCGGTATACATATACCGTTGTGACTCCCTATTTGACACTGTTGAGGGTATTTGGTCATCTTATTATAATACATCAATTCTTATTGTATGTATTTCTATGCCGTGTTCTATTACTTGTGTTGCATTTAAAAAATCATCAAGATATTTCTATTTTCTATTTTTTTTTTTAATTTTAATTAACGATAATTTTTTTTGACTTGCCCGGTGTCTTTTGCATCCTTGGAATGTGAAAATCTTTTTCAACAATTATCTCTATTCACAGGCATTTTTCCAGTGTGTTATGTGTTGTATTTTACCCGTTTTTTAATTCATTTTCTTGTCCGTTTATGAGCACCCAAGAAGTGTTTATTCGCCGCCACATGCATCAGATTGTAAATATGTCAAATCACACGTTAATACAGCTCAACCAAGGCGCACTCATTGTTTTGTTCTTATCTTATTTGCATGGTGAAGTAATTTTAGCATAACAAAACAAAAAACAAGCAGCAGGATTGAAGACATACAATTTTTGTTCACCACACGCATTGTCTCTTTGTTCTCTGTCATCTTCAGAGTCATCTGTCCTTAGAAGTCAACACACGCATTCATTTGCATAGCTAAACAAAATTTCCAAATTTCTTGTTTTTAATATGACACTGTTCTTCTTATTATTTTGCCACCAGCACGCACCACTTGAAATTAGACATGTCAAGCACACAAAACTAACATGAATTCACATTTAAAATGTATATAAAAAATCATATACAAATCATATAGAAGGTACAAGCAAAATAAAAAGGAAAATGGCAACAACACCACAACACTGGCTAACTCGCCTATACACTACCTACATAAATTTCTTTTTTCTTAATCACTTTCTCCCTCTTTCTCTGTGCTCACTATCTGCCTAGATAATACTTACAAATCTTTGTACATACATAACTGCAAAAAAAAATTAATTAAAGTTCTAGTTGCAAGTTTTTAATTGTGGACACGTTTTAGTTTTCACTCTTCTAGTGTTTCACAGTTTGTTTTACTTTGTTCTTTTTTTTTTTTTTTTTGAAACTAGGCCCATTTCTTCCTAGATAGTGCTCAGTGGAGCTACGCTGTTCTTTTTCCTGTTTGTTTGCACACTGAAATAGGCAAGAGACTGTTAAAACTATACTGAGAATGACAAAGGGCTCTTGCAGCATGAGAAGGATATCTTTAATGGAAACACTATTATAGACGAAAAGCCCACCTAACCAGGCAGAATTATCGATTTATTGTACCCTTTAGGGATACACTCAAAGGATGAGCGATGTACAGCGTGAGGTAGAAGACACTTTGTCTGGACTCCCTAAACGCATACAGAATGCTCTGAGCGTATTGTTTTGTATGCCTGTCGTTCTTTTTTTTACTTCATATGAAGGATTAAAATATTTTCAAGTTTCCAGTTCAAGAGAGCACTTCTTTGAATTTAGAAGGCGGTTACTATTAATTTAATTGGAGGGCTTTAACCCCTAAGCAAACTATGCAAGAATCCTCCACATCAGTCGCAAGAGCTCTTAGTTAGACACACTTTTCTCACAATTACTTTAACTTTTTAAACACACTCCTACACATTGCTTAGCAGAGATTGAAAACTTTCAAAAAACACCACACCATGAACCTCTCACATACTGATCATAAAATAAAAAGCAATATTTAAAAAAAATAAAAGCTACTAAAGCAAAACAACACAATTGAGCTAATTCTATGTAAAATGAAAAAAAAATATGTAACTCTGATCATTGCATAAAAAAATAATACGCACACACGATAATTCTTTCTTTTGTTTTTGGATATAAACTATTTTTTTACTGTATATGTTCAGAGTTATTTTTATTTTTTTCTAAATATTAAATCAACAAAAGGAATATTAAGAAAAAATTAAAATGCACTCCGTTTTTTTCTCTTCTCCTTTCTTCCTTGAATCCCTGTTTATAAAATAAACAAAAAAAAAATGAATACAATACAAAACCATTGGTTGTGTTTGTTTGTCATCGTCGCACACATTCGCCACCATTGTCGCTGCTGCTGCTGCTCTAAACAACAAATTATTTAATGATTAAACACTCCGGCTGTGGCGTCAATTATCGGTGTTTGATTGATTGGGGGCGATGCGATCACAAACGAATGCGATTGACCGAAATATGAAAATGAAATAATGACGCTCGCGTACTGTGTGCTGCTACAGTGATATGTGCTCAAGGCCTGATAGCGAAGGATAAAAGCGGTACCAGTGATCCATATGTGACGGTGCAGGTTAGCAAGGTGAAAAAACGTACACGCACAATGCCACAGGAGTTGAATCCTGTGTGGAATGAGAAGTTTCACTTGTGAGTATTGTCTGTTGTTGTGGGATTAGTTCGCCAAAAACAGAAAAAAGCAAATATACCCTAAAGAAACACGGACTATTGACAGTTTTATTTGCCCGCTCCATTCACATGTCATGTACACATACTCATCTGCCTTTTTCTTTTACCCTTTTATCTCTATTTTTTATGCTTCTGTTTCATTGTTCATTTTCATTCTTGTGTTACCTTTCAAATTGAATTTAAGTTGCAAAAAAATAAGTCAAGAACACACTTCCCCGCTATCCTTTCAACACATACACAACAAATAAAAAAAAACGCCAACAAAACGACAAAAAAATATATCTAATCTCCTCAGCGAATGCCACAATTCATCGGACCGTATCAAAGTGCGCGTCTGGGACGAAGATAACGATCTCAAGTCGAAACTTCGTCAGAAGTTGACGCGCGAATCCGATGACTTCCTTGGCCAGACAATAATCGAAGTGCGAACACTCTCCGGCGAAATGGATGTGTGGTATAATCTTGAGAAACGCACTGATAAATCGGCCGTATCCGGTGCGATACGCCTGCACATATCCGTTGAAATCAAGGGAGAAGAGAAAGTAGCACCTTATCACGTCCAGTATACTTGCCTTCATGAGAATTTATTTCATTATCTATGCGAGGAGAATTGCGGAATGGTAAGTTTGAGTGTTAGTTTTCTACTAGAGAAAAAAAAAATACAGAACAACCACCAGCACTTTCTTAATCCTCTGTACACAGTTTCTCCTAGCCTCATCGTATTGTAAATATGCCCCCAAGCTTAGATGCTTTACACAGAGCAGCAGAAATTGGCACAAGTTATTGGTTGAGGTTGTGTTGTTACTTTTGAGATGAAATCAGTTTGTAAATGCCCAACTTCCTCTAATCGGCCATTGCCTTCTGAGAGAAGTAAATATTTCTCTCATCTGATTCATGTCTCAAGGACTCGGCCTCGAGGTCGATGAACTGTTGTCTGACTGTTACGTGTACAAAGGCCCTTTAAAGTAAGCAGCTCTTCAAGCTACTTCTAAAATAGCAGTGTCTCTGTTCAAGTAAGGTGACACAAATTTGACTGCTAGTTCATGTGGTTAATCGCATAAAACTTGCTCCACGTAACTTGATGCCACTTGTTCAGTCTGCCTAAGTTTTCGCTCTGTTTTGCCTCCACCATTTTAATCCTTTGAATGGATAATTTTTTTCCTAAATAAGTAGTGACTCTCTACAAAAGACAAAAAATAAAACAAAACATAAGCACATGCCACATAAAATCCCCAAACTTTAGGTGAAACTACCGCAGCAAAAGGGTGACGATGCATGGAAGCTCTACTTCGATGAAATCCCCGAAGAGATTGTGGATGAATTCGCGATGCGCTATGGCATTGAGAATATCTATCAAGCCATGACGCATTTTCACTGTTTATCGACGAAATACCTGTGTCCCGGTGTGCCCGCTGTAATGAGCACCTTGCTGGCGAACATCAATGCATACTATGCCCATACGACGGCCTCATCAGCTGTATCCGCCAGTGACAGATTTGCGGCTAGCAATTTTGGCGTAAGTATCTATGTATTTGTAGTCTTTAAAAAAAATGTTGGTAGACAAAAAATTTAGGACAAAGATTTTTGAATAATTTTTTTTTTGTTCTTTTTTCTCGAGGCAAACATTTTCTCCCGACACAATAAAATATATTCTTTAGATAAATGAAACACCGACACACAAAATTAGTTAAAAGTTAAAAGAGTTCGAATGATTTTTTTACAGTCCGTCGATAGCAATGATGCGGAGGCTGTTGATGAGGCTCATATTGGTATAGACGACATCGAGATACCAGTCGTCGTTACTGACGGGAAAATCTATTTTGTAAATATACCACATACAACAGAAAAGAAACCGCAATCTGGCTTTCCCAAGTTGTAGACATACACAGAAACATCAAAGCATCGACTTAGTTTACAACCTCCTAAGCATTAGAAGCAGTTCGTGAACATGTTTCCCTAGCATCATTTTTCTATTTCATTTTTACCCGTAACCTTTGACGTAAAGTAATATTAGTTTACTTTAGTTTTTACAAGGAAATGTATGTCAAAGATATGATTAGTTCGTCCTGTGCTTCGTCATGTGTATAAAATAATAATTTCGATTCTGCAATATGCCTTGGTACCTTTTTTTTCTGTCTAGGAAGTCTAGGAAAAAGCATTCGCGTTTGTCTATGACGAAAATTTTTCTACAAATATTTCTCTTGTCCACAGGATAAAAACTTTGCTTAGATTGAATACCATCGGCAATGTCAGGGAAATATATGTATATACATACTCGGTAGTGAAGTTAACTCATTTTAGGGTTCCAGAAAACCCTATCACTCGCCAAGGGCATTTTCCGGGCAAACTATTTTAAATACTAAAAGTATCCCTTGGCGTATCTGCATCTTTATGCATGTGCGTCCAACTAATTAGTTTCAGTTATTTTAATTTTTTGCTGTCCTTTAAGGAGTAGACCCAGTTTAAAAAAATCAAATTTTTTTACATTTTCTCTGAAAATTTCAGACAAATTGGACCGTTATTTATGGAGATATATAACTTTGAACGGAGTCGTCTCTAATGCATAACTACTCGTACTTAAAACTTTAAATACGTTTTTCTCGAAACCATGTTTTCGAAGTCGGTGATCACTGTAACTTGACAACGGCTTCGCCGATCGGTTTGAAATTTTTATCACTTATTCTATATACATATAATTTTCCTCCGGTTGAACGAAGGATTTTTTTTTTTGGACGATAATTTTTTTTTTATAGGCGAAAATGCGAGTGAAATTGTGGTCTTTTTTTTTTTTGGACCCCTCGCAAACTTGCTGTATCCCACTTATTTTTTAATATTGTGCCATAAAAAAAATTATAATAGTTTCTGTAAATACATATCTTTCACGTGAAAAAACATTTGTTATTAATTATTATAATGCGCGGCCACAAAAAAAATCTAAAAAAGAGCTGGGTCTACCCCTTTAACTCAATACTGGTTTTCAGTGCATGGCAGAAGAGTATCAAAGAGACATATGTATGTATGTTCGTCCTGTGGTTCGTTGTGCGTATAAAATATGAATTTCGATTCTGCAATGTTCTTCGGTCCCTTTTTCTGTCTGAGTCTAGGCAAAAGCATTCGCGTTTGTCTATGACGAACTTTTCGCTACAAATATTTCCCTTTTCCACAGGAAAAAAAACCTTGCTCAGATTGAATACCATCGGCAATGTCAGGAAAATATACATACCCGGCGAGATTTAATTAGTGAAGCGTTGCTGGTTCGAATATTAAAACTCATTTAAGGGTTCCAGTTGCACCACTCGCCGAAGGCATTTTCCGGGAAGCATCCCTTGGCATATGTGCAACTTTATGCATGTGTGTGCGTTGTGACAAAGTGAGGTTTTTGGTTAATTTCATTTTTTGCTATCCTAAACTCATTACTGGTTTTGAGTGCATGGCAGAAGAGTATCAACGAGACATATGTACATATGTACGCATTATGCAAATCCATTTAACTTGGGTTAAAAAAACAAGTCAACTCAAGTGCATTCACCTCAACAGGATCAATTTGAAAAATTAATGCAAATAATCTCTACAGCAGCATGGATGCAGGTTGCTCACTGGATGATGGGACGTTTAATTACAAAAATGTCTGGCTGAGTAATTGATCAAAAAGCAACAATTTTACGAACGTATATATGTCGTCAAAGACGGTCTCCTTTTACAAGCTTGAATTGCATTATCTTTTAGTAGAAAAAATTATTTACATAGGCAGCAGTGATAAATGCATCTTCAATGTGTTTTTTCTAATTGACGAATTTACTAGTTTGAAAATCGATTAGTATCTCGAATTTACCGCCTGGTCAATCTGGTTGACGGTTCCTTTGTAATTATCGAGATGCGGGAACCGCGTACTAGCTACTAGCTATGACAGCATTTCGCCCCGCAACAGAGTCGATCAGCCTAAATCCCTTATCGGAGGTGGTGTCGTCTAGGCTGTGCTTTCCGACAGTACTACCAAAGTTGCCCTCTCTTCCTAGCTTTGCGTTAAAATCGGCTAGGACAATTTTAACATCATAGCTAGGGCACTGCACGTAAGTCCTGTCCAAGAGCTCGTAGAGCCTATCATTGGTGTCGTCGTTTTTCTCCTCTGTGGCGACTTTAGCCTTGATACGAATTGCCGTCAGCCGTTCGTTCACATATGTACCTGAAGCTTAAGACTTCTTGCCTAATTCTGCCTACAACGACGAATTCATACCCAAATAAGCGCTGCTTTTGTTGCCCGTAGCAATTATCGTAATAAATATCGCAGTTTTTCATCCTCTTTTTGCCCGGCCCATATCATCGCAATTCTTGGCGGTGATGTCTGCTCTGCAGCAGTCTTGTGCCTCCGCTAATTGTTCGACTGCACGCGGTCTGTTAAGGGACCTAACATTCCACGTGCCTCCGTATCCGAGACTGTTAGTTGTTACATAACAATTTGTTGTATTTCGTGGTGGAGCCGTCAACCCCGCGCACAACCCGTAACTTGGAGGAGCCAGGCCCTTTGTAGAACCCCTTGGGGTTAAGGGGCCGGGTAATCCGGTCCTCATTGGCCTTTTATCCTAACTGGAACTATAGAGGCCACTGTTGATTCCATCGTGAGAGTTCTTCCACTGCCGTCTGGATGAAAGGGAGAGTGCCTTAGGGTGAACACTAGTGATGTGACTCGAATGGTTTTTTCTCACTCGAGTCACTCGTGTCATTTACGAATATAATTGAGTTCTACTCGAGTAGAAATAAAAATATCTCCTCCTGGCGATCGCATATAATGTGGTACATAAAATTTGTTTTTGTGTCGATTAAACAATATGTGTACATTTTTCCACACGCCCCCATGCGATCAACGCCTTAAGAGGTGAAATTCGTCCAAAATCGAGCGATCGGTGAGTACTATTGCTTGTGGATGTGGAATATATCCACAGCAAGCACATAAAAAAAATTACTGCCGATTTTTGAGACGGACACACAATTTATGTTTGTAGATGTTCTTGTGCTATGTTGTGTGTGTATTCTTGTCGAACTAAATTCACTGAAATTAGCTATGCTACCTGAGTACGAATGAACTCGAATATAAAAAAATTCGAACTCGAGTACGAGGTGAAACTAATTACTCAAATCACTCGAATAAAAGTCAACTCGAGTTCAGGCTTCAGGTCAAAATGAAACAAATTCGTTTTCTTACAACGTTTCGTTCATGCCTATGGACATCATCAGGCGTTTATTCTATTTTCTTATTCTTTTAAAGTTGCATACTTATGGTACATACGATTTTTCCAAATAAGTTGTTATAAGTAGAACCATCAAAGAGGTCACACAAGAAACTATACATATATACATACATATACATATTATCATGTTGGCCTCATTGCCAGTCTAACGAGAACATCTTTAGTTTTGGCTATACGCACCATGCAATTTGTTCCATTATTCAACAAATAAAACCCAGGTCGCTCATTAGAGTGCGTTGAACTCTTTTACTATTGTTATGCTCGCATTGCAGGATGCCTATTTTGTATCTGTGTATTTTCATTTCAATTTCAGTTTAATACCGGCGAAGGAATTTGAAACTTTTTGTAGTGTAGGGTTTCGGTAGCAGCCGAAAGTTTGTTTTCAATTAGAGTTCTCATTACGAATCTTTCGCCCTAAGGTCCACTTCTGTTTTTATCCTGCCGTAATCAAAACGATGCTTTCTGTACACACAATGTTCGTTTTCCATCTAAATGTATGACTTCCAGCAAACATGGGGCAATTCATCCCAGCCGCCATAAAATTGAAAACTACCGACGCACAATTTTGTCCTGTGCTTTTGTCTGTATACAAACTTGAAAGGATTTTTCTTCGTTTGCAGCAACTCTTTCACTGCTCCGACCAATTCAGCGGTACTCCCTAAACGAGTACAGGGCTTTGTGTGTGTAGTTTTTTTATCTTGAAAAGGAGAAAGAGAGCACGAAAACTAAATATGTAATAATAAACATAAACACCTTTATTAATGACACGGATGTCCTTCGAATAAAAAGGCTTCCTTCCCTTCGTGCTGATTTTGGTTTGTTGATACTTGTTTGACAAATGGAATTGTTTTCGAAATTCATCGACAGAGTTGTTGCAGTGTCGATTAAGACCCTTGACTGTTTAGTCTTCCCATCGTAGTCAACCAAGTTGACATAAATAGATATCATTTAGGATAGTTTTGTGATTTTTATTTTTTTATCTTTTTTTTTAAAAAGTAAATGTTTTCCCTTTGAGAAATTCGCTTTAAGATTTTTTAGTAGAAACATACTGATAGTCATGCAGTAGTATCCCTTGTCAACATCCTCAAACATTGCGAGAAGCGATTGCTCTTTTTAATTAAAATTTAACCATAGCGACTTAAAACATGAAAACAGTGCTCTTGTCAAGCGCTAGGAACAACTTATTACAGCAAACATTTCACACTCGAAATCGTCCTGTCGAAGAGCTTAATTTAACTATTAAGTCGTGTAGGTAGTGGTTTTAATGCGCACATACAAGTGTTTCATCTGTTCTTAGCTATGAATAGTTAAAAATCTTATCTACATGTGTAGAGTGGCACACTAACCCTTGTCCACGTGTACTAATTGCAGAAGGAAAAATTCGTTAAACTCTTGGACCAGTTGCACAATTCTTTGCGAATCGATCTCTCAATGTATCGCAATAATTTCCCAGCACCTCAGCAGGAGAAACTTATGGATCTTAAATCAACTGTAGACCTTTTGACTAGCATAACATTCTTTAGAATGAAAGTAAGTGTGAAACGGTGGCTTGACACGAGAACGTGATTTATGATAAAAAAAATTTTACAAATTTCAAATGCTGCGCCTTTTTTTTTTGTATGTAAATAGGTCCAAGAGCTCTCGAGTCCGCCCAGAGCTAGCACCGTCGTGAAAGATTGCGTGAAAGCCTGTCTTAGATCCACCTATCAATTCCTTTTCGAGAACTGCTACGAGCTCTACAATCGGGAATTTCAGGTAAGTTGTAATTTCTAGCGTAAGAATTTTATGCATTTTGAAACCCAAGGACATTCAGCAAGGACATATTTTAAATATAAGTTTGACCAACCGTTTGCTGATATGCGAAATATTGATAGTTCATCGGTTTTATTCTTTTCAGCTTTTCAACACAAACTGCCACTTAACTATCCTGTATGTACTGTTTACAGGAATTACCAATCTGATTCCAAAAAAAAATCTTCTTTATTCGTGCAATTAAAAAAATTCCAGAAAATGCCAATTCACAACAATGATGGTAGTAGGAGTAACTGCCCAGTAAAATCATATCCACTGCCTCGAGTATTTTGCGGTTTTGCTTCAGTGAAACTGATTGTTGATTTAATATACTGTTGAGGCCTCTGTCTGATGTGCACACCCCTAATTGGAATAAGTACAATACATATGTATGTATACACATATGATGGGGAAAGCCATATTCCTGTTTTAATTAAAGAACAAGCAACGTTCACCTGTGTACTCCCAAACATAAACTTTGAAAAGTTTTCCTGGAAGAATGCCGTAAGCTTTATGCACATGCACGAGTACGTGTTATACAATTCACCCCTATCGCTCGCTAATTGCACGTTGGATACCTTTACGTTTTTTAAGTAAATAAACTCACAAAATTTCCCCTCAATTTCATATTATTGAAATTTAATAATGCGCAGAATTTGGTGTGAAAAATACCATATACAAATTCGTGAGCTTTTCCAAAGAACATTGACTTCAGCAAATTTTCGGGATACATCTTTGCCTGTTGCGAACAACGTTTCACTTTCAATGTAAAGCACATAGTAATTCTAGCCTTGCAAAGTGTAACAAAACCAGACGTTCAAAGAAGCCTTTTGTTCTTAAACAATTCACGTAGCAGGAACTTGTCCAGGCCCATATGTATAACGACCACCTATGCACCGAAACACCCAACGCAGCAGCATCGCATGTGGAACCACCTCACTCAGTTGCCACATATCCCTCACAGAATCCTCCATTTTTTAATCCCTTCGTTGAAACTCTTTTTATTTTTCCTTAGAACAATGCACCTTCTGGTGGGTTTTTCAGATGGAGGTGGTATCGTGTTTTCTACAGGAAAAAAGATATGTGAAAAGGCACTCGGAACAGGTTGTTTTAGTTTCTGATGGGAAGCGGGAAGTTGCTTTTTTTAGTGGTGGGCTATTTTTTAGCTTTCCAAGAGAAAAAATAGTCGAAGCAAGTGGAAAATTAAGGGGGTTTTTGAACACTATTTTTGGTTTTATTTTTATTTATCAATAAATAAGAATTAATAACTAAATGAACAAACCAGTTGTGTGGTGTGAAGACAGTGTTTTTTTTTTTTTTTTTTTTTTTTCGCTTTATTTTTATATCTAGGTAATTTTTCACTCGACACTCTTCATCGGTAATTCCGACCCGAACCGACCTGTTTGGGGATAACTCTTAAACTGGATGCAGAAAGTTTGATGCAGAACTTACGTAGTGTATGCATTCGTGCAACATCTTCTCCTTCATTATAGACACTTAATTGTTGTTTTTTGTTGATAACCAATACAGACGTGATTTCAAAGTTCAATTTATGTTTACAAGCTATTATTTACGAACACAAGAAACAATGAGAACTGTCAAACTATAAATAATGTGGTTGATGATTGTAATGAGTTTTTAGAGGTTTTAGAGCCAGCTTCTCAGCCCTTAGCCCCACGAGGTGAACCGTATCACTTTTTGTTCCCACACAATTTTCTTTTTTCTACATACATATATATTCTCTAAACGTCTCGTCGTCGATTGCCGGGTCTCATTGACAGGTGGATCCAAACGAGGCCAAACGTGACCCCGACGACCATGGGCCCAAATTGGACAGTGTTGACTTCTGGCATAAGCTAATAGCACTAATCGTGTCTATCATTGAGGAAGATAAAAACAGCTATGGCACGGTTTTGAACCAATTCCCACAGGAACTGAATATTGGCCAAGTATGTTAAAGAGTCTCAATAAAGTCCGAAGTAAAACAAATGTATATTTTCTCTGCCTTAAAAGTTATCTGCGGCCACTATGTGGGGACTGTTCGCTGTCGATATGAAGTACGCGCTCGAAGAACACGAACAGCACCGGCTGTGTAAGTCGTCGGCCTACATGAATCTACATTTTCGCGTAAAGTGGTTGTACAGTAATTACGTGAAAGAAGTTCCACCATATAAGGGTGCAGTTCCCGAATATCCAGCGTGGTTCGAACCGTTTGTTATGCAGTGGCTCAACGAGAACGATGATGTATCGCTTGAGTATCTGCACGGTGCATTTAATCGCGATAAGAAGGACGGTGTAAGTATTTAAAATCAAGGTGTCTGCTGCATCAGGATCTAAACAATTGGCATTTGCAGTTTCAAAAGAGTAGTGAACACGCCCTATTTTCAAACTCAGTGGTGGATGTATTCACACAACTGACGCAATGTTTCGATGTTGTTAGCAAGCTCGAGTGTCCGGATCCAGAAATTTGGAAGCGTTACATGAGGCGCTTTGCTAAGACCATTGTAAAAGTGCTAATAGCTTATGCCGATATTGTCAAAAAAGAATTTCCCGAGCACATGAAGGATGAGAGGATTGTAAGTATACTGGAAAAGCCATCAAATAGCACTCTCTCTAATCGAATCTCTTTCTAAGGCATGTATTTTGATGAATAACATCCAACAATTGAGGGTGCAATTGGAAAAGATGTTCGAGTCGATGGGCGGTGATAAGCTCGAGGAGGATGCAGCCAATATTCTGAAGGAACTACAACAGAACCTGAACTCTGCTCTGGATGATTTGGCATGTCTTTTTGCTATCAGGTACGTTATCCCTCGAACTGGTTCTCACATCAAAGATGGGACAGTTTTTGCTATTATCAAGTTTTTTTGTAGGACGAACACTCTTTTTTTCATTAGTAAAAGATATTTATAGAAAAACCGTTAAAGTCCCAAAATAATTCTGTGTTTTATGCAAGTGCTATATAACGTTTATCAAATTTTCTCTCAAGCCTTGAGCCAAGAATCACGCAATCCGTACGAGAACTTGGTGATCTCCTTCTGTCTGTAAAAGGTGGCGGAAATCTCAATGCGAATCAAGCTGCTCAACGTAACGCTGTCGCTGTCGAAGCCGATGAAGTACTCCGACCTCTTATGGACTTATTGGACGGTTCGCTGACCTTGTACGCGCAATCTTGCGAGAAGACTGTTTTAAAGCGATTGCTCAAAGAACTCTGGAAGATTGTGATGCGTATACTAGAGAAAACTATTGTTCTACCACCGATGACTGATCGCACGGTAGGTCGATGAAAAAATACACCAACTTAGGGTTCCTTTTTCAATTTTCTGAACATATTCCCTGCTTTTACAGATGATGTTCAAGAACATCACTGACAACGCAAAGAATCTAGCCGCGAATGCTAAAATCGAGGATATGGGTCGTCTGTTTAAGAACCACATGGCTGGCAAACAGGATGTGAAAAACGCACTCAGCGGCGTAATGGATATCTCCAAAGAAGTGGAAAAGAATTTATCGCCGAAGCAGTGTGCAGTTCTGGACGTAGCTTTGGACACAATCAAACAGTATTTCCACGCTGGCGGCAATGGTCTAAAGAAGACTTTTCTCGAGAAATCGGCCGAGTTACAGAGCCTGCGGTACGCGCTTAGCTTGTACACTCAAATGACCGACACACTGATAAAGACCTTTATCACGAGTCAGGTCCACGAAGGTATGTATTCTACATTTTACCCGCTTTCAATACGCTTAGTCTCTCTGATAGTGTCATGTGTACTGTCGCGACGCGACATAAGGTTGCCTTTCAGTAATGTGTATTTGTCTTGCTCCATTTTAAACTAACAAAACAAATAAACAACTCTAACTTGTTACTCTTTACCTACACATACATATAAATATACATATACTCTCTCTTCTTTTTCTTATTCTATGTCTGTAAATTGTATTTTCTTATTTTTTTTTCTCACTTTTTCTGCCAACCATCACTGATATCTCTTTTTGTATTGCATACACAATTTTTTAACTAAACACCAACACCTTGTAAACACTAAACCAAAAGTTAAACGCCGTGAACTAACCGCCGAAGAAGCTAAAGTACTTTCAATCGAAACCAACGTGGAGGAGCCTATTAAGGCCAAGAAACCATTAAAACGCGAAAATGGTCAAGGTTCTTGAACAATTTTATTTTGTTAATTTTTTTTTTCTAATTTTCCTAATTTCCTATTAAAAACAAGAGCAAAAGAAAAAAAAAATTTATTTGATCCTTTAGAATTTTGTTTAGTTATCCTTTTTCGAATTACGTTTTCCAAACAACCCTTATTTGTTGAAGTTTATATTCGATTTGTTTTGGGGTTTTGGTTTTTTGTAAAAATGTAAAGTCGCACACTGATTGCAATATGTTGTTGCGGCCTACAAATGCAGTTATTTTTTGTCAAAGTACATATAAATAATCGAAAAAAAAAAAAGTTGCCTTTATAGAATCGTTCGATTTTTTTAACCTATAAAGCCTTAAATCACATTTGTTAGTATTTTTTTTAAACATGTTAGTTTTTTCTTTAATCTGACATACATAAGTACATGCGTAGTTCATATTCTCATTTGACGTACGTACATACATATATTCTTTCAAAAACAAATCCTAATCCGGTGTCAAGTTAATTTTTTAAATTCGTTTAAATCTGTTTAACGCTGGTCGCTACCGGAGGTTTTCGTTTACTGCCATTTACTAACTCTGGTGCGAGCTGACACAGAGTCAATTCCAAAATCATTTTCTGGCAATAAATGAAAACCTCCGGTAGTATAATTTGCCGAAAAAATGTCTCTCAAATCGACATCGTCGCTTCCCATTTGTACCCACGGCACCCACAACATGAATGCTTGGGGGAAGCAAAAGCTCAAATTTTTTAGCGCTCTAACATGTCAATCGCGCCTGACCTACCCTATATCGCACTGCTAATGAATAAATGAGGCAAACGAATGAAAGCTTTTCGTTCTCATGCATTGAAAAATGTGGCTGGATTCAAAAAGCTCAGTGCGTGTTGATGCAACACAGCACATACGCTGACATAAAAACAAAACTTCTTAAGGGTTAACATTTATTTTTATTTTCTTTAATTTTTTACTAGATTTTTTTTTTACTTTGGCCTTCTTCCTTCGCTTCCCTTATGCGTTGTATGACACTGTTTGCCTGAATTTGAGACTCAAGGCCTGCTCAGAATGTGTCTTTAGCGCTAGCTGTGTCGTGAGGCTGTCAAACGCTTGTATCTGGTCCGAACACAATGAAGGCACTTATCAAATTTGTGTCTGGGCAATTCTTATGTTTTTATTTGTGAGAAAAACTTGCAACGAAAGTTTATCGTGTGACTTGAGTTATTTTGAAAGTAATGAAATTGCATTGCGTTAGATGCAATTTTCAATAAAATTAATAAAGAAAAAATACTTACTCCATATACTAAACTCGTTTGACAAATTTCATAAGACCTCACGTCGATGCACGGTTTCTGTGAATTTGTCTATGTTCATTACGAAAACTTATAAAAAATTACAAATATTAAACGTATAGCTGTGTCTGGTAGTGGAGATTATTTCAACTAGAAGCTGCCTCTACAGACACAGCTACGCATTTTGTTTACTGTTATGGCTTGTCGTACATTGAACTTTGAAACAGCTCGCGACACAGCTACCACTATAGTACACATTTTGGTCAGACATTGAAGTGTTTGAAATTGAAACCATATAGTCCATAAATGAGGAGCTGGCGAACAAATTTACACTTTTTTACAGGAGAGCCAAAAAAACTGAGGCAGATACGTATCAGTACTACCGTTTAAAACCTTTCTTGGGCAGTATAATTCGTTCATAGAGGGTGCGAATCAGATTTTTTTTATCTCACTTATCCATTTTGTTCCTAAGTGCTACGCAAGAAAAAAAACAAACACCAATACAGTGACATGGACATACATATGTAGCTTTAAAATGAATGACGGATGGAAGAGTGCGTTCCCAAATAAATTTCAATGAAAAAGCTTAGGACCGACACATATTTTTTATTTAATTTATTTTTTAATACATTTTGCGCGCAGTACGGAGTACGGAACGATAGAATAGCAGTATAATACTGTTAATGCAGTACTTTCGGCAGCACTGATACGGGCTCGCTAGAGCTCTAATTTTTAGTTTTTGAAAGCTTTATCAAAGTACAAACATGTGAGCGTTTTTTGTTTATAAAAAAACCTAGCAATTTTTTAATAAATTTTTTTTTTTAAATGGAAATATCCGGTTTTGTATAAAATGGGTCTGGACATATCCATTGAAAAGCTGAAAAAATTGTATTTCTAACATCAATTTATTTAGAAAAAAAGGTCTGAGACAAATTCTTATACATCAGGCTCACAACAATCAAATTTCCCAACATTTTCATGAATGCAGATAAATTTTGCTCTACCGCTAACAGAATATATTCGCTTTTGAATTAAAACGCGTTGTTTGATGTTGATTTTGTATAGGGTAGAACCAGTTTTTATTAGGCGTGTTTTTTTGAAACCTAGCTAGCCAGTCGTTCATTTAGACGATTCCCAGCCAGCCAAACCCAGTCGATTTTTTATAACATCAAGTTGGTACGTGTGATTTCGTTCCTATGACATCCAGCGCTGCCACTTTGCAACGATCGTAGAAAAACTGCTACGCAATGTCCAAAAAAGTCAAATTTACTACGCTGCTACGCACTCTCCCTAATATCCCAATTTTTGTTACGATTTTTTGAAACATGAACTTTTAACAAGAATCTTGTAATTCTTACACCTCTCACAATACCAATCAAAAAAGTTAAACGAACGTAATTTCTACTCTACCCTACACAAGCAGTATATATTTCTTCGGATATGTTTGAAATGTGACTGGATTCGGCCTGGAGTTCCACTCGAATTTCAATGGCTTTGCTTTTGCTACGCAAATTTGATACGGGGTTTTTTTTTCTTAGTGGCAGCACTGATGACATCGGCTGTCAAACTGTCAAAGTATTCGCCATGAAACCAAAATGTTTTTTTTTAATTTGTTGTGAAAACCATAATTTAGAGAATTTATTCAATGGATAATTTACAAAAAGAGATATGAAATCATCTTCCATCTTGGTACTCGTACGCCGGTCAAATGTCAAGAGAACAGAACAATTTGGCAGTAATACCAAGCACGCTATAATTGCAGAACATCGCTTTTGGCGCCCCCTTTTGACTGGGGATAAAATCAAGAGTTGTAGCCAGCTGGTTGTTGTATTTGGTTTACGTATAAAATTTGACTTAGCTAGGAACTAGTTCGTAGACAAAGCGAAAGAAATACTGCGAACTACAATAGGAATGAAAAAGTCTTAAAAAACGCGAGACTTGGAGACTTCACACTCTCCGACGTTTTAAACAACTCAATTTGTTTTTCTGAGATCGTAGCCTGGCGAAATTTCTTTCGGGATACTTGTTTTTCTGAGAATTCTGGTGGCCTGGTGTCTGGTGCGAAATTTCAGTAAAATTGACGTGGATGTGAGTCGTGACTACTGGCTGGCTAGGTTTAAAAAAAGCACGCCTATTGACAATTTTTTAGGGCACTATAGATATGAACTTTAAAAGCTCAAAAAGAAAAAAAAAATGGTTAGTATGGACTTATCCGCCCCCTCGTGCAGCTGACCTCCTCGCGGTGGGGGGCGGGCAACATGTCTGGGAAGTGCGGGTAGAGTAGCTATAGTTGAGCTACCCGTACTGCCCAGATATGGCTAACGAAGCGCAACCCCCCAATGATGACAAGACGGAGACACATGGCCTCGGATATTGCCAAGCCTGCTATGCCAGGGCGCCCTTCGGAGCCAGGCCTAGAGGGTGGCAGCATGCGAGCGTCTGGTGGTCGGCTTGTCCCGCTCGGCAGCCGGCCGGGTTCAACCCGAAACGGCTACGAGCTTCCCGGCAATGGTCTCGCAAACCATTACGGGGGTCAAAGGGGAGATGCGCTATGCCCCGAGGGGGGCATAAGTGGACTTTCGGTTTTTCGACGACGGCATCGACTTAGGATAGGCACGTGGAACATTTCTTCGCTCACAGGAAAAGACCTTGAGCTCATTGGGGAGGCTACTAAATATCGACTAGATATAGTTGGTATCTCCTCAACAAAGCAAAGGGGTTCTAGAACTGTGGACCTTTCGGATGGGTGGAAACTCTTCATGTCAGGAGTAGCACCTCCAATGTCTGCTCAGGCGGGAGTGGGGATACTCACGAGTCCCAGGCTGGCAGGCAGAGTACTGGAGTGGATACCATTGGGAGGGAGAGTTGCGATCTTAAAGCTTAAGCTTGAAAGGTCAACTCTGGCTCTGGTGCAGGTATATGCGCCGAATCTGGAGTCGGAGTATGCAGCTTTCTTGGATGAAGTAGATGCCGCCTTAGAACAGGTGGCAGATATGGATTCTTATCTCCTGATGGGGGACTTCAATGCTCACGTGGGTGTGGACGTAATGACATGGGGAAGTGTGATTGGGAGGAACGGCGACCCGGATCAGAATGCGAACGGAGAGAAGTTGTTGGACTTTTGCTGTGCAAATGGCATGTCCATTATGAACACCTTCTTTCCGCACAAAAACATCCATAAATACACATGGTACCGTCAGAGTCTTCAGCAGAAATCGCTGATAGACTTCTTTGTGGTACCATCGTGTGTTAAAAGGATGGTTTGTGACGTTCGTGTTGTGAGAGGGGCTGAACTGTCAACTGATCATCACCTCGTGTTGTGCAAATTGTATCTCAACGATAAAGTACCTGTCCTACCAAAGCGTAAACCAAGGCTGGTGACACGCATACGGTGGGAGAGTTTACAGAACGATGAGATACGGGAGGAGTTTGCGCGACAGGTATCCGAAAGGTTTGAACAAATTCCAACTGTTCCGACAAATGTAGAGGAAGAATGGCGGTTGTTTTCAACAGCAGTCATTGCCTCTGCAGGAGGTGTTTGCGGAGTGAAGCGGCTCGGTGTGGCGGCTGGTGGTGAGAAAAAAACTGCGTGGTTTAAAACACCCGGAGTTCAAGAAGCCATCAGAGAGAAGAAGTAAGTCTTCAAGGTGTGGATACACTTGGGGGATTCAGCTTCTCGGAACCGGTACATGGAGGCGCGAAGAACTTGCAAGCTGGCTGCTAAAGCAGCTAAGGAGCAGTCTTGGAAGGAGTTCGGTGAGAAATTGGACTGTGATCACAGATCTGCAAACAAGGTGTTCTGGCAGACCATCCGCCGTCTCAGAGGAAGGAAGTTTAATATCATCGAAGGAGTCAAATCCAAAGATGGTGTATTTCTTTCCGATGACAAGGACATCTTGCGCAGATGGAGCGAGCACTTTTCGGAGTTGCTCAATCCCGAACAGGGCACTGAGGATGGCAGACCCATGGTTTTGAGTAGGGCGGAGAATAGTCCCACCGTAGAGGAGGTGACTTTGGCGATTAAAGCGCTTAAAGTCGGCAAATCTGCTGGTGTGGATGAAATCCGGCCAGAAATGCTCAAGGCTTTGGGTAAAGAGGGAGTGGAATGGCTCTCTCGTGTCATTAAAGTGGCCTGGGAATGCGGTGAAACACCTAGTGATTGGCAAACTGGGGCGATTGTTCCTCTTTTTAAAAAAGGGGATAAGAGGGATTGCTCCAATTATAGGGGTATATCTCTTTTAAGTCTCCCCGGAAAAGTATTTGCAATGGTGTTGGAAACGCGTTCCAGAGCTGTGGTCGAGTCCCGGTTGGGCGATGAGCAGTGCGGCTTTCGTCCAGGTAGAAGCACAACCGACCAGCTGTTCACTCTCAGAATGGTACTTGAGAAGGCCTGGGAGTATGCCAAACCTATCTACAGTTGTTTTGTGGATTTGGAGAAAGCATATGATCGGGTCCCTCGAGGTAAACTCTGGAGTGTATTGCAGGAGTACGGGATTGACGGTTCTCTTCTGAGGGCCATTCAATCTCTGTACACTAACTGTAAGAGCTGTGTTCGGGTGAACGGCGTTAAGTCGACACCTTTCACTGTGGGCGTTGGACTTCGCCAGGGGTGCGTTCTGTCACCTCTCCTTTTAATAGTGTATATGGATTGGATGTTACAGCGCAGCCTTGGTGAGGAACGTTTCGAATTGGGAGACTTAAGGATAAGTCATCTGCTTTTTGCTGATGACTTGGTCATCCTTACGTCCACCCAGACCGAACTTCAGCGCGCACTAGACAGGTTCGTCGCCGTCTGTGTTGAAACTGGGATGAAGGTAAACGTGGACAAATCAGAGGTAATGGCAATTTCCAGAACACCTGTTCAATGCACTCTGCATGTTAGTGGAGTCCCATTGAAACAGGTGGAGAAGTTTAAGTATCTCGGGGTCCTATTCACGAGTGATGGTAGGAGCAATACTGAGTTATCCTGTAGGATTGGTCAGGCTGGAGCAATTTTGAGACAGCTTGGTCAATCTGTTATCAGGAGGGCCGAACTTGGCATCGAAGCTAAGTTGTCGGTCTTTAATTCAGTGTTTGTTCCGACCGTCACCTATGGTCATGAGGTTTGGGTAATGACCGAAAGAATAAGATCGCGGATACAAGCTGCCGAAATGAGATTTCTTCGTTGTATTGCTGGGGTGACTCGACGAGATCGGGTTAGGAACACCAGAGTACGCGAGGCACTCAATGTCGAGCAGCTACTTCTTCGGACGGAGAGGTCCATACTTCGATGGTTTGGGCACGTCAAACGCATGTCCCCAACTCGGTTTCCAAGACGTGCCATGGAATTCGTGCCATCGGGTACGCGTCCCCTGGGCAGGCCTAGGTTGAGATGGCTGGACCAAGTCCGAAATCTCACCTCTACCCGTATGGGGATTGCCCCTGATGAGTTAGAGTCGATGGCGGAAGATCGGCAAATGTGGAGAGTTCACTTAAGCTCCCTAAACCCGCGACCCTCATAGTGGATAAGCGGGCCATTGGAAGATGATGATGATGATGAGATGATGATGGACTTATCCGCTTTTGTTCGCCAACTCCTCAAATGTCATAGTTATCTGAATTGAAGTCGGTCAGAAGTTGAAAATGGACGTGAGCCGTGCCAACAACGACGGCTACGAGTAGTTTCTGTCATTTTTTACCTGTTCCAATTATTGCTTACTCTTAAACAAACTGATAAATTTAAAAGTGCTATTAAATATACAAGTACATTTCACATTTCATCTATTTATTCATGCTAACAATCAATAGAATGTACATATATAGCATATCTTTATGTACATAGTTACAAGCTTTCTTCGCATGTTCAACTTTAAAGTTACGCTTTATCTATCTGGTGTTTTCCTCTTTTTTAGTTTTGGTATCAAGATTGAATTCATAGTAGCCCATAACCGAACCACAGAAAGACTGAAGCTTTTTACAAATTCTTTGCCTTCGTTCTTTGTCAAATTTGTATCTCTTTTGTGGTTGGGTGGGCGATTTATGCATAATCTCTCTGTATATTATAATTGGTTTTAATTGTTCTTATCTCCAAAGACTCGCAAAATGCAGATGAAACGGTTGGTGAAATTTCGGTGCAAATTGATTTGTTTACTCATCCAGGTACTGGCGAGCACAAAGTGACTGTCAAAGGTAGGTTCATAAGGGCAGAGCATTGAATTGAATTGAATTGAATATAAAAAATGTCCGTGGTATGATTTTTCATTTGCAGTTGTAGCTGCCAATGATTTAAAATGGCAAATACAATCAGGGATGTTTCGTCCGTTTGTGGAGATTAACCTTATCGGACCGCATTTGCAGGACAAAAAGAGAAAACATGCAACCAAATCTAAGTCAAACAATTGGTCACCAAAATACAATGAGGCATTTTATTTGTGAGTATCTCTATGGTTTAGTTTCAATAATTATTGAACTGGCTTACATTTCGTTGGGTCAATGTAATTTTTTTCATATTTAAATGTCTCAACGTGTTTTCCACAAAGCTCATAATTGCATCTCTGCTTTATTGTATCATAATCATTGCAATTTCCTCTGTATGAGCGTAAAAACGTTCTCACATAAAGCATCATGTACAATCAATTTTTCAAACTTACAGCATGATTGGAAATGAAGAACAATTGGATTTCTTTGAACTGCATATTTGTGTAAAAGATTATTGTTTCGCACGAGAAGATCGTCTAGTTGGCGTTGCTGTGCTGCAATTAAAGGACATTGTCGAAAAAGTAAGTGTGTCTGAGAAGAAACAAACCCCCCTTCTCCCCAGCAATTTGCAGTCACACAATAACTCTTTGCAGGGTTCATGTGCCTGCTGGCTACCACTGGCCAAACGTATACAAATGGACGAAACCGGTTGGACCATCTTGCGCATCCTCTCCCAGAGAAACAACGATGAAGTGGCCAAAGAGTTTGTTAAACTAAAATCGGAAATTCGACAAGAACCCATGATGGGCACTTAGGCATAAACTATGCATAACAATACAAGAAAAGAGATGAATTCATTACGAATAATAAACATAATTTTGGTGTAGTTTCCTTTCAGTTTCTTTTTGTTTATACGCCCATATATTAATGCTGTCGCTGGCTTTGCTATACATATTAAAGGAAATAACGAAAGAGACATTTTAAAATAAACACGGAAGCCAAAGGGCTTACCAGAAAGTTTAGTAAAAGAAATAATGAAATATAATTGTAAAGAGGAAAAAAGATCAGTGCAACAAAACGTGTTTATTGAAATAGGCTTTAATAATTTTAGAGTGTATGATATACATATATTAAATAGATTTAAACATAAAAGAAAATATTTATATATATTATATAAAAGACTCCTTGTATTAAAAACACTTCTTAATTAAACCCATAAAGACAAACAAAACCCATGAAAATTTTCAACAAGAAAAACAGGAAATAATAATCATCATGGCAGTTGATACATAAACATATTTCAAAAATCATAAACATGCATACACGCATACGTTATTGAAACTATTTGGATGTGTTAACTTAATTTAAATAAAAAAAAAAAAAAACAATCATACAAACATAGAAAGCAAATAGTATGTGTATGCATACATGCATATATGTTTGCATATGCATTCAAACCAACCAAGCATGTATATAAATGGATAAATGTATGTGAAATAACTTAATTACTAAATAGCAATGTAAGTTTTTTTTAACGTATTTGATGTTCATTTAAAAGAAGATATAGTACATAGGTAAAAACATACGCACATTATATTTAATAACAAAACAGTAAGCAGGCATATAAGCATTAACCGTGATAAAAGCTGAGATTCTTAAATCTGGAATCTTGAACTTTAAATCAATACGCAAAAGATTTAATCAGTTTTTGACAGTCATGCCGATTTTGTTTTTCCTCGGTGCATTTCATACCACTAGGGGTTCTTTTTACCTGCTACTATTGTGTGATGTCTCCTCTTCTTTGTTTGTTGTTGTAATCTAAATCGTTATAAGTATCGTAAGCAATAGAGCCTAATCTATGATAACGTACTAAGGACAGATGCCTGTCGGCGATTGCAAATATAAACTCAACCCACTGATTTTTCTCCCATCAAGTTTAGCAAAGCTCCCTAAATGAAATTTATGTCTTTATGTTACAACCTATTAAAGTGTTATACTTCTAATGGACCCAAGAATGAGTAGAAGTACAACTTGCCACATTTAACTATTTAGCTCTCCACCAGATAAAACGGCATTTGAAACTCACATTATTATCCAATCCCAGAAAGTTAACGAATTCCTATTCGTCGGCGGGCGTCTATTTCCCTTCACCCAACCAAGTAATGAGAAATCAAGTATACCCCCCAAACATCTATTAACAATTGCCACTTAAAAGAATCAACCAATATTGCAAACTAGTCCCTTTCATCCAACAACAGTACGTAAAAACTAGGATTTACAACTGGTTCCAACCAAACTGTTGACATTATATAATTTTGTTCATTTATATTCATTAAAATACTACTTACAAATGCAAATAAATAAGCACACTTCTATCTTACAAATTATATACATTTATACATATGCATATAAATATGCCTATGTACATACATATATATACACAAATAGATTGGAACAATATTGCAACTAAGCCTACGTTCTTCCGATTTAAACAAAAACATTCATATATATACTCTCTAACCAAATACGCAAAGCATGTAAAAACAAACAAAAATTATATTTCTATAGATAATCCAAACAAATTTAACCAACAATATTAAAATCTTAGCAATTACTTTAGAATATACAAATAATACTATACATACATACATATATATATCTAATTTCGAGCATATTTCCAACTAGGCTTTCTCACTGCACAACAGAACATGCAAATTCATTTTGATCAGTTGGACGACATGGATTTAACCATAAATGTTCCATACAAATGCTCTGTTTGCAATAATGCCATAGGCGATTTTCTGTTTTTATTTTTTTTTTTTAATTCTTAAATTTGAAGATGACGAGTCAATGTGATTGTGTACACTAGAAGCAATATAATAAAAAAACGAACAAATAGCAATCAACACAAAAAACGATAAAGAATTGAAAGGAAATGCTAGAAAATAATATGTAGTCCTGTTTAAATCAAAGGATCTACCTTGAACCTGCCAAGAAGCAATATTACAGAACGATGAACAGATTGATCCACTTTATTTGACACTGAAACCTTTGGAACGTATACCATCACCATGCTAGTTGTCGATCAAACAATAATGGGCAAGCATTGGAATATTGGAACTGAATATCCGACGACGTTGCACTGTCTCGATTGGCTGACGCCTAAGCCCTTCGGTCTCGTTCGGTTCCACTATTATTCCTATTGACATCTGATCTTGTGTGTATTTTTCTATGACTCCTTAAAAATAATTAGGAGAGGAGCAATATTTTTAGGTTTTAAATACCACAACCACGTAGATACAAAAATTGCCCACAAAACAAAATATATATTTCTTTATTTTAAAGTTTTGGACGTTTATAAATTAGTAAGTTGTCACGAAGTTAACAGTCAAGTGGATTCGATCAGCTCATCTGCAGTAACAACCAATAACAACGTTAACATTAACCTTATTACACTCACAGAATATCTACATACTACATATTTTCCAAATATTTATCATCAATTACGTGCCTTGAAAAACATTTATTATTTCTTTGAAAAAGATTAACAACAAAAAACAAAAACAAACAAAATTGAAGCTACTGATTGTGCTCAACAATAAACAACCAAAAAGTTAAAGACGATTGTCTTTCACAATGAAAATAAACAACTCAATAACAGTTGGTATTTTTCAGTATGTTACATTCTGGCGTTGTTTTTGTATTTTATCCGAATTTCCAGTGAGTTATTTTGCATTTTATCACGACAAAAAGTTAACTTAACAAAAATGGAAATCAAAACACACATGTTCTCTCGTGGAACAAAAAAAAACGAGAAGTTAAATATCTAACAGTAACAACGATTTAAAATTACAGGAATAACCTAAACAATATATTTAACAAAACAAACAAAAAACAATGTAGCAAAAATGGAAGGTTTCCAAACAAAGAAAATCGTTGCAAAACCAAGTTTATAGATAAAAATACGAAAATGAAAAAGAAATCAACCAAATATACGTTTGCCAAAGAGCAAACTCCTATAGAGGAACGTGCTTGAAAACAAATTTTCATTCGATTTTATTAATTTCATCCACATTGGTTCAAAAGGATTAATAGGAAAATATAAATAAAGAATTAAAGTTAAAAAAATTCATAACACATATCAAACATATACATAAAAACATACATATATCTATTATCAGTTGCTGTTGAAAGAAATATGCTATAAAAACAAAACTCTGAAGTGTTATTTGTTGAAAAACAAACAAGATGAAGGTTTAATGTTAAACTCGTTATATAAATTCCACTTCTCAGAAGTACAAATATTTAACTAAAGTTTTAACTATTGATTAGAAATAAAGCACAATGTATGAAAAGGTTAAGGAGCAGACTATGCATATCAGCATAGTCCGATCCTTGTTTGTTAGGCTCTTCAAATGTTCTTTTTAACTTGGTTTAGCTTTCTTTAGCTTCGTTTTGACACTTTTTTATTTTTCAATCAAATTATTACATTATTCATTAGAATTTGCCTTGACTCCTTTTACAACAACGGAGAGTGTTTATCTGTGGTACCTTATCTGGCCATTCCCACTGAATTTGACATTCACACATTCACATCTCATCATATATTATTCATATAGTTTCGAAGCGTAACTCGACGATCCTCAAATCAGTCATAGTCCACCGCCACTCTCACGCACACCATAGCCATCTTATAAATTAAAAAAGAAAAATTAAAATAAATTAAAATTTCAAAATTTTCTTTGTGATATAAATTAATATAATTTTAAAATAGATTTTTTAAAACACGTACTCAAAAGCTACATTAACTATAATACTACTACATAATAAAGCGCGGTCCAAATAGCAAAAAAAAAAAGAAAAAAAATAAATAATAATTATAACTAAAATAGTTTTTCTCAAACAAATAAAAGAAGGAATAGAAAATATCTCTTCAAACTCTAATTTCTTCGGCGTAAAAATTAAATTTGTATTCACAAAAAATTACCTTGTTCATATGTACATATATAAATACTTAAAAATAAATAAATTAAGAAATTTTTCCTTTTTTTCTTTTTCAACACGATAAAATCTAAGCCGAAGAACAATTCTTTCCAAACAAATAACCTAAACACTTTTTAATTTAATACAAAAATAAACAAACATCCATAAACTGTGTGGCTCAGAGTTTCAGTTTAAAAAAATAACTAACGAGCCAAACACGGGAGTAAGATGCTTTAAATATACAAGTATTATATGTATATCCTTATTTGCACAACAATGGATAAATGACGACTTGAAGTTTTTCAGAATAAAACCAAAGATTATGAATATAATAATGTATCTGACACAACTTAAATGGAAACCAAATAACAAATAAGTATTACGAATTAAAAAAATTTATGAAAAACGGAAAAATACACATCATTTGAAGTTTAACTATGTAAAAAATTTAACAAAAAAAGCAACTGCAAAATTTAAATACTAACAACAAATAATACATGATATAAAAATGTATGTTGTGTACAAAATTAAGCAAAAATATATCACCTTTTTTAAATATATATATGGTGCAATATTTTGAAGTAGATTTATTAATTAATAATGTTAAACAGGAACATAAATATTATATAGCATGGCAAGGTGTTTCTCCAGCTAAAGAAACATACAAAACCATGTGAATTGTTATCTGATTTAAACATTATCAGTACACAAATGTACATGCATACATATTTATATATACATGTACATTTGTGTATATATATTTAAACAAAATGAATATATTAGATATAAAAATTGTAGTTAGCCATACTTTATCTGTACCCCAGAAGAAATAACTAAATGAAATAAAAGAATAAATATTAAAACCAAAACAAAACAAATCAGTATAAGTTAAATTTAAACAAAAAAAAATAATTAAGTTTACAAATTTGATGATGGACAGTGAAGTGTATAAAAAAGGAAATATACTTAAATGACATAATTCAAATCCATTACTTAAATAACAACAAGAAGATATAGCGAATAAAAAAATAAAATAACAAAGAACTATGTCAAAAAAGTTGCGAGTCGCGGTGTTTCATTGAACATAGAAACAGCACAGCCAGATGTATCGAAAACGAATAGGAAACCAATACTGGATTTGACCCCTTGGGCAATGGAAAAGGTAAGTCCACAGTCTTCATTTGACTGTATATCCCATACGTTTAAACGAAACCATGGCAAATAAGCTCTGAGTGTTACCTAGCCCTAATATTTCTGTAATAGAGAAGCAATTCACCTTTAAATCAGCTGATGCAGTTCACTTTCTCTTACCAGCTGCTTCGTAATGCAAATAACAAACATACATATTCAATATTTTACTGCTTTGACTTAAGGCAGATATCATGGGGTGAGAATGATTTGCATCATCCCTCTTTTGCTTAACGAAAGGCATGGGTGCGCCCATACACAACACATGCATTCATGCGCCACAAATGGATCGGGCACTGTGTAGTGTATACCACATGTCAGGGGTTGGAAATAAGCACACGTCATATCCAAACAAGTGTGATCGCAGGAAAACACATCCCCTAACTATTCACTGAGTCAAAGTCGATGAAACTCGATCGGAAATATGTTCATATACATATGTGTATGTATATGAATAGAGTTGGGAGGGGTGTATATCCCAAATGACTAAGTCTGGCTGACTATTGAATAAGGAAAACTGTTCCGGCGAAACTTTTCTTCAGGCAAGGCCGAAACTGGTCTTTGGAGAGAATGGTACGCGACAATCTCAGACTCATTTATTCTGTGAAATCATGGTCGCCGTTGCTCAGTTGTTATGTGTATGAGCCCGGCCAATATCCACCGAATATTTTGCGACACCACCTCTCGTCGGAGAATGACAATCCTTCGAAAGTATAATTTGTCATGAAGAAGCTATTCAATTCACAATAAATTGCAGGTCCCTTCCTTTCGTGCGAAAAAATCGAACACCTACATTGTAGGTCTTAGCTACGCCCCTTTTTATGTCTCAAACGGTACAATTCATAGCTCAAATAAATCCCAACTTCCGGTTTTGATTTTTTAGTTATATAGTAGATAGCAGTGAACAGAATCCGCCTGCTACCAATTTGGGCGCCATCTTGGATCCGCCATCTTGAAATTCTTCAAAATTAGTTGGATTTCATTGAAATTGAAAATCCTTACTAATTTCGAGGTAATTAGTACAAATTCGTTTTTAAAGTGGAAATTTTTGTCCGCCATTTTGTTCCCACCATCAGAATAGATGATATAAGAAATCCACCTACCTCTTGCGGCGCTTGCCGGAAGGTTCTTTTTTATTTTTATTCGGCAAAATCTGGGTTCCTCCATTCTATTATGGTCATATAGTACGCGGCCACTTCTTGTTCTTACGCCCGGATTCGCTTTCTGTTCTGCTTTCATGGCTGCATATACATAAGTACATAATTGTCAGCGGCACTCATTATAGAGCCAGGGATTTCATTGATGCCGGCAGTTGTCACAAGTAGCATGCTGTCACCGATTTTTTGCACTTGATGCTGGTTGACTGCTAATAATGTCCTGGCATCCAGAATATCGGATACTGAATAACACCTATTGCTTATATTTTTTGAGTTATATAAATAAACACATCATACATTTGCCACTTTTGAACAAGATATTATAAAACACCTGCACAGGTGGGAGGTTCATGGCTCACCCACAGTTGTGGCACTTTTTTCAAACCAAACTTGTATTTGATTTTTGTTGCAATTTTTTAACGAATACACTTGGATGTGAAAAAACAGCTCTTTGGATTTGATCCGATTGGAGAAATTTGGAAAATGAAAAAAGGCTTGTCCACTGATTTCGGTATTCCCAAGGTATTCGATTCTCCATTCAACTTCGGGGACCATATTCGACGTACCGCAAATATTTAAACGTTCCGTGCCATATTCTATTTTGGGAAATCTGTGCTGAGTTGTATCGTCGAAAGTTGATAATACCCCTTTAAACGTAAGATTCACTTTACCGCCAAACAAGCACCGGCTCCGTGATTGACAGGAGAAAGTGCAAACGCATTCAAGTTTAAACCCACCAATACATGCAAAAGTGTTAAACATAAAAACCGCAAGCACAGTGTAGGCCATATGATATTCTTTAGAAAGCGTGCTTCTTGTTTCCTTTCCAATTCTACCCTCGTTTTTCTTTTTCAATAATTTCATTCAAAGGGGATGAATGCAAAAAAAAAATCATTACACACACTATGAAATCACACTGCATGTATACACTTGCAAGAGAAATGAGAAATTATTCACATTCACAACACAACCCCTCAAGGTGCATTGGATACGCGCGGTGCGGAGAAATCGTGTTCACAGTGCCGTCGCTTGTTAGGGGATGAAATTTCTTAGGGGAAACTTTTAACCCCGCATGTACAAGCAAAATTTCCAGACTACACAGGATACAACTGCGCTGCGCTCCTTTAATTTTATTTGGTCACGTAGAGAGAGAAAGAGTAAACTGTCAATTCATCAGTCTTAGTTTAGTTCGTTTTGTGTAACGAACGTCGGGTTTCGGACTATTTATTATTATTATTATTATTATTATTATTATTGTTGCACCTACGACGAAGTTCTCCCCCGTTTCCGCATACAATCGTTTCCCTTTCGTTATCCAATACATATATTCAAGGTTATTTGCTAACAAAAGAGCATACATTTTTGTAAATTAAGGAATTAGTTAAACACATTTTTAAATTACAAACGCCTCGTATAGCGCCCTATCAACTCGATTCGGCTATCACCATAACAACCCCCTTGTGTACAGTGCTGAAATATTTAAAAGTCAACCAGGATCTAAGGGAAAAATATGTCCTTTGCCACTTTATCAGCTTGAGTCACGAAAGTAGCGTATTTTTCCTCCTCAAACCAGAGTACGCTTTTCATTAACATGGCTGGCAGTCGCCGCCACCGCGTCTTTTAAACCAGAAATCCAAAAAACTAAAAACGATGAACTGAAATAGTACAAATAACGCGTCATACATTTTCGAACAACAATCAATTACTTTGCTAGTTTGTTACGAATCTAAAATCATTATGAGCTACCCAGATACGTGATTTCTTTTTGCCGTATTAAAGTGTCTTTCGCTGTGTTCAGTGTAAACAAGTGAACAAATTTAAAAAAATTTAAATCAAAAATGTGCGTGTTACCCCTCATCACAAGAACTCTCTCACCCACAGTGTATAGAAGGGAGGAAATTCAGTAACAAAAAAAAAAAAAATTAGTTCACTGAAGCAGCGGGATATTCCCGGAAATAACAATTGAATAAGGCAAGGATCAAAAAGGATATCATGGAGGGACAACACAGCCAATTTTTTGAGTATGTTTCGTTTTATTTCTTCTTTTCCAAAATATGACATCTTGAGTTGATGCACTTTAACGTAGAGTCCCTTATTTTGTGCCTTGTATCTGTGAAGTAGTTTTTACCACCAATTAGCACGTATGTATATAAAGTGAAAGCTACAAACGCAGTTAAAGTGGCCAGTGGACTGAGAACTTCTTGGAGGTTCTACAAAAGCAACGATACGTTTTTGTCTTGGGTGATTTTCTAAGTGTGTTTTCTGTGTGTTGGTGTTTTTTCCTCTTTTTTTTTTTTGTCATGAATGTTGTTTAATTTTGCGATATTAATTTGGGAGCTCAATGAAAGCGTTGGGGTTTGTTGACTCTTAAGAGGAACATTCCTCTACTGGTGTTAATCCCTTAAAATTGAAGGATAAGCCAGCAAAGTTTGTAAGTTAGATTTATTAGCGAATTGAATTGGTTGGGGTGTTGAGCTTATACAACAAAACTGAATTGCATCCCAAAGGAATGAAAGCACTCCGGATGGATTATTTCATCTGATTTCATCGATCTTATGGGGAATCGGAAGGAAAATGAACTTATGTCAGATGTGAATATGGTCACTATGTTGACCTTGACAGAGCAGCCGTCACTTTGACAACCGCTCATGACCTTTTGAATACATTTTGTACACACAGCTTAAATCAAAGAAATAGGCAAAGTCAAGTCGAAGACTAATATTGAATTAAATAAATAAATAGCTGGCGCGACAGCTCGGGATGAGCCAAGGCCAAGATTCTCGCAACCATTCATGTTGTGCGTGTTACATATTTCGCACGAATGGAAGGGACCTACAGTTTATTGCCGACTCCGAACGGCGAAGTGAGACGCTCTTTCATGACAGATTATACTCCCGGAGGCTTGTCATTCCCCGACGAGAGGTGGTGCCGCGAAAAATGTTCGGCGTCCCTGGCTGGGGCTTGAACCCACGCCGCTCGGTCAGCAGTCCAACGCACTAACCACTGACCCACGGCGACCACTTTTGAATTAGACCATCAAAATTTCCCCTAAAATGTCAAGCCACAACCTTTTCATCCTTACACAAAACCTAAATCACATCCTGTAAGTGAAAACTGCGTGAGTTTTTATACACGTTTTAACCACATGGATGCACTTAACAAAATAAAAGCTAGTTGAGCAGGTGTCTTTCCATTTGCAGATATATAGTAATTCCATTTGAATTGTCAGTGATGATACTGATGATGTCTCTGATAATACATACTTCCTTTCCTGCGATGCAAATTTAATAATAATAAATAAATAAAATGGGCGCCGTGGCTCAGTGGTTAGTGCGTTGGACTGCTGACCGAGTGGCGTGGGTTCAAGCCCCATCCAGGAAAACACCAAACATTTTTCGCGGCACCACCTCTCGTCGGGGAATGACAAGCCTCCGGGAGTATAATCTGTCATGAAAGAGCTTCTCAATTCGCCGTTCGGAGTCGGCAATAAATTGTAGGTCCCTTCCATTCGTGCAAACAATACAACACGCACAACATGAATGGTTGCGAGAAGCTAGGCCTTGGCTCATCCCGAGCTGTCGCGCTAGCTATTTATTTATTTAAGAACTTGTATGTTATCGTTGTACACGGTATTCGCGGTCGTCTGAATCGTCTGCCGAAGTTATACGGCAAAGAAAACCGTTCAGCAGGAGGAATGATATTTTTATATGTATACAACGCTGGCATTATAGTGAACAATAAAAGCGAGATGAAGGTTTCCGCCATCACCGGCGCAGTTGCAAGAAAATTGCCGGTTTGTAGCCCCCTATTGCCTCAAATACGAGCTCAACCGCCTAATATATGAAATTTTACAATACGTGTGGCAGTAGTCATGGTCGCCATGGCTCAGTGGTTAGTGCGTTGGACTGCTGTGTGAGCGGCTTGGGTCCAAGCCCCAGCCATGTCCACTGAACATTTTTTGCGGCACTATCTCTCGTCGGGGAATGACAAACCTCTGGAAGTCATGAAAGAGGTTCTCAATTCCTCGTTCGGAGTCGGCAATAAATTGTAGGTCCCTTCCATTCAAGCGAAAAATGTAACACGCACAGCATGAATGCTTGCGGGAAGCTAGGCCTTGGATCATCCCGAGCTGTCGCGCCAGCTATTTATTTATTTTTTATTTATTTTTAAATAAATAATTGTTTTACGGAAAAACAGTTTGAAACAACTTTGCGTAGTTTATAGAGTAAACTAGATAGTGAAAAACAATCTCCCATTACTGTTTATTGCGGTGAGAAGCGTTTTATGCACTTATTATGAAAATGTTCACACCTTCGTATTTTTGGTAGTTTGAGACTGCTTGCACGCTCTTCTGTCTTGCTGACATTCTTTTAATGCTTAGGAATGCACTATGATTTTACACTTCGCTAAGACTTCATAATTCAGCGCAAAAGCTCTTTTGAGGTCTTGAACTCAAATGAGTTGCTTATGATCTTTTGTATACAGTTTTCTGGGGATAGGCAAACGTATACCTCTTATCTAGCGCGCCGAGATGTTTAACAATGTTGGTTGATTCTGCCTTTAAACTGCTGGAGATGAAACATGTCCCGTAATATTTCTCCTGGTAGGGCTTACCAATGTCCGCTAGTTCTAGTACAACAGAGGCAATTTGGGTAGAAACAAGTTTATGCAGTGACGAAAAGAATTGGAGAACTGATCCTGTATCTAAACTCCACTGACTGGATATAGCCATCCTAAACCACCAAATCAACAACCATGTACCAATAAGGTTTAAACGAGTTTCGTGGTTACAAAACGGCGCACAAAACTAGCGCTAATTGGGCTCTTAAGAGCCGCCACTTTACCTACCTACCTACCTTATGCAGTGACAAAGGGCAAATAGAGATGATGGGTCCTTGCAGCTGCGTTTTTGGAGATTATTCCGTTGTGTTCATCAGAACATCTACCATAGTTATATCCAGGTAAAGGCGTACGTTCGCTTCCAGTCTTTGGTGATTTAGTGCTTGGAGATTTGATGTAAGTGAAGGGTCATCATTAATCGGATTACTCATTTTTTTAATTACATATGTTAAGTAAATAAAGAGAATAATTTGGGATGAACTCTAAATGTGCAAACAGTACTCGAGTCTCGGTTTAGCTTATGCTTTGTTAAGAAGAGGAAGAAGCTGCGATGGATTAAAGTATTTTTTCACTCTAAAAAGTTAGATCAGACTTGCGGATTTTTATTAGATATACCACGTTAAACGACATAAAAATTGTCGCCTCCATATTATTCCTCGAAATAAAATACGCAAAGTAAGTACATACATACATACGTACATACATACTCTAAAACAGTATTACAAGCCAGGAGTATGCCATCGAAGCATCTACGGTGTAGCTACAGGAGACATTTTCCACATTTAACCCCACACACAACGGCAACAAAATCATAAAACCGCAGCGACCACCATTGGTGGTACGCGGCTTTGCCGTTTCTATTTTTGATACTCCAAAAAGCGCTTCACTTAAATTTAAAGTCGTTTCCCCTAATTTTGCTGAACTTTTATCCGATCCGTCTTTTTTAAGGCAATTATCTCTCAGGATTTGGTATTCGTGTGCACTTTGTTCTCCTATTTCGTAATCGTATACACATAGTTGTGCTAAGGGTAGAAAAACAGAGTGTGATGTAAAAAATAAAATAAAAAAATAACTCAAGAGGAAGTATTACACAATAGTAAGGGTTGATATTGCGCATGTCTTTCCATGGATACACATATTCATGTGTGTACGTGTACACTTCCGTGTGAGGAAAACATTTCAAAGAAAAAATAATAGAATTTAGTAACAAATGGTATAAGTGCCAATCAAACAGCAAATGTGGAAATCATCGGAAATCCCAACATAATCGCTTTCAAAGAGGACACTTTTGGAGCAGAAGTTGGGGAAAGCAAATTAGGCAAGAATATATACATATATACATATGTTGTTTTCGGTGGTAGTAAGGAATAATTTGAAACGCTTTCATCGGACGTGTGTGATTCTGGCGAATTCCTCATACTTCTACAGAGTCAATGGACAAGATACATATGTATGTACATACATACATACATTCGAGTAGTTGTCGTTCAATTTTATTTTGTCCCGCTCTTCCCCATATCGTTTCAAAGCCATGAAAGCCCCTTAAAGCAGGCAATAGGCCTCCAAAGAAGCACTTTACCAGTTTCCCAGCAAACTTAATACACAGAAGCTCTTTTACTAAACATGATAGATCCGCAATCGCTTCTATGGTCCTTACATGCGAAATTGTAGATCGCTCGGTAATCCACCCCATTCTCAGGCCAGCGACCCTACAGTCTCTGACTAATAATTCACCCACCTTACCACTCAATTGACGAATTTTACCAACCAAAATAACGCCACAATTCCATAGAAGTTCCTATTTAAAGATACGTCATTCCACATCAATTAAAGTCCAATGGTTTACGTAAGTAAACAATAAAATTACTAAGAACATATGGGGGCTGTTTATGTCGACACATATCACACCACCCCATGGCGAGGGGGTGATTTGAAAGATTGCAACCTTGCTCCATCTCTTTCACATAAGACCGAACGTCCTTTTCGCAAATCTCTAACCCAACGTTAGCTTTCATGTCTAACCTCCGCTTAGACTTAAAACACATTAAATGACGCACTTTTCTCCAACCACCCCTCCAAACGCTAATGGGAGCAAGAGTTGCCACAGAAAGCATACAAAGCATAAATAAATACGGGAAAAAATGACGATGGTGCTGTTACGCGTACAAACTTTAAAGAGCTTCTCCTTTCCATAGATACTGTTTTCCACCCCCTCCCATCCCTCCCCAATTTGCTAGTGTATGCGTGTTGTTGGAAGATTGTTTGCGTGCAAGGGTAGTGAAACCTTTCCACGTGGTAGTAACTATATGCTCAGTATGTGTGTTATGTTGGAAATGTGAAAAATTTACCACATGAAGTTATCTTCTTCGGTTTATTTTTGTTTTTCTGTACGAAAAAAAAACGCAAAATATTTATAAATATATTCAATGTGTTGTTGTAAATGTCAGTTTAAACGTCAAAATTGTTTCAAAGTTCTCAACTGAATTATTTGATTAAAGCCGCGGCATATTCGTTTCAATATTTGGTCAAATTTTTTCGTGATTTTCGCCTAATTCCTTCTGCCAACACAAATCCTTCAGGCCTATATTTCCCTTAAAGATACACACACTTGTACGAATGGATAAAAATATATTAGGGTCCTTAATGCAAATATTAAGTCATTAGTCGGTAGGGATTCCATAAAATTTTTGTTGTTTCTTGTATTATATAAGCGAGAAAAGACAGATTTTACGCTGTGCCTGTGCCTAGTACCTATTGTTTTAATAATTTCCTTGCCTTTAATAGTGTGTGTGTGTGCAAAGCGAGAATTTATTCTAGAAATCCAGTGCCTAAAGCGGATTTTGTGTATTTGTACATGTACAAGCAGTTTTAGTTTTTTATTGTTGGTTTCTTGTTTTTTAACTTTGTTTTTGTGTTGGGTGTTTTTATTTACATTCGCTTGGTTTGTTGTTATTATTATGCTGTATCGCTAATGAATTGCTTTTCTCTTTTGGAACGGATGCTATGACGTCAAGTTTAGTATGTTTGCATACGCTGTGCTAAATCTAGTTGGGCAGATAGAACAGATATTCCACTCGTATTGTATGTAAGGATGTTATAGTCTTATGATGTTTGTCCTTGAATTTCGTGCACAGAGCCTTTTATTTAAAAGATTACAACGCCAGTTGAAAGAGTGAGGTAGATGGAATTTGCTTTGTGGCGTCTCTTGTCAATAAAAAGTGCTATTTTGGCAGCTTCAATTAGGAATGCCCGTCCAACTCAAATGATGCAAAAAAGGTTCTGAATTTATTTACTTAAAAGTTCAAAGACCCCATGAGGTTGAGTGTCACATTTTCTTTAAAGACATTTATTGGGCTACACATAAAGATTTGACAAAATTTGACCTTCCTGTCAATCCTCCCCAAGATTGGGTCTCGCTTAATCATGATTTGTAAGCACTCAATTTTTGACAGGAAATCGTCGTCAGTGTAATCACCAAACTATTGTTTTGTTTGTTCCATCAGTTTCGTGAGCTTGAACACTTTGTCCTATGTTCATATTAAGCCCTATGAGTTTTCGCCTGTCATTAAAGATGTTCCTGTTCTCTCTCTTTCTAGAAAAATGTCAGCGATCGTAAGTTGGAAGCGCACTACTGCCAAAAACAGTTGAACAAACGCCTCTGAAGAAATAAAGGAGAATCAAAACCGCAAGCAGCAATAAATAAATATATAAGTAAATAAATAAGTAAATAAGTAAAAATCCAATGACTCGGCAACAATCGAAACGTTAGGTTATATAAAATCTATAATTGTGATATATACTTAGTGCGTAGGGAAAGCGTGTTTAGTCGTATGTGTATATGTAGCATAATTGATAGAACTAAATTCTAGTCCGAAGGGAAGGAACACAAGCAAAATTCGCCACCAATATCGGATACCAGCCATCTCGTCGACAATGAGCATGGAATCGATAAGTGAAATCATCGATCAGCAATCATTGGGCGAGCAATTGGTCATAGATACCTCGGATATATCGACGGGATCTGGTGTCGGCCATCATCACGATGGTGGCGGTACAGTTGTTATGGTGCGTACTATAATCGATGGTATAACCTCTTCTGTATCGCCACATCATCACCATCACCAACAGCATTCGCACCACAGTGTTAATCAGCAGCATCATCATGTCAGTCATCACCACCTCCACAATAATCATCACCAGCAGCATTCACAACAAGCGAACAGCAATGGGCATCATCATCACCAGCATCACAATCACCACAACAGTGTCGGCGGCGGAAGTAACAACAACAATACTAGTGGGAACAGCAACCAACATCAGCTTCATAGCTCACATCACGCAAGTGCGACGAACGATGACTACGCTAGCAGCTCGGATGTTACCCTCGAATCCCTGTCATCTCTGAGTGGGCACTCGCACATAATCACACACCACGGACATAACTTGGAGCTTATCAAGCAAGAACACAAGGTGAATGATGTGGTTGTGTCATCGGATCCTTTGTCTGCCGACGAAGTCGAGGTAACACTCAATCAACAGACAGTGGGGCGCCATGAATCACTTTCTGTAATCGTTCAACCACAGGATGATTCGCGAGACTCACAAATTCTAAGTCCCGGCAAACTTACACCGTCCTCGTCAGATATGATAGACAATGCTCTCGAACCAACATACCAAACACTAACATCAGTCAACGGAGGGCGGATGTCTCCGCCCGGCTTCAGCCCGACATCGTCGTATGCGACATTGACGCCACTGCAACCTCTGCCACCCATTTCGACGATGTCAGAAAAATTTGCCTATGGCGGCCATTCGGGGAATGTGAGTGGGTCCTTCACAGTGATGCAGCACCAAAGCATGGGTATAAGTCTCGGCCTAGGCGGGGTGAATTCACCATACGCTTACGATAAGCTACCTTCGATGGGAATGTCGCCACCGCACAATTATTCTTCGTCGCCCACAAATACTCTCTCCGGCATGGGAATGTCGCAGCAACATAGTCCGCTCTCGCCGCAGAGCTCATACAGTCAAACGGAGCTGCACTCACCTCAGAAGAGCATGTCTCCCGCTGGCTACGAATCACCCTATGGTGGTCATCGCGATATGCTAAGTGCCCGACAAAATCTCTCTTCACAGCATAGCCCGACCACGTTGTCACCACATTCCGGTTCCTTGCACTCACCCGTTGGTAATGCGATCGTTACAAACTTTACCAATGCATCAACGCTGCCTTCAATCAATGGAATGGCAACAATCACGCCGCATCCGTCAGTTATATCGCCACTGTCGCATTCCGTTGCTTCCGCTGGTTTAGTACAAATTTCAACACACCACGTTCATCGGGAGACGTCAGTGGTGCAGTCGCCTTCTCCTCCGATTCTATCAATACACTCACAGCAACATCACGTGATAAGGAATAAATCGGGCGGCGGCGTTCTCTCGACATCATCACCGTCAGCGCTGGCGGACCTGCATGCCACAAGCGATGGAGTAGTAATAACGCCTGCGTCAACAAATGCGTCTGGTGGCTCCGAGGGCCTACCCGGAATGCATTTGCTCAACGGAAATGGCAATAACAATAATAGTAGTAATAGTAGTATCAATAGCAACAATAATAACAATAGCAATCATAGTAACAACCATAACAGTAACAATAACAACAACAGTAGTAACAACGGCGTGTGCAATATTGGCAATGGAACACCAGCGTCCTCTACCGCCAGTGATGTGGAGGAAATAAATACAAAGGAATTGGCTCAGAGAATATCGGCGGAACTAAAACGTTATAGCATACCTCAAGCTATTTTCGCTCAGCGTGTGTTGTGCAGGTCGCAAGGAACGCTGTCGGATTTGCTTCGGAACCCAAAACCATGGTCGAAACTCAAATCTGGCCGGGAAACGTTCAGACGAATGTTCAAGTGGTTGCAGGAGCCAGAGTTTCAACGGATGTCAGCCTTAAGGATGGCGGGTGAGTAATATTTTGTTACAAATTTTCCAAGTAAAATTAATCTCCATTAGTTAAGGGTAGGAGTTGTGAGTTTTGCTCGCTTCTTGCCTTATGCCAATTTAGCTGGAGTCTTTAAAAATTGCAATTAAAATGTTGCGCAAGATAAAGCTTAGGCATAGGCAACTGATCCGTAGCCTAATGGTATTCAGTTTAAAAATGTATCCTTTTTTATCTAAGTCCATTTAGGTCTAGCCACTGCCGGACAAAATGAGGACGTGGCGGACACAATTATCCGACAAGATGAAACACTTTCACCCACAATTATCTCAAATTAGTCCTTAAAAATTTAGAACGGTACCGAATTTTTCTTCGTACTCAAGACTTCGAGAAAATGTTGGCAAGACCTCCTATTTGCTGGCCTATTATTTTTGTTGTTTCCTTTAATCATACTGATGATCATTTTTCATAAGTATAATAAAAAGAAGTAAATAGCTTGCGCGACAAACCGAAGTGGGTCAAGGGCTTGCTGTCACTTAGAGGTCATGCCGCGAGACTGTTGGTTCGAGTCCTCTGTATCAGCTCGCTCAGCTGTCAAACACACCTAGTTTTTTTTAGAATTGGCTGGATCGGAGCACGTTTTCTTTTATCCGGAAACTTTTTCAAAACAAGGGTCTGCAGTTCGAATTTTTATTTCTGCGGAGTTACGTGTAATATGCTCCCGCTCCAAAGGGATTCTATCGTCTGTAAGGAGGCATATGCTTGTAAGGCGTAAATTGGTATTTACACCGCGATGTAATAGGTGGATGTAGTTTTGTGGCTTCTTCGTTGTGAGCTCTTCCGCTATAGCGTTGTTTTAGACATTTTGCTGTTCATATTCCTGCTGAATTTTAAATACACTTTCAGCGAGTTTTGCCTCCTTTGTGTCAAAATTTTAGATAGGTTAAGGATAAGTTTCTATTATTGCAAGTAAAGCGATTTCGTTGAACTTATGTGGTGGCTTTAAAATGTTCTATAGAAATCTGGGAATGAACCCTTATAATTCTTGCTTCCTTTGTTTCTTTTCAGATGCAGAAGGTAAGTGCAAACAATTTTTTTATCTTTAATTTTTTTTACATAAGAGGCATTACAACTCCCAGATAAATAGTCCATGCGTGACACGAATAGTTATAGGCATATCCAAGCTATCAAACGCACCACCACCCGGTAGAAGCAAGCATCCGATTGAACTGCAATGCAAAATCCGCTGAAAAAATTTTATTCTTCGATGCTATTGCAACAGATACATACTGTTAGAGAAGTTTTCAAGTGTATGCTGAAACAACAGCAACGCAATTCTTTTCTATAGACGCGCGACAGAAGTTAAAGGTCAACCCACCAGCCAACGAAATAAAGTTTTCTCCATGAATGAGATAGCTAAGCTATCTACCCATAGTGTTCAAGGCTTTCCGGAGAACGCGTGAACCGATGTTCCTTTAAAAAGGGGTAAAGAGTGTCTGCAAACATTCTGATTTTTCAGCAACTAACGACGCAGATTCAGTCTATTTTGCACGACAATAAGTAGCTCCACACACCAGTGGACTAATGAAAGCCATCAATAGACAGTTGTCGTTTGAAGAGGAACGGTGAAGTTAAAATGACTTATTTTCTTGGACAGGCTTCAGCAGATCGTTTGTTTAAAACTAATACACTTTTCCCAGAGCTAGGCTTACCTACACAATTATCAAAATTTTCCATAAGATGCTTCGATATTCAGCAAACATTTTCTTCTCATTACAGCTGCCCAGATCCCACAGAGAGGAGGTGAGTAAAGTAGCATATCATGTAGAGAGTGATTTCCGTTCTATTTCTTTTGAATTTTTTTTCTCTTGAAAGAAAATAGTAAATAGAGGGAGATCATCAAATTTTATTTTGAGTTTCAATGCAATCTAAAGTATTATTTGAAAATTTTACCAATTAATCCAAAAAGCATTTCATCACAAATTATTTACCTCACGATTTTAGGAAGTAGTAATAACACTGGCTACACACCAGCAATAACAGGTAAATAACATTTAAACAAATCCCAAATTAAGTGCAATAATTTGTTGGAAATTGGCGAAAGCTCGTTTCCAGCATTCCCCTCCATTTACACAAAATCTCCCTCTATTTGATCGAATCGGACATATGGTGTCACGACTGGTTAGATTCACTAACTCATAACTGACATTTTTTTAGGCCGTACCCCATTGTCTGGCGTTGGGTGTAAACTGTGTGATGGTAAAAGCTGTTCCCCTTTTTTTGCTCGAGCCAATCTTTTATCATCCACTTAGTTCTTTGGACGCCCATTCATCTATTAATATCAAAAGAGTCGTTGTTCAGTTCTTTGCTGTGAATTTTTTTTTTGCCTAAACGCCATATGTCCAATAGAATATCATGATTAACAATCAAAAGTCAAATCACGCGTAAGCCTCATGTTAAAATGTAATTTTCAGGATGTCGACGAAAGGACGAACCACAAATCGAGCATATGCCGACGCCGAAAAAACCCCGACTCGTCTTTACCGATCTCCAGAGACGGACTCTTCAGGCAATTTTTAAGGTTGAACGACAACACATCTTTTTTTTTTTTAAATTTAATGCTTTTTTTAAACTCTACCTAGGAAACAAAACGTCCATCAAAGGAAATGCAAGTAACCATCGCGCGACAACTAGGTCTGGAACCAACTACAGTTGGCAATTTCTTCATGAATGCTAGACGTCGCTCAATGGATAAATGGCGAGATGAGGATCCCAAGAATATGAATCAATCATCGTTGTCACCGGGTAACCAGCATTCATTAGATCTAGATGATGATCCCGACATGGATCTCGACTTGGGACAGGATGACTTCGATTTGGATCAAGATCATGACACAGATGCAGATCATGATGACATGTTGTGACATAACCCGGTTGCCTCCCCTGAAATGCTTACCAAACCAACAATCGCTCTAAGCAATAATAGAATAGTGAATAATAGCAGCAGTAATAGTGCCAATAATGGCAATGAATACAATTTAAGTAGTAATAATGTTCACCAAGCAAAGCAAGGCGCTATTCGATCTGTGAACAGTGCTGCTACCAACACATCAGCTGAAATCTGTGATGATGACTTGAACTTGTATGGCGTGTATGCGAACGAAGCTAACCATCAGCATCAAAATCATCATCATCATCATCATCATCATCAGCAAACACATCAGCACCAGCAACAGCAGCACCAACACCAGCAGAATTTGCATCAGCACCAAAGTCAACATGCGACAATCACTGTAATTCGGGGTGGTGGCAACAGCAGCCAAAACAGCAGTAAGGGTCTTTATTCAGTCCGCAATGAAAGTACAATAGTGACACAAAACAACGGTAGCAATCAGTATCAGCATCAATCTCATCACCATCATCATCAACATCACCAACAACAGCATCAGCAACAGCAGCAACAAAGACATCAGTTACAAAATTTGCTGCAATACAGCAAACTGCACAAAACAACAGTGGTAGTTCCGAATTCCGCAACAAGTGCAACACTGACCAGGATACCTTCCGCCAAGATCGACTGTGACGCTAGCAGCATTCGCAAACACATACATAATCTAAATGATGACGATGAGGACAACGACGACCTCACGGTAAGCGCCAAACGACACCATCATCAACAACAGAGCCATACCCGCCGATCTAAGCGATTGCGTATTCGATCGCCTACTCTCGCGTCGGTGTACATTGACGATTATAATTGCAACAGCAACCGGGTCACACCAGTCACAGTAATAACAAGTGGCACTGCAAGGGGAGAAGCTACCAGTAGCAATAGTCATAACAACAACAATAACGAACACTATCACAATCACAATACCATTAACGACATAGATACAGATGACTGCTCCAGCGAATACATCACTCCTGAGGATCATCATCACCATCATTACCACTCTCAAAATGAGGCACGACTGCGTCATCGCCATCAGCATATTCAGCAGCAGAGCAAAGTTGTGACGATAATTGATGACGACAACATCGGTGATGATGATGTCGAGGACGACTACAGCCCAAGTGATAATCTCTCGAATTTTATTTTCAAAAACAGTGCGAATGAGATATTGATTAGTTGCAACAACAATGTTATCGACGATGATGATGATGCCATCGCTGGTAGCAGGCGTACTGCCGCCAGCCATAAAGTTGAAATCGGGGAAATCGACGACGACGATGTTGCTGTTCACCACCAACACCACGATCACGACGATCTAATGGTGAAGGATCACAGCAACCATCTGAGTGCTCACCCAGATTGCGTTGAATACTTGAACGATGACCTGGAAGATCTGAAGGTGATGATAGTATGCTAACGCCACGGTGCACAGGAAAGTAAGTGTACATTACTTTACATACTCATCGACGAACAAATTGCAATCATATCCACAAAGACACACACGCTTTCGTTTTGTTTCCTTCCGCCACCACGATTTCTTCGTATGCTCATCAGACAAACAATATTCAGTGCATATTTTGTCTCGCGAAAGCAAAGTAGATTGCAAATCTAACTTACGAGGCATGGCCTAGTCTTACAATGAGTTGATCGATAATCGCAAAGCCTTACATACGGTTGCGAAAGTGAAGCGAAAATTGTGCGAACAGCCAAAGTGGAATATCAATCAGTGTCGAATGTATGCGCCGCATCTGTACAATTAGAAACAAAAACAAAAGCATTCTCAAAACTGTCAAGTTCTTAAAGTTTCTAAACAACTCGGAACATGGAAGTGAGCACCAACGAGAATGAAATCGCTCGCCCTCGAACAAAGACATGGGCAAGAAGAACTTCAAATCTTATAGGGGCTTATACTAGAATTAGAAGATTGTTTTCAACATACATGTGTATGTGTAGTTTCAGGAAAATTCCTTTTCTAACAAGCAGTGCCCAAAGCTTTTGTTCAAGTACAGGGCCAAACCTGCTGCGCAAATGAATTACTAAAACTTTAAGTACTACATTCATTACACACAAAATACGGAAACGGGTCAGATTTCCGACTTTAAAACTCTGTTTTTTTTTTCAAAATTCTGTAAAGAATCAACAGTGGTGTGGCGAAGCGGTGACACCACAAAAAAAAATACAGGATTTTGGAAAAGCAGAATTTTTAAAGGAAAAAAAAACAGAGTTTTACATCCAAATGACCACAACTCACAAAATACATTTATCCAACATACTAACACCATCTACAAAAATGTGTGCCTTCACAACAATCAATAAACACGCAATATTTACACTTATAAATACATGCCTTCGGTTCATAAGGGAAACATCCAAATTAAATGAAAAAATTTAGTTCACAACATGTTAGCTTTTATGTGGCACATATGTACATACATACACTAAATTTCGAACAAAATTCCTCTACGAACCGCATATCTCTAGTATCATTATTCATTTTGAAAGTTTGCTTGCTCATACAGAAAACAAAAATTAACCAAACATTTTTTTCTTTTAACTGTAATGTATGTTTATATGTATATACATATGTATGTATATTTTATTCAAATATATACACATGTATATACATATATACATATACATCCATGTATATTCTCACATGTATTATTATATAAAGAACACGTAACGATAATTTGTGTATAGTGTATATTTATAATTAAACCAAATATTAAACCAAATCAATTTCTAGTCGAATCACAATTATCTGAAAACCAAAAACTAACATATGAGCAACATCAGCAACAGAATACACCAAACACACCAAAAAAACTCATGTAATTAGAAATAAAAATTATGAAAATATTTTAGCTTTGCAATTAAGAAAAAAAAACCGGAAACAATTCTTATATCCACGCATATAGGAGAAAAAAAACACTAAACGAACATGCTTAAAAAATAAATTTTATACAAGTTAACGGAATATAAATTCACAACCAAAAAACAATAAAAGAAAAACACAGAAAATTGTTTATAGCAGATAATTTAAAACATAACTAATTCAAGGTATCTCAAAGATGCAAAATTCGAAATTTTAAATTTCACAAAAGCTGTACCCAAAGGCTAGATCTACCTGCGCAATTTATGTAATTGAATCTATGTCTACTTAACCGATTTGTGTTATTTATTTATTTATTTAGTTTGGAATCAATTGTGCAATTTTAAGTTTAAATCCGGTCTAATGCTGTATGATTCAAAATGGTACATTTTGGTTTAACATTTGATTGATGTTTACATTTACCAGCAACAGCATCTTTTTGTTCATATACTGCAATTGATAAAAGACACTGAAAACCAGCTAATAGTTCAAACTGATAATAACAAACGGGAGCTTAGTCAATTTTTATCATTTGTTCATGTAATCCGTTGTTTGTTTTCTCGTTGGTTTTCTTTTTTTTTTTTTTTGATTTTTTCACTTAACATTTCAAATTTTTCATTGCGCATTTGTCTACAGTCTTTCTTTGCAGCTAAATTTAAGTAAAATTAAATTACATCCCGTCTTGATTTTATTTTGTTTTTAGTCTATGTCTTTATATTTAAAAACGAAAACCACAAATAATTAAATCTAAGCAAAAACATTTAACAAAAAATTATTAAAAAAAAAAGTTAGAATAAATAACAAGCAAAAAAAAGGGAAAAAAATATTAGTGGCAATATGAAACAAAAATTATTTAAAACGATATATATATACAAAATAGCTAAACAAATACTGTACTAATTTGCATACAAATTAGAAAGAAAATTTCGTGTATATTACTATGAATTTATACATAACTGTATCCTAGTCAGTTTTTCAAATGGAAAACAACAAAACAAGAACATGAAAGTGTGCGTGAGAAAATTGTTTGTATTTATAATAAATATAGATTCTAAAAAAGCAACAAAAAACCCGAAAAAAATATATATATATATGTAGGTATAGATACGTAAAAGGTTTTATTTACCGATTATGTATTTAACTGTTTTATCTTCTTTGTTAGACATTAAGTATTCAATTTTAGTACCTTAGACTATACAATTGTAATTATACCTAAAAAAGTACATATATACGCATATATATGTATATATGTATGTATATATTATTATTACTATTATGATTATTAAACTTCTTAAATCAATTTAAAACGAGAGAGAGAGAGAGAGAGAGCACTCCCGCAAAGCCCGAGTAAATTAAATAAAATTCAAATTCGAACAGACACTGAAATTAAAGAAGCATTCTCTCTCGAGAAAAAATATAAACAAAATCAAAAAACATTGTAAAACAAGCAAAAGCGACAAGATTCGGCAGAGGGGGTATAAGATATTGCAAAACCAAATCAATGAGAACAAACTATAAGCAAATATTATGGTAAGTGAAATAAATATATATATATATATATACTATACATATGTATTCTGAGAACTATATATTATATATATTCGAAGAAATTATTATTAAAGATATGTGAAGGGAGAAAAGAACAGCAAGTTGATCATTAATATTTGTAGTTCGTTTGGTCTGCACCTTCTTACAGCAAAAAGAAAAAATAAACACAAAAGACAAATTAAGTGAGGTAGTGGAATTTTTGTTTCAGATCGGGTACACGGCAAACTTGTGATGGCCCACACCAGATGATCCGGACTTGTGGCCATACTCGCTGGGCCAACAGAGAATCAAAACAAACGGAAATAAGACCAAAGGAACCGAGCACTACAGAAAAACGACAATCAAAGCACTGAGACCAGCTGAGAAATGGCCTGTCGGCCTGGACTGCCCTTCCTCGTTTTTGAAGCTACGGAATAGAGTAACGACTGCAATTTTTGGAAATCTTCCGCCCTAAACCTCCGCCCTGGGCAGTTTTGCTCTGCTCCTAACGGTTTAGGAGCTACGTGCGAATCGCTTGCGAACGAGTCGGGGGATGAAACATGCGAGGAAACCCCGCTGCCCCCACCCGCTTGCGAAATATCGTGAAACAAAACTGTTCATGTTGTAGATCATCCTTTTTCAGTTCCATTCTACTCGAGCTCTTACACCGAGAGGAGCGTTTTTCCCTAAAGCGAAAGGGAAACGCGCAAATCGCTTACAAAGGAGTCGGGAGATGAAGCGTGCGAGGAATCCATCCTCCCACCACCCGCTTGCGAAATATCGTGAAACAGACCTGCCCATGTTGTAGATCATCCTTTTCGAGTTCCATTCTACTCGAACTGTTACACCGAGACGAGCGTTTTTCCCTAAAGAGAAAGGGAAACGCGCAAATGGCTTGCGAAGGAGTAGGGGGATTAAACGTGCAAGAAAACCCCGTTCCCCCCACCCGCTTGCGAAATATCGTGAAACAGACCTGCCCATGTTGTAGATCATCCTTTTCGAGTTCCATTCTACTCGAGCTCTTACACCGAGACGAGCGTTTTTCCCTAAAATGAAAGGGAAACGCGCAAATGGCTTGCGAAGGAGTAGGGGGATGAAACGTGCAAGAAAACCCCGCTCCCCCCACCCGCTTGCGAAATATCGTGAAACAGACCTGCCCATGTTATAGATCATCCTTTTCGAGTTCCATTCTACTCGAGCTCTTACACTGAGAGGAGCGTTTTGCCCTAAAGCGAAAGGGAAACGCGCAAATCGCTTGCGAAGGAATAGGGAATGAAACGTGCAAGGAAACCCCGTTCCCCCACCCACTTGCGAAATATCGTGAAACAGAGCTGCCCATGTTGTAGATCATCCTTTTTAAGTTCCATTCTACTCGAGCTCTTACACCGAGACGAGCGTTTTTCCCTAAAATGAAAGGGAAACGCGCAAATGGCTTGCGAAGGAGTAGGGGGATGAAACGTGCAAGAAAACCCCGCTCCCCCCACCCGCTTGCGAAATATCGTGAAACAGACCTGCCCATGTTATAGATCATCCTTTTCGAGTTCCATTCTACTCGAGCTCTTACACTGAGAGGAGCGTTTTGCCCTAAAGCGAAAGGGAAACGCGCAAATCGCTTGCGAAGGAATAGGGAATGAAACGTGCAAGGAAACCCCGTTCCCCCACCCACTTGCGAAATATCGTGAAACAGAGCTGCCCATGTTGTAGATCATCCTTTTCGAGTTCCATTCTACTCGAGCTCTTACACCGAGACGAGCGTTTTTCCCTAAAATGAAAGGGAAACGCGCAAATGGCTTGCGAAGGAGTAGGGGGATGAAACGTGCAAGAAAACCCCGCTCCCCCCACCCGCTTGCGAAATATCGTGAAACAGACCTGCCCATGTTATAGATCATCCTTTTCGAGTTCCATTCTACTCGAGCTCTTACACCGAGACGAGCGATTTTCCCTAAAGCGAAAGGGAAACGCGCAAATCGCTTGCGAAGGAATCGGGCGATGAAGCGTGCGAGGAAACCCCGTTCCCCCCATCCGCTTGCGAAATATCGTGAAACAGACCTGCCCATGTTGTAGATCATCCTTTTCGAGTTTCATTCTACTCGAGCTCTTACATCGAGACGAGCGATTTTCCCTAAAGCGAAAGGGATACGCGCAAATCGCTTGCGAAGGGATCGGGCGATGAAGCGTGCGAGGAAACCCCGTTCCCCCCGCCCGCTTGCGAAATATCGTGAAACAGACCTGCCAATGTTGTAGATCATCCTTTTCGAGTTCCATTCTACTCGAGCTCTTACACCGAGACGAGCGATTTTCCCTAAAGCGAAAGGGAAACGCGCAAATCGCTTGCGAAGGAATCGGGCGATGAAGCGTGCGAGGAAACCCCCCTCCCTTCATCAGCTTGCGAAATATCGTGAAACAGACCTGCCCATGTTGTAGATCATCCTTTTCGAGTTTCATTCTATTCGAGCTCTTACACCGAGACGAGCGTTTTGCCCTAAAACGCAAAGGGATACGCGCATATCGCTTGCGAAGGAATCGGGAATGAAACGTGCAAGGAAACCCCGTTCCCCCCACCCACTTTCGAAATATCACGAAACAGACCTGCCAATGTTGTAGATCATCCTTTTTTAGTTCCATTATACTCAAGTTCTTACACCGAGATGAGGGTTTTTCCCTAAAACACAAAGGGATACGCGCAAATCGCTTACAAAGGAGTCGGGAGATGAAGCGTGCGAGGAATCCACCCTCCCCCCACCCGCTTGCGAAATATCGTGAAACAGACCTGCCCATGTTGTAGATCATCCTTTTCAGTTCCATTATACTCGAGTTCTTACACCGAGACGAGCGTTTTTCCCTAAAGCGAAAGGGAAACGCGCAAATGGCTTGCGAAGGAGTCGGGGGATGAAACATCTGAGGAAACCACCCTCCCCCCACCCGCTTGCGAAATGTCGCGAAACAGACCTGCCCATGTTGTAGACCATCTTTTTCGACTTTCATTCTATTAAACCGAAGCGAGTGTTTTGCCCTTAAACGCATGGGAAACACCCAAATCACCTACAAGTTCGTCGAGGTTGGTTCCCACGGAAAAATTAAGAATTTGCTACTGCGCTCAATTCGGCCTGTAGCGGCATGTAGTGCTCCGCGAGGATATTGATTAGTTTTGAAAGTTAGTCTCTTTAAGTTGTATTAATGCATTGAACTTTTCAGATCCAGGACAGGCCATGTCAGCCTGGAATTGTTGCAATAATCGAGGTGTTGCCATCTACGATTTGCTTTCGACAGAGCGTTGGTGTAAGTCAGGTGTTTAACATACGACATAGGCGCTTTGACTGTCTACCTATCCCCGAGATCAACAGAGAACCAGCATCAACAGAGAATCAAGACTTTCTGAGAACCAGCACCATGAGAAGCAAGATAATCGGATTACCGGGATCAACAGAGAACCAACACCAACAGACTACCGACATCAACAGAGAAACGAAACCAACACATATCCAAGACCAAAAGGGAACCAAGCGATTCCAGAAGCACTTTATTTCAACAAGTATATATGTATCTATACACATACAAACACACCAGGTCCCCCCCCCCCCCTGCAATCATTTTAACTCTTTAGTTATTTGTCAAAGAAACCCTACGTTCTAAAAAGAATTAATGTACTCCTAGAACTTAAGAACATTAAAGACCAATAAAAGTCAAAGAAAATACAAAAGATCATGTTTCCTTCTTCTTTTCCTTTGCGTTTCTTGACAAAATTCCAGGATTTAAAGGATTCCAAGGTGAGTATCATGAAATGTAACACGAAATGGAGGTTTCTGCCTTTCAAATGGGTTTGTACAAAACCACCCGCCAAAATGTGAAAAAATCACGAAAACATGAAAAAATCACAAAAATCCATGAAAATCTGACGTCACACCAAAATCGATTGAAAATTGGCTGAAAATTTCTGAAAAATACCAGGCCACCAGAAACCCAGAAAAAGCAGTAGGTATCCACTATTTTCGCGGCCAGCCGCGTGGTATGCAACAATTTTTTTCTGTGGAATAAATCCATCCAGCCGTGTGGTATACCCGATATTTTTACGCAAAAATGTACATAATAAAATGGGGTATACCACACGGCTGCTCGGGAAAAGGCAAAAACCCTCACGGCCGTGTGGTATGCAATGGTATTTCGATGTTAAGTTTGTTATTTTTCCCGACACAAATTCGGGCATACCACACGGCTGGATGGATTTATTCCACAGAAAAAAATTTTTGCATACCACGCGGCTGGCCGCGAAAATAGTGGATACCTACTGCTTTTTCTGGGTTTCTGGTGGCCTGGTATTTTTCAGAAATTTTCAGCCAATTTTCAATCGATTTTGGTGTGACGTCAGATTTTCATTGTTTTTTGTGATTTTTTCATGTTTTCGTGATTTTTTCACATTTTGGGGGGTGGCTTTGTACAAACCCATTTGAAAGGCAAAAACCTCCATTTCGTGTTACATTTCATGATACTCACCTTGGAATCCTTTAAATCCTGGAATTTTGTCAAGAAACGCAAAGGAAAAGAAGAAGGAAACATGATCTTTTGTATTTTCTTTAACTTTTATTGGTCTTTAATGTTCTTAAGTTCTAGGAGTACATTAATTCTTTTTAGAACGTAGGGTTTCTTTGACAAATAACTAAAGAGTTAAAATGATTGCAGGGGGGAGGACCTGGTGTGTTTGTATGTGTATAGATACATATGTACTTGCTGAAATAAAGTGCTTCTGGAATCGCTTGGTTCTCTTTTGGTCTTGGATATGTGTTGGTTTCGTTTCTCTGTTGATGTCGGTAGTCTGTTGGTGTTGGTTCTCTGTTGATCCCGGTAATCCGATTGTCCTGGTTCTCGTATTGCTGGTTCTTAGAAAGTCTTGATTCTCTGTTGATGCTGGTTCTCTGTTGATCTCGGGGATAGGTAGACAGTCAAAGCGCCTATGTCGTATATTAAACACCTGACTTACACCAACGCTGTGTCGAAAGCAAATCGTAGATGGCAACACCTCGATTATTGCAACAATTCCAGGCTGACATGGCCTGTCCTGGATCTGAAAAGATCAATGCATTAATACAACTTAAAGAGACTAACTTTCAAAACTAATCAATATCCTCGCGGAGCACTACATGCCGCTACAGGCCGAATTGAGCGCAGTAGCAAATTCTTAATTTTTCCGTGGGAACCAACCTCGACGAACTTGTAGGTGATTTGGGTGTTTCCCATGCGTTTAAGGGCAAAACACTCGCTTCGGTTTAATAGAATGAAAGTCGAAAAAGATGGTCTACAACATGGGCAGGTCTGTTTCGCGACATTTCGCAAGCGGGTGGGGGGAGGGTGGTTTCCTCAGATGTTTCATCCCCCGACTCCTTCGCAAGCCATTTGCGCGTTTCCCTTTCGCTTTAGGGAAAAACGCTCGTCTCGGTGTAAGAACTCGAGTATAATGGAACTGAAAAGGATGATCTACAACATGGGCAGGTCTGTTTCACGATATTTCGCAAGCGGGTGGGGGGAGGGTGGATTCCTCGCACGCTTCATCTCCCGACTCCTTTGTAAGCGATTTGCGCGTATCCCTTTGTGTTTTAGGGAAAAACCCTCATCTCGGTGTAAGAACTTGAGTATAATGGAACTAAAAAAGGATGATCTACAACATTGGCAGGTCTGTTTCGTGATATTTCGAAAGTGGGTGGGGGGAACGGGGTTTCCTTGCACGTTTCATTCCCGATTCCTTCGCAAGCGATATGCGCGTATCCCTTTGCGTTTTAGGGCAAAACGCTCTTCTCAGTGTAAGAGCTCGAGTAGAATGGAACTCGAAAAGGATGATCTACAACATGGGCAGGTCTGTTTCGTGATATTTCGCAAGCGGATGGGGGGAGCCGGGTTTCCTCGCATCTTTCATCTCCCAACTCCTTCGCAAGCGATTTGCGCGTTTTTCTTGCGTTTTAGGGTAAAACTTTCGTCTCGGTGTAACAGTTCGAGTAGAATGGAACTGAAAAAGGGTGATCGACAACATGAACAGGTTTGTTTCACGATATTTCGCAAGCTGATGAAGGGAGGGGGGTTTCCTCGCATGTTTCATCCCCCGACTCCTTTGCAAGCGATTTGCGCGTATCCCTTTGCGTTTTTGGGCAAAACGCTCCTCTCAGTGTAAGAGCTCGAGTAGAATGGAACTCGAGAGGATGGTCTACAAGATTGGCAGGTCTGTTTCACGATATTTCGCAAGCGGGTGGGGGGAGCGGGGTTTCCTCGCATGTTTCATCCCCCTACTTCTTTGCAAGCGATTTGCGCGTATCCCTTTGCGTTTTTGGGCAAAACGCTCCTCTTAGTGTAAGAGCTCGAGTAGAATGGAACTCGAAAAGGATGATCTACAACATGGCCAGGTCTGTCCCGTGTTATTTCCCAAGCGGGTGGGGGGAGGGGGGTTTCCTCGCACGTTTCATCCCCCTACTCCTTCGCAAGCCATTTGCGCATTTCCCTTTTCGATTTAGATAAAAACGCTCATCTCGGTGCAAGAGTTCGAGTTGGATGGATATTTCGCAAGTGGGGTTCCTCGCATGGCTCATCCCCCCAGACCGTGGCTCCTAACCCGTTAGCCAGAGTGCAAAACTACCATGGGCGCAGTTGCAGAGCGGGAAATTTCCAGGAAATGCAGCCGTTACTCCATACCGTAGCTTCAAAAATAAAGGAAATATCGAGGTTCTCAGATTTCCAGCCGCCAAGTCGTTTGAAGCTTAGTAACAGAAAAATAAAATTTCAAATCGTTTTACATTCAAACATATATGGTTTTTATATTTTATCAGTAGATTCTTTTTTTAATTTTTATCGTTTCCAACGCATTAATCTAGAAGTATAGTATTCCAAATAGCCTTCGACTCGTTAAATACAAAATATTGACCAAAAGTATTAAAATAACCAATTCAATCTTTTAAACATCAGTGGATTATAATCAAATAAAATATACATGTTCTCATTTACATAACAATTGCTCTTGTTTGACAAGTCGACATTGATTTTTTAAGCGTATATAAAAAATATTTTTTTTTCGGTTCACTTTATATAGGACGTGTTTCGCAGCTTATGGATATTTAGTTTGTTTATTTAGAAAAAAATGTATCTTAAGTTAAACAAAAATTAATACTTTCCTTTACATAAAATTACTTCTTATTTGTGTTTTTAATGCTAAATTTTACCCTCGAATATGTGTTCATTGTTTTTTGTCCGTTTTTTTTTTTTTTTTTTTTTTTTTTCAGTTTTTACAACACATTTGTTTTTATAATATTGATATCAAACTTAGGTCTATGTGTATTTTTAAATATTTATATGTGTGTATTTCATTATATTTGCAATAGATGTATATATATATAAAAAGCATTAGGAATAAATTAATACGGCGAAATAGTTTGTTAATTTTATGTACAATAAGTAGGACGACAAGGCTTAAATCACATAAGAGTGTATATATTCATGTTTACATGCACACAAACATATACACACGGATGTGTATAAACATTTAGAAAAAATATAAATATTTATGTGTATACCTACATATATAGAAGAAATCCGCACATAAAAGAATAGATTGTGTAGATTGTTTCACAACACTTTTTGTTGATTTACTTAGGTACCTTGAATCAAGTTAAGAGTTTTCTTTTTGTGTTTGTTTAAGCGAAACATTTCTGTGGCAACAAGGAAAAACAGCATAAGTCGTTCTTTTTTAAAATTTTCAGGAGAACAGTTTAAAGGTTGGACGTGAGTTTACAAAATACCTTTAAATCGTATAATTAAGTTTTTTACACGTCGGTTTTTCCTGGTCTATATTTCAGCAACCGTAAGATATAATGAAACGAAAAATTAGAATATTATAGAATTGAATTGATTGCGTATCCGATGGTGTCGATAACTCAATTTTGAAATAAGTGGACTTGTACGGTTTTTACTTGTTGCTACAAATTTAATATACATACATATATATTTTTTGTTTTTCTCTTATTTAAAGGAACAGTGAGTTTCTTCTGCAAATGTCAATAGTTTTGTAGTTTTTCATAAAAAAATATGTTTCAATGAAACCCTCCGGTGTGTGAGGAGTTTAATCTTGTTGTTTTCATGGACCGGCGTAATATTTTTCTGCAGGAACGATTGCATTTTTGTATTTATGTATGTTTATTTATTGTGGTAGCTCATCTCGGTGCAAGAGTTCGAGTTGGATGGATATTTCGCAAGTGGGGTTCCTCGCATGGCTCATCCCCCCAGACCGTGGCTCCTAACCCGTTAGCCACAGTGCAAAACTACCATGGGCGCAGTTGCAGAGCGGGAAATTTCCAGGAAATGCAGCCGTTACTCCATACCGTAGCTTCAAAAATAAAGGAAATATCGAGGTTCTCAGATTTCCAGCCGCCAAGTCGTTTGAAGCTTAGTAACGGAAAAATAAAATTTCAAATCGTTTTACATTCAAACATATATGGTTTTTATATTTTATCAGAAGATTCTTTTTTTAATTTTTATCGTTTCCAACGCATTAATCTAGAAGTATAGTATTCCAAATAGCCTTCGACTCGTTAAATACAAAATATTGACCAAAAGTATTAAAATAACCAATTCAATCTTTTAAACATCAGTGGATTATAATCAAATAAAATATACATGTTCTCATTTACATAACAATTGCTCTTGTTTGACAAGTCGACATTGATTTTTTAAGCGTATATAAAAAATATTTCTTTTTCGGTTCACTTTATATAGGACGTGTTTCACAGCTTATGGATATTTAGTTTGTTTATTTAGAAAAAAATGTATCTTAAGTAAAACAAAAATTAATACTTTCCTTCACATAAAATTACTTCTTATTTGTGTTTTTAATGCTAAATTTTACCCTCGAATATGTGTTCATAGTTTTCTTTTTTTTTTTTTTTTTTTCAGTTTTTACAACACATTTGTTTTTATAATATTGATATCAAACTTAGGTCTATGTGTATTTTTAAATATTTATATGTGTGTATTTCATTATATTTGCAATAGATGTATATATATATAAAAAGCATTAGGAATAAATTAATACGGCGAAATAGTTTGTTAATTTTATGTACAATAAGTAGGACGACAAGGCTTAAATCACATAAGAGTGTATATATTCATGTTTACATGCACACAAACATATACACACGGATGTGTATAAACATTTAGAAAAAATATAAATATTTATGTGTATACCTACATATATAGAAGAAATCCTTTTGCTTTAGGGAAAAACGCTCGCCTCGGTGGAAAAGCTCGAGTAGAATGGAACTCGAAAAGGATGATCTACAAGATTGGCAGGTCTGTTTCACGATATTTCGCAAGCGGGTGGGGGGAACGGGGTTTCCTCGCACGCTTCATCGCCCGATTCCTTCGCAAGCAATTTGCGCGTATCCCTTTGCGTTTTAGGTCAAAACGCTCTTCTCAGTGTAAGAGCTCGAGTAGAATGGAACTCGAAAAGGATGATCTACAACATGGGCAGGTCTGTTTCGTGATATTTCGCAAGCGGATGGGGGGAACGGGGTTTCCTCGCATCTTTCATCTCTTAACTCCTTCGCAAGCGATTTGCGTGTTTCTCTTGCGTTTTAGGGTAAAACTTTTATCTCGGTGTAACAGTTCGAGTAGAATGGAACTGAAAAAGGGTGATCTACAACATGAACAGGTTTGTTTCACGATATTTCGCAAGCTGATGAAGGGAGGGGGGTTTCCTCGCATGTTTCATCCCCCGACTCCTTTGCAAGCGATTTGCGCGTATCCCTTTGCGTTTTTGGGCAAAACGCTCCTCTCAGTGTAAGAGCTCGAGTAGAATGGAACTCGAAAAGGATGATCCACAACATTGGCAGGTCTGTTTCACGATATTTCGCAAGCGGTTGGAGGGAACGGGGTTTCCTCGCACGCTTCATCGCCCGATTCCTTCGCAAGCAATTTGCGCGTATCCCTTTGCGTTTTAAGGCAAAACGCTCTTCTCAGTGTAAGAGCTCGAGTAGAATGGAACTCGAAAAGGATGATCTACAACATGGGCAGGTCTGTTTCGTGATATTTCGCAAGCGGATGGGGGGAGCCGGGTTTCCTCGCATCTTTCATCTCCCAACTCCTTCGCAAGCGATTTGCGCGTTTTTCTTGCGTTTTAGGGTAAAACTTTCGTCTCGGTGTAACAGTTCGAGTAGAATGGAACTGAAAAAGGGTGATCGACAACATGAACAGGTTTGTTTCACGATATTTCGCAAGCTGATGAAGGGAGGGGGGTTTCCTCGCATGTTTCATCCCCCGACTCCTTTGCAAGCGATTTGCGCGTATCCCTTTGCGTTTTTGGGCAAAACGCTCCTCTCAGTGTAAGAGCTCGAGTAGAATGGAACTCGAGAGGATGGTCTACAAGATTGGCAGGTCTGTTTCACGATATTTCGCAAGCGGGTGGGGGGAGCGGGGTTTCCTCGCATGTTTCATCCCCCTACTTCTTTGCAAGCGATTTGCGCGTATCCCTTTGCGTTTTTGGGCAAAACGCTCCTCTTAGTGTAAGAGCTCGAGTAGAATGGAACTCGAAAAGGATGATCTACAACATGGGCAGGTCTGTTTCGTGATATTTCGCAAGCGGATGGGGGGAACGGGGTTTCCTCGCATCTTTCATCTCTTAACTCCTTCGCAAGCGATTTGCGTGTTTCTCTTGCGTTTTAGGGCAAAACTTTTATCTCGGTGTAACAGTTCGAGTAGAATGGAACTGAAAAAGGGTGATCTACAACATGAACAGGTTTGTTTCAGGATATTTCGCAAGCTGATGAAGGGAGGGGGGGTTTCCTCGCATGTTTCATCCCCCGACTCCTTTGCAAGCGATTTGCGCGTATCCCTTTGCGTTTTTGGGCAAAACGCTCCTCTCAGTGTAAGAGCTCGAGTAGAATGGAACTCGAAAAGGATGATCCACAACATTGGCAGGTCTGTTTCACGATATTTCGCAAGCGGTTGGAGGGAACGGGGTTTCCTTGCACGCTTCATCCCCGATTCCTTCGGAAGCGATTTGCGCGTTTCCCTTGCGCTTTAGGGAAAAACGCTCCTCTCGGGGTAAGAGCTCGAGTAGAATAGAACTCGAAAAGGATGATCTACAAGATTGGCAGGTCTGTTTCACGATATTTCGCAAGCGGGTGGGTGGAACGGGGTTTCCTCGCACGCTTCATCGCCCGATTCCTTCGCAAGCAATTAGCGCGTATCCCTTTGCGTTTTAGGGCAAAACGCTCTTCTCAGTGTAAGAGCTCGAGTAGAATGGAACTCGAAAAGGATGATCTACAACATGGGCAGGTCTGTTTCGTGATATTTCGCAAGCGGATGGGGGGAGCCGGGTTTCCTCTCATCTTTCATCTCCCAACTCCTTCGCAAGCGATTTGCGCGTTTTTCTTGCGTTTTAGGGTAAAACTTTCGTCTCGGTGTAACAGTTCGAGTAGAATGGAACTGAAAAAGGGTGATCGACAACATGAACAGGTTTGTTTCACGATATTTCGCAAGCTGATGAAGGGAGGGGGGTTTCCTCGCATGTTTCATCCCCCGACTCCTTTGCAAGCGATTTGCGCGTATCCCTTTGCGTTTTTGGGCAAAACGCTCCTCTCAGTGTAAGAGCTCGAGTAGAATGGAACTCGAGAGGATGGTCTACAAGATTGGCAGGTCTGTTTCACGATATTTCGCAAGCGGGTGGGGGGAGCGGGGTTTCCTCGCATGTTTCATCCCCCTACTTCTTTGCAAGCGATTTGCGCGTATCCCTTTGCGTTTTTGGGCAAAACGCTCCTCTTAGTGTAAGAGCTCGAGTAGAATGGAACTCGAAAAGGATGATCTACAACATGGCCAGGTCTGTCCCGTGTTATTTCCCAAGCGGGTGGGGGGAGGCGGGTTTCCTCGCACGTTTCATCCCCCTACTCCTTCGCAAGCCATTTGCGCATTTCCCTTTTCGATTTAGATAAAAACGCTCATCTCGGTGCAAGAGTTCGAGTTGGATGGATATTTCGCAAGTGGGGTTCCTCGCATGGCTCATCCCCCCAGACCGTGGCTCCTAACCCGTTAGCCAGAGTGCAAAACTACCATGGGCGCAGTTGCAGAGCGGGAAATTTCCAGGAAATGCAGCCGTTACTCCATACCGTAGCTTCAAAAATAAAGGAAATATCGAGGTTCTCAGATTTCCAGCCGCCAAGTCGTTTGAAGCTTAGTAACGGAAAAATAAAATTTCAAATCGTTTTACATTCAAACATATATGGTTTTTATATTTTATCAGTAGATTCTTTTTTTAATTTTTATCGTTTCCAACGCATTAATCTAGAAGTATAGTATTCCAAATAGCCTTCGACTCGTTAAATACAAAATATTGACCAAAAGTATTAAAATAACCAATTCAATCTTTTAAACATCAGTGGATTATAATCAAATAAAATATACATGTTCTCATTTACATAACAATTGCTCTTGTTTGACAAGTCGACATTGATTTTTTAAGCGTATATAAAAAATATTTTTTTTTCGGTTCACTTTATATAGGACGTGTTTCGCAGCTTATGGATATTTAGTTTGTTTATTTAGAAAAAAATGTATCTTAAGTTAAACAAAAATTAATACTTTCCTTTACATAAAATTACTTCTTATTTGTGTTTTTAATGCTAAATTTTACCCTCGAATATGTGTTCATAGTTTTTTGTCCGTTTTTTTTTTTTTTTTTTTTTTTTTTTTTGTTTTTACAACACATTTGTTTTTATAATATTGATATCAAACTTAGGTCTATGTGTATTTTTAAATATTTATATGTGTGTATTTCATTATATTTGCAATAGATGTATATATATATAAAAAGCATTAGGAATAAATTAATACGGCGAAATAGTTTGTTAATTTTATGTACAATAAGTAGGACGACAAGGCTTAAATCACATAAGAGTGTATATATTCATGTTTACATGCACACAAACATATACACACGGATGTGTATAAACATTTAGAAAAAATATAAATATTTATGTGTATACCTACATATATAGAAGAAATCCGCACATAAAAGAATAGATTGTGTAGATTGTTTCACAACACTTTTTGTTGATTTACTTAGGTACCTTGAATCAAGTTAAGAGTTTTCTTTTTGTGTTTGTTTAAGCGAAACATTTCTGTGGCAACAAGGAAAAACAGCATAAGTCGTTCTTTTTTAAAATTTTCAGGAGAGCAGTTTAAAGGTTGGACGTGAGTTTACAAAATACCTTTAAATCGTATAATTAAGTTTTTTACACGTCGGTTTTTCCTGGTCTATATTTCAGCAACCGTAAGATATAATGAAACGAAAAATTAGAATATTATAGAATTGAATTGATTGCGTATCCGATGGTGTCGATAACTCAATTTTGAAATAAGTGGACTTGTACGGTTTTTACTTGTTGCTACAAATTTAATATACATACATATATATTTTTTGTTTTTCTCTTATTTAAAGGAACAGTGAGTTTCTTCTGCAAATGTCAATAGTTTTGTAGTTTTTCATAAAAAAATATGTTTCAATGAAACCCTCCGGTGTGTGAGGAGTTTAATCTTGTTGTTTTCATGGACCGGCGTAATATTTTTCTGCAGGAACGATTGCATTTTTGTATTTATGTATGTTTATTTATTGTTGAAGTTTTTTTAAAATCGATCGAAAGCGCTCAAAGTGTTTGCAGTGTGTTTTACTGTTTGAAATTTCAGGGTGACTAGGACAGTTAGTGGACAAGAACCCTGACAATTACGGGGAGGAGACCAAAACACATGATATATATAAATATAGATATATACATATGTATGTATATGAGAAATTAATAACAACAAACACACATATGATACTAACACGTAAATTAGTTTAACGAGTTTACATTTTATTTTATGCCTTTAAAGAAATTTCTTATTTCACCATTACTTTCGAACGGATACGTGCTGCTATCTCTTCCCTCCCTCTCTGTTTCTCCCGTTTATTGTATGATCTATCACTTCAGTTTATTTTCATATGATTGCATTCAAACTATCCTATCCTAATGCGTTTAATTGGAAAAAAAAATGGAATGTTTCCGGTTGTGAAATGAAAAATGTCTCCAATTTTTTTTCTCAACAACTGCATTGCAGACCCAAAATCTCACACTCTTCCGTATTTCTATTAATTTACATACAAAAAGAAGTTAAAATTAAGGGATTTGTCCTGCACACATTTATAAATATCCCGAATGAGATCCAAAAAATGTTTTTTCCACAAAAGAATAGCTTACTGCGCAGTAGCAGTGGCACACGGTCCAGCCGTGCTTAAGATCATCATATTCTTAATGTTGGCTACTTCGGATTCCAGTCTGGCAATTTGTGATTTAAGAATGTTGCCCTCTTGTTCAGCAGCTGCGATTGGCACGATAATATTGCGTTGTAGTTGCGCCGTCCATTCGGTGCCACCAATCGAGATCCCTGAATCTCGCTCGTCGCTAGAGCCCTCACCGTCCCATGGAGGGGAAGCCCTACTACTTGGCTCTTGTTTGATATGCTGAAGCGCCAACAATGCTGTAGCGGCATCTTTATCACCAAGATGTGACTTGTGACGCAACTTCAGCGGGAGGCTATTATTCAGATCTACAGGATGTTGGTTATCGCCTTGTTCATCATCTCCAGATGCAGCCCCCGAGCCCGACAAACTGGAAGACAATTCATAGGGGGACGATGCTCTTCGCGATAAATTTAAAACATTGCCATTCAGCTCATTGTAAGGATCAGCTGATACTTTGGAGCCAGCCACTTCTTTCGTATTAAGAACTACGGCAGCTGCAGCGGCATTGTAACAAATGTTGGTGGCTAAGGCGACAGCGGCAGCAGCGGTGCTATCGTTTCTGGACTGTGGCACACCAACTCCACCGCTAGCGCTTCCAATGACAGCAGCAACAGCTGCAGCTGCAGCTGCTGACGTTGGCGATGTGGTGAAGGAGAGATGGGAGGTAGTGTACTGTGATATGGGTACACTATTATTATTTTGAGGAGGTGATGGTTGTTGAGACTGCTGATGATGATGCTGAGTCGATAGGTGTGTCAGATGCTGTGAGTTATGATGATTTTGAAAACCAACTGATGGCGAGAGAGCTCTTTTTGGGGTGAATGATGAGGACGACGAGTCATTGCCGATTACGGCAACCACACTACGAATCTTATCCAAATCATCGACAGGAACTCCACTTCGATTGAGGACATTCAACACTGGGTGATTGCTGGAAGGGTTCGAAACAGATGACGAACTACTATTCATCTGCAACACTGGATGATGCTGGTGCGACAGATGATGATGCGCTGGCAACTGATGATGAAGATGAGGGTTATGATGACTTGGATGCATCTGATGGTGCAGGTTACCGCCGGAATGATGATGCATTGTTGAATGGCGCGGTGTGTTACAATCATTATCACTGTTGTTGTTACTATTGTTGTATCCTCGATATTTGTGCTCATCTTGTTCGCTGCCCGAGGGAGATGTTGATGAAACTGGGGACGCTAAGGAACTATCACCGTGATGATGCTGTTGTTGGTGTGATTGTGGTAGTTGCTGTTGTTGTGGTTGCTGCTGATGTTGCTGGGCGTGCGGCAACGAAAGGTGGGCATGATGAGAATTATTGTGCGGCGACACTGATTGGCAGGAACGATGGTAAAGATGCTGCAGTGATGAAGCTTGCTGTTGCTGTTGTTGAGACTGCTGTTGCTGATGGATACCATTTGAATGATGCATTTGCACAACACTACCCAACTTGCCACTAACAGTTGTTGATGATGATGCACTGTTAGCAGGTTGTTGCTGTTGTTGGTGAACTGGTGTTTGCGGTCCACCGAAACCATTTGATGATGGTGTCTTTTGCTGCTGGTAATGATGGTGCAATGATGGTGATCCTGGCGACATTATATCCACACAATTCATTGTTTGGTGTATTACCGATGTTGGTACCGGACTTGGAGAATGTGGGGGATAAATCACTGATGGTGGTACTGTCGATGAGAGCTTAGCACGCTTTGTAATACTTAACACCTGTTCGCTGGTAGGGAGTGTGGCCATTATTTGATCAACACTCACTAGATTCTCGCCGGTAATGTTAAATTTCTCCTTAATTGCATCGAGTTGTGCCTTCAGTACGTGATTCTCTTTAGTCAATTCAACTACGCGTTGTTCCAATACCATATCGTTGTAACGACGCTTCTCTCGGGAACGCTTAGCCGCTTCATTATTACGTCTTCGTCGATCCCAGTAGCTATCGTCCTTCTTATTGTCAGGAATGAATTCACGTTGCTTCCGTTGCGTAAAGAGCTCTTTGCGTTTTAGTTGACCAAGTTCATAGGCCGACGAGGAATAATTACCATCCATGTCGACTGATTGCGGACTGAGTGGATCCTGCAGCATTAAATTGTTGTGACCTTAGTACATAAGAATTAAAAAAAAAAAGATTTTTTTACATAAAACAATGAACCATCAAGAAAAATATCGAAACAAAAAACACTCACCACTTGGACCATTGGAATTACCGCCATTTAAAGATAGCGCCGGCGATGCAGGCGGTAGATGGTAGTTGCTTGAATTCATTGTTGTTGTATTGCTAGTTGCACCAAGGGTATCTGGCATATTTGATGATGTATGATTCTGATTCGGCGTCTCACCGTTGACAGGGGAACCGGTCGAATGTTGTCGGGCGACGAATTCTGCCACCATCATTCGCTGTGTTAAAGCATCTATAATGGGCAAATAAAGAAGAAAGAGTTTTCCGTTAAAAACAAGTGATAAATTCAAATGTCAAGAAAAAAAATAGCAGCTTGCCGTGTTCCCAAAGGTAACCGTTTAAACAACGTCTAGCTAAAACAACTAAGTGCATGTGTATTTTGCACATAAGTTTTAACCTCAATTTCAGTTTAAAGTCCCTACCGCATCTAGTCAAACGAATGCCCTACCTATCTAAACTGAATAAAGTTAGCGGTAAACCTAGAACGCAAAACCGGAAGCCTCTCTAGCTAGCTCAAGCTTCAGCTTACTGCCTCAATTTAATTCGCTTCTAATTATGCACCTCAAGTGATTTCCTCTTTTACTGCCGGGTTAGATTCGAAAACATTTTAACAAATATTTACTCGCCTCTACTCGTGTATGTATAGTACACTGGCCATAACATCAACTAAGAACCACTCAGATTCACATTTACAATTGTTGGATTTTAACACATTAGTCGTTAACGTCTTTATGCTGTCTAGGGTCAAATATAAATGCAAAACTTGATCCACGGGGTATTAAGAAAAATTAGTCATTTTCAATAAATAACAGTGTCCCTATTCGATTTTAGTGCAGAATAACTTAAAACCGTCACACTCAAGAGGTAGTTCAAAATAAACCGTGTTGATAAATTTGTTTAAAGTTTAACCCTGCGAACTATACATGTACATGGAACAAATCAGCGGTGCACGCGTCGTTTTTTTTTTTTTTTTTTTTCACATCTCACATTTTGCTGCAGTAATTCTTAAATTATTATCTACATTCGTAACGAAAACTAATTGTAAATTAATTCAAAAATCACGCACTTTTGGCCTTTCCAGCCTCCGCCTCCTTTAGTATAAGTAAATTCTTGGATGATCCCTTGAAAAGATTAATTCTTGGTAGCACCAGTTGATCGCCTTCAATTGTGTATACTAGTGACATAATTCATTTATTTATATCAAAACGCAAAGGATAAGGTCGCACTTTAAATTCACTTTTCAAATTGTTTTCACCGGTGTTTCAAGAATCTTTGAACAAAAACTAACCGACTTTTTTCAAGTATCGCAATCGAACAAAGGCGCACATTTCCCTTTCCGTTGGCACTGTTCTTTCACTATAATCCCATTTGCATTTGCATTCTATTTAAGAATTAATAATCTTAAAAATTTCAATTTTTCTTTTTTTATAGCAAATGTATCGAACACAAAAATTAAAAAAAAAAGACACGATTAGCAAACCAAATGACGGCGATGGCGTTTTAAATTCACGGACAAGAATCGAGAGACGACTCAACTGTTACCGATGACGGCCAGAATTCAATTGAAATGGAGAGCTTTCACTGGGTGAACCTTTTGTCTTTCGAGTCTGCCGACGACAGATAGATTCGCCGGTCGACGGATTTATTTCGAGCGAACGTATGTGAATGGTTCGAAGCCAACATGTTGCTTGTTGTTTTGTGTATGGCTTCATGGTGTGCCATCGGGTGGGTGGTGCACGAAAAGTGCAACCCAACGCCAGACATTCGACGAAGAGATAATAAAAGAAAGCTCGCTGCGGTATGAAGGAAGAGGGTATTTTTGTGTTTGCTTGTATGGCTTACAACATACGACCAATTGTTGACGATGTTGAGTAATCACCGAAGCAACACACAACACTAGGTCGTTGTTGATGCATGCGGCTCAGCAACGTGACTTTGGACAAACAGTAAGCGCAATATTCTCATAACAAAGCCGATTGCAGACTGCGGTTATTTAAAACATGCGACGATTCTATCTTTCTTGAATATTTTTTTTTTTAGACATTTTTAGATTCGAATGGCAATTTTGAATTTATTTCCCCTGCCTTGTTGAATTAGTGCGGTTTTGATTTGTACCGTAGTGATTGTGTGACACACGATTGTATAGCTGAACAACGACGACCTAAAGGCGAACACGTGAGCCACGTGAGTTAGTAATTATATCATCTCGTTGAAAAGGCAGACATGAATTTCCTTGATTGATTTGGGATTCGCTTTTGGACAGATGTGACGTTCGTGGCGAGCGTCAGAACCTGTATGTATTTTAGAATCGGGAGGGCGGTTTGACTTTTAGGTGAACTGGAAAGACCTTATCAGCGACCTTTTCAATCGGTTCTAGTGCTCTATTTGAGAATAATCTTGATGTAACATATTATGATTTCATCATGCATAGAGAATACCCGTCAGTATGTAAGAAGATTTGCAAAGAAGGGATTCGTTTTGTTAAGTATGTAAACCAAGTTGTGAAGATATTATTGCAAGCGTACTTGGATTTAGATTTCGACTGTTGAAGTAAATAAGAACAGAATATTCCTTACTCGACGAGAGGTCGTCATTGCAGGGGCTCGAATCTACAATAGTTCAAGGCCCTCATCACTGAACCATGGTCTTAATCTTATGTGCTTACCTACAATGCAGGTGCAGACAATTTAACCACTATTACTATTGACAACCCTCTAGTCCGCTTATTTTTAGATGGAATAAGAACCGAAGGTTTCGTGGAATGGCCGTACACTCGAATGTCAACTACAACAAATCATGCCTCAATGCGATCTAAAGTACATACACGCATTCATACTCAAATTTCCAATACGCGTTCTCTAACTCTCTATCCCTTTACCCTCAATCCAAATTCAGTGCAGTCGTCTGCTTGACATCATAACAAAACGAAGATAGCGACCAACTATCGAACGTAGGATTATTGTTCATGATAGAATAACTTCTTACGCACACCCATTCATGATTAAGTCGAAGAAGTAATTCTACACAATTGAGGACAAGCTCACGTGGAGATACGTGATGTTTATGTGATATGAGAATCATCACTCTCAAAACTAGGCTCAAACGATGATATCAACTTAAATCAGCTTACTTCACCCTTGAACTTGAACCTTATTGCATTACACAACTTCTGTTTGTCTGGGTACGCTGACCGAACTGCATCGTCCCACTGACTATCTATAGCCTCCGCTCGGACACGTGAGCACGTTTTATTAACACAAGTGCATTATATAACTGAAATTAACTGCAACTAAACAAATGTAGGTATGTAGTGTGCATGTATTTCTAATCAAACCGTGCGAAGAAAATAAAAAACAAGTCCTACGTGTACGCCGCGTTTCAAAGCCCAGGGTCGCACATCTTATTCTCGCACTGCAGTACCCACCGACCAATCGTAGAGTTTTTATACGCCGCACTAACGACCGATTACAAACCAACTCTAGCTCGATTGTTCCAAGGGTTCTCGGGGCACGAGGCACATGGCCGGTATGACCAAATAATTATCTCAACGTAGAACGTAACTCTCGATTACAATTGCTAGGCGAAAACAAAGCGCAAAGCGATAAAAATAAGTGAAAAAAAAAACTTTATGTCACATTGCAGTGCCGCGAGTTGTGCTCCGGTGAGCTGTCTGTCTACCTAGCTGCTTGATTACGACACCGACCGCGCACTCTGTTTATTGTAAATGCCCATCAAGGAATTAGCATTAGAATAATAATTATTACTCAAAGGGGACAGGGGTGGTTGTTGTCAGCGAGACACATTGCTGAGGCAACGGTAGACTCTATCTATTTCTACATACATGTCGCTCCCGGTCAGGGCAGCAACCCAGAAAACGTGAATTGGACACAGCAACATGCCTACTTCGTGTACATACATAAGTACGTACCGAAATCTTGATTCCGCATGGAAGCGTATGACACGCAATGCGGGTGGTGTATTTTTGAATGTCTTTCACCAGGCAAACGTTGCAAATAATTGACATTTACCCATCGTTGGAATCCCCATCGTGTGTACCTACCTACACTGTAATCGGTTTTCATGAATGAAAAATTCTCAATGAAATATTTATAAGTCAGCGAGTCTTGTACGTACTGCTACGCATGGCTGCAAGTGATACATGCGGTTGGATTCTAAATCTGTTCCTGTCCCGTGGATATGATTGGGATATCCATAGTAAGTATGTATATTGAAAAAGGTCAAAAAAAAAAAAAAAAAATATTTCCCTCCGTTACGTGGATCACTTGTATGTTGGATTCTATTCTTATAAGCAATCCGTTCCTGTCCCATGGATATGATTGGGATATCCATAATGAAATATGTATGTTTATAGACTATTGGGATTGACAAAAGTAAAAAAAAAAAAGAAGCTAAATGCCACCGTTACGTGGATCACGTGTAATAATATTCCAAAAAGCCACAAAAACTGACTTCGTTTTACTTTTTTGCATGTCTTAACATTCTTATCAGCCCAACTGGAAAAAATTTCCATTCTGGTATAAAACATGAGAGTTATTGAACTAAATCCATTGCCAATGCATAAGCAAATAACGACAGATATAGATTAAAATAACCAAAAGTGGTGACCATGAGGCAACAAGATATTTGCATCGGCCACCCTACGCCTTCTCAACAGTACATATTACGAATGTATATGCAAACTAATTTCAGCACAAAGCTTATGAAAATAAATAACAAGAAAAACACCTCTACACACTGGCTTAAACTTGCATCAAATGCATCATCACGTTTAAGAGCCGTACGTTTCAATTTAGCATTATCACTCTTCACGTGTTGACTAAAGTTGTTGTTAAGTGTGCTGTCTGTCCAGTTTAAAATAAATTCTACGTTGAAACTGCATAAACATATGAATGTATGTATGAATGTATGTATGTATGTATGTATAAACTACCCGCACCACACCTTTTACAAACTACGAGTAGGTGACGTCCATGCCCTTAGTTGCATGCAATGGAAATTCCATCGTGAATTCAGTCGTTTCGTGACATCAGAGAATGGGTTTAAAACGGCCACAGGGTGGTGAAAGTATCTAACCACATTCAACGCACACTCTCTCTCTCTGCCGTTCTCCTTGTGAGAATAGTAGAGGTACTTGGAAAAAATGTTCACAAAATTGTTGGCCTTGAATTCATGTCAGTGAAATTTTGTGCGACACACTTCCCGCTTCCATATGCAGCAGCAAGCAACAACGGCAGTCGTTGCTTTTGCTTGCATCTATGTTTATGTACTATGTAGGTACGTCTATAGTGAATTTTCTATTGAGAAAAACTGGAGAGAAAACCTAGTACTTTCAGGGTGACGCACCATAATTGGAGATTAGTTTCAAGCTGTTTTCTTTTGCACTTGTCTTCGTTGTTGTTGCTGTGGTGGCGACCAACTAATACTGCAACCTAGAGAATAGAAAGCAAATGTGTTGCCGGATGTTTAGTCAGAGATTTTCAATAGATAATCGCATAGAGAAGTAGGTTTATAATTGAATCGAAATCATTCTTAACCTGCTAAAGCGAAATCAAGAAAAAAACACAGCTTAGTGTCTGATTTATATTTTCGCTGGTATGGTAAATTTGGAAATTTAGCCTAGTCAACAAGTAACAAGGTGTTATTCTGGCCACGTCTCCAAATAGTTTCAAAATCTCTGTTGAAAAGATAGACTACACCCAGGCTAAGTTTTGATAAAAACTTCATGTCATTCTGGGGGATAGATACACTTTTACACCGCTGGTTAAAAAACTAACGACGGTGTGACGTCCCTTTTCTATTGACCTGGGTGCTATGCCAGAGCATACGAATTTATGTACCAAGGAACTATCCGGCTGATACCAGAAAAAGGTACATATGTATGTACATACATATACAGACTTAGAAAAGCGTGTGACGACAATAATTGTAAGTAAAACAAAGAAAAATAATTCTAAAAAGAAACATTTCAAATACAAAAAATAAATCACTTTGCAGGCTTAAAAAATAAATACGACCTTTAACTTTGAGTTTATTTTTGTAGACGTCTATTGTCCAGTGTACAATGTTATCTCCCCCAAATGTATGAATAATTAAGAAACATGTATGATGTCGATATAGCCCAAGGCTTCTGGGTGCAATTACCATAGATAACAAGGAGGAGAAAAAAAAAGCCCATATCGACATGTACTCCTGAATGAGCGTGCAAATAGTGACTTTATGCGCTGTGGTTCATATGCTAACCAATAACACTTATTTCAAGACAGGGTTGAGGTTTCTGGGCAGAAGATTCTCTTTTAAAAAACACCCCCCTTTGCCAACCTCACCACCATGGATCCCGCAGAGTATTTGAAATGCATTATTGTGAGTTTTAAAACTCAACACACCTTAAAAAAAAAAACTCAAATTCATCCGTCCACTCTAAAAGTTTTTTTTTCTTCTCTCTTTTAAAGTTTAGACTAGCACATGACGCCAATGATACATGACAGACAAGTTCATTGACATTCAAACCACCAGAGCAGTGAAAAGTGTGCCAGAGAATAGTTGTGCTGTTTGTAGATGGATAGCTGGCGCGCTTTTGGCAATTCGAATAGAAACTTGGTTTTATTTATTCTACTGTTTGTTGTGTGAGTGCGTACATTCGCTCTCTTTCTCGTCATTTTGTATGATGGTAGGTAAACAAATTTTGTTTTTGGGTTCATTCATCTTTACGCGTTGTGTGCGACACACTAAAAATAAAATGCGAGCAACAAACGTAAAATGGAAAAAAAATAATAATAAATAAACTCAATCGATAAAACAGTTGGTTTGCCATGTGCAAAAAATTTTTCAAGCTCTGACACTTGTTAAGTACGGCAGTCGGCAGTAGGGAGGCGTTCTTTCAACACTTTGTATTAGAAATAGAACAAAACGGTCGAATATTGACGAAAGAAAGAAAAATAACGTTCATTCGTTCTAAATCTGTCGTGGTTTGCAACTACCAATGGAATATGGCTGTCGAATAAGATATGACAGGCAAAAGTCATCAGTGGAATAAAGCAAGCTAAGAATCAGATCTCTTTGTATAGGATAGCCCTATTGGTTTAGTAAAATTACTAACTTTACCTGCCCGTGCCGTGTGCTTTTCCAAAACCTCTTAAATAATCAATTATTTAAGTGAAGTTTTTACATACTAGTAGCCGTGGTCATTGTCGTCCTATTTACCTACTACAGCCCCCCACTAGCTACCGGAGTACAAGTAATAAAAAGAAAATTTCTCCAAATAAAAGGAACTTTTACACAAAAACAAGTATCTTGAGTGAAAGTTGTCTTTTCTTTTCTTCTACTTATCTCCTCCTCACAAGTTGTTGTATTTGTTATTGTTTCTGTCTCTCTTTACGTGCTTCAACTCAAAAATAAAAAAAATGTATACCAAAACAAACAACTGGTATTAAGTACCTACATATGTATGTATGTATGTATAGAAGAGTGTATCTATGCCTACTTCTTATAAGTGGGAAACTTTATCCTATTACACACATATTGTATGTGTTGCGAACATATCGATCATCAAAATAGCATGCACGTGCGTATGATAGGATCACCAAAAACCGCGTGATAGAACGCACAAGAGAAAAATAACAAACCAATAACAGTTTATGGTGGAAAAGAGCGCGAGAGAGGGGGTGCCGGTTGGGCGTCACGAAATGAAAATTAAAAAACGCCGGTGACCCACCACAGCAACGACCAAAAACCGCTGCGTCGCCTTGGCCGCACATCCCACGCCGGAGTAGTGTTCTTCCACATACCACCTCATGAATGCTGAATGAATAATTAAAGTGGGTTATTTTTGATATTGCCTAATCTAAGTGACCTAATTTTGCGTCAAAGCGTCAAAACGCTGACATAATTCTATGTATGCGTAGATGTTTTTTTTTTCAACTTTTTTTGTAGTGTTTTGCTGTAAGCATGTGTAGAGTGAGTTTTGGTCGGGTGGTGGTATGATGCTGCGTAGTAAATGGAATCGTAGATAACACACACCTAAATAGAGTAGAACTAACAAAACAACAGTTTACTACGTCGAAAATTTCGTTGTGGTTTGAAATTTGTTTCATTTAGATTGAAGCTTCATATCTTATTATTTGTTTACAATGGCGAACCGTTTTTTACGGATTAATTACGGATCACGCTTTAGAAGATATGATATACTCATGTGTGTGTTAACCTCTAAACATGGAAAGCCAAGACTGCCACTACCGACGATGTTGTCTACGATCGTTATGCGACTTTCTTATCGGTCCTTTGATGTAGAGCCAAAGGCTATCCAAATTGCGCTTGCAAAAAAAATGCAACTTTTTAACCACATATCTTCAAAAGGATTCCCTACAATATGCACTACACGCATGCATAAATAAAATTAAAAACTGGCGCGACAGCCCGTGGTGAGTTGCTTCTTGCAACTGTCTGTGTTTTTCACGAATGGAAAGGACCTACAGAAGCTTCTTCATGACAAATAATTCTCTTCTACGAGATGTGATGCCGCAAAAACGTTTAGTGGACATTGGGGGAGTTCGAACGCACGCTTCTTATCCAAAGCTTTAACCACAGAATCAAGACGATCCCTAATATGTAGTGTGTACGTATCTATGTTTTTGTAAGCCCATATACAGTTATGGCCAATGAAATAGATAGATGAAATAGATTAAAGCTAAAAGTTGCTGTTTTTTAAATTTCTTTTTACTTTACAATGTTGCCATCTAGCTTTGTAATTGCTGACACGCCTTGTCATTCTAAATAAAAGGGACCTATAATTTACTGCCGACTCCGAACGGCGAATTAAGAAGCTCTTCCGTGACGAATTATACTCCTGGAGGCTTGTTGTTCCCCGACGAAAGGTGGTGACGCAAAGAAAGTGCGGTGGACATGGCTGGGGCTTGAACACACGCAGCTCGCACAGCAGTCCAACGCACTAACTACTGAGCCACGGCCACCACTCAAGGATAGAAAAGAACCGTTAAATTAGTTGTGTGTTTTTCAAACAATACCATTTGGTTTGTCATTTAAATAGATTAATATTTCACTGAAACCTTAGAAATGGGTCGCGGAATTCATTGCCCACCAAAAGACCGTTGTAGCTACAAAAGAATGGCAAATCTCAATCGAAATATAACGATAAATCAGCCTTATAGCATAGATAATAAATAAATAATTTTAATGCTAAAAAACGAATCCATTTGTGTCTTCTCGAGACATCAAAATGGATTTGGAGTTGGGAATAAGTAAATGCACTATTTTACAAAGACAACAAGACTATAATCTTAAATCCAGTGTTGTTAAGAATGTCCCCCTTCTTAGCATATGAAACATACAGAAGCGCTTGATTTTCACTTGACTGGATTGACCCGGAAATATTTCAAAATAATAAAAGAACCTTCCGGCAAGAGCCGGAATAGATAGGCGGATTTCGTATGTCGTTGCTAAAGCTTCCATTCCTATTTTAAGGAAATTCAACATGGCGGGTACAAATTCAGAACGAATTTGTACTAATTTCCCCGAAATGTGTAAGGATTTTCAAATTCAACGAAACCAGAGCAATTTTGAAGAATTTCAAGATCCAATATGGCAACAAAATTTGTAACAGTCGGATTCTGTTCACTGTTATCTACTATAATACAAACAAAAAAAATCGAACCAGAAAATTCGGATTTATTTGAATTGCGAATTGTACCTTTTCAGAAATAAAAAAGAGCGTAACCTTATCCCATCTACGAACTTAGCCGAGGTATTCGCCAACAATCGTGTACACCAAATTTTATTAAAATCGCTTTATAATTACGGCCTCAATCGTGTCCACAATAATCCGTTATATTGCATATATTTACATATAAATTTTTTAACTGACTATGGGGTTGGTGTTTTGGGTGCTAAAGTAAAAAAATTGTATTCCAATTTTTTGAAAGTCGCGTCAAGGCCGAAAAGATTATTCAAGAGAAATATCCATCTGTAAGACGGTGGTAATGTTAACTTCTTGCCGACTCTGTGTCCAGACGTTGCAATGCTGTTTTGCAAAGCAATGGCCATGCAATAAAGTACTAGTTTATCATTCTGAAACACAGAAAAATCCTAATTTCCCTAATGCCCGTGCTCTCGTTTAAGGGTAGTCATAATCCCTTTAGTGCGCGCTTATTGTAGAAAAAAAAAAAACTCGAATTTACTTTTTATTTTCTAATTTTTACAGATCCATATTTAATCGAGTTTTGAATTTATTTTTAATCTTTATAAATTTAAATATATAAAAGTTATTTTGCTTCTCCTGTTTCTTCAATGTAAATAACATTTTTGAGGCAACATTTAAAGTGGTTCAGAGGGGATCTATTTCATTGGCCACAACTGTACATATGTACATATGTATGTATGTACATAAAATTATAAATATTTTCGATGGACATTCTGTGGCTATGTTTGGAGGGTAAAATTATCACAAAATGCCCTTTAGGTAACTATTAAAACATCTCACCCAAGCTATCATCTCAGGTGAACCAGAACTTACCTAAAAAAAAAAATAAAAAATAAATATATATAATCGAAAATACAAAAAACAAAATCAAATAATTATACACATATTTAAAAAAAAAAATCATAAAATCACAACGAAGCGCAATAAAATGCAACTGCGCATCGCATTGCCCGAGGAGTCTGCTCTCTTAGTCGTTCCCTTTCTTAGTATTTCAACAAAAATGTTTGCAAAAACAAAAATTTCAATTTCAAATAACCGAATTCAAAAGCGACGGCCCCCAAAAGAAACAACAAATGACCGAGCGCGCAATATCGTCAACAAATTACATTTACTCGTTGCATCATTGCATCATTTAGTAGCCGCCTCGAGCAACATTGTTGCGTACAGTTTGTAGCACAGATATGTACACAGATATGATGTAACCACGAGATCAGGAAAATTCTTTCACTTTCGATTCTTTTTATTTTTATAGGGAGGACACACAACCTTTTTTTTGCGACCGAATCAGTCGTAATTTCCCAGAATGACACGATGATCAATTCAATTTCATCTCAATTAAAAATAAAAGTTGCACCAACAACAATTCGACATAAAAGACCGAAAAGCTTCCTTCCCCCATACAAGTTCGTTTTTGCTCTTTTTCTTGCAAATGTAGTAGAATACATTTCACGAGCATACGACGATGAATTAGAAGAAAAAAAAACCACCAACCAACCAACTGTTTGTATCTTTTGTCGATGTATAAATTTAATAATAATGCCATTGCACCTACTTTCACCTTGTAGAGTACTTTGTACTCTCGAATTCTTGCTTTCTGGTTTTCATGTTATGTATTGATGTTTGCTGTTCTCGTTGCGCGACCGATGGATGTTTTACGTCTTGTCTTTGAATGTTTTTATCTCGCAGGCAGAAAAAATTAAGAAATACATATATTTATTATATTCCTACTCCAGACAGACGGTGATAGAAAATGCAAATGAAAAGTGACATCCTGTGATGCAAATGCATTGCTGAATTAAAACAACGATTCCCAAAAAAAAAGGCTGACTTCCTCTAATAACTCGTCCTCTGATAAAAAAAAAATTAAACAAAGTTGAAGCCGAAATTGTGAACACTTCGGTAATTGTCATTACAAAAGCTGATAGGTGTAAATTTTTGCACAAGTCGAGCACTAGATCCACTTCATCTCGTTTAGGTTTTTACAAGACCTATTGTGGTGCTTGTTCTTCCTTAGTTATTTTAATTTTTGACCGCGACTGATCTGTCTGTTACATTTTACATATATACATGCAGCCACGTGACTGCAACACACTCATCAATGGAGTAGAAATAACGCCGCAAGACATGCCAGAATTCGAATGCTTCTTCGTAGCCTTAGAGATCTAAACTTTAATTATAAGCAAATGGCTCCATCTCGACTTAAACAAATATCTGCTAAACACCCGACGGAGTCAGTGCAGAGGTCTATTTAAATGATTTTGGCATTCATGAACCCTTCAGCCGCTCTAATTACAGTAGCGCCGAATTCAAAGCTTTAGCTGTATACTCAGGTATTGCGATTTCTGTCGGAATACACATTTATCTATGTACCTACGTGAATAGGTTTTGATTGGCTAATTCTTGTGGATCCTGCGCATAAACAGCTTCGAGTAGCAGACTAAGAATTGCTTCTAACCAGGCTCCATGGGTTTTCATTATTGCACTTGTGCTAATGCATTTAAAACATATTCCCAACACTTTCACCTTGTGTAAAATTTGCAAAAAATAAAAAATTCTTAAAATAGTTGTGTGTAGTATGTACCTGCTTAGTTATGTATATATGTACTTGTAAAACAACAAAAGCAAGTCATAATTTAAATAACCTACATAAAAGATCGATCGAATCAGTTTACTAATCTGGCTTGATACGCATATCGCACATGCATACATATCTGTCAACGCAGATAGTTTCATACTACTCTTTCTCTCCTTCTTTTCAATTAGCACTAAATTACATTTCCGCTGAAATCTCGACTCAAGAACAAAAGATCGCAGCAGATATTTAAAATATCTCAGAACGATTAGCACTGGTACGTATGGATAGACATGACCAATGACGCGGCGCTCCTTGTGAACAAACGCTCAATGACTTAATGCGTATTTCCGATGATGAAATCTCATTCGCACGCAACTAGTGTCGTTGTTTTTAATGTGAAAATATTTAACGGGGAAATATAAGAGAAACCTCCTAATCGAAGGAATCATTTTGTTATCTATTTTCAGGGGGACACAACAAGTCATTTCTAGCAACCGCCACCATTCTGAGTGTTGACTCAATACAAGTTGTCGCCCAACTCCTCCACCACCACCCCGTCCCACCATCATCTTCTTAAGGTCTGTGATCGCATCGACGTTTTACCGAGGTCAAGATGATGAACGTTGAATTTATACAGTTTGTTTGTATCTACATCTGTGTATCCCGAGCTATGCGATGATGGTGCACAAGCGTTGTGTGCATGGTATGCATATTCATTCACTTTTTGTCATCGGTTTTTTGTTTGTTTTGCCAGAATATCTGTGTGGATGGCTTGGTCAATGTTCTCTGGGCGAATGAAGGATGTCCTTGAAAAAATGTGTTCACTTATTGACAAAGGGAATTGCGTTTGCCTAGAAAAAAAATACATGTACATATGCACAAATATGTACTACATGCAGCATTTTATGGATCTGTTGTGCATAGATCGCGTACTTAATTTTAATTTTCAAGTGCGACATGTTAAAAATGAATCGTGATATCGAATCTTGTTTTAGAGATTATGACTGGACACAATGAAAGTGCAAACGAGCACTTGTAGAAATGAGATTATGCAGTAAAACGTTCTCGAAATTGCTCACATCATCAGCTGCGATGCTGCAACGTCTAGATATGCCAGATCACGCAGTCACATCTCAGCATTCGCCAATCAAACGCACACGCACTGACCGGTGTGTGGATTCCTGCTCATTTATACGAATTATGTTTCGATCCGGCATTGTATAGCACCTCTACACCTCCCTCGTCTATTGTTGTCACTAACGTCATTCACACATTTTATTTGCTCACTTTTTTAAGTAAAAATAACAATCGACTTCCTAGTATGTACCTTCATGTATGAGGCCTATTTGTCGCACTGCATACGACTATTTGTATTAAAAATTCATAAATTATGCATACGTGCTATTGCGAATTTCAAGATTATTTGTCGCGCCTGTCTGTTGTTCCGGCGGCTAGCTCTGGAGATGAATTGCAAGTCGAATATTAAACAATTTTATGTAAATGTGTTACTTTTCTGTGGTTTTTAATGCACAACGCACACAACTTGGCGGCAGTACATCTAATTGAGATTATTCGTCCTTCGTTCGACTGCATACTTACTCACGGCGCTTTATTATATCATATTCTAGTTAGCATTTGGTTGTGTAACAAATGAGTTTTGCGATACTCTCTGTTTGTACACTAGACTTATGTACGCACATGTTTCGCAAGTAATTCTACTTGCATACGCGTATACTGTCCGTACACAGTATAAAGGCACTAACTTTATGATTGTTTAAAAAAAAAAATTGGGGTTGAAATTAAATATCGACTGTAAAATAATTTACTGTGACAGACCCGTCTGGTTTTTGAAATTTGATTTAAAAAAATTGGCCAAGACGAATTGAGAAGCTTATTCATGAAAGACAAGAGAGGTAAATGGTGTCGTGAAAACTGTGTGTGGATGTTGCTGGAGCTGAAATTTACGCAGCACACAGCCAAGACAATTTGAGATTTGATTGAAAATATAGGGAATTTCCCAACAGTCTTAACATTTGGCATTGGGAGAACGTTGTCAATGTTTTCATTTTCCCCAACTGGTTTCGGAAACTGTTAAGAATGCACTGTGCTGGAGAATTAGAAACGAATTCATGAGAAGAGGTGACATGATGTGAACACGTATTCTATTGAAAAAACTATCGTCTAATGAAATTTATTCACAATACGGATTTGTGAATTCCCTTCCTGAATTACTAACTACTATTAACGCCCATTGCGTAACTTTTATAGGCCCGCATAAATACAGATATTAATCATCAACAAATCGTTACTTTCAAAGTCATCAACACCTAAGCGAAAATATTATAATAAAAAAAGACGTATCTATACGTTCTATGACACACTATCCGATGATGTAAAGCAACGATATCTCCGCGCACAGGTTTTTTTCCAAACAACATTAAACGAACGCGAATAAACAGCTTCCAGTTTACTGTTCGCACTCACACAGAAGTTTAATGTCAGACCTGGAAGCTGGAAGAAGTAGAAAAGAAAGTATAGAGGCATAAACATACGGAAATAGTAAAACAAAAAGTAGTACAACATCACCTAAGCATTATAATCTATTTATTATGCAATTAAGAACCACAGTCAGGGGCATAGTCCAGGTAAGAGAGATTATGACAACCACGACCAACTCAGTTCTGTGAGCTTAACATCAAGCTCTTCTTGTAAACGACATTATTTGACCAACTGATTGGACATGTAAAATCATGAATAAAAAAACCAAGAATAAGAAGGAAAGTATGTCCATACTTTTTGGCTCTCCATGTAGTTTCATAGATTTTTGATTTTCAGCTTAAAAAGGACAAAAATTTTCTTGTGACAACAAGATTCAAGATTTCTGATTGGTCCTTATCGGCGTGCTGCCGACCGCGAATGTCTGTCCATCCATTGTCAAAATAATTACATATTAAAAAGAAAATTTAAAGATATCACGAAAAGTACCATGTCACGATCGCCCCACAACACAAAATGGTAAAAAAAAGAAGAAGAAAAAACAAGAACAACTTGCTAACTTGTTTGAATTACTTCCTCCACTGAATGATTGTTAGTTTGGTCGGTTGCAATGCACATACATAAATGTGGTATCTCTCGGTATCGCGATTACACGCCGTTTCTTTTTTTTTTTCGTTAGCGCTCTCTCACAAAGTGAAATTAGGTCATTTGGGAAAAAGTGGGTTACTAAACAGTAAGCATCATTTTTGTAACTCTTAATGTTGGTTCTTGTGTTCTTTCACTGTGCCTTCTGGAAAGGAAACTGGATGTGTTCTCAAGTAGTTTCGTAACTAACTTGGGGCAACATGTTTTGTGAGAGCTCTAACATGGTAGACCAGTGACGTAACTGCAACAACGATTTTGCAGGTTTCGAAGACTTCCCGTCTCAAAGACGATCAAACAGAAACTAGTTCTGGACAAGGTCAAAAAGCTAGGAAGGAAAAACTTAGTCTAAAGGTTGCATATGCAAAAAAAACGGCAGACTCACTGGCCAAAATCGGTGCATCAACCCACTTCCATTCTGTAAAGTAAATGTCTTTTCGAAATTCATGAAAATACGTTGTAATTTTGATGAAAACTCGCGTACAGATATGTACCAAATATCTGGAAAATTATGTACATATGTATGTTTGTAAGAACATATGTACATACATATACATACGTATCCTCTGATTTTGATTTAGAGCCGAATCAAACCGGTGGCCTACTGAAAAGGCACTTTCACAGACTTAACTTATCAGCTGTTGTTGCAGATTATAAAGAAACCTATCCATATTGCCACCTCCCTCAAGCATGTGAGTACATGAACTTATGTCACAGGCTGAACTTCCTGACAGTCTCTGGAGTGGATTGGCAGTACTGGAACGTGCTGAATCGAAAGAGTTGCAAAAGTGTTTTTAGAAAATCATCTTGAATAGCTAAACAGGTAAGTTCTCCCTTCATATCAAACCCTGTTCGATTGGTTAAATCTGTTAAGAACCTATTCATCCACCCATCAAAAACAAAAAAACACTACTTTCCAAAAGATTATTTTAACTGCCAAAAACGTTACAAAAAATACGTTGCATAATTGTAAATGTGTGACAGGGCAACATCTCATTAGCATCATAAAACTGTAAACTTTCTCACAAAAGCTTTCTCAAACGGGCTCGGAAAAACATTTAGGTCAATATTACATCACAGTTCTTTAGTGTGTTCTTACGTACTATGACGACCGAGCGACTGTATGCACGTGTATAGGCAGTTATCTCTTATTTGTACCCCCACCCATTCATTCAAATATAACCAAAGCCAATAGTATCCAAACGAACAGACGAAATAAACACAAAAATGCCAAAGAAACGAAAAAAGCCGCCCACAAGTAAATCTTGTGTGAGGTGGCTCAGACCCAGCAAATGTAGAATTGGGTCATGTAACGGTATAACCAAAAATAAAAAGAAAAACAATTTAAACACCACGAACCCATGGCGAAAAGTCACAAAAGAATCAACCAACACTAACAACACAACCGTACACAGTATAATCCAATAAAAAAACAAGGCCCCGCGATAGTGGGTCAAAAGAGAGTGCGGAAGAACAACGCACAAATGTATAGTAAATCCACGAAATAAAGTTTGTTGCCGCACACACAAATACTCGTGAACATCCAAGCATGTGCGTGTGTGAAACTTCAAAGGAGAGAAAGTGTTTTGACCGAATTAAGCCACACGGAATTGTATAGTCGGTCCAATGCAGTCGACTCTTGGCTCATAACCATCAACTTAATCATCTCCTCCAACAGGCAGCCCAGGAGAGTGCACTTGAACTGACCGCCGCTGCTACAAACAAAGTCAAGGCAACAATTCACCATACCACTACGTTACTAAACCGCGCGCCGTACCCACAGTAAGCCATCGTCATCGGCCCCATATTCGCCATACTGTTAGAGAGTTGGTAGCACCAACCAACATTACTACAACACAGTTACATACAAGTGCACATCTTGCTGCATTCTAATGCACTTATCGATTAAGGGGGCGCCGGACCGACAAGGGACCTCTGCGACTGTGGTTTAGTGGGTATCCAAGTTAGTTCACAGAAGAGGAAAAGAAAAAAAAAACAAATGCACTATGTCACGATATGCCATAGTCTGTGCAGCTGCTACACCTTCGTGTGTTATTTGCAGAAATGCATGTTGCAAGGTTAGAGAGTGCCAGCCAACTGTCATGAGCATGATTCAATAAACGGGTTATGTCTGACAGTGACACCGAGGGAGATTGGCTGAAACGGTCAGTGTGTAGGTTGGTCGGATAATTAAGGTAAATGGGGGGAATAAAAATTGCTTCTGGACTTCTCAGGGGGTTGCGTGGAGCAAACACATTATCAAGGCCCGGAGCGCAATGAACTCGATAATTTACTAGCGGGCAGCAAATGCCGGTAAAAATAGTTTCCATGCTGAAAATTCAGCAACAGACATAATGTGGTTTGGACTTAGAAAAGTACATTTACATTGTACATACGAGGTGGAATTATTTGTGTCGCGTTTCTAGCACACGCACGTGATTTGATCCGCAGACTTGCTGTCACTCTATGGGCACGCAGTGTATATTCCAAAACAACAGACGTGCGCACATCACGCGCGTCTAATTAACACCGGTTAAGGGTGCAAGCCATCAGAATCGAGTGCAAACAAACGTCAGGTGAAATAACATGAGCAAATCAATAGTCACTCGATAGGACTGACTCTTCCGAAGCAAATTACACACAAGCTCTAAGGAGGCTAGCAAATTGCTCCCATGACAAGCTTTCTTTAAAGGGTGCACAACAAAGACACATTCAAAGTCATTTGTAATATAACAAAAAAAAAAAAAAAAAAAAAAAAAAAACGTTGTCCTTGTCTTTTCCTTGTTTGCCATATAACCACTCACCTGCCCAAATGTGTACACCGTCGCCCACATCTGATTGCGAGCGTGCACACATTTTGCTTGTCAAACAAAATTAATCAAGTTCAATACTAACTCCTGTGCATATCTTCACCCCTGCCAAGACACTCTACTTCATAACAACTGTCTGCTTTCAAAAGTAATTTATTTGAACATACAGTAGAGTCCTGAGTTTGTGAACAGCGGACGCTGCAAATCATGAAATTTCATGATGGGTTGCCCAGAAATATAGACTAATCTGACTCTAGCATGGCTTATCGCAGTTCATAGGAACAAGATACTAAACTCACTAAACTTTCTTTGGCCTTTTTAAAAGTCAGTTTGAAAAATAGGATCTACAGAATTACAAGAATTGAAACAAGCTATCGTCCCTCCGGAGCTCTAAGTAAAATTTAACTGACAATGAAATTTACAAGCCACACAGTCTTTGTCTGAAAATCTTCTCCTCCTCCCACTCCTCCACCACAAAGTATTTCTTCCTTTTTTCTCCGTTCCGACTTTATTTTGTTTTTTTTTTTTTTTTTTGTGTTGCTTAATAAACGTCTGTGACATTGTCGCTCTTTTGTTATTGTAGTTGTTGTGCCGCTGCTGTGCTATGCCAACAATGTGGGGATTTGTGTGCAGCCTTGAACTTCTGCTAGAGTGCATTAACTTCATCAAAGAGCGCGCAGATACACATACTACTCTACACGTAAGCACCATGACATACCAACCAACCAACCAACCAGCGCAACAGAGAGACACACGGCATAGAGTGCGAACGTGTTTCTTTCAATATTTGTGGTTGGAATAATAATTCACTCCACCAACTCACCCCTACGCCCCCATTCGTCGCTTCCCAGAGAGCGGTTTATAACGAATTTGTTTATTTTCGTAGAAAGTTTCGCTTTGTAATTAAGGATACGGAGCTTTCAGAGAACGAAAAAAAAAAAAACCAAAAAACCTGCCTATTGGGGGGAAATATTACCAGACATACATATGTATGCATGCATTTACACATGTATGTATGTAACTCTCGAGTGCGCGATATTTAGAACGAGCGCGGCTGGTGACGGTGGTGACTGTTTTCCTTGGAAAACATATTGACTCATCTACCCATCAACCAATGACCGTCTGGCCGCACACAAACTAACGTGTTCCCATCCCGACCTCATTGCTTTGTTTGGGTTTTTTTGCTGATGAAATTATGGCCAATTTTTCCAAACACCGTTTGCATTGTCCCATGTTCCAAACAAAAAGTGCCACCCTACCCCACTTACCAAATTTAAAATTTCCAATTTTGCCGGCTTGTTGACAACTCCGAATTCCAAGTAAAACGATATTTGAGTTTGACAGTGAATTTTTGGTTTTTGTTTACGAAAAAAAAACTAAATTTCTTACACGCACAGTGTAGAGTTCTTGTTAATCCAGAAATGAGTGATAATTAGAACGAAAATCATATTTTTTTTAGATTAACACTGCCTGCACTCGAAAGTCGAGATCTAAAGAACAAATAATTACGAAAAAATCACTAGGGTCTATTTTAACATTAACTGGGTATAACCGACTGTTAACAGTCAACAGTCTTTCCACGCACTTGTGTCACCGTTTGAAACGTTTCTAAAAGGCTTTCTTGTTCTTGTTTTTATTTTGTTATTACATATTTCACTGCAAAAGTAGTTCGCAATTAGATTGTCCCAGAGCCGAATGAAATACAAAATGAACTCGCGTACACACGTCCGTCTATTGCAGCTACAACTTTTGTACTGAAAAAGCCAACAAAAATTCTTCAGTCTAAAGTACAAAGCCGACAACAACGACAACAACAACGACGGCGACGACGACGACGATGAACTGCGATTTTGATAAAACGGAAAAATTGTGTTGCACAGGTAGAGCGTAGACCGTAAAGTAGAGTCTCGGTCGGGAGACAAACACAGCACAAAATTGCTGCTGTTGGGTTGGACTCGAATTGAATTCGAATATGATTCACAAAAAGGCAGAAAAATGGCGACGACGACAGCTACCTTGGGCGGCAAGCAGTTCTGTCGGCGATTGAATCTGAATGAATGAACAAAACAAGTCTCTGGCGAAAAGAAGCGGAGCGCAATTTAAGCCCCACGAGCCGCAACACAACAGTACTACAGTAGGTTACTGGGAGATCAATTGTTGTAGATACATACTTGCTGCATACATGTTTCGCAGGCCGTTGTTCTGTACGTGTTATCTCTGTGTGCATGGTTTGGACTAGAATTGGCGTTGGCACTTGGTAGCGCTTACAAAACTTTGTTCGGTAGTTTGATTCGAACTGACATCGAACTAGTCTGTCTCTCTGTCTACGGCAGTGCAATCTACGATACGAACTTATCGAATCGGACTGTTGTACGTATACATATGCATACGTACATGCATATATCTAGATCTACAAAGTATTCTTTCATATTTTTTTTTTCGGATGAAGTAAGTGAGGGATACACAACACATACACGCCAGACTGTCTTATATTGGGGGCAATGAATGTTTAAATTGAAAATACGAAGCTCTATGGTGGCGGCGGCGGGTGGGTTGAAGTGAGTTGGAGTGATGTAAAGGAATTTCAGATGCCAATCGAGGCGTTGAGAACTACCTGTACCTGTTAGCAAATACCGTATATTGTTGTTCTATGGTCTTTCCTGTGAGTGATTTTATTCCTGGAGAAGCAAGAAAATTCTGGTACCTATAGACAAGGATTCTGCAATGTGAAAAGTGGTAGACATTCAGTACACAAATAAACACATGCATACTTGTACTAGAACTCTAGTGCAAACAGGAAAAGAATCGAATGCACTCGAACCACAGAAGGGGTGCTGTAAATTTATTTAGCTGAAGATGGAATTGTGATGCCAAAAACGTGCCATAAGCTCAAACTATACACAAACGCAAACAAGAAAAAAAGAACAACTGTATAACCAAAGGCAAACCCCAAACTATTTGAATGGCAAAACAACTAAAAATCCGCGATAATCCTGGAACAAGGAACCATCAGAGTAAAACTAAATGGAAGAGATTAATTAAAATAAAGAACAAAAGATATATGTATGTACCAAAAATGGCAATGAACCGAAAGAACTGTGCACCAGAACCACGTCTGTGTGTCTGCGATGGTAGACTACCACCCTCCTCATTTGGAATTGTACCTATGTAAACCCGACGCGTCGTCATTCGATCAGCTGCTGTCTACCCAACCCTAGTGTTCTTTGATTTAAAGTTGATTGTTCTGCTTCTGCGAAAGTATGTTGGAAATTCGGCAAATAACGCGGCCCATTACACAATTCGACGCAAACAAACTGAATAGCCGCCAAATTTACCGCAAAACAAAAAAAAAACTTCTTAATCTTGCCTGCATTGTTTATTCTTCTTGTAGCCCAGCGCTGTCTATTTGTAACAACAAACGAGGCAATTGTTGTTGGGAAGGGTCTCTGATAGTCGACGGGGGATAGGCATATTTTGAAAGCATAATTGTTTCAGCAACATGTTGTTTTGTTTGGGGACATTGAATCTTGTGAAACACGATGCTTGTGTGAGCGGTAATTTTGCGAACGACCTACGGATATTTATCATAGGCTTACGAAGCCTTATATCGGGAGATTGCTGTCATGGGCTTTACAATTTGCCAAGAGCGGACTAGTATGGGATAAGATAGGATGGGGGTGAGTTTTTTTCACCGACACGGATTCCTAATTCGAGTCCTTTAGAGAGCCTAGATTGGTTTCTTTACGCCAGATGCAGTCAGAGGGTCAAGTTTTTGGATAGATGGCTATTCCTCTTTCTAAGGTGCAAGAGGGCAGTGAACACTGTTCTCTGGAAACGAAAGTTTCTAACTAGGACATTTTCTTACATTTTCACTCTAAAAGTCGAAATTTTCAATCAATTCGATACATGGGAACTATTCAAATCCCTGACAAAAATCTGGAGATAATACTGTAGCCTACAATGAACTCTCCTATGTACCCCCTTAAATTATTACAAAAACGATTAACTATGTATGCGACAACCGATCAACTTGACCCAGAACTAGAAATTGTATGCAATTCAATCCGACTGTAGGCCAAAATAACCAACAAACCTCTCTCACATACGTAAAACCGAAATGAAAGAAAGAAAATAAAAAAAACGCCGGAAAAGATAGAGAAAAGATGAAGAGAGATGCATAACTTGAAAAAGAAACCCACACGAGAGAAAGTTACGTTCACGCTTAGTCATGGCAAAACAATGACCTAAAAAAAAATATTTAAGTCAAGTTTTTTTTCTTCTTTATACCTGTTTTCCTAAAGGTACTGATATTTGATACTGCAGCCACTAGCTGTGCGTTGCAGAGTACCCCCAGTCAATACCGGCTTTCTTCCCCTTCTAACTATCTCTACCGCTCTGAATGAAACAGTAGTTATAGTACTTAATAGCAACGCCACCTTAGCGCTCTATATCTATTCTTCATTAGAAGGCAATTCACTGTACATATTTATCTTCAACTAAAGACAAAAAAAAAAAACCCCAAGACAAGACGAGGAACAAAAAAGCAATGTTGATTGGTGGGTACAGTCTTTCTTCCTCCAGCCTTAGATACTTTTCCTCAAAAAGAACTCTTGTGTGTTAGATGTTTCTTGTGTACTCCATTCGCTCACTCTCGCGGGGCATAAACGACGAAGACGAAGATGACAACGAATTCTCGGGTCTCAGTTTTGACCTAATTTCAAAATGCACGAGTGTGTGTTTGTTTGAACTTGTCTTTAGTTTTTTTTAACAGAAGCAAACCATTTTTCATTCTTAGCATTACATAGGCGGAAAGATATAAACATTGTGTTGGTTTACTAGGTCGTAGAATTGTATTGTATTCTACCGCCTACAGAATGGCTCTAAAAAAGAGTCTACAGAACCTAGAGTCCAAGACGTAGGGATATAAAAATAACCTCAACAAACTTTGCCGAGGCGATACTACAGAAATGAAAAAAAAAAAAAAAGTTGCTTTACCGTTCTTCATACAATTTAAGTCCTAGACTACATCTGTAAATCACGATAAATTTTCAATTACAACCACGCCGCCGGTCTCCTATCGCAAGAGGTAGCTTCAATTCCCTCACAATATTTAAGAATTTCATCAGTCCCATAGCAAATGTTTACCCCCATAAACTACCCCCTCTTATTATCTGTATTTCAAGGCGACAAATGAAAAAAAGGCAAACAAAAATCAAGTTCAAATTCAATGTCGTTAGTTCAATAACTTCATCATACACTGCCCCCACCATGATTGTGTTGCTTTTTTCTTTGAATTTCTTTCTCATTCGTTATACAGGGTTGCCGTGCAATCTGCATTGACTGAGAAAAAAAGACAAGGGTTAGTGCGGTTTCGTGGTATTAACAATTTAAATTCGGTGGCGCTTTACCTATATATTTTTTTTCGCTCTCTTTGGCAGGAGTTTTGTTTTAAAAGAGCTTGTGGGTTGACCAACAATTGCTAAAGAGCTCAACAAAGCGGTGTTGGACTTCATCTCTAAATCCAGGTAAAATCATGACTTAGCTAGGCTAGGCCTTCACAGCTTAAGGGAAAATTAAAGAAAAAAAAAAAAAAAAGCTAAAAAAATCTCTCAATCCCATTGATGTTTTGTGGGAGAAACAGAAAAAAAAATTGGAATAGAACGGTAGTTCTCTATATACTATATGCAGATGGGTTGCAGAAGGCAAGAACCAACTTGAAAATCCTCTCCTGTTTATGAACCATAGCTATGAACATTTTAAAGAAATTTATCGGCAAAGTGTGTCGGTCTCACGTGCAATTCACAAGCGGTAACCCAGAGTTTTGTTTAAAAATTATCTTGCAACACCAACCATGTCCGCACAACGTGTCGTCGGCCCGATCAATCCCAACCATTACGATCCGACAACAATAACACACAGCTCAGTCTTATTTGATCACGGTTACATCAGTGCGATGGCGACGTTGTGTTGCGTTGAATCCACATCCACTCGCTTCATGTCAGTCCAGTCGCACACACAAAAAAGCTTTTGCTACTCCATACATATGTGATATGCCCACCGTCTTCCCTGCCGGCTATAAAAATCGTTTTTCTCTCGGTCAACACAATACACATGCGCAAATCGATTACAAAACGTGAGTGTTGAGCGAGCGTGTGAGGTAAGAACTTTCTTCTTCTTCTTGCACTTTGTTGTGTGCGGTGTGGAATTGCATGTAATCGAGTGTGCGTTTGTGGTAGAAGCTGGTCCAAATATTTATATACGTCGTTGCACGATGTGACATTTCGTAATTTGTTTATTCTTGGGAGTGCCATCTATTGTTGTTTATTCCACTGATCTCAAAAATTAAATGTTATCACAAAAACACATCGAACAGGACTAAAGGACAAACAGAGGAAAGTAAAACGGGAGTATAATGCCTTTATCATAAACGACAAAGTTCGAACTTTCATTCAAAAATTAATATCAATAGACCTGCGGAAGAGAAAACGCTATGGCTCATTGAAAAACAAACATTTTTCTGCCAAACCAGACAATGTTTTTGAGGTTCAATGGCTTTTGGAGTTAAGTAATTCCGATAGAAGTGAAAAAAAGGTTGTTGAACTCTTGGACAAAAGTAGGTTTTACGCAAGTTTTTTTTTTTCGAGTTCATAAAATGAAGAGAAAGCGAATATGTATCCCTTTGTTGGAAAACTGAAGAGGAATTTTTACGGGTTGATAAATGTATGATGAAGCGCATTTCTTAGCTCCAGGCATTTAGAAAATAGAAACTTAGACGCAGATCCAGATTTTCATTAGAATCAATAGGTGTATCCTTGTGTGTATGAACTTATGTACATATATTCATCTTTGAAATCCTTGATGCCGCTGAAATTGGTTCACCTATATTCCTCTGAGCGAAAGCTTAGATCTCCCCTAAGGGGGGCTTTCACCATAATTGTCCGGATGAAGTACACATTTGCATCCTGCCATACACCTCTTCAACCATCATACAGAATCGATGAAAATCTTATCAATCCACATAACCGAGAGATTCACTGTTTAACCAATGCAGTGCCGAGGTATACATTTAACCCAGTTTCACATTTAGTTGCACGGCCCTAATGATTAGCACATTGTTGCCATAAAAAAAAAAACAATTCGTTTTCACCTAATCGTATCCACACCAATGGTGGACTGGTGTTTGGCCCAATTACATGGTAACCAGAAAAAGCCAAAATGCATTCTTACCAATGGCCACACTAGTCCCACTTGAGTCTCTCTGTGTTTGTGTATTTATCCTCATATCTAACGTGCGTTCTCTGTTCATGATTTTTCTATTCAAATGCCCCGATGAAGAGAAAGTAAACTCCCGCCACACAACAAACCCACAAAAAAGAAGTGTGCTGCGCGTCCGCTACGTACCGCATGTAAGCACTAGGCACTAAGCAGTAGCAGCAGCGGCAGCATTAACCGCCACAGCTTGAGGATGATGGTTGTGGCCCAGTAGGTCACATTAGAAAGGTCCAATATTGTATATTACGTATTCATTTGAGAAATAACTCTCCAGCTTTAGGTTTGGAGCAATTTTTCTAGGTTAAACGTTTCGTTTTAATTTGTTATTGTACATCACATTGTGTTGGGGTTTTGTATTTGGAGTCGACAGCCGAGAATAGAAATTTAGGTGATTGGGTGAATGACATTTTTGTATGATTTGTATGACCTCTTGTTCGATTGCCCCCGAACTATATGTACTCGCTGTTGATAGAGAGATTTTCCAAAATAAACACAGAAAAGCGCAACGGATTGTTTTAGAATGTATTCTATCTAGCACAGACAGATGCTTTTGTAGGGTTGAGAAAGAAACAATGTATGTAGTAACTAACACGAAAAAACAGAAGGTACACTTTGTCAAGTGCACACATCGTCCTTAGTAACAATCAAGTATTTGCATATTTTCGCCTAGAACAAACGCACGACTTAATAAAAATAAAATTTGCAACGCTTTCTGAAACCATTGCCAACATTTGCTAAGACTCATTAGAAATGTATTTACGACGACCGCTCTTCCTTTCACCGACTAACGATCGGTAACTGATCTAGAAAATAAAAATCTACTCGCAATTTGATTACAAAATTTCAAAATAACCAAGTCTAACTAATCTTTACTTTCAGATAATTTTTAATTTTTATGCAAACGGACGCTTTCTCTAAATTACTTACACAGATGCAATTGTGCTCGATAGGCCGATGGAAATTATTGCGCGGTAGAGAGGCGCGGGGATGAACCAACCTTTCATTTGTAACCTACTTTACATTCTCTGTGTTATGCATTTGCCTCATAATGTATCTCATTGCGATTTCTTGATGCATTGGGGCTCTATGTAACCCGTTTATAAATTTTCTCTTTCTCCTTTGCTCTCTACGTCTCTCTTTCAATTTGGTTTTATCATTTTCTAAGTGAAAATTATAACCGCTGGCGAAAGAAAATAGGAGAAAGCGTTTTTGGCCTATGATTAGGGCTGACATTTTGGTTGAAATTCTCATCGGAAGGAAACAAGCAGAAGCAAATGGGAAAGGTAAATATTTTAACTATCTAAGGCACATCCTCTTTCCCCTTGTTTTGTTTATACAGACACTCATTTTTCATTTTAGCTATAAAAGGTAAATGGTGTTATCCTTGTGTTTGATGTTTTTTGTTCGTAGCTAAAGCCTTTGATGGTTAAAACAACGCTCTGTTTAGGCCCCACCTGTTTCAAAGTACAAAACCTACCCAAAAAGTGGTAACACTAGTCGTCAAAGAAAAAATAACACGAAAAAGTATCCAAAGACTAGTCTGGATAACAATAAAATTGCAAGACGCCATTTGGCCGAATGACGTCGGATTGGATTACTACTGCTACGTGTGTTGAACCAACCAACTGACACGATCTTTTATTATGTCTTTTTCATCCTCCCATTCGTTGGTTAAGTTTATTTTTTCAAGACTATCAACTATACGGAGGCTTGTCGGTGTTGCAGGCAGCAACGATCATGACGATAGGTTTGAGTCGTTAGCATAAGGCATGCAAATTGACCACGGCATTGGCAGTGACCGTAAATTTTTTTTTTTTATTGATGGAAGGACATACACACCAGAGAGTAGTAAGGCAGAGAGAAAGAAAGACAAGAATAAAGGTAACCAGAGCACGTCGGGTTGTTTAACATTTTTCGTGGTGGTGTTTTGGATCTGCCCATTTTGTCACAGTTACCTTATTTGGTTATTAGCATTTTGTAACGTCTGCTTGTGTATAAAACAAACAAACTTGTGTATAAAAAAATAGAGCACTGCATATAGTGTGACTTTCTCTTCTTTAAGATCAGAATGACTTTCTCCTTCATGCTTGTGTTCATCTTTTCTTTTTAAAATGTTCGTGTCTGCGACAATATTGAGGAAGGAGCACACGAATTTAGTCCTAAAGCACAGCTACAGCAATACAGCAGCAGTAGCAGCATTCCTCTCGTTTTTAGCAATTAGCGCGTCCTGCACTCCACTTCAGATCCAGACATACCTTTCGCTTTAGTCAACCAAAAGAAATGTATGCTCGAATGTATGAGTGCGGTACGCACAGTGGAATAAAAAAAACCTTGAAATGCCAATACAATCGCAGAAGCGAATAATACACACGCTCGCACAAAATCGCATAAAGTAAGGGGCGAGAAATGACTACAAAAAGCCTTAAGAAAGGACGAAAAAGTCCTTGACCTCTAGTTTCACTCGATTGCAAATGGCTTTTTTTTTTTGTTTACCCTTTTTTGTGGCAGGGCGAACGCCAAACACTGTGGTAGGATGTGGTTTTATTTGACGTACAGTAGGACAAACAACTCGAACATCATCCCTTCACATCGAACCTAGGAATGCAACCTTAGATTTGCAAGATTGGTGGGTAGCTAAATATGCAATTGCTTATGTTTGGAAATTTTTATCATAGGGGATGTGTCATTAAAAGGGAGACTTTAGGGTTAAAGGTTCTATTTGAGCTTCTTGTGTGGAAAGAGATGACGTTGGATTTTAAAGAAGCCTTTGCAGACAAAAGGAGACCAAATGGTAATTAGTTAACTAATGGCATGCGGGTGATAAAAGTGTTTGAATTTGCTTAACAACCAAACTGCTCCATCAACTTCCATGAGCTAGATTCTGGGAAAGCTATTAGGTACATATTATTATTTTACCTTCTTCGCAAATATTAGAAAAAATTTGTAATGGAATGTGTCACGCCAGACAGCGAATGGTGGTGTATAACAGTAAAACTCATCGACCGACCCCACATCAGTGCCGTCCTATATTTCAACCCCAACTTTCCATACAAATACGTACATACATATGTATGTAAATACACAACAGACGGAGTAGGTTTGAAAACCAGTCGTACAAATATGTATGTACATAGATACTAAAACAAAGAGAGCAGCAAGACCAGAGGTCGCTTATATACGAGTGCAAAAAATCACCAAAGTCGTTGCTTTTCAAAAGCCCCCACCCCCCTTCCCCCTTATCCGTTCATAGAGTCCAACGTCACCTTAATGTGTACTTTCATTTGTATAAAATGAATAGAGTCTCAACAACGCAGCTGAAAATATGTGTTAAAACAATCGACAGCAAATGCAATCTTTACCCCTTCCAGAGAACGTCAAAAAAAATGAACTCAACCAAGGTTAGCACATGTGAGAATGATGTCTTTTCTGAGAAAAAAAAATAAAAATAAATAAATGAATAAAACGAATTGCATAAAGCAAAAGCTAAAAGCTTAGCCCTTACACCCGCATTGCTTGCTGCTGTTGTTTTTGACATCTGACAAGCAATTTACTGACGATGATCTTTTATAGAGAAACACGGTTGGTGGTATCACCAGGTATCTCTCTCTAGTGGTGGTCGGGGATAATTACCAATCACAATTTTACAATGGCCTCTTGAATTGATTTGTTAAAAGCAGGATTCCTATTTTAAGTTTCTACGCAGCGACAGTTGATGTATGTATGTATGTACGTACATACATATGTAGGTCCCTATATAATTCAACAACAAATTGTGATAAAATTTTGTTTAAATTACGAACATTCGACACATTCGACACTTTCGCCGACGCTATTGTCGCTTCATTCAAATCTTAGTATACGGCATTATTAACGTCGCAAATCATTTTCTACCACCATCGCCAAGACAGATAAAAAGAAAAACAACAAATATTATAGAATTCAAAGCAAAACAAACGCAATTTCATGAAAAAGAAAAGAAAAAAAAAGTCCAAAAAAGAAACCGAATCATTGTAATCACACCCTGCCGTGGTCTTTTAGCAAGAAGGCTAAAGCACCGTCGCGTCGCTCCAAAACGAGTCCATTTAACCAACAAATCTTGCTTGAACTTTGCAACGCCAAAAAGAGAGCTCTGACACAAGCAAGAACTGCACACACATAGAGACGGATAAAACAATAAAAACAGAGAGCGCGCTACTGAACTTGGCAGCCAGTCCGTTGACCTCAATTTCGTCAGTGTGCGCAACAATAATAACAACGAAGAATAATTACGCTTCGAAATAAATATGAAAAAAGTTGAATCTAAAATGACGTTGCGGTACCGGCCGATGGATGCGGAATGCGGGCGGTTTGTTATCCGAAAAAAAAATAAAAATAAAATACCAAATTGTGGTCAGTAGGTTGTTTTTTTTTTTTTGTGCAGCGGTCTGCGCCGGCCGCCGCCGGTTTGGTCTTTTGTTCAAATTATGACATTTACTTCGAACATGTTCGACAAGAGAAGCTCTTTTGAGCATAGAGAGGGCAACAACGTAAGACGGAGACACGGAGGGAGATGCCTTAGGTCGACCTTCAACTTTGTATCAAATATTCAAGTTCAACCGTTGGGTCAATGCGTCATTCGCAATAGGGGCTGACGACCCCCATAGACACTCATCTTAGGCCCAAATACGGGTAAATTACGGTTGAAAGTTCCAAAAATATGTATATACAATATTTTTGTTGAAATTACCAAGAACAATCCAGGACTTGATTCGAGACTACATGCCGATTGTCTAAGACCTCCATTAGATTGCATAAGGTGTTGCGTTAGGTAAATTTGTTTTGCTTTTAAATTTATAGCGCGGCGAGACAACTGCCCGTTTAAATGGATGAGTCAGAATCGAGGGGGAAGTGAGAATTGATTTTGCATCTATGTAGTTTTGTATTTCCATAGTGCAAATGGAACAACAAATGAAATTTCGCGGAACTAGAGTGAGTAATAGTCAGTCACTGGGACGTATGAGTGATATTTGTGACGCGATGCGGAAAACAAAAACATCCTGCTGGTGTGTCATTGAAGAGAATAGGGAGGCGTATCTAAGGACCTTTCAAGGAAAACTGCTCAATGGCGCATCAAAAATTGCAAACATTTTGATTCAATTTGCTGGTTCCAGTCGAATACTTGAAGGACGTGTTGTTCACTGCAACCATTGTCAACTTTCTGGTAAATCTGTTTCACCTTGTTGTTTCTGATTTTTCTTTCCTTCGGCACCCCTTCATTGACCGCTCGCTTCTCAGATAAGTTTCGTCGTCGTCGCTGATGTTCACACCACCACTTCGGTTCGGTGTGATGGTGATTTGAGTGTATTTCTGGTTTCTCTTCATCAAAAAAAAACATCGTATTCTTCATCGACGAGTGAGGGGTTCCTGAACTCCGTTTTGTTCCAATTTCCAATATCAGTCAAGTTCAAGGCCAGTGCGCACCGTTTTGCAAATATGTATGTATTTCCAATATTGATTGCCAAAATATTCATTCTTGGTGGCACTTGTGCCTTTGTAAATGACTGACGTTGTGCGCGCTTGTATTAAAGAGCTTTTTTTCCTCGATATTTGCATGCAACTTAATTATTATTAGCGAGGCTGTTTGTTTTTGTTTCAGTTTAGCTAGCACATATTTTAAAGAAAGAATACATATTTCAAGCCTCGATGATGGAGACGATTTTTTTCTATTCAATCGGATTGCATTGGTGTGGATTGAAAAGGTCTGATAAGAGTGAAATCACGCGCTAATCACATTTCCATGTGTTATTCTATGAGTGAATGGCCTAATAAAGGGGTGGCTGGTGGATGAGTAGACATATCTTTGATGAACAATACATCTCGAATCGTCCTTCCATTTCTAAAATACCAATTCTGTACACTAACCAGACATCAACCAGACGCAAAAGCCAACAGGCGACACAGCAATAGCGTGAACAAAACGAACCCCAGCCAACCAAAGAAATGTTAGCACAAGGAACAAAAGTGAAAACGACAAGAAAACTCACACACGTACGCACACTTGGAACATTCAGCCGTCGCCCCCCGCCCCCCGCTAACCGAAAACGAGTCAATGAGCGCCACAAAGAATTTTGAACCGAATAAGATTATCTGGCGGCGACGCAAGGAAATGTGGTAATGATAGAGAGTGGCCTCTACGATCGACGGCTGTTAACGATGGCCACCACCATCCATCCACTCTGCTGCCAGTAAAAGGCAAGGACTTCTTCTACCCTGGCTGGGGAGTTTTTTTTTTTTTAGCTTTCCTTTTTTATTCTGCTTCCATTCATCAGGTTCGTTGACTCCTGTCAGGGTTACGTTTGGTATTATTATAACGTCTAGAGCTATATATAGACACTGACATATATGTACAATCCCTACCATTTTTTATATGTGTACAGAACTTTGTGGTGTGGTTTAAATAAGAACTTGCGTAATTTTTATATCAACATGTAGGTATCCTTTCCGAATTTAAAAAATAATGTGACAGTGACGTAAGATACGTAAATGGACAATTGTCTTTGCAGAATGGAGTTTGTGCGCAATATAGCCAATGCTTCGGATAAACCCCGTTAACTCGCACCACCTACTCGCATAAGAATATCAATGTTCTCTCAAATGTCAAATGTCTGCAGACAGTCGAGTAAGTGAGTTCTCAGGAATTTCGCTAACCCAAGCATCCTCTAACTCATTCGCTTTGTGACTCAATGCTAATTAATTGAAAAAAACATGCGTTCCGCTGAAGCACACTACGACCTGCCTGCAATAGCATTACTTGGCCAGTTTTTACATTTATATTACATCAGAATCCAACCATGGGGACAAAACTCTACACATAACGCGCATGGTATCCGTGGCAGACGCAGCATGCTGCTAATGATCACCATCCCGCCAAAAGGTTCTTTTCGTTTCTGTTCTTTCTGAAGATGGGGGAAGACGTCGCGCCAGTGAGGAACATTTGGGTTAACATACATATGTACATATGTTTGTATGCACGTCGTCGAACTTCCTAAGATTGTTTGATGTAGGGCTTGATTCCGTCGCCGTCGTCGGTCTGTGTCAAGAGCAGCGAATTTCCTTTCTTTGTTCGCGTGTTAAAGGATAGAGAGCAGAATTCCACCGCGCCAGCTCATGTTTGCGGTGGTGTTGGTGATATTTTGCTGCTTGTCCTTGGACCTTCTCCTCTTCAACTTTGCGAGTAAAAAAAAGAAGAAGAAAAACGGAAACAACACAACACATTGCTCGACACAACGAAAGCGAAACACAAAAATAAGGATTTCTTGCTCGCGAACCAATAAAACTGCGCTTCTTGGTGTTGGGCAAATGAAAATTTATAATACCTTCGCACACAACAAGCGCGCGAGCACGCGAAAAGACCTTGAGACAGTCATATGGACGATTAGGAGTTATTGCCCTATATAGAACAATAACACTCCTGTCAATGTGTTTTGTTTTGCGCGAAGCGCTTCGTTTGTTGCTGTTGTAGCTGCTGCGGTTGTGTTTAAGTTGACGTCTTTCAGTTTGCCGTACACCCTCTGTAATCCTTGGTTTTTCCTGCGGTTGCAAATTTTATGATTTCATTAGACAGGACTGTTGCCAAATGCAGAGGTGGGGCTAAATACCAAACCGATTGCGGTTGCTTGACCTTTAGACGAACATGAGAATGACGCAGCCCGACCAATGGTGGCCGTAAATATGCAAATGTACATATGTATTTTTAATTGGAAATGTTTATTATGCAACTCTTGAAGATATGATAACATTTCTGATACTGTCGTCAGTTCTGCCCAATGTGGGGGTGTAAAAAAACACACAGGGGTAAGGAATTTATTTACTACACATATACGCTCGCGAATGCGTATCAGTTGAAAGAAAAGCGCGCGAGTGTGCAATCGTTTGTAATTTTTTTTACTGCGTAATCATCCAGCATTGATGGTACATATGTAGTTTGTGTTGCTATTTAAATTGTTGGTCACATGTGTGTTGATAAATCACAGCACATTGACCTTCCTTAAGAAATAGGAAATCTCGACTACCCTGCCCGTAGCTGAACTGTGGAAATGCAGGTGGAAATACAGTGAATTCACAGAACCATATGTCGGTCAACAGAGTTACAAAAATGCAAGGTTCTAAATACATTTTAAATTATTTATTGAACTTCGTGCGCTCTCTTAAAACATCCACAATGGAATGAATGAACGAGAAAGAAACATCGATTTTTTGGAGTCTGTATAGCAAAAAAACCCAGTAGCCGCCGCTTTGAATCAAGTTAAATCTAAGCAAACAACCGATAGCGTTTTCTCGGTAGGTAATCAAGAAGCTGTGTCGTAAAAATCACAGAATATTTGAATAAGCGACGCGATAATATTAACCTGATGTACATACACACATATGTATGTAGCACCTGATAGCGTGCATCAACAAAATTTTTTGCGCAGAGATTTCTAAGTGAACGACAATCTGTACAACTTTTCTCTTTTGAACTCTGACAATCGGACACGACGCGTAAGACAGGATATGAAATTGAGGCTAAGGTGGGACGGCAAAAGCCATTACTATTTAATTTTTGCTCCGGGTACGGAATTTACATAAGAATTACTTGCAGAATAAGAATAATTTGCATTACTAAGCCTTGGAGTTTCTCCCTCATTGATCAGTTGATAATTAGTCACAACTATGATGTGCAAACGCATAAGACACGCTGCAAACTTTCCTAATCCTCTCACTGAATGGCTCGACCCAGATTTTCGCTGCGATAATGCGTCGTTGCACATGCCCATCTCGCCTGTATTTTCTTTTTCTAATACAAGATTGCTTTGCAGACCCGTCGATGATGATGGTTAAAATATGTACAGCATACAAGAGATAGCCATAGAGATGGGGCGGGGGAAGGGGAAAGGGAGAGAAAATCGCATGTTGTCGGGTGGAAAGTGACCTAGAAACACACCAGCAACAGCGGTAACAAAAGCCATTATACATCGAACCGCACAAGCAGTGAGAGGAAGTCGGTTGCGTGTTGCAATTGCATTTTCATAATTATTATGCAGTGTGACGACGGCGACGTCTGCAAGCAGATGCAACTCTATTCCAACGCAAAAACAAACGATGAAAAAGGAACAAAACAAAAGTTACCCAGTGAATTGGTAATCGGATTTTTTTTTTATACGATACGATGATCAATAAATGATATTGCGAGGGCCAACGAAGAGAGTAGATTATATTCGGCGCCATAGAATATCATGGACACAAATGGAAAGTTGTACATATGAGTTTATCATGGAAGCAGCAGAAGACGAAAGAAAAGCAATGCAACTTAAATAGCGAAACGAAAGCAAGAAAACGGATGAAAAGAGAAAACCCACATACCCACATAGGTAATAACACGGCAGCACTGTTTTAGACTAACGATTTTGGGTCACTTGGTTAGTTTGGATTTGATTTTCATTTTCCATTTCGCACCACATGATTTACATCATACACAACACGATCGTGTACAATAGCAGATAAGTGAAATGCACTTTATACAGGTATCTCTTAGAATCAAGTTCAAGGGGTAACGGATATATACCCGTCTAACAATGCGGTTAAAGGGTCAAGGGCTGGACTTTACCGTCGTTTTGTAGCAACGTTTCCATAACTAATTATTTCTCGTCAAATCAAACCAGGAAAGCAAAGCCAGTCTCCTGCTTTGTCCTCATTCTAACGCTGACATTGACTAAAAAATACACAGCTTGATCCTTGGCCCGTAATTTATCTCTAACTATCGACGTGATCGGCAAAAAAAAGAAAGTCTTCGTGTTCTAAGTCGTTCTCAAAGTGGATCTACATACATTTCCTTCCCGTGTTGAACTATATCTTAGTTTTGCTCGGAACTAGAGAAAGTTCGATGGCAAGCAAAAAATAATAATAATATTCAAAATGTGAAATCGTTGTGTGTGCATTGCATGCCATGCGTTTTTTTTTTTTTGTGCAATTTTTAATGCAGTTGTGGTTTCAATTAAAATTGAGTTACTTTCACTCGTGTCGTCTTTGTATGTGCTGGGCTTTAAGATAGTTAAGAAAATATAGGCTAACTGAATTAGAGGATGTAAGACAGAAGTGTTTCGGTCTTTTGCAGGTCGCATTCATTGGAAAGTTAGATAATTAACATGAGGTTTCACGCAAGGCCCATCTGTACCAACAAGGACTATTGTTCCTAGACTTCACATTTAAACGAGTGATTAAACTACATAACGCTGTAGAGATTTCGGAAACACACTTTATATGCACACATTTTTTTTCCCATTGGCATCGCTCGTATGTACATACAGCAAGCCAGCAACCTTTCTTTGGCAAAATACCACATTGTCGGTCGCGACTCGGAGGAAAATATTTGAATTCGCTGTAATAACGAGATTACTTCATTGCCTCGTCTTTTCGTAACGATTATTGATATAATATGTTTATTTCCTGCTGGTGGTATGGCGAGTGTCTGTGTGCGTCATCACTTACATGTGTACGTTCGCTTTTCGTGCTCTCTGAAGACCAAGAAGTCGTCGTCGTCATTGCTCGTCGGCTTGCATCTGCGTAACACCATTAACTTTGTCTATTTTTGTCCGAATTTTTTTTCTTGCGAATCTTTTTGTTGATGGTGGGAAGTGGGGACGACGGGGTAGATTAAGAAACTGCGCGAGCTTGATACATACTGATGTTGGGTCTAGCGTGTTGCGCGCAAACAAACATATGTACATATTGTCGTATGCACATATGTATGTATGCATGTGTGTATGCTTGCCCAGGGTGTCAGGGTTTGGTGTATTGTTGGCTGTCGGCACAATATCGAACGACTTGTTCCTTATCGAAATGGCCTTGTGCAGAGTCATTGACTGCGCTTGCATATTATTACAAATAAAGTCACACCTATTAGTGCATGCGAGTGTGCAGCGCAATAGTTAATAAAGTTTTTTTTTTTTTTTTTGTAAACATGGGAAGGGGGAGAGTGAACGTTCCTTACTCCGATTCCGTTTCTTAATGGTTTATCGCTTGGCATTATGAGCAGAATGTGTTGGGCGAAAACGCATGAATATGCTACAATGTTACCGAGAGAGACCAGGCGATGGCCTATGAAAATTTTCATCAATGACAAGGGACAAGGAGTCTGTAGAAATATGAAAACGCCATAGTAGGTGGGGGCGGAAAACTTAATTTCAAAACCACACGCAGTGGTCCTGTACAAATAACCTCAGCGACTACACAAGTTAGGTTAGGTTAGGTTAACGGGCCGATGAAGACGATGAGATCCATCGCATCTCAAGTCTATGTAAACCCGTTGTGGCAGCCATCTGGATCTGATGTTCCAAAAACCAGGAGGCAGTCACCCTAATTCTGGTGGTGGTGTGAGCTAACCAAAACCGCGCCGAAAGATGAATGGTTGGGGGATAACGATTGACTAGAGATCTCTATGGAAATGAAAGAGTAGCGGCTTGCAGATTTACCCGAGAATCCACGACGCACATCAAAAAGATTCTGAACGCGAAAGATCCTTCTTCTCTCCTGGAGAAAGAGAAGAATTCCCTGGTCTTCGCCTAGGACGAGTGCCACTAAGACCATCCATAAAGTCGCTGCCTCAGTGGAAAAGGGATTGATCGGCGATAGCTACATTTCAAAATCACAGCATGCGTATATGAGAGGTAGATTGGTAGATACAGTCTTCAATGGGTTTAGTTTAATTTAGCTCAACTTAGCACCGGACTTTGCAACTGGATTAGCCTGATACTCAAATCGCGTGTCAACAACTCTAGATTGGGAAACTTAAGCAGTAACAATGGCTTCCTGTCCTGCACTAGATCTTGGTAATAGTCAGGAACAATGGCTTGAATGAGCGCCTAAAGAAGGCATGTGGAAGGTGCTTGAGAAGCAAAATCAACTTTTAAACCTCACTAAGATTCAGAGGGCAGCCTGTATAGGAATCATGAGATTAATGAGAACAGCACCAACAGCGGCAATGGAAATCATGCTAAATTTCATTCCGCTGGATTTGTACTGCACCAACACGGCGGCTAAAACTGCTTTGAGACTGAAGTAAGGACGACAGTGGACACCAGCTCCCTACGGTCATGCCTCCGTACTGTCTCGGTGGGAGAATGCCGGAAGATCGACAGACACAGATTATATGATCAAGACTCTGGCATTTGACAGAAGATTTAGTGTCAGAATTCTTGACAGAGATGACTGGAATAACCACAAAGTTACTAATAAAAAGGAACTGAACTTCTACACCGGTTGTTTTAAGATATACATTGGTAGAGGTGCCGGGGTAGAATTCTTAAATGGGCACAATGGACCCTATTGCTGGTCTACGAGAGCAGTGGCGAATGTCACAAGGCGCCTATTTACCGAACCTAAACTATGACAGGGATTTCCTGTCCATATGTATTAGATTGGTGTTTCTGGCTTTATTATATTCTGGCCTTCAGGCTTCTGGAAATTTCGCAGGCGGTAAGTGTTTTCTACTTGTTATTCGCCTCAGTTAAGGATCTAAGCATTACTATTTCTTTCAAATGACGAAGTGGGGGTTTAATTCTTCTAGGGCTGATCCCTTTCTGGCTAGTTCGTCAGCAGTCTTGTTTTCTCGGCCAGGGACCCAGCAAGGTTTTACATTATGCTGCGTGCCAAGAATCTTACAATCTTGGATGTAATTTGAGCAACAGCTAAGGCTTTTATAGCCGAATGGCTCTCTATGAAGACCGCGATATCCTCCCACTGCACAAGTTAGCAAAGAGACAAAAACCAACCGTTGCATTAGTTGACTCACAACGGTCAAGGAATACCCCAAAACATGACATAAATTTCCAACTATTCCTAAATCCCCGAATCCACCAATAAGCGCATTGCTCTTCAGTTCAGAAGCGTGTACATAAATCACATCAGCAAAACGAAAAAAGTAAAAGGTTTTTGTTTTGTTGGTGCAAATTCAAGTGTTCACACTGTTCTTGGATGTTCCGCTTTGCGACGAAAGGTCAAAAGCACGGACTCAATTAAAACTATTATAAATTTCATTTTGCAATTAAACATTCCCCCGCGGTTGCGATTGCAACAACGACAAAGTCAGACAAAGCGCTGTGTGTGCACAATGAAACAGAGTGAGTATCGGCTTGCCGGCTCAGTTATTGAATTATTGCATAATTACCCAACATGAAGCTGCAGATTATTGTGTTGAATTTATAAAAAATACTTACGTACGTTTTGTTAAGTAATTTTTTGTGACCAAGCAGTGCAACACACCCAATCAAGTTGAATGGCACTGTCGTCGAGTTCAGCAGAATGATGTGGTAACAAATTGGTGCAATTGTTATTGTTTTAACTGCACAGGGACTGTGTGAACCGTTTTAGGCGTAAAGGAGTTAAACCAATGAGATTAAAATAACAAACCCCACTCCAATTCATAGTTTTTCGTAAATGAAAAAACTTTAAAGCGAACTTAAGTTTAATGGTCACACACAACTTGAACTTCATGAAATTCTAGCACTTTATAACCGAACCCAAGCGAAAGCACTCTTTTGGTGAAGGTACAGACTTCCTTTCAGCGAGCTTTTATTATGCTTCGAGCAAAACTTAAAGCTGCATCGATGAACGAATCACGCAACAACCCCACGCGTACGGGCAAACTATGGCAAAGAGATAGCCAGTGAAGGATCTGCAAAGGAATTAACATCAAATGCGAAACTCTCAAGCTAACACGAGTCACAATCTTTCAAAAAACTGTTGCACGTACATACATATGTACATATGTATATGTATGTATGCACATTCTTGTGCAATAAATTCAACCAGCTTTATATCGACTTAGTTAAAAACAAAAATGTGCATTGGACGCTTAAGATGGTTAAGTCATGTAACAACGGACACTAGCATACTAGCAATAGAAAAAGACCTTACCTCACCTAAGGTGGCGCAAACAAATATAATAGGAAGGGACCTCAACCAACTTGAAACTTTAAAGTAAGCGAACGGGAGAGGCTTGTTTTTTAAGGCCCAGGTTTAAACTGAACTGTGGCGCTTACTAAATAAAGCTTTTGACGCAACAAGCATGAACATTCTTGGAGGCATATGAGATAAGTAAAAGTTCTCGAAGTGATTTTTAATGAAAATATACATATGTATGCCTAAAAAAAATGAGTAGAACTGAGAATGAAGTCAACTGTTTTCTGATGTTTTCTCTAAAATTGGTTTGCCACGAAAGCCTTTAACTCAGCGCGATAGCACGAGGGGTGAAATTGCCGACTCCGAACGGCGGATTAAGAAGATTTTTCATCACAAAATAGAGGCGCACTCAGCACTTCACCGCTTTTTGGCTTTACAAGACCCTATGCACGCAAAGCAGTACTGATATTCAACAGCCTAGCCATTATTCTTGACCCCACAAAGGATTGGACCCAGTCAACTTAGTATCGCTATCCACAAAAAATACCGTCTCAAAGGGGCGTTTTGTTGTTAGCAAATGAAATCAACGTCCTCTCTAAGAGGACACGTAGTTAAATTGATTTTGAAATGATTTTTATTAAAGCCTGTGTAAACATTCGTACAAACATAGTATAAATTCGCGTTTATGATTTATTCATAATATCAATACATCCAAAGTTCTATGTTTTCTCCCATTCAGTTTCAGTAGTAAATTTAGAAATTTACAACAATTCGGTCGCTCGTAATTACCATTAAACAACTTCTGACAGGAATCCCTCAGTGTCCTCCGTGACAATAGCATCAATATTATAGAATATTGCGTGCAATGAGATTACGAAACAGGAAGCACCTTAAAAAAAAAGACAGTAAATAATTTGAAACAACCAGTATCTGTTCGGAAAGTACCAACCTAAGGTCCAAAACATAGCTGCGCCAGCTCCTGCCAAGTATAGAACCGGTGCTGAAGCAATGTTCACAACCAAATACTGTTGCCTCGTTGTCAACGTTCGACCAAAAATTGTGAATGGTGTGGCCGCTTGCCGTATTTTATGACAAATATAAGCCACGCCACCCAAAACTATTAAAATCAGCGGCGATGTGATTCTATTGAACATAGAGACTTAAGTCACTCGAATGGCCACGTAATTATGAAACTTACAAGCAATATACCATCAAAATGATAAAAATCAGTATGTAGTTACTTTGGAAATAGGACAAGTTTCGAATGAAACGCGTCGATAGTCGTGGCATGCTAGCCACCGTCTTGAAATTCTGCGTATTCAAAAATTCCGACCATGGCCGAATTGATTTGCGAATAGTTTGTATCAATTCTCCGATGCTTGGAAGCTTATTTAGCTGGGTGAAACTGAAAGAAACAAATATTTAATTGTTCCCAAAGTGACAAATGACTCACTGCACTTAATTTGTGAATTACCTTGAGAAGTCTATTGACGATTTTGAGTCCTGTTGAGGAACGTTCATGTCGCCACTTACGTCAACTTTCACATCCATAGTTAAATTTGTAATTTGTAACTTATTATTCGACAACAAGACTTGTAATTGTTGAACTTTATATTAACAATAACCAGAGAATCTTTTTCTTATTTACACTTTGTCGTTGTATCACAACAGCGTTAAGCTGGCATTGAGTTGTCAATGTCATTGACCAAACGCTGTGAGGTTGAATAATTTTTCAAATGGTTGCAGAATAATTTATATTTGTTTTGAATATTTAATAAAAAACTAGTTTCAAAAAATAAAATCACAAATATACTTTAAACAAGGCTATGGCTAATTCTACTTCTCCATTGCAGCGCATGCAATTGTAGACTTTAATACATTGAAAAGGGTACTAGATGTGATTTAACCATGAATGGGTAAGTTGCATGAGTTTTAGAAACTGAGACGACCAAATTAAATATTTAAAAAGAATAAAAATAAAAAAAAAGACCCCTATAAACTGTACAAAAAATAATACATACATACATCTAAAGGTTAGGTACGATAAATCGTGATTCTATTTGTTTAAAGCACATTCACCACGATGGTTATGTTTTGCTCAACCGCAAACCAAAAGCATTTTCGAATCCTGAGAAAACGTGCCACAGAATATACCCAGGTTGTTCGCACAAATAAAATATGTAATTTCAATTTCGAAAAACTGAAAATTACCAATACGATTTCGTTTAATAAATGAAAACAGGCAAAACAACATACATCCCTGCATGCGGCAAGTGACAAACAATTTATCATTCTAGTACATTCGCTGGTTTTGTTAGGTCAGTATCTTTCAGTCAGTCGTCAAGAGAGTGAAGAAAAAAAAAAACTTTTTTTAATGTGTCGTCTGTAGTTATTAACTATTTTCTAATTCCCCTGCACAGATTTTTCACTTAAAACTTTGCCGATCTATGTGATTGTTGTGTCTGGAAGTGATTTAGTGGGCAAAATAATAGTTTGTAGGTCGTGAGTCAACTACAAACGAAGAAAAACCTCTTCTATCGCGCCCGCCCTGAATTTCTTGACGTTAGGGAGTCAATTCTTAAGATTTTCACAGAGAAAAAAAACCAAAGAACAGTGTTTTGTGATTAATTCGAGCGTGAATAGTGCAAAGTTGATGTGCAAATTATTTATGGAAAATAAGGAAGCCCACCATTTACCAAGTAAGTGAAAAGCCTTCTTTGTAACCCAATTTTTCATAGAAATGAAATTATTTTCCAATTACGGGATATTTTACCTAGTCTAAAGCGATTGCATTACATTGCAGAGGAATGAGCCATGCAGCGAGATATGTAATTTCTGTATGTATGTACCTATGAATCTCATTCTTTTGGTGTAAAAATTTACTTTAATATAATTGCGTATGGAATGTGCGAAGTTAAGTGACATATACACTCAGAAAAAGTAGGCGACTGGGACAAGACCCTAATTGGGGTGGGCACCCGGCAAAGGCCTGACCTCCCTGTTGCATTTTCAATCCGTAATGAGTGGGATGTGTGGGGGAAAACTACAATATAACTAAATTAATTTTTAAAAACCGACCGACCATCACCTGTGCGATTAAGTTCAGGTTTTTTCCTTCTTTATCCAATTTCCCTGTCGGCTTTTTGTCTAGCTAGGGTTAATCACTATTATTTGTTTGGTTATCTCTGGGGCTGAGGTTTTTTTTTCTGTCTTAACTTTAGTTCTTTATGTAATAATTTAGTTTTTGTGGCAAAATTTTATCCTTTCTAGCTTAAATCGCGTGTACACAAACAGGAGCATCGGTGAACAAATCAAGAAAACAAAACCAAACACATTGAGAAAGTTTGAGAGACACAAAAGCGGAAGATGCAAGCCATAAAGTGTGTAGTTGTCGGCGATGGGTGAGGAACTACAAGTGTTTCCGGCTAATGCCTATTTTTAATATAAATTTCTGCGTTCTTCTTGTTTTCTTTTTTTTTTGCAGTGCTGTGGGTAAAACATGCCTCTTGATCAGTTACACAACAAATGCGTTTCCCGGTGAATACATACCGACCGTGTAAGTCTGAATCATATTGTTTTAATTAATTTTCGTCGTAAGTAGATCGTTATCGCAAGAGAGCACATTAAGGAATGAGAATATCTGGATGGATCGTAAGATAGAGAAATAATACGATGCTTTAAAAGTCAGATCGCCATGGCTTGGTTATAAATAAATAGCTGGCGTGACAGCTCCGGATGAGCCAAGGCCAAGCTTCTTGCAAACATTCGTGTTGTGCGTGTTGTATTGTTTGCACGAATGGAAGGGGCCTACAATTTATAGCCGACTCCGAACAGCGAATTGAGAAGCTCTTTTATGACAGATTATGACTCCCGGAGGCTTGTCATTCGCTGACGAGAGGTGGTGCCGAAAAATTCAATGGACATAGCTGGGGCTTGAACCCACGCCGCTCGGTCAGGAGTTCAACGCTTGGTGGTTAGTGTTACTCAAATATGAAGTTAAAACTCGTGAGAAGTCGTTGGCCCTATCAGGCTGATGCGTCAGCTATTTAGTTTTAAAACGCGAAGTGAGTAGAAATCTTCGCTGCAGTCAATAGATTGAAGGGAAGCTAATCAACGTCTTCTGGAAATTGATGGCTTTCAACAATATGTGCTACCGCCTTGAAATAACACATAATGCCGAGGCTGTCATATTTAAACAAATATAACTCTATCAGTCACCGTAGCTATTTTCTACTGCGTTTAGCTTGAGTTACTACATTTTAAAATGATTTATTATAATTATTTACTTCTAGTTTTGACAACTATTCGGCAAATGTTATGGTCGATGCAAAGCCAATTAATCTCGGTCTATGGGATACAGCCGGACAAGAAGATTACGACAGACTGCGACCATTGTCATACCCGCAGACGGATGTGTTTTTAATTTGTTTTTCACTTGTTAATCCGGCATCATTTGAGAATGTTCGCGCAAAGGTTTGTCCTGCATTTTCCTAATGCTTTTCTTGATTGATTTGGTTGTTTTTGTTGTTATGTTTTAGTGGTATCCAGAAGTCCGTCATCATTGTCCAAGTACACCAATAATCCTGGTGGGTACAAAATTGGACTTAAGGGATGATAAAAATACCATCGAAAAATTGAGGGATAAAAAATTACAACCAATAACTTATCCACAGGTAAGTGCTGGGAAATAGATAACTTACTGGATTATGGTTTAATTCGACTTAAACCGCAAGGTGGAGCCTATGTCTTAATATTTTATTTATTCATTTTATTTTTTCAACAAACAGGGTCTTGCTATGGCCAAAGAAATTGGAGCTGTCAAATATCTTGAATGTTCCGCATTGACGCAAAAGGGCCTAAAAACAGTATTCGATGAGGCTATCCGATCAGTACTGTGTCCAGTATTGCAGCCCAAGTCAAAACGCAAGTGTACGCTGCTATAATTCAGCAAGACGTCAAAATAGATTGAGAAATCGAACAATGCAAAGATTTTCGTTTATTTCATTTTCTCTAAAGAAATGAATAATTTATGTGTAGTTAGTTTTAGAATAGGGAGTATAGTTGTACAGCCTAGTGCTCTCACCCTTGATAAGCAGCAAACATATTAATTTTTTTTAATTAATTTCTTTCTCCTCCACACTTTGTTTATTATTCTTTCGTTTCCTGTATTCATTCAGATTAAACTAATCCAATACATTATTATTGTTATACATATGTGCATAAGCTGTCCCTTTACCTTTAATTAAATAAATTTCGAAACACCGCAAAAGATAATGTTTTTTTGTCGAATCGAATCAAAGAGTAACCTAGCGATATTTCGCGTAAACTATATTTAACCGGATGTCAATATATATTGAATAGCGTATATAAAATAAAAAAAAGTAAGAACAATACCGATTTAAGATGTTTCTTTATATTTTTATAAAACTCAATGAAATTGCCACTGGCAACGAAAAAGTATTGAAAAACCAAAAGAAATTTTTATAATAACAAATACGAAATAAACGCACTAAGGGAAATAAATGAACAACAATTGCGAAATGCAGAACAAGTAATAATGTAATATTTATTGTTTTTTTTTTTTTTTTTCTTACTGAAGTATTATTGTGTCCAATCAAAATGAAAACATTAAACATTCATTACTGAATAGATATTTTATAAATATTCGGAAGATAATAGATATAACAGATACATCACCTGCGCTTTATGTCAATAAAAGCATAAACTTACGAAAAAAAAAAACCAAAAAGCGATCGAGTATAATATATAAATACCAGAGAAGTAATAAATCAAACTGCAATTCTCTTTTTATATTGCATTTTTTAAGTGTTTTTATGTAATTTATGATAAATAATGAATTTAGAAGTAAACAGAAATCGTAACGAGACAAACAATTTACGAACGGTTTAAGAAAACAAAAAAAAATTAATAAAATGAAATGTTGAAAAGATCTGTGTTTATATCTACGTGCGGGTGGGTATCTTGTTGCTATAGAGGTTGTTATGTACACAGAAAGAAGTGCTATGTGCGTCTTTTATATATAACTGATTAGGACCGCTGAACATTGTTCATAACGCCCGAAACAGAACTGAAACAAATAGCCCTATATTAACGTTATCGATTGCTGTAATTCGGCCACAGTTCCTTAAACCCACGTTCTGCGCAAATTGCACCCAGCACTTCAGACAACACTCCAACCTCAGTTGTCGTGTTCTTCCTAAGAAAAGCCATCAATGATATAAGTACCGAATACGTCAAAATTAGACTATTACAAGACTTATCCTCGTTGACTATTACAAGACTTATCCTCGTTGAAAAATCACGGACAGCTCGTTCTCTGCTACAATCTGCTACCAATAAACATATACATACATATCTACAGAACAGATCGACGGGGCGAAAAATTCGGCTTGTTTGACCCTTTCCATAAACCCTAACCCTTTGAATATATTTTCACCTAACGCGTTGTCGACAGTACCAACTATTGAAATACACCATTAAATGCTGTAAATGAACAGTAACTCGGCAAAATTGCTCCAGTAGAATTTGCGCCAAATGCCAAGTTAAGAGATATAAAAACAAAGAACAAATGCAGTTAAACTTTATTCTGAAAAACTGTAACAAAAAAATCTCATATTAGTAATGGTGCCCCTGACCCTATTCCCACAACAATAATCATCAAAAACGGCTGCCACTCTCCCCAATTACGAATCTCGCATTTCCTACATGTATCCGACTGAAATCAAATTTTCTTATTACAGAAGTCGTTTTTACGAACATACATATCTCGTTTCCCTAACTGTCAAACTCTCTTGCATAGCATTTGACTCAAATTTTATTGTTATTTGCGAACTGTGGAATCAATTCAACCAATTAATAACGCACTCTGATGAAATCTCAATCCCACTGTGTCCATGCAGTCGACTTACTTTCCACCAGATTTCGCTTATATTAACAAATACAATCGATATTACAATATGTACGTATCTTTCTCTGGCTCTGGAAGGTTTGTCGTTGCCTGCCGAGACGTGGTGCCCTGAGAAAACCTTGTGTTAGGAGCAATCAAGAAAAGATAAAGCTCAAGAAGGTTTTTATAGCAAATTCTTTCTCTGTTTCTAAAAGGCTTGTCGTTGCTTGCCGAGCCGTGGTGAGAAAACCTTGTGTTGAGTAAGAATCAAGAAAATACCACGCTAAAGAAGATTTTCATGGCAAATTTTGCTCCCGGAGGTATGTACATATGTATGTGGTTGCCGTCCAGGGGGTGATACGACGAAAAAACATTTAACCAGTCAGGAATCAAGAAAAAAAAAAGGCTTTGTGAAAATAATTGGTAAGCATGTTGCAGCTCTTCGACAACTAAGATGAAATGAGTTGACCACGAAACGTGTTTTAAAGATTAAGAGATCCGGTTGGAGAGAGCGGATCGAGGCCCTGCATATCAAAGTGAATACAATTTTGCCTTGATCTCAAAAACGATTGTATTGCGCCTTCTACGTACGAGTTCTATTCGAGTCTGTTTTCCGTAGATGCATCAACGTTCCCAGCAAAAAAATTTCATCAGGCATATCAGGCTAAAATATAAATAAGGGAAAGATGAAATCACAATCTTATTCCATATCTAAAATAAGACGTGGACATGTCTTAATATAAGCTGTTGGAATAAGCCTTATTTAAGGCTTATGCTTTTTATTGGGTTAATACAATTTCGCTTACGTCGAACGGGGTGCGCGGGTGTCTGTATTCAGAAGCGCAGTTTCCCCTATTGTGACAAAGACAGATTCCACGAAATTTTATGACCATGGTATCCAAAATCTTCTAAACAGTGGTATGTTCTCATTTAGAATTAGAAAAAAAATGTATGCATAGCTCGTTGAACACGTACAAGTACTAGATTAATTATTATATACATTTGCCGGTATATGATACTTGCGTGATGCCGCTGTTCTTGATTCAATAAAACGCGACTGTTAAAAAATATATTAAGTTCCGAGAAACAAAACTGTACATACTATTGCAAATAAAAATGTATGCTTTATTCCTATTCATTCTACGAATCCGTAGTCATATATTCTAAATCATCGAGAATAAGCTTTTTGGACTTGTTTGCAGCACCACAAAACGTACTGGCTTCGTACGAGCGATACTAATTCCTATTTCGAGTTGCACATCTCTTGGAATTTCATTTACTCAAATGTCAAACTTAATTCTGACATAACCATCTGTATCTCTGTCGGTATTTTGTGAAAATTGAAAATAGAATCTTATTCCACGTCTATTTGTCGCAGCAAATTGTTGTTGAATTAATTAAAACTTGTTTTCTATATCCCATCAAAGCTCCCTTGGCAGCAGGATGGCTCTTTCGGTGATAGGCGGAATCATAAGGAGAGCCGCAAACACTGCTCTTCTCAACCCGATTAATTCGAGTGCTGCGACTGCCATTGCATGGTAAAAATCGAAAATTATTTGGTTTTTAATTAATTTCGTGCTGAGTTTGTTACTAATTCAATGGAAAATTGCACACGAAAGGTCTAAGGGGCACACAATGCCATCCTAACATGTTGTTATTGTGGTCAAAAGGAACACCGCAGACAAATTACATAATGTTATGGGTTGACTATTTTGTGATCATTTTGAGGTTATTTTGTTGTGCAAAAAGTGTCTGACTGCAGCAGTTAAATGGGCTTTAAAGAATTTAGAGGAAAAAGAGAGTTTCCCTGTGTTTAAGGGCGATTGAGTTGCGAATCACAACGCCGTAGATTAAAAAAAAATTCACAGATTTTTGCGGTGGTTGTGGTTTAGTCATGTCTTCCTCATTCTTCTTCTTTCCAGTCAAAACCAAAGACGTGGTGCTGCAAAATGGTATCCAGATCCAGAGTTTATGCAGCAGTTCAGCGGCGCTGTCATGTATCCCGATGAAGTAACATCATTGTGGAAAGTTCCACCATGGAACAGTAAGTAACGTATGACTCTATTGAATCGAAATTTAAACATCGTTCAATTTTAGGCAAAATTGCTCCCGTTGAAAAGTCGGTTCGCAATTTGACCCTTAACTTTGGTCCACAACATCCAGCTGCTCACGGTGTGCTGCGTTTGGTTCTGGAGCTTGAGGGTGAAGTAAGGCAATGCAGAAAGCGGTTTAAACGCATAGAATCCTAACTACCCAAACCAAATTTTTTTTTGTTTTTGTTTTATTTTTTTCAGACTGTTTTGCGGGCAGATCCTCATATTGGTCTTCTTCATCGTGGCACTGAGAAATTGATCGAATACAAAACCTACACTCAAGCTCTGCCGTATTTCGATCGGTTGGCTAAGAATTGATTTTCTTTGAGCATTGACTAAATATAAATTATCTTTCAGACTGGATTACGTGTCTATGATGTGCAATGAACAATGCTATTCTTTAGCCGTTGAAAAGCTTCTAAACATTGAGGTGCCGCTGCGGGCGAAATACATTCGTAGTAGGTTTTACTAGAAAAAAATATTTGTATTTGTTCTACAACCTTGATACTAACCTAACTTTGCAACACACAGCTCTGTTTGCGGAGATAACTCGCATACTCAATCATATTATGGCCGTGGGCACCCATGCTTTGGATATCGGTGCTCTTACACCATTCTTCTGGCTGTTCGAGGAGCGTGAGAAGATGATGGAGTTCTATGAACGTGTGTCTGGCGCTCGTATGCATGCAGCTTACATTCGCCCTGGCGGGGTGTCACTTGTAAGTTGATTGACTGTACCACAAACGGATTTCTACCATTTTCATTAACTATGCAGGACATACCCATAGGCCTGATGGATGATATCTACGAGTTTGCATCGAAATTCGCTGAACGGCTGGATGAAGTTGAAGATGTCCTTACAACGAATCGCATTTGGGTGCAGCGCACCGAAGATATTGGTATTGTTAGCGCTGAAGATGCCCTAAACTATGGCTTTAGTGGCGTTATGCTTCGCGGATCTGGCATAAAGTGGGACTTGCGCAAACAACAACCCTACGATGCTTACAATTTGGTAGATTTTGACGTTCCAATTGGCACCAAAGGTGACTGTTACGATCGATACCTGTGCCGTGTCGAGGAGATGCGTCAATCATTGCGAATCATCGACCAGTGTTTGAACCAAATGCCAGCTGGTGAAATCAAAACTGATGATGCCAAGGTGACACCACCGTCACGGTCCGAGATGAAAACATCAATGGAAGCACTCATTCATCATTTCAAGCTGTTCACCCAGGGCTATCAAGTTCCACCTGGTGCAACATACACTGCAATTGAAGCGCCAAAAGGCGAGTTCGGTGTATACCTGGTTGCTGATGGCTCTAGCCGCCCTTACCGATGCAAAATTAAGGCCCCTGGATTTGCCCATTTGGCAGCGCTCGATAAAATTGGCAAGCAACACATGTTAGCTGACATAGTTGCTATTATAGGAACGCTGGACGTTGTGTTTGGTGAAATCGATCGATAAGGAGTAAACCTAGCGAAATCTATGTGTATTCAATGAATTGAAATAAAGAGAAATAAATTAAATTGAGGAAGTTCGATTCAGTTCGGGGTGGTTTTTCATCTCTTTATTCAGAAGCAGCCCTCGTGGCATTGAAGCACAGTTAGTGCCTCTATTACCCCACAGTTGGCATGGAAGTCCTCTGCGTGATAGGTTTGTGTAAAATCTCCCGGAAATGCGGTGGTATGCTATTTGGTTAGCGAATACATACGGATACACAGTCGTTTTCAAACTTTACGGTTATCGTTTGGAAACGGAGTTAGAAAACAAGAGCAGAGCTAGGGGGAAATTTTTGGTGCACGATGATATTGAACAAGTGAAGGAACTGGATTTGCTGTATAGATTTGTTGAGCATAATTCTCTATGGGTGGCAGTCAATTCCTATTTCGAGGAATGCGAGCCTATTACAATGACCGAGATGGCTGAGACATGTAGAGCGGACCAAAACCATCGCTCCCACAGGGCGAATATTCGAATCTATCTCATGAGGATGCCATAGTAAAGCAAGATCGTGATTCACGTGGCAAAAAGGGAATTCAAAGAATTGGGCGTGCGAAACTGTAAGCCGCTAATTACCAGGCTCAGGCCCATCTTGAGCTGTAGCGCCATCATAAGTAAATAAGTTCAGTTGCACTTGTTCAATTCACAAATCTCACCCATCGTCCAATATACATACATATACTCAAACATACTTGGATACATATTGCCCTTTCAAAAAATCCTCTTTTCACCGTCCTTCTGTTTTGGAATTTACAATTCCATTACCTTAATTCTCAGGTATTGGATCTCCTAACAATTTATTGTTCACTTTGTAAGATTACAATCACGTTCGAACAAGAAATTTCCTTTCGGCAAAAGAATTCAACACAAAAAAAAATAAAGGAAGTCACCCCTCCATTCTGTCCAGGTTTTCCTTTCTGTACATTGAAAGAGTAATCTGCCCCCGTTTGCCGGTTTCCATCTCCGATGGGCACGTATTGAAAAGTTTGAATAAAATAAAGATTAAAAATTCATAACATTTCAATAGAAACTGCACCGCTCTGGGGTGAGCTGTAGCGGGCTTTTATTTTGATTATTCTTCGGGGCGAGTCCCAGCCAATGGCGTGGGCAGCGGCGGGCAGAATGGATGGAAATTCAAAAATGCTGCCATCTAAGCTATTACCAATCGTTTGTTGGTGGGTGGAAGGATAAATAATATTTCGTTTTTTCACGTCTAAATGGTAGGTAGATGGAGATCCTCGTGTGAAATATTTTTCCGCCAATAAAATAGAATGCGGCAGGAGTAGCAGTCAGTTGTTGATGGGGTTGTCCGACATTATCTGTTCAACAAACTCATTCGAACCTCTAGTAGTGGTAGTGCCCGATTGAATAGCACGATATAAGCATTCATCTTGTTGGTGGTTTGCAAAGGTAAACGAATAATGGGTAACTGTGCGCTCTTCGCTTCTGATATTGACTTCAGATATTGCCCTGTTCATATGTAGGTCACTCTTGGAAAGAAAACCACTCTTGTAATTGTTTTCTTCAGATTGATTGGCTAAGGCAAGTCCTTGGCATTTTGCAGGGAAGCACAAATAAGATGAGTGTCAGAGTGTATGGAGCTAGGCAATACCTTTCTCTCCATTGATATGATAACATAAGCTCGAATAAAAATTCAGACTTCAGTCGTCGAAATGAGGTTTAAGAAACCATTATGGAAACGATTTCTAAATCAACTTGGATATCACAGTGAAGAAATTGCCGACAGGCGTGAAACAACCGTTTCTTTTACAACAATGATTCAAAGATTCAGGACGTTCTGAAATTAACATTTTTCCGACCGCGCAGAAAACAACAGAACAACATTTAATCACCTCGAGACCCTAATATAATTCCAGAACTCATTTGAAACCTAGCCGAAGTTTAGATTCTTTCACCATACACAGAGACGTTTGAATAAAACATTTTCCAATCAGATGTTCCCAACTTATTTTTCAATAATTCATTTTAATTGATTTTAGTAGTGAAAACACTGTAAAAGACTCACCCAGTGATTTAAACTTGAATTTTTTGAATTTCAAAACGAAGATAACGGCTGCATTGAAGGAACAAACGAAACACACCAACACTTCATGCCCCAGAAGGAATTTTCAATTGCGAAAAAAACACTAAATTTCATATTAAATGTGACAAAACAGCACAAAATGTTCAACATACACTAAATTACAATAATATTGTATGTTTTTTTACGAAAGGTCGGCAAATTAAGGTTTTTCCTGATCGCGATTTGAAAACAACAACAACAATACATGTTATAAACGGAATTTTAAATCGCGAATAAAACACAGAAATTCCTATTGTATTCAACAAAAACTAGCACAAAATGATCTTGAACAACCGAACTACAATAACTTTGTATTTTTTTTACAGACAAAGTAAAAACAATAGCCAAATTAAATTTTTACCGATCGCCGCTTAGAACTGACAATTCGCGCACAAACCACAGAACAAAGACAATTGACAGCTGTCGTCAACTGAGAGAAATGTGGAGACTTTTTTTTGGAGAGTAAGCCACCAATGATGGAAAGGAAATTTTTGCTGTTGTTTTGTTTTATTTTTTTTTTGCAGAAACAGTTGAATTTTATTTGAATTTGAAATATTGGCTGCTTTGTTTGTATGGATTTTCTTACCAAACTTGGACTGGAAATATTGAGATCAACAATTCTCACGAGTCCTTAACAGGCAGCTTACACACATATGTATAGGTATAACTCAATGCAGACTTATGTAGCAAATCCATACATATGTATGGTGTGCTGGAAGCTTTCAAGTTAAGATGAATGCTAAGGGAAGTACCTACTTAGTAGTCCGTGGGCGTTAGCCGGTTACCTGTCAAACAAGTGCTGTGGTCAAATGAGGACACATCCGTTTTTTTTTTAAATAACATAATCATTATTATTATTCAATATTTTGTATTTTTTCATGTTTCAATATTTTTGTTTTTCTTTTGTATGTTTTAATTTTCTTTTGATTACATTGTGTGCATAGTTGTAATAATGATGATAATGATAATAATAATAATAATAATCATAATATTATTCTCCATAATTATCAATTGAATCAACAGTAATTAGTAAAATTCAGATTGATTAATGTTTTATAATTTTAAATTTACCTAAGCATTCTCCTTCGAATAACTTATAATAAAACTTATTCATAAATAAAATGTATATCCTTTTGATTTTCGACCAAATCATATGTAGGCATATGTATAATAAATTCTACTGGCTATGTATATTAGTTATGTAGTTTTTTTTTTGTTTTCTGTTTATCAAATAAGCTTATATGTCTCAAACCGAATTGATTTGTTTGCTTCTTTTAGCTGACTTCATTAGAATATACTAGCAAATTAGATTGCGATAAGTATATAAGAGACTTATGTATGTCATCTATAATATATTTTACAAAACGAAAAATATTTATTTTTAATCGCATAAACAAAAGTTAAACGATTCATTTGCGAACATTTGTTTTATATATTTATTTTTTTTGTTTTTCTTGTAATCTATGTATAACCTTAAGAATTAAGCCTACGTGTTGTTTTTTATTTGTTTATTTTACTCTTTCGTGGTTTATAGCTAAGTATGTAAACATGTGTTTAAGTTTTAAATATAAGAAAGAATATGTTTTACAAAAAAAATTATCACCATTCGCGCGTTAAAGTACATTATTTATTTTATTTTATCTCTCACCTTAACTCTTTTTGTTTTTGTTTTAATTGTTTGTATATTTTGCTTACGAACTATTCAAAAATTAATAAAATATGGCTATTTCTTATTGAGTTAGATTAACTATGCATATTGGCACAAACGCAGAGAGGGTAAAGGTGTAGAAAATACATAAAAAGATACAATATCAATAAATAATAACAAATATACACTGGTATGAAAAAAAAAATAAAAATAGAATCAAAATCAAAATTTTATAAAACATAACACAAAAATGGCACAATTTTCTCCTCTAAATAAGGAGCGGTTACTTCCTCGTCAATCATTATTCTCTTAAAGAGATTTCTAGAGTATATTGTTAGGTTATTGTAAGAATGTTCAAGGGCTTAGTTGCTCTACAGCAACTACAAAAATTCGATATTGGAAAAAGATGGCACTTACTTTTGTAAAACATAAAAAAAAAGACACAAAAAAACAATCTTATTTGCAAGAAAAACAATTCTCTTTTATAAGTCATTATTTGTTATATATGTATGTATGCATATGTTTGGATATATACGGCATATGGCTACCATTGTGTGGGGGTGATTGTGGGGGGTGTGTATAGACCTAATTTCCTATTGCATTTGACTGTTTACATCAACTACAAACATTGGTTTACATGTGCGCAGTAAATGTTTACCAAAATCCCATACTCGGGTGCGGCGGATGCATTGTGGGCCACCGCAAAAGTTCCCCTCAGTCATCGTCGCGCGAATCAAAACTGGTAGCGTTTCCTTCTGATGAGAAGCCCGACGGGGATAAGCTGTCCGGGGGGTAATAGTAGTTGTGTCCGGCACCACCGCCTCCTGATGCAGCACTACCGACTCCCATTAGTAAACCGTTCGCTGCAGCCATGGCAGAAGGAGGCGATGATGACGGACCCATCCCGGTGCTACTGGCAGCACCAACTAAACCGGCGCCACTTGCACGAATGTCTCCTTGCCCGCCGTTGGCCGCTGCTGCAGCGGCTGCAGCAGCAGCTGCTTGTGCCTTCATGTCTTGAAGGTAGGCTACATTTTCTGAACCGTCACGACACCAAAGCTGTCGCATTTCGGCCCGTCTTGTTCTCATCAGCATTTTGTACTCGGAAATTCGCATTTTCTTACCGTCTACTATGCATGTTCGCTTCGGTCGCGGCCGATACCGATAGTCTGGATGTTGTTCCATATGCAGCTTTGATAGCCTCGATTGTTCTTCATAGTAAGGTTGCTTGTCCGCGTTCGACATTGCCTTCCAGCGAGCACCTAGTATTTTTGAAATATTCGAATTATGCATGTCTGGGCAGGCTTTTAAGATTTTCCGCCGCTCATCCTTCGCCCAAACCATAAACGCATTCATGGGCCGCTTTATATGCGGCTTACTTGACTCTCGATCAATTCCACCTCCACTACCAGCCGATGGATTTGAACCACTAGGCGCACCGCCTCCAGCACTACCTCCGCTGACACTGTCCCGGCTTATCCTTGCTGCTCGCACAAGACGAACTTTCTCTTCGTCCATTCCTGAGCTGGACGGCTTCCCACCATGATGGGGAAGATGTGAATGATGTTGTCCACTAACAACTGCGGAATCAGTGGATGTCGTCCACATCCGACACGCAGAAAGAAAATCTGGTGGCTCCTCAACCATCATTTGTCCGGCACCCCCGCCTGCCGATTGTGACGGAGAGGGCCCTGACGGGCCGACCGTAACCCCACCACCATTCAGTTGTCCATAATGTGAAGGAAGGAAGGTGCGTGGCATGCCACGCATGGAATTATTCAGATGCAGATGGTTTTTTGTCTGATTTGACACTTGATTGGAAGCGTTTAAAACATGCGGCGGTGTTAGAAGACACTGAGATCTATCGTTAGGCGACATGCTTTGTTGTTGCTGATGGTGCTGATGCTGTAAGGATAATGAACGCGGCGGTGATGATTTTGGCTTTGTGAGGTTCAGGGGGATATCTGAATCGACTGGAGATTGCTTATGTGAGCACTGAGCGGGCGATGGCGTTTGATTGGGTGCAAGTGGTAGTGGTGGTGAGTCCGTATTAAGTGACCCATTGCCCGACGAAGAGGCAGCTGCTGCTTCGGCAAGAGCGACTTGCAAATGAGCTAAATTCGCTGTCGCAGTATCCCACATCGGTTGCACTGGCAGTGGGGGTCGAAGGAAAGCCGGAAGGAACGGAACTAAAGACGAAGGCGGCTTTGCAGAAAATTGGGCATTTAACTGAGACTGCAGCTCTTGAAGGCGGGAATCATGTTGAAGGCGCTGTAAATGTTCCTGTTGTAGATTGTCAAAGTCAGGCATCTCAAGTTGTGTCTGGAACGAATAAAACAAGTTTGTTATTTGAGAAAAAATGCAAATGTGTTTGTAGCCTTTGCAGCTGCATTTCTGCTGAAGCTTTCAAAACAATTATTCAATGTATGTATTAACAAAAAATAAAATAAATTAAGCTATCAATTTACTCCTCCCCTCGGACAGAAGTCTCAAACGTTGAGGTTTGCTTTTGTACAAGGATCTGCCTGCAACCCTTTAACAAATTTGCCGCATGTGCATCCAATAAATATTTGATATCCTCACTCAGACTTCTCCCACATTATTGTCTCTCCATTCCCTCATTAATGGCAAAAAATAAAAAAATAAAACAAACACCTAACAACTCAAGTCAAGGGTTGATTACATTTTCATTTTCGTAATTCGGCGACAGATTGATGTCATATATAATGTTGCTGTCTATCGTCGCGGCATACTCAAAACGAAGGATGACTGAAAAGGATAACAAAACTGTTATGACAATGAACCATTGTCAATATGGTGTTTTCCATCCATCCGTCTGTCACCGTGTCGCAAAAAAGGGGTGTCGACCACGCTCGTCAAAACACCATACCGTACTCCTTGCCGCTCAAACCTATGGAAACAAAAGGGTCAACTAGGTATAAATAAGCGTATCATAGCAAGGACAATAAAGCACATAAAGAAGGATACAATTGTGTAGACAACGACGACGATGATGATGATGAAGATGATAATGATGAGTACGACCAATAGAATAGGCATTTAATTTCTATTGAAGGGAAAAAAGAGAACTCCCAAGGGTGAATCTTTAGTCCCAACTTGTTTTACGACTGTGTTTTCGTTCTTACTTAGCGTCTGCACTAAAATAGATGGAGAATCAGATAAATTAACAAGTGCGTAAATAGATTTATCCTGTGATCCGTAAGGATTTGTTGTTTCTTATAATTGTATGTAAATTAAATTGGTTTTAAAGATTTTTTTTAGAAACATCTGTGGTTCGTTTGTTTAATATTCTTTTGATGTTTTTATTCCTGTCAACTGTGGCTCACTGAGATTTTTGAAAGCATTGGCAACGGTTTTTAATGAGAAACAAGGGAATTTATCTAAACAGAAATCAATCAAACCAATTCTGCCAAAATGGCATATTTCAAAAAACCAATCACTTGAGCTACTGGCCCAATCAGACCGCCATCCATGCACTCTCACACATGCGATCCTGAGCACATGTAGCGCGTGCACAGAAGTAGCAATTATTTGCTCATTCAGTCATTCTGTAGCTCACTTTTAATTTGATTATTATTTTCAACTCGTGTCCTTATGCCAACTCCCAACACTTATGCCAGAGATACATACATATGTACATGTATTAATTTAGTAATTCCACTCAAGCCACCGATGCGCTTTAAAAATATTAACAGAGCGTGAAGCTCTCTTATACACACCACACCTTCAATGGCGTTCATCCTATAAGTCACACTTTCTTTCTTCACTTGAATAAAAGAAAGAAGAAAAAAAATTATTATCGCGGAAAAAAGAAGAATAATAAAAATAATGATTACCGGAATACAAATGCAATTTTCTTTCCAAGGACTTCATTACTTTCATTTCATTATATTCACCGTCCAATCGCATTACGGTGGAACACTTCTATCTGTCCTCCTTGATTTTTCCCTCCTCTTTTATGAAACAGAATTTCTATAGAAACTTTCGAGAGGTGCATAAGAATAAAGTGTCATCTATCTACGTGGATACTTATACGACAAGACTAGTCAGATTATAACGAGAAAAACATCAGAGATTGATAAATAATTGAATTGATTTTGTTTTTTTTTTTTTTATAAACAACATTTCCTTTTACGTTAATTTATGGCCCTTGCCTGAGTATTGGGTTGCAATATTTACACAACGCAATCCTTTTACACTTCAATTTTATCCTCGATTCAATTGGAAATTGAATTCATTGCTGTCACTGCTCGGCATTACGTTGATTATTATTTGCTTTTTATACACAAATAAGGTTTTATAAAGTAGAGACTATTGAAAAAGGGGAGGCATTGTAAATGTGTATATGAATATGTTTGTTTAAAGTTTCAAGCAAAGCAGGGAGCACACTTCCTGTGAAGAATCATTTTTTAAATGTGTTTTTCGACAAGACCGCTAGAATTTTTGGCTTCCCACTGTTGTCCACTCAATATTTTTTGCAGATGAATTTGTTGGAGTCAGGCAAGTTCACCCTAGGCCACCAAGAGATCTGTTGCGCAACATTAAAAGGTTGATGAATATGCAACATGTTCGGTTGTAAATACCACCGCAGATCCGTAGTGCCATCATTAAAAAAAAAAAAGTAAAGTTGACTGGGACATTTCCATCACACGATCCTAAAACTAAGAGAGTTAATTTTGTCTTGAAAGGCTCTTGTAATATGATCGCTGATCGCTTCTACCAAAGGGAAGGGTTTCAATTTCAATAGAAACAGTGGCAAAAAACCACTAGTATAACATTTCTAATAACTCTAAAGAGGGAGTAGCTTTTCCATAAGAAAAAGAAAAAACACTCTCTGCTTCTGATGACAGTACACCATACACACAAACACCGAAGGTGTCAACTTGTAAATGATGGATTTACGGATTAGTTCATGGCTTTTGTTGCACATGACCGACAAGAAAATAGGAAATATAAAACCTCTAAGGTAACACATTCGCACAATAGCCTTGTCGTCATCGCCCTAAATGGGGAAGGATGTGACGAAAGTTGGCTTCTTTTTTGCCATTCCCTGTGTTTTCTGACTTCACTGCTGGGGGTGAATTGTTACAACAGAGAGTCACTTTTGTTCAAGATATTCTTGTGATAAACCATAGAGAGTTCTGGTTGCCAGATTGTTGTATTAACGTCAGTTCTAGAGCACATTAGGTTAATCCATTTCAAAGAAAGTACTTTCGTTGGTACGCGCCTTCTCTATTCGACAGGGATAACCAGACGTTCGAACATCCATTTATTTAATTTTTTGTTGTTCGTTCTGGTGAAAGGGATTTTCCTGATTTTTTTCTCTCGCATTATTCGAGTAGGGATTCCAACAACCCACTCACACTTTGAGGGTTGTAATGGGAAATTGTTTGTCTTGTTCGATGATTATTTTCTTTTCACAACTGGTTTGTGGTTTCTTTTCCTGAAGGAAGTATCCTTTAATGCTTTTTGTGTGTCAGCAGAGGGAAAATGGAAAATTGATGGATTTTTTATTTATTCATTTGTGACGTACTAAAAAAAAATTGTTGTGTGACATTAATTCAAACAACGGCACGAAGCGGATGTAGGGATGACTTGGCGACCCGCTCCCAGGAGGGAGGTGGTGATTTTAAGTATTTTCAAGTGGAGACGAATACGTTGCCAACACCAATTGCGAGATCCCAATCAACAGGTTCAACTGACAACTATCTCCTTTGTCGTTATAGAAACATGTCTCCTCCGACGGCATTTAAGTCCTAACCAGACAACCATTTAAACTGAAAAGGGTTCAATAAAACAACCGCAGACTGTGTATGCCTTCAAAATAGAAATGCAAGGTACGCGTTGTGTTTGCAAGGTATACGCTCATCGTTAAACTCATTCGAACACATTTATTTGTATTGATGAAATTCGTTAATCAACAAATAAATAAAGAGAATTCACAAAAGCGACAAGGACATGCCGAAAAAGGGTCGCCCGCCCGCCCATCCGCTTACCCACTCAAACTTACCCAACATAGGAATTTCAAATATATACGTACAACCACAGCAACAATAAAACCATCATTTCAGGATTAAAAACACGGGCAGCTAGAATAGCGCACAAGATGACAAGATGCGATGTGACTTGTGCCACAGCAAGGACGGGGAGAGGGGGGACAAATTTTCGTGAATAAAAACAAAACCCGAAAATTGTCCTTTGATCTTTTTGTTTTCGTGCCACAGATAGAGAAGAAGCTTCTGTGCCGCGCTGCATATTTACTGATACTACTCTATCAAGGGGAATGAATATAATTGAAGGAGAATAATGGGGTGGGAATGGGCATACTGTTTATTTACTTATTTATTTTTCGCATTTTTTGTTGTTGTTGTATAATCACGACAACGATGTGCTGCTGCTGCCTGATGCTGATGACGATAAACAAAATAGATAAGTAAATTTTCTGTATTTGTCAATGTTGAGTTGATGATGGGATGGCAAATGTTCGGGTGACGACGATGACGATGGCAATGATGATGAAATGGTGATATAACGTTGTCGATTTCGGTTTGGTCGGGTCTTTGATATTTAACACAAATACATGTGAATGTTTTTTCGAAACAAATATTTGCATATATTTACGTTAGTTACAATAACAAGTGGAAACTCAAAGGCCTTTACCTTTGCTAACTCCTTTGATTGTTGATTTGTTTGGATTGGACTCGTAATGCTTGGCATTTGCTTAATCTTTGAAGGAATAGAACTTCAGTTGCCTTCAATTATGACACAAATACATACATTTTAAAGGGATGTAGAAGAAAAATTCCTTACGATTTTCTTCTTCTATTAGGGCTATCTGCAGCCTCAGAGATGGCATATTGTGCGGCTGGGCATTGAAATCCCATACAAATACTAGAGCTTCACAGAGCATCTTCAGAGGCACAAATAAACCCCTTTCGGCCATCCAGAGGGACGAAACGGATAAAAACCGTCAAGTCTACGATTTTCTGCTTCTATTCGGGCTATATGCAGTGTGAACAAATAGGCTAGTGAATTCTCATACAAATACTACATTGAAAAGGGTGGGGGAGAGATAAGACAAGGAAGGGAAGAAAAGAAACTTAATCAAAAAACAAAATGCCACGGCAGATGCCATAATTTCGGAATTTAAACAAACTTCTGTCGAATACGAAGGCCTTTATCAAATTCATAGGATTCGGTGTATTTAACATCTTACATTTAAGCGGTATGAGCTGCGATTCAAACTTCTTATTGCTCGAAACTTGATTTGAGCCAGTAGCGCAACAATCAAGTTCATAGTCAAGTGCTTGCTTTACCTTCTAAGGGTGGTCCCTGGTAACTACATGTATAATCCTTATATAGGGTCATTCAACAAGAAGTGTGACTTTAAATTAATAGAAAAAGGCAACAATTTTGTGAAAAGTGGTGATATTTTTATTTTAATCTAAAGTACGAACTTAAAGGTTAGTAATGGTATACAAAATCTGCCAAATGTCTTCCTCGGCTCTGCCTACAAATTTTTCGCATAATTGCGGCTGTATTTCGGGAATAACAGCTATGATATTTTCTTTAAGCGCTTTTATCGTTGGTGGAGCATTAACGTAGACTTTATCATTAACAACGAAAAAAGTCTAATGGTGTTAAATTGCACGATCTCGGCGGCTAATTAAAGTCTCCTTTTCGAGAAATCACACGTCCAGGAAATCTGTCACGCAATAGAGCCATTGTTTGAGCAACTGTATGGCATGTGGCGCCGCCCTGCTGAAAATAAACGTCCTCTCCGTCCATAGCATCAATTTCAGTCGAAAAAAGTCAGTCAACATCGTTCGGTAGCGCAATTCACTCACTGAAACGGTCAAATCAGCATCATTTTCGAAAAATATGGCCCAATGACACCGCCAGCCCAGAAAACCGCACTTGTTGTGGATGGAGAGGTTGTTCCACTATTTCTCTTGGGACTTTGGAGCCCCAGATGCGACAGTATTGTTTGTTTACGTATCCACACAAATGGTCTAGTGGTTCTAGAATGGGTAACGTGGGTTAGCATTCCGCATTACCGAAAAAAGCAACCTAACGAAACCGAAACTACGCCTCGGATAAGGACTGATCACACGTTGACGACTTTTGGCTATTGTACCCGGACCAAGATTGGTTCTTGTGAGGACGCTCCTCGAAGCATAAAGTGAAGGACTTCAAAACGTCGCATTCCTACAACTTGAACAACAGCACGCAGGGACCTAATTTCCTGGCACCCGCACGGAGACAGTATTTTAACGGCCAGATTGCGAACAAGAGTACGACGCGTCACCATAATAGAGTGCTACGTTTCAATGGAGCTCTCATCTGCCGATGAGAAGGAGAACTTCTACGACCAACTTAGCGCAGTCTTCAACACAACGCTTAGATATTTTATCGCCAAGCACCGCCTATGCAACCGCAATAACAATGGTGAACGATTTGTATATTTCTACAACGCCAATCGGGGGTACCATGTTTAAGCACAAGACCTGCCACAAAGCAACTTCCAACCAAATCGATAATTTTTCCATCAGCCGCCGTTTAAAACTTGTCTCCTGGACGTTCGGAACAGACGAGGGGCAATGGCATGAGATCACCACGACGGTCTCACGCTTGCACCTAAATGCCTAGGTCTTACATCGATAGACTAAGGAATCCCTCAGAAGCAGGGAGAACCGGGCCATGGTCCCTATATCGCATGAAGATGAGAGAAGTGCAGCTTAGCGTGCGACAAGATAAGCGCAATTACATTAATACGTTGCCCACTGAAGCAAATAAAGCAGCGATAGCAGAACCGGCTACAGAATCACTAGAGCCCTTATAGGCGGTGAAAGCTCCAGGCAACACCCGGTGAAAGCCCTAAATGTTTCTCTGCTAATTTCGGATGAGCACCAACTCAAGCGATGGAAGAAGCACTTTGCCCGGTGATTTGCACTCAAATCAGGTTGAGCCGCCCGAAGCAATAACAACCCGAACACGCACCACAGCCCTCAATAAGGATAAGATCACTACCTTTACCTACCTTCTGCACCTACTTGTAGAGAAGACGTGGGATGCTGAGAGCTTTATGCACAGAGAAAGGTTGTCAGAGGAATTCTAAATCCAGAGTGGGGTTCGACAAAGCTGCGTTCTTTCACCAATTCTGTTTTTACTGGTGATAACCGATGTGATTCGCGCTGCCCCGTCAATAGGAAATGGAGGAATTTTTTGGACTCTTACATCTCAACTCAACGTATGCCAATAATCACATAGGATCATGCAACTCCACCCAGTGACAGCGGGTGTTCAGAGAGAGGCAAACGTCATGGGGTTGAAGAGTAACACAGCCAAAACAAAAATCATCAGACTCGGAATGAGCTCATTGTCTCAAGTTAGCATCGCTGGATATAGAGAAAGTAGAGAGCTTTCAATATCTGGGGAGTCTGGTCTAGAGCGATGATGGAACCGAACAATGTGTTCCCAGCCGAATCAGCAATGCGAGATCTGCGAAGGAATGTTATCAGCTTAAACACCAAGCTACTACTGTTCGATCGCAATGTCGAATCTGTGCGTTTATATGGGTTCAGCACTTGGAAAATGACTTTTACTACCACAGGAAAGCGGCAAACGTTCGTTTATAGGTGCCTACGAAGCATTCTGAGCATTTTCTGACCTAAACCAGAAAATGGGTCAGAAACCGATAAGCACAACTATCCAAAGACGAAAGTAGCAGCGGATTGGTCCCACATTTCGAAAAGGCTAACTACGCTATGCAATGGAATCTGCTTACAGAAGTGTGAGTCTACCGAGAAATACATGACAGTGAGTCTCGGCAATTGGGTAAGAGTTGAAGAGAGCTGAGTGACAGAATCCGCACACGACGGCGCGTAGGCGTAATACAGGCCATAAGACCCACAAGAGGAAACTGCACCTAACTAACTAACATCTTATATTTCAGTTGCTTTTCTCGATGGTTAAATAGCGTTGCTACCTGAATGACCTGTGATTTTATATGATTTACCAGTTGTCGCAAGTCATCTATGTCCTTGATTGGTTTTAAAAGCTTTTACCAGAAAACTTCGAAGAATTCACTATCTGTCGTTTGATTTCCAGCTTCTCGCGATAAAGTATTTAAATCAACAAGACCAATCAAACATTGTAAAGTACACGAACTGCCACGTCCTCTGAAATTGCCACTATTTACTGACACATTCTCATCTCTTCTCTTCCTCTTCACTCAAAACCACAAAAAAAAATACCATAAACCCTGTGTCGGATATAGTTGATTTATTCATCCATGTGGATGATAAAACTTGAATAAGCAACGGGAACAGAAACAAGCAAAAATTTATCAAAAACACACTTTGCGCGATAATGATACCTCATCGAGTACGTTTAGACGAGTAGCGAAAAGAAGAAAAAACCATGCAAATTGAAAATTGATAGGACATTTGTATGAATGTATCCTTTTTATTTTTTTTTAACGTTTTTAAATTGATTCACGATAATTTTGTTGTGAGCGAGGAAAATTGTATTTTTAAATGCAGTTTGAGGGAAGATGGTCATTTCCTTTTTTATTTTATTTTTGGTCCCATTTGAACTGCCCTGTAGTGAAGCGGATACGTTTTTTATTTTACCGGATAAAATCTATAGAATTGATTAACAAGCCTTGATGTGGCAACAGAATATTCAAAGTTTTTTTTTTATTCGCTATATTCAACGGCTTCTACATTAATGACTTTTAAAATGAGATGCTTCCGAGGAATGGCTGGTACCGCAAGCAGTATGAAACCTTTAAGGGATTCACAGCATGAGAATACATTAAATTAACCTTGACCTAGAATTATTTCAAATTTAAATTTACGACTAAAATAATGTCTTATCCAATTAGATGAAATATGTAAATTCGATTAACTTCCCTTGAATATTTTTAATAAGCTTTAAGGTAAAAAAAATGCCACTAAAGTCCTCTTAAAGAGTTGACATTTAAAGTCAAACAACAAGGGACTCTTTTGCCCACGCAAATCGGCAGTAGATCCAGAACAAAAACTTTCAATCTGAACTCATTACTCGCTATTTTTCTAAGTAAATCACATTTCCTGTTCGCCAAATCACCCCCGCTCTGAGAGCCAGGTCTCTTTGTCGAGCCAACCTGCCCTAATGAAACTAAAAACTTTTTCGCAATCTAATTGTCCGAAATATTATATGCAATTTAAGGATTTTGCTCGCTTATTAACCCCCCATTGTGACGTGTCAACGAGCGCAGGGACCCTCATGTCCTATTCAACTCCATACAATGGCAATAATAACAATAATTTCTACTCTCCGACAACGTCGCAACGAATGAGCCGAAACAAAGACTAAGGGCCAGAACGTGGATGAGAAACAAGTTTTCGTTTTTCGTTCTATACGTACTATTTATAAGCAGAAAGGACGAGAGTCGAATTTATCGTCATCAACATGAGAGAATTAGCATCGACGTTTGGATGGGGCGCATAGATGGAATAGGATGGAAACCGGGTCAGCCAGGATGCTGTTCTATTCATAATACAACAACTGATTGAGTTTTGTTGTTTCCCTGCGTTGCTCGGCACCACTGTGAGCGATGAACTGTACCATCGTCAGTTTCAGTTTCTAAGGATGGGAGGGTTCATCAATCTTCATCCATTACTTCGGAAACAATAAGGGACTAATAGAAATTCTTTCTTTTGGACAATTACAGTATTTTCGTCCTTCTATTGTTGTCGTTTAGAGTTCAATTACTTTGCTTGAGAAGAAGTGGGGGGGCGACTCATTGATGAAACATTGTCTGTATGATGAGTTGATTGTGGGAAGAAAGCTTTATATGCAAGCTTGAAAAAGGCCTTCAATGGAGACATTGTTTTGCTAACAGAATTTCGTGAGATATATAGATAGACAGAAAGATAGATAGATTTGTTTATTTAGCTCTTAGCTATTTTTTGTACTAACTAAAAATTTAAGTGTAGTTTAATTTAATGTAAGGAACTAACATTCTTTTAAAGGTTTTGATGTAACGTTCGTTCTTTAATTCATTTGGTAGAAACAAATATTTTGAGATAGCTGGCGGGACAGCTCGGCATGAGCCAAATCATACGTTCTCATGTTGTGCGTGTTACATTTTTCGCACGAATGGAAGGGATCTACAATTTATTGCCGACTCCGAACGGCGAATTGAGATTTTATTCCCTGAGGCTTGTCATTCTCCGACGAGAGGTGGTGCCGCTGAATTCACGTCGTCCGCACCGTAGTCCAACGCACTAAACACTGAGCCACGGCGGCCACATTTTTTGAGATCATTTGAGATCTATTATTAAAAAAAAAAAAAAAAACCGAGACTAAACCTCTATTTCTTAAATTATATGGTTGAAGATCTGCTTCATAAACTAATTGATTTGTTAAATACTTTGATGTGAGATTATTTTTCATTTTAAATACAAATAGAAGTACATGCATTATTATTCTTTGGTTTATTGTTAACCATTTTAGAGTGTATGTACGAGTATATATGAAGAAAATTTGTAGCATTTTGGATGACAAGAAATATACGTCGTACAATTTTTAGGATTTTAGATGAGAGTGAAGAGCCAGTGATCCGGTCAATAACGAATTGCTTTTGTATTATTTCCCTTTCATTCTGACATTTGTGACACTTTGGCAAGCATACAACCTTACATATATAGGTACATACATATTTCCAACATACTTTTCCTCACTTAATGTGTTCTCAACCAGTTTATAACGTGCAGCTATTATGTGTCAAAAGTCTTATATCATCCCCTTTATCTGACGACAAACAAAAAAAAAAAAAAAACACAAAAATTTACTTAATTACACAATTTTTTAATAATGCGTTTCCTTAAGGGGTGCGAACTTCAAATGTAAAACGCAAATAGGCGTACGTGTGTTTTGCGATGTCGGCAGCGCTAACGAAAGGATAATAATAGAATAATAATGTACCAACAATTAACAAGGTGGAATAAAAGCCACACGGTATGCAGATCCTGTCACACATAGATGTATACACACATACTGTCTCCGGTTATGTTTCGCGCCCCCCTATCGAGAAGGACAATTAACTTTCGACCTGATGCATAGTGACAGCAGTGGTTGGGAGTGTGGTTTGATGATGTGATGGCTCCGGTGACTTGTGTGCACTTATTATTCTATTATTGTTTTGCGTATTTGTGAGGGACGTTCACGGATTCCAGATTTGAGATTCTAAATTTTAAATTAAAAGGGGTTGGATTTGTGGCACCAATGTTCGCTGTGAATAGTACGAAGAGAGAGAGAGTGTGTATATGTAGGCAAGGGTCCTGTTGGACCGACGACGTTCGTTATTTGTAGCAAATTAATTGTTTTATAGGGCGTAAACCAAGCGCAGCAGGTGGGCATCAATTGATTTCCAACATCTTACCCGACTGCAGTAACCAAGTGTTTCGAGGCGCTCTGGTCCTGCTGTATTCAATTGTTTAGAGGGATGCGTGCGAAATAAGGGTGATGATTGTTTGTCGGGTATCCTTGTATAGGGGTGACACACACGACGCTTATGGTTTGTTTTCATTGATATTTTAATACATATTCATTGGACGTCGAACTGGGTCTAATTAAAAAATAAATAACAAAATGGAATTATGATTCCGATTCCTTTGTATTATTTGGGAGTGTCAGCAGGTAAAATAGAGTGGACATAAATACATATTCCCAATGTATGGACCCTCATAATGCACTTTAAAAGAAAAACAACACTCAAATGTGGCACTACTGTCACCCACACTGTCACACACAAACTCTTTGACTATGTTTCGAAATTTTCTTCAAAATATCACGCGCATCCAATAATAAGTGTCTCCTATTTCTACAATAAATTATACAAATGAAGGGCAAATTGAAAAAAATAAAACGAAGGGAGTGAGATGAGACATGATCCTATCGCCGCCATATATCACATTCCCGTAACTATGCACTGACAGTAATTTGACATAATTGTCCTCAGCCGTATTTTAAATGATGCATTTTGAGGTCACGAATACGATGCTGGGTTCTTTGGTGTTTGGTATCACCTTTACTGATCTCAGGCCTCAAGTGCAATGACTTTTGCTCAGTATCGTCGACATTTTTGTAAAATTTCTACAAATTGGTCAATTGGCTTGGAGGAAATCACTAGTTTAAACAGAAATCCTACAGCACATCTGATAATTTTTTCTAACCTTCTAACTACTAAACACCATAATCATTAAGATTTCGCAACAACAATAAAGAAGGCTTTTATATTTTATCTGTGCCACCTAAAAGCTAATTAATATCTCATATGGCAGGCCTAAATCATAATTTCTCTTAAATTAAGCAGACAATTTTATTACCATTAAATATGTTTTTATACCGCCCCCCGCCGTAGCGGATTGAAACGTTTGATATAAAGACAATAAAAACCTGAAACAGGGTATACGCCATGCATTCGAAATAGAAAAAAAAATGTTTATTCATAGTCGGCAATAAAATCATTTTTCAGTACACATACATACATACGTACATTCTCGCATTCTGTCCGGGGGCTAGTTCCCCCTAGAGAAACAAATCAAACACCAAAAGATGACGACGACACTCTTCCGAAAGTGCATCTCGTCTATTTTCGATTCACACAATCCACCCATTTAATATTTCGAATACATTTGATTTTTTGAGAATTGTCATCGAAACACTTAACTCTTTTGTCAGACAAAAGGCAGAGAATGATGAATAAATTATATTATCGCATGGGAACCGCGTGTATATTATACAAAGTTGACTTCTCATAAAAAAAAAATTGGAAAAAACTTTGTTATGTGAGAAAAGGTCTTTGAAGTGTATGCAAACATGTGAAAATGGAAATTGTCTTGTTTGATATTCTCTCAACAAAAAACAATTCATCCATCAGCTAAGGTCAATCACAAAATATAAATACGTACCGGAGACAACTACACCGGCTTTAATTTTGCTGATCTATTTTAATTTTGTCACACAATAATGTTTTTTTTATTTACTGTACAATCCAACAATTTGTTTTGAAGCATGTAATTATTAAAATTCACGCGACCTTTAACATAAGGCATCAACCCCTATCTCTTATCTGTGCCGGGCTTTTGAAAATAAACGAATTACGTTCTATCACCACACATGCAATCGCTGCATCAGAACTGCAATAAATTGTGAGTGTGCGATTTTAGGAATCTCTCTCTATTTATAGTCGTATATTGTTTTAGTCAACTTAAATTGTTTTACAAAGTGTTAAAAGGTTATCGCTGCATTTAATTGCGACCCAAACTTGATTCGTGAATTTGTCACATGCAAATGCATTTAGAAACTATATTTTACGAGTTGAAAAGAGTTAATATGCATTTTCTCAGTAGTAGAAGAAATGGAAAAGAATCAAAGGTTGCCAGACACCAGACACCCACTTTTTAGAAAATGCACAAAACCACTTTTTGATAACACCTTTTGGAAAATCCCGCAACAACCACACCAAGTGGAATTCGTACAAAATTTTACTTGCCTAAACACCACTTTATTTTGATAAAATACCTGTCGCTCAGAATCCAATCTACACACCCCCAAAATAGAACCTCTCGAACTCACATAAAACTCATCTCGTGCCACCTAATCATGACGGAATTGCAATCAAATTCCACATTTCCAAGTCACACCTCTGCACATACCACATCCATATGGCCCTCATTATTACAATAAAATTAATCCATGTATCTCGCTCCCCACACACACAGACCGGTTGTCTCCCAAGCCACAACCCAACGTTCATAAGGCAGCCAAGGAGAGACAAAAAGACCCCAAACTAAGTACACACAGTTTGTGAGGGAAAACAAAGCCATAAACTTCAAACAAAAATTATAAGCACCAGAAGAAGCTAACTTTTATTTTGGGGGGGAAATATCTCGCCTTTTAATTTTTCGACTTAAATTAGCGATTTTATTGACTCCATAACTCATGGTAGAGGCACATTTAATGGCCAGCGACGTAAACAATCTGTTCACTTCGTTTTAATATCTTGCCGTTTTTTTTTTTTTGTACCCTCACACATCTTAAAGAATACTATGATAGTGATATAGGATTTCTATTGAGTGCTCTCTGGTACCTCTTCAAAAGATAATAAAAAAAACGATCCGTTCTATGTGTAGGCACACTCGCAGCAAAGCAGCGAAGAATGGAAGCAATCACAAGTAATTTTTGAAACGAATTAATTATGACAAATTTAAGGCAAAGAGAAATTAATAAAAACAAAAACAGGCGGCGGGCAAGGAGGAGAAATGAGACACATTCTTGGTTAATTCAAAAAAAAAAAAAAACAGAAAAACTTGTGATTTCCACGAGTTTCAATAGCTGTATGAAAGGTTAGGAAGTTTGTAAGTCGACAAACTTTATCACCATAGTCGCTCTCCTCTAAGGCTGGTCATACTGTCTTCGAAGTATAGTTGAAGGTTATGCAGATGAGCCTTTGTGAAAACGTATGCAATGATTATTCTACTCCTCATTCAAGCTTGACCTTGACCCTCAAATTTAGGGCCAGGAGCAGTCTAATTTCTCTAAAAATAAAAGCCTGGGAATTTGGAAGCTCGTTTCTAAAGGCCTGTCTCCCACCTCGCCTCTCCAAAAAAAATCGATTTCTTTCTATTCTCTATTCTCTTCTCTAGTTTCTATAATTTTTCACATTAAGCGTTTTAAATTTTAAGAAAGAAATTGAACTCCGAAAATATCTCGAAAACATATGACATTTAGCCTGTAAACTGTTGCTGCCATTTATTATCGTGACATTAAGCACATTAAGTGGATCCGAGCATTCCATAGTGAGGTATGCAAACATAGCCTATGGGCTCGTGGGCGATTTATCATACTCGTATGTTACGTATACGATACGATGTTCTGAAGATCAAAAACTAGGATCTCCCCTTTCAAGCGACACTCGTGTTATGAGAAAAATCTTTGACTTTCTGTTGTGAGAGCTTAATTATTGTGTGTATGTATGTGTGTGTGCCGCCGCCATTGGAATGTTATTTATTAATTGAGAACGCTAAATGGCATTTCTCTCAACAATGCCGTTTTGAGTGGAGTTATGTCGCATGCATAGCTATGCTAAATTGTTATGTTAATCCTATGGTATGCTACTTGCAATAGTCTGTCCATTCCGGCGTTGTCATTCACACACTATTAAATCTATTTCGAGACGAGAAGTGAGACAATTCCATATTTCTTACACCAAGGTGTGATCAAATGAGTCACAAATCAAAACATTTACTACATTTTCGTTCGCCTTGAGACGAAATGCTCATCAAAGGAGTAGGCCAACCACAGCTGGTTAGCAGAAACCAATTTTCATCTAATTACAATGATAGATCCATATATCAAAACAAATTCCGAAAACATCTCATTAATTGATGACTGGCTAAATAAACCAAAGCGATACACGCCTTTGTGTATGCCCGGCATTCAATATTTTCATTTCTTTTGCTGTCTATTTAAGTGTGAAAGAAGAAAACTCAATTAATTATCCTGCGAATATTGTGATCCCTACACAGTAGCAGTGAAAACAAACATATTCCGCTAACATTTCGATTGAACTATATGATGATAGCTGCACCACCTCTGCCGCCGGCCGAAGCAGTACTGCTCAATTGCTTTCCTGAGCTAGATGCGAAAACAATCAACAAAAGCATCTGAAGCGCCCTTCCTTTGAGAGTGTATTCCACCCGAATAGCTCGTTATTCAATGAAAACACTAAAACTCACAATATCGTGGAAAATTATAATTTGTTTTCATTTCTACATAATTTGCTCACACTTCCTTTTCTATCGGGGCACTCCGGGTATAGACTGTGGCAGGCATAAGTTATCTACATACATATGTACGTATATAACATTTTCGCCTTCTCAAACAGTTTGAAACCCATGCCTGGCGTATTGTAGTAATAAATTTGTGGCCGACTCCCCCCCCCAAAACACACAAGTCAAGCACATCATCAAATACTTGAATTTATTACATTCAAATTGAGCTAAGGTTCCCATGAAGAAAGCAGAGGCAAACAAAAAAGTATTCCATAGATCGATTATTACTTTATTTATGCAATATTTCGTTTCGGCTGAACGCCTTAGATCATTACAATAACACCACCGATGAATATCTGTGAAAGGTATCAAAGTGAAATGTATCTGAGAAGCGATTGAGCATCCTGTTGTATATTTTTATAATCTTTCTGCGTTTAAAATTGTGCCAAACTCAGAATTGTAGAGCAGATGACGACGATGACAGAGTCTTATTGAGCTTGCAGCGCATATATGTGCATACACTTATACTACTGACCATCTTTCATCAATTTTACCAACTGGCCATCTCTCAGCATTTTTCAGAAAATAAACGAAAACATTATCCACCCTATATATAACAAAGTGCCGCCCACTTTCCAGTGCAATAAAACAAAAAGCTATCCACATAAAGAAATAAAATGGAACAACAAGTCCTTAGAGGGGGATCTCTAGAAAAAAGACCAACAACTACGCCATGATAATAATGAAGATACTTTTTTCATGATTTCCTTTTTTAATATCTGAGCAGGTGAACCACTAGAGGACCCAAAGGTCCTTCTGTTACAATAAAAAAAAAAAGGAGAAGAATAAAAAGTAACGAAAAAACAACGCAAACGAAACGAGAAAAAGAATCTGCATTGAAAAAAAATTTGTGTTTTTGTGTAGCCAAATACCTATGTACTTATTTCTACGTACCTATGTATACATTTACAATTTCATTTCGTTGTTGGTTTTTTTGCCTTTTGTCCGTGTTGTTCGAAATAATCCATTTGTGCTTTTCATGAGGATGATCAAAGAAGTCATAACACAATATAGGACATGAATGCAACCGAAGGACGACAACAAGCCCGTAAACGATATATATACATACAAAGAAGTAGAAATATAGTAAAATAGAACGTTTGCAAGTTTGTTTATTGTTTCATTTTGAAACCCTTCGTCGCGACTTTGCCTGGTCTTCATATACACACAAACAATAAAATGCAAAGGATTTGTGTAATCCTTGCAATTTAAAGTTGGACTTCAACGCCAATGACAAAATCTCGCTTGAACATGTGATGAGGGGAGCAAAGGAACGCAACCATTCGTCACATTTTATGATACTTATGTAGTATGTAGTACTTGCACTAGGAACAGAAAGTATTGTCGGGAGATCACTGAGAGGTCATGAGGCACGTGATTGTTTCCAGAGAGCATGCATTGCAGTCTAACACTCACATAAAGCTGGGGGAAAAAGTCCCACCGCACTCAAGACAAATCGAAATTAATGCAGATCTTCTTTTTTATGGCGCTACTTAAACTTAATGAATTTATAATTCACATTAAATCCACGAGCATAGAAATTTCATCAATTACTTAAAAAAATAATTTCACTCATAATTTACCGCATCAGAAGGAAAACTTCGAAAGAAAATTTACAACAAAGTGATAGACATATGCATTATATATATTTTTTTTTGTTTCTTCTCCGAGGCTAACTTAAGTGGATATCGTTTAATAGTATCCACAAATCATATTCCACATTGAATGGAAAAAACGAACCACCCACCTGCCGCTGGCGTGCAAGTATCTAAAGTAAAAAAACAAAACATACATATTTCAATAATTTGTTTCACGTTTTTCTATTTTTGTTGTGTTTTTTTTTTTTTTTTGTCTGTCCAAGGGGATGGATGAACATTTGCATGAGATGCGAGTGCTCCTCCTTTCTTTACAACACTCGCACAAATTGACACACTGCAGGGTGACATACTTTTGTTTTCCTTTCGAGAGGGGCTATATTTTCTCCGTTGGCTGACTTGATAAATTACTTAATAAATCGCTCAGTGAAACAACAAATCTGATATAAAAAATATGGCAGGTCTTGAAATAATAATAAAATATGTTGTGTTTTGTGAGGTCTCTATTTTTTATTAGGTATACGATATTTATGTTTCGAGTGTTGTTTCTGTGTGTTTTTGTTTTTTTTTTTTTGTGGAGGCGCATTGCCACACATGTCATTGGCAACAAAAAGCAGGCGGTTGTGAGAATTTGTAAGAATAGAAATTTAATTAATAATTCCACTTGAGGTTGCTTGCGCTCTTCGTTTCAACTGTTGCTAGTTAAAACGTGAGATGTTGTTTGATTTCACAACTACCAAGGGTTGTACGAGAGACCTAACTGCGTTGCATCTACCCCTAATTTATGAACAATTTAAATGTACGTACTTAAAATATTTATTCAATTGAATTGACAACATCCTTCAACCATAACCAACATCAACAATTCATTTCCAATTACATTTCCGATCTCAACCCCTTTCGTGTCACTTCCTTTCACATGTGTGTGTTTTCCTCTTCTTTTCTTTTCATTTTTTTGTCATGTGCTTTCGATGGAAAATTTATGAAAATGATTTAAAAAGACAGAGCGCAATGGAGATGAATTCTCGTTGGTATATCGACACGTATCAAACCACACACAGAGGTCACCCTTCATTTGATATGCCCCACATGAATAAAAAATGAACAATTCGTGTGTCACATTATTTTGTTTCTCATTTCCTCTTGTCCCTCATGAGTCTGTGTTATTTCTTTTTAAGGGTGAGATATGTTATTTTATTCTTCTTTTTTTTCCGCGCTGCTTTTCAACGACAATTCATCGCGCGTTGTCGTCGTCCTAGTCAAAAGATAGGAAGAATGGGATAAGCAGGAAGGAGCAGGAATAAAAATTGCAACATCAAGTCAAGTTGGTACTCAACTTTCAGATGTCGTCACCGTGTTTTCTTCATTCCACGTCATATACTTGGAAAAAGCACAAAGAAACACCCTGTCCGTATGCAACACAAGACGACACAAATCCACCTTTCTTTTATCCTTTAAAGGTTCAACCGCACAATGAAATAAAAGCGTACACGAGCAGCAGCGCAGCGATATTAAAGAGACCAAACCAGTGGCATAGGATTATTTCACGCATACACACTGGCGTAAAAGCCACACGACACAAAAGGGTATCCAAATAAAAACTCTAAGGGAATCCATCCCCAGTGGGATTTCATTCCTTTTTATTGTGTCGTGTAGCGCAAGAGAATGATGCTGTGACAGAGTGGGAGAGAGAGAGAGAGCGCGAGGATAATATTAACAACAAGACAAGCACCAGCATTTTGTAATGCACTTGTCGAGCCCTTGTTCTTCAGGGAGTTGTTTTGTGTGGTGTTAGATTGAAACAAGGATTGTTGCCCTACGACCGAGGATGACACTAAGCTTCATGGCTACGTGGTTAGTTGTGACGAATTCTCTTGTTAGTGGTTTCATGAGAATGAATATTCAATGGAATTATCGTTTTATTTGTTTCTTTTTTGCAGGAGATTGCTTTATTCGGTGTTAACTCGAAGAAAAGATATAGAAAGGGAATCCTGCTTTGTTAGATTTAAATAATATTTCATTCACTTTTGTTATACTGAGGTGGAGACAGTTGGGGAAATTTTGAGCCATCTGAAGTGGTGGTTTGGAGGTTAAACATTTTTGTCCTGTCTAATAGGATGAAGATGCACAAACATATCATTCACTTTGTTCCAGAGAATCTAAAATAATATGTTCCACACAGAAACTATAATTTTGGAGGTAATATAGAATGAACTCTAATTATTGACGAACTCTGAATAAAATGAAAACCTTTTGGGACTGATTTCCTTTCAACTTACAACTTACATCAGAGCGTATGCGATGACATCCTTAGAAAACTTCCAAACTATTTCTGTGAAATACGAGTCGAGTGTTAATTTTCATTGCTACCAGGCATCGTTCATCATTCAAACAAAACGCTATCAATGTAACTCTTGATTTTCAAGAATTTCCCTCAAAATGTGTGCCCGCAAGAACCTCAATTCTATTGTGTCTTTCAATTGAATGCTGGCTAAATTACATGAATTTCACAAAATTATGAAAGCTACAGTCTGTGAATACGCTGATTGTTTGGTTGCTTTTGTGGACTGCGTCTGATGAATTTTAAGCCGAACGTAAACAATGGAGACACATATACACACGTGCCACATATAAGAGCGCAAAATCCTTCAAACAAATAACATAAATGAAAGTGAAGTATAACGACCATAAAAGGATACTTAGTGTCAACACGGATACATATTTGTTATTTTATAATGCGGGTTGGTGCTCTCTTTGTCCGCTCTGAAGTGTGTATCTGGTATGATAGATTACAGCTTCTTAGAAGCGATTATTCGCTTCGTACTGTGTGAGTTCTTCGGGGATGATTCTCATAAAAGTGGCGATAGAAGGTACATCTGTGATGTAATGCTTTTCGAAGCTCATATCTTGTGGTGGTTATATTGTGTACTCATACCTCTTAGTGGATAACGAGCCTGGGTGTGAGTATTAAATGTACTTAGTCGGTTATTTGTTGCGAAACCATTACCAGCGTGTAGGTCTTTATGATGCAAGTTTAATTTTTCTACGTGAGCACACAATGGACCATCTTTGAGACTTCAGAAAAAATGCCTTGAAACACATAGGATTTGTGAAGGCCATACATTGTGCTCTTTCACGCACTACTCAAAATTAAAATCAGGCAGATTTACCTGCTACCGAAGGCCCTGATAGCAGCGGACAATCATTGATTTTGTCCTATGAACACGTTTTTGGCTCAACCGAATAAAAATCCATTTGAATTCTATCCTATTGCTGATTTTAGCTTAAATAAACCATAAAAAATTATTTGAATAATTGCTATAAAAATTAAAAATAATGTCAAAAATCATATTCAATTGATCCCCATAACGCCACAGTTGAGATCACTTTATAGTGAGAGCGAGCAAACAATTCCTTACATTGTAACATTTTACAGAGAAACCGTCTTCCCTTGATCAAAGGCCAACAAGGAGAAGAAAAACACAAAAAGAACAAACAATGTTTCAAACAATGTTTGAAAATAAACGAGAACTTGCGTCAATGCTATCATAAACAGAATAGAGAGCAGGACACAGATGATTCAAAGATCACTCGGGCCGTGATTTGCTGCGTCGCTGCTTTGCGCTATGCTTTTCTAGAAATACAATTTTATTATTTTTAAGATTAAGTCTGCGGAAAGTATCCGTGTTTAAATAATGCATTTATTATTATTTATAATTAATTTAATCTGAAAGTTTTTATTGCCACCGTCGCCGACCCAACCGCGCTGCCGTCACCAGCGCACAACGCCATTGTCACAACGCTAAGTGCCTGTCGTTCATTTCGGAATATATGTATGTATGTATATACTACATATGAATGAATTCACCAAACGATCTTCAGGACTACCTGACTAGGCCGCTTTATATCTGTGACCAATTCGATCAAAAAAGAGAGCAACAATCTTCCATGCAACAGAGAAAATGTCATATTTTGCTCTCGTTTTTTTTTTGTCACATATGTATGTATGTTCGAAAATAGATGATCTATGCGATGCCTTTGTCAGCCAGATTCATTTTTGCATTCTATTCCTATTCATAGTTAAGCGAAGGGCTGTATTTTGTTTGGCAAGGATTATTGTTTCTTTATATTTATGAGTCTCGAGATGAGAAATATGATTTTTAGAGTGAGCACATTATTCTGTTTCAAACGATAGACATGCAAATGTCGGTGGGTCGTGTCTCTCGTTTCGTATGCTTTCATTGCACCGTACACATAAGTCGCAACAATTTTTAGATTTCTTGACCGGATCGTGAGGGCAATAGGAAGTTCTCCGTCAATTAAAAAACGCTTTTGAAAGTATTTAGAATTCTTGTCTGAGATTCGACGTTTTGAAAAACATGTATAAAAGCGGAGAGCTATTTCCTGATTAAGCATCATGTGACATCGAATTTAGTAGGACTTGCTGTGAAGGTTAAGGTAATCAGTTGCCACCTAGGGTATGATCTGCATTGTCGTTCGTCTTGTCACCCTTGGTTTATCGGATTGGATTATCGAATTATTCTGAGAAAGTAATTTCAAAAAATCGACCCAGACTGGACTGATGTATGTATGTATAATATGCGCAGAATACGTCCTTTATGCATGTCATTAATCAAATTTTTACAACTCAAAATGTGCTATACACCCGAAAACTCCTGTGTATTCTTCCCCATGATGACAGGGCAAAAAAGGAAAGGAATTTTGGCTCATTATCCACAATTAAGTAAACAATCAGATGACAATGGTGTTAACATTGTTATCGCTCGCTTAACCCCGGAAAAAAAAGTTTTCTGTCTCCTTAGCCATTATGCCGTAGAGCGCGCGAATGCAAATGAACTCCAAATGACGATGCAAAAATAGTTTCAGGATGTGATTTATGATTGTATCACTCTCTCTCTGGTGGCGATGATCATGCAAGTTTTCCTCCTTTTTTCTTCTTCTTTTAGTGTTCAGTGTCATCTGTGCGGCGTGCTGGTTGACTGTGTCTTTTTCACATCGTCGTCGTCGCACAGAACGTGCATCCTCCAAATACACCAGTGCGAATATCTAAGCGGATTTTCCTCAATGAACATTTTTTGTTTTGATTTTCCCCGAGAGATTGAGAGTGAAATGAAGTATTCCCTTCGTACAAGGGAGGAATAAAAATAAATTTCACAGTGAAAACACAGCCAATAAAACAACAACAACATGCGTTTCATTCATTTCATTTGCGCGAATGCACTTGGCACCAGGATCGAAGCGGTGGTGGTGATGGCGTGCGTAAGATATTATTAGCCATCCTCTTGCTTGCATGATCATAATTAAATCCATTATAAGACTCTTCCTCTCGTTGCTCAAATATCTTTCTATTATTAATTTATTCATTGGCATCTTGTTGATTTTAATTAGCCAACACAATGCATATCTGGTCGTCGTCCTCCTTTGCAGAGTACAAACAAAAGAGTTCAACACAATACATACACCGATACACATTTTTGATTTTAATAAACTATTGCGGCATGCATGACAATGATATATGTACATATGTCTGAGCTATATCTTGTATCGATTTACTTGGACTGCAAGCCCACGGCTAAATGACCAGAAGAGAAGCATCCCTTACAATTGCACGACGAGCAGAGGGTACTTGACTTTTACACAAGACAGAAGATGCCTCTAGTGACCTACTTAGTCTTTGAGTGTGAAAATATTTTGTACAATCTGCCCAAGACTTTTGAGATCTTACATCTCCTGGACGCAAAATAAATTTATTGGTTAAAGCATATCAGAGTGATTGAATCCTTTTTTGTGGCTGATGCCCAGTTGAACAAATAGAGCGTGTTTAACTAAAATTGGGGCAAATAAAACTTTAAACTATTATGTCGAGGTAAAAAAACAAGGGTGTGGGGCTCTTTTGGCGTGAAAAGTTTAACCAGTCGTTGTCTCTTGTTGGTTGAAAAGAAAATTAAATTTACCAAACAAAAAAATCTCGTCTAACAGAACAAACCAAATCCTTGCACAATAGTCGAAAAAAAAATCAAAATATCTGCGTAATCCATTAATAATATGTACCCACTGTCATCTATTCGGTTGTCGTAGCCGTCCTCCAGCTACGACGAAAACTACAGCTGGCACTCGTAACAAGCGGGCACATTCCATATTCTCGTCATTTATTCATCCGGCTTGGGCTCTTTGCTCGCTGCCTCTTCATGTATTCATTCATGACGCATGTTCGCTGCTGCGTTGCGCTTTTCTTTCATTGATGATTACCCAAGAAACTCAATGGAACCAACAAAAAACAAAAAGGAAATCAACTAAAGAAACAATAAACAAGACAACTGACATCCATTGCAGAACGCAAATATTGTGGCTCTGTATCAACTCTACTACCACCTTTTTTCTTTGGTTTTCCACTCAAAAAAGAAAAGTTCGCACAAAAAATACAAAAAAAAATAAATAAAATAAATGCTTTTAATTTTAGAATTTCACATTCTGAAACGGGCAAGGGGGTGGGGTAGTGGTGGTGAATTACCCTGTCTCCGCTGAAGACCTCCGAAGAGTGGGCGCGAGCAATTTCCTCTACCGCAAACGGGGTGTGTGTGCAGAAACTGTTTGCATTGTGGGCAATTAGTGACTTTATTTTGTCCCTGCAGGAGGAGTTGTCGACTCATAAAAACCACAAAGGAGGGAAAATTTAAAAATATTATCGTTTTGACTTTTGTTTTCTTGTGAAAATGCAGGAAAAGACTGCAAGATTGCTCTGAGTTATTTTGAGAAGTTCGCGAACTTCACTTCACATCTCTCTGTGTATTTACTCTGGAACCCTTAAGTGTTCCTTTTTTTACTCTTCTTCTTCTTCTTCGTTTTTAAATGTCGCTCCATTCCTGCTTTTCTTTCTATGGATGATGAATATAAATTTTGAAAATGTAATTTTAAGCTAGAATGCTAAGTGGTATTTGATGCTTAGTTAGATTATTAGCACACTCCGCTGGGAGGAAGCGAGTTGGGTGGCACACATAGATGTCGGAAAAGGAATTTTCAAAAAAAAAAATCTCCACACTGTCTCTTTAGATTCATACAGAGGGGTTCGTTCACGTTGACCGCAAGGACTCCAAAACACAGAAGAATGTTACACGTATCAAAAGCACACATTTTCTAAGGATTCCATTATTACACTCCACGCCGCAGGAATTGAATTTGAGCCGCATTCGAATCCCAAGGCACGACTAATACACAAATCCGTCTTAAATGTTATTAGATAGGTCCCACTGCACTGTGTGCCGCTCGTCTTCCCCTCTTGTATTTGCAGCTTTTTCAAAATATGCATAATTGTTCCGATTCGGTTTTCTTTTTATCAAATTTCACACCACGCAACCAACCAAAGCATGCAAAAAGGCTGTCGATAAAAATCGCTTCGAAGGCCGCATGAATAACAAAAAAAAAAACGGATGAAAAGAAAAAGGAAAGAAAAATTGATACGATATTGTACCTTAGGGACTTGTTGAGCGTTGTTCTTATTAGGGGTGCGGATGAGGATGAAATCATGTCGCGTCTCTCTCGTAGTAATTAAGGTAAAAGTTCCTCTAGTTTTTCGATTGAAAATATGAAAAAAAAAAAGCAAGAGGTATGTCGAAGGAGAATAGCATCGTTGTCAATCTGTCATCTCCATTACCTCTCATGGGAGGAATGATGAAAGACAGTAACAGCATTGACAGCAAGCAATTTTCTGCTGAATCGATTGGATTTGTTGGCATATACACATGGACACGGCCACACAAAAGGGGAAAAATATTATATTTGCCGCAAACGAAAACGTGCCATCCATGACTTCTATTATTCATCAATATACCCCCTCCAGTCTAGGAGAGGATGTGTGTGTGTGCGTGTGTATTGCCAATGATGAGAGATGATGAAGGTGTTAAGGAAAAAGGACGATTACAATTTCAGAAAACTATTTTCCGTCACTTGATTCTAACAATTTTCTTGAGGCTATGCTTATGGCTAAAGGGGCAGCATACACTACTGATACCACCCCGGACGGCAAGGGAATTAGCTGAATACAGGATTTTGTCGTTAGACACTGATTATTATGCGTAGCATTACCAGACAAAATGGCATGACAATACTAATACAATTGAGTGATTAAGCACTATACTGTGTATGACAGTGGCTTGACTGACATAATTGAGGGGGTATACTTTTTACTTGTTACTTGCTACGAGGATCTAATGCTTTTAAACTTCGAAATCATATTTCCGTCTGTGATTATCCTTTATTATCCTACGCCACTAGTGCTTCCTGTTTAATTACAGATTCCCAACTTCTCTTTAACTACTGAACCAAACAAATGACGGCCGAATTAGGACCGAGAATATGCTTTCAACACCGACAAAGAGAGAATTTTCGATGATGGTGACGACGACGATTGAAAGCGACAGAATAAAAGCACAGAAATCGTCCGTTTTATGTTGAACGAATGTTGTTGTCCTTTGTGTGTGTGTGACCGCGCTACCGCTAGAATTGAATTAGTATGCGAAGTATGATATATCTGGCTTTGCATTCTCGTTTGTTTATTATAATTTATGAACGTTCGAGGACTTGGGTTTGAAGGGGAAACGAAGTCGAAATGCGTTTGAATAGACACAACCGATGAAGGATGAAATGACCCAAAGTTGTAGTTGGGACCTTCCCGACTGACACAGGCATCCAAATTTGTTTTGTGTTACGCTGCTTTCAATTGATGTAAAATAGTGTTTTCAAAGTTCTACAGCAAAAACAAACAATGGCACAATTAGTTTGCCATCTGGAATGGTTTACTCAAGCATAGCGACTCTGCGACAAATCCGTCTTAAGAACACAAAACAAAAAAAAAAAAAGAAATACAGAGGGCATGTCTAAGCAATCTAAGCAATCATCCTTGCCCTAAAAGATAAAACTTACCAACTAAATCCCAAAATAAATGCTCAAAGCCTTTGTATACACACCTGAAACGGGAGAAAAGGAGAAAGACAAACAATTAATTCAATATTTCAATATTCAAACAAGGATAATTCCGAATTTAACCCTCATTAGAGCCCGGAAAGAAAGCTACAAATCAAATTAGTCTCAGGCATTTTGCCAAAAGTCAGTTAAGCACTCACATTCGTAAATAAATAACCAAAGAGCGACTAACTAACGAAAGTTAAGTTCAATTTGCCACCAAGACGATGATCCTTTACTCCTAGATACATTATCGTCTCGCGAATAAAGAGAATGGGTTATTGTAGTAAGGAAATGGAGAAGTATTACGCCCTCGACACGACAACAACCCCTATTAATATGTAAAATAGGTAATTACAAAATTACATAGGCACATCCTTGAGGAGCAAGGATAACAAAATTAGTTGGGTGATGTTTCTCAGTCTGTCCATGCTCTTTCCTTCGTTGATGGGTTACTCTGTTGTTTCTTTTTTTTTTTTTTTTTTTGTGAGAAGCAAGATTTTGTTAATAGGGGTGAAGTTGACGACGACAACGACGATAAGGATGCTGATGGTTATGATGATGATGATGATGATACACCAAGAATTAGGTAAATTGATGAGGGTAAGCTTGTTGTTTGGCTATTATCCAATGCTCTTTGTATATTATTTAAGCAGTTGTATCCTTTTTTGTTTTCCGTTGCTTTCTTCGCAGATACATAGTCGCCTTTGTGGCATTTTGAACTTCAACCCTTCATTTTGGAATACATTGTGGCGATTGGTAACCACGAAACACATTACATAATAGTTTTAGGTAAGTACATGCTTTTTATGCAAAGTAATCCATCGTGTATAGCTTTAAGTTAAACCAAGGGTGATCTTTGGTAAGAAATCAATATCAAACGAAATTTTCTTATTTATTTTCATCAATGTCCACTCAGTGGGGGAGGGGTTTGTGTTATTATTAACTGTTTCCTTAACCAGTTTTGTGCTTGATCTCTATGGCAGTGGATTTTTAAATAATTTCTTCGAATTTAGTCTTCGACCACAGTTGATCCATCGATCTATCGGCTTAGGTTTCGCTGTTCGCCGAATCATTGTTGATGTTGTATAGAAAGATTATTATTGAAGGCCTTCCAGGAATTCAGTCATTACATTCAAAGATACGGGATTAGTCACCTAAACAATTAGTTGCGAACTGAATTTGAACGATCGATTATTGTCAGTCGTTCGAAAGACGGTGCCGTGGCGGTGGTACATTTTCGCAAGCATAAAGGTTCATACGAGAGTCCACCGGGAATGTATATGTTTTATCTCGCCCTTGATAACGATCGAACGGTTGTGATTTGTGTAATACTTTTTTTGCTGATCTTATACATGGTATTGCATCAATTCAACTTTGTCTAAAAAGAAAAATGTTTACCCGTTGCAAAGATCTCTTGCAACATCAATCAGCTATTGTCCAAGCTAAAGAGTGTAAAAATAAATACTTTGTGTTGTTACAAGTTTTTTCTTTTTTATTAAAAAAAAAAGTGCAACTACAAGGTGAGTAATCTTCTTCTTTTTACACGAGGGAATACGTTTAAAAGCTCCGTAGATCCCACTGAACCGCATAAAAATCAACAGGTTGAAGTAACTCAACTCAAATGAGTTACAGCGACATGGTCAATTTTTAGAAATGAGTTCTGGCCATCCACTCAGGAAAACTCACAATCTCGATGACACTTTATGTGGAATTATAGGTTTGAAAAGCAACCGTTGACTTGATATACAAATAAAAACACTCCACAAATGGGTAAACAGTTTCAAAGAAGGAATCTAGTTTCCCAGTCTGGTTTTTACCACGAAATTATGAATATTTACACTACCATTCTGTCTTATCTAAACTCTAATGATGCAATTGGAATATTTTTCAAGAGTAGGTACTTCTATTTTAAAATGTGAAGATCCTTGGAAAACTCCCACACTTCAAAAGCCACATCAACCTCAGTCGTCACAAAACAACAACGGTTAAGATTAATATTCATTTCTATGTATAAACGTTTTAAAAATTGTTATAAGAGCGAGAGCGAGAGCGAGAGAGAGAAAGAAAGAGATAAACCGAGAAAAGAGAATCACACACATACGCCCCCTAACACTAGATATTATGTTATAAGTATCCATTCCTTGCTTATATCCTTACCACTTTTCCAGCGGACACACCAAGGAAATGGAATAAGAAGCAATACCTCACACACAGACACACACACCGACATACATATCTACCTAAAAGTAGGTACTCGTAGTATAACAGCAGCAACGCCAGCAGAAGACATTGTATTATTCTTTCGTTAACAATTTACTTCAAAACTCCTTCAAGGATAACACTACCACCAAACCAAAATGGATGGAGCATCCCAAGTATTTGCCAAGCACATGCGGAGGAGCTGAGCGTGCGTCTGAATCACACGATGTTCCTCAATTTAATAAGGATATTGCTCCTTGAAATGAAAAGGCATGTGCATGTGCGACGAAGAAGCAACACATAGTAGTATAGCCGAGTGGGGCCAAAACTCTATGTATGATAAGGGTGAAAGTACATGTGCACAGATATATTAGGTTCCAAATGCAGAGTATATCGCATGTGTCTGCCTATGAATGTAGGTGTGGGTGGCTAGGGAGCCCTTTTGTAATTCATTTACTACAAGAGCTTTCCGTTTTGCCCTGCTTTGCTTCGTTTCTCTCATACTAATATATGTGTATCCTATATTCACCCCAATCCAATACACATCTATTTACCAGCAATGGGGGGGAGGAGTGGTGTGTTAAGGTTTTCCATTTTCTCCGGATTGGATAGCATGACCTGACTCTATTGTTTATGCGCGCGCTATTGTTCTTCGTACGTTGGCCAATGGGACAAATCTGAGAGGGATGTTCCATTCAATTGGCTTTGGGGGGGGGGGGGGGGGGGGGGGTGAATGAGAATCTTTGGGGATGTTTATCACCACAAAATTCGTGTGTTTTGACTAGACGTAATCATACGTAGAGTGGCCTCATTCGACAGAAAAACCACAAGAAAAGCAACAGATAGTATTCGACCAAAAATCCAAAAAGACTAACTTTGTGGAGAAAAACAGGGCTAATACTGGCTCCTAATTCAAGGATGCCAAAGAGAAGATCAGAGATCATATCGACGGCTTAAAAGGAATATTACATTTGTTTAAGAGGAAAATCTATAGATTACAACCTGTTTCCACATGTGAAGATCATCGTAATTTACAACGATGCACAATTTTGTATAGTACCAGTATGTTTGTTTAAATGTATGTATGTATGTGAATGTGAAAAAAAAAAACGCCGGGACAACAATCGAGTTCTCTGGTTCACCACGAGAAAAAAGTGTGTCCTATTATAAAAACCTTAGGACAGCATAGATAACCATCATAGAATCCCTATGGCTACAGATGTGTGTGCTGGGACTTATTCTTGCGTCCCATCGTTCATCGTCAACGTCGTCGTCAGGGGCCTCATTCAACCGACACGACAGAACTCTCCTGATCATCGTCATCACCATCATCACATCGGCACGTCATTAAGGATTTTGGATTATTTATTCAAAACATCTTTTATTTAATATTACTCACCCCATAAATGCTCTCACAGAATGTAGGTATGTACATGTACACTATACACATGCGAAATGGGGGATGGAAAAAAAAAACTTTTTTTTTTAATAGAAGAAAGGACCTTTATCCTTTTAAGGTTCTTATAGCAATGACAATTTATTAATAAAGTACATTCAGGACGTACGTTTTTGTCCATAATCTGAGAGGTCCTGCTTTTGTTCGCTTTCACTGTATGGCGTATAATATGGAAATTTGTTTTTTTTTTGTTCGTACTGCCAAGTGATTGTAATCAAAATGATACACTGTAGCGGATGAATGAATAATGAGAGTATACGGACAGGATCACAGGAAGATTAAAAAGAAAACGTATACATACATACATAGGCAGAGGAGGATATACAATATATTTTTCTTTTTGTATAGACTATGGAGAAAGAATGGGAAATTTAATTTTGAATGACCAAATTAATGGCAATGATATGGCTGCTGTCCCGTGTAGAATAGCACAAATTTTCTTTTGTTTTCGATACAAAAGGAAAAAAATAAGTGCTTTTGGCAACGAAATAAAAGAAATTTACGCAAAACATACTACAGGGTTTAGCAATAAGAGTGCTACAAAAGTTTTTTTAAATAAAACAAAAACGGTTTTGGATATCAATGAAATTCTTTATTCCTGTGAAAGTACGTTCGATGCCATTATGTATGGAACTCGATTTCTTTTGCATGGCCACCACGGGCACGCTTGCAGAAGTCCAGACGCTGAACCCAATTTTCGACGGTTTTCAAGCATAAATCGGTTGATACTGCTGCAATTTCACGTTCGATATTCGTACGAAGTTCATCAATCGTCGCTGGCTTGTTGGCATAGACCATAGACTTGACGTAGCCCCACAGGAAATAGTCTAACGGCGTCAAATCGCACGACCGAGGCGGCCAAGCGACTGGACCATTTCGTGAGATAACACGTTCTCCAAACTTGGTTTCCAATAAATTGATTGTGACATTCGCTGTGTGGCTTGTGGCGCCGTCCTGTTGGAACCACATGTCCTCCAAGTCCATATCATCCAATTAGGGCCAAAAATATTCGGTTATCATTGAACGGTAGCGATCCCCATTCACAGTAACGTGCCGGTCTTGATCATCACGGAAGAAGTACGGCCCAATGACGCCGTCGGCCCATAAACCACACCAAACCGTAATGTGAGTACGTGACTCGTGGAGTACGTGTGGATTGCTGCCTGACCAATACCGCATATTTTGTTTATTGACGAAGCCATCCAGCCAGAAATGAGCCTCATCGCTGAAGATGACTTTCGATGAAAATCCGAATCATTTTCAAGTTGTTGCTCAGCCCAATTCACGAACATACGACGCTTCTGGTGGTCAAGCGGCTTCAGTTCTTGCGTCAATTTAATCTTGTAAGGATGTAGGCCAAGATCTTTTCGCAAAATTCGCCACAACGACGTCACAGAGATGCCCAACGCTTGAGAACGACGTGTGAGAGACACATTTGGGCTTTCTGCAACTGAAGCCTCAGCGGCAGCAATATTCTCGATACTACGGGCACTTCTTCGTCTCACTGGCGCGGGAACATTTTGTACTGTGCGTGTGGATTCAAATTTTTCCACTAGACGCTCAATTGTTGATCTGCTAGGACGATTATGACGACCATAAATTGGACGTAGTGCTTTTAACGTTGAGGCCACTGACTCCGAATTTCGGTAGTAAATTTTAATAATTTCGACTCGTTGTTGGCTCGTATATCTTTCCATCATGAAATGGCAAACCTTACTGAAGAGAAATGTCAAAAAACCGCAAGAAAAATATGGCGTCGTTTGCTGTCCCTGTCGCTCTACTTTTGTAGCGTCCCTATTGAAAAACCCTGTATAATGATAGTTCGGAAAGACTCATGGGAAAAAATTCAACTGGGGATCCAGTCCTATACTTCCCACCGCACACATAACGGTCGAGTTGAATTAATAATATTTATTTTTAGTTTTGTTTTTGCATAAAATAATTGAATAACTAATTTAATGTCAAAGAAAACATTTCTTCAATTTCTCCAGCAATTGTTCGTTGATGTGCGAACTTGATAAAAAATATTTCTTCAATTTCCTCAGTATCCGTTGGACCGACTATGCTCAAAATCTAATCAGACCGATTGTGCTCAAAATCTAATCAGCTCTAAGTTTCACGCTGTTAAATAAAACAAAAAAAACCGCATGGTCCTACGTTGTTTCGTTCTCCAGATATCGAAGGCGGAAAATATTATCACACACACAGACAGCATTTCGAAAATGGGTGCAAACGATTTCTAGTGTATAGTAATGTCAAGCCCTGTTGATATCTCGAAATATTTTGTTCGGACCGTTTGCAATACTTCCCCTACCAAGGTGGGAAGTAAAAAAGGCGATAGGACTTCTGGATCCTCTTGCAATCAAGGCACTGTCTAGACAGCAACAAATTATTAAAAATTAAAAACAACCACCAAGTCGCCTCCGCCCTCGACTCACTGATTTATCATTCAATCAGTGCGTCCTGAATCAAAACCACAGTAATTAATCGCAACAAAAAAGCCCAAAACCTTTTTTATTATAATGATTTCATTATAAATTTGTTTAAAGCCATTCGCTTTAGGTCAAAGTAACCGACAATTTTACGAATTTTATTCGAATTACCACTCATTAACATTTAATCCCTTCCAGTGGGCGCCACAAATGACAAATGACAACAATATTTACACCCACCCACCACCGACTGGTACAAATAAAGCAAACAAAAAACAAGATAAATAAAAAACGATGAAAATCAATTAAAAAATGTAATTGCGATTATTTATTATTTAACAACGGCCGTACCAAATAAAAAAAAAATACCCCTGCGCATTACTTTTTCTATACTTGGAAAGTTTAATAAAAGGGTACAACACCATTCAATATGATTAATAAATAATTCGTCAACGATGACGGTGGAACACCACATTGAAAAGAGCTCGATATGGTGGTAAAAAAAAGCTACATATTTCGATTCTGGGCGTATCTTTATATTGTCATATTTTATATTTCTTTTTGTAAAATATTAATTTAAATGGAAATATTTTTTTATAATTTTTGTTTTTCGTATGCGGAACAAAAAAAAACCAGCTACATTCTTTATTTCAGTAGGGAGTGCGCCACGGCCTCCTATGATTGTTTCCAACAAGATTTAATGCAAAAAAAAGGACAAATTTCAACCCAATCATTCATATCGATTTGAAGCGGACGAATTGCAGATTTTAATCTCCATTTTTTCATTGCATTTTGCAATGGAAAAAAAGAACACACATACCTATGTACGTACATATCTAGGTAAATGAATTGAAAATAAATTGTGTTTTTCAATTATGCAGGTGTATGAAGTTATTCATTTTATGAATGGAACAAATGCCAACGTCATTGAAAGCTCTTATTTTGTTATTTTGTAATTGAAACGATTGGTGGTGCTTTATGCAATCACGTAAGCCAGTGTTAAATACAAGTGACAACTGGAAACGCTTGTGAGATTATGACACGTTAAAATGTTGGCCTATTCACATCGAAAATTTGAAAATCATACATATCCCATTTCTCGTAAAGCCCTGCTAGCGCGTTTGATTTCCAATGCTACGCTGACAGAATTTTTGCAAAACAAAAATCTACACTATCCTTTTGACATCAACATATGCACATCTCTTTTATCCTTTTACCTCCCATATCTACATTTTTATCTACAATAGAAAAAATAAAATGTTTATACGAGATGAGTGAAGGTATCGTACAAAAACAAAAAATCGAGGACAGCCCAGGATAGAAAAAAAGGAAATGCTATGCAGACATCCGTTAGTTAGTCTTTGTTAGTTTTCTTTCTGTTATTTTCATAGTCCATCAGAGTGTTCTTCCTATACTACTTTCTATTTCGAACGCACACCACACCGGAGTCCTCTGTGTAGAAGGTACGGGGTTTTCATTCTTTTATAAAACCCATGTGCATTCGTTTTGTGGAAAAAGGACACAAAAAGCTTTTCTTTTTGCATTCTATAGATAAATGATTTTTTTCTTTTTTTTTTTCTCGTTTTGTGTTGAGATTTTCTTTTCATAGTTTGCTTCAACTATGGGAAAAAAAAAAGAAAAGAAGAAATGATAGTCCTCATACTTTCTAGCTTGTGTACACGAGTCCCACGTACATATACACACAGAAAATTACCAACAAAGACACGAGAAAGAGCGTGGAAGAAAAGAAACGCTACATTCTTGTTTCTTTTTTATTTGTTCTTACTTTATTATTTTGTTTTTCTTTTATTTTGTTCAAAGGATATACATACATACATACATATGAATATGTATATGTACATATGGATGTATAAATGTTTTTGCTTTATTTTTTCCGTTGCCCTCGTTGTTATATAAATTTGTTCAAATCTACACAAATATACATAGGGAAGCAGCGTAGGGGGTGGTAGGTGGGCGAAGGAGGAGGAGGTACAAGAGAATTCTTTGGCATTTATTTCACAAAAGCGTTTTCAGGATTGTATCGAGTCAGACGATGGTTGGCGGGTGGCTTGTGGGTGGCTACGATGGTATGGTGGTGCTACTGATGGTGTGCGATGCTTTGTAGGATCCAAGGATTACTGTTGTGTATGAAATCTTTTATTTTATATACCAGCGTGATGTAATAGTCGTGTTTTTTTTTTCTCCTTGGCATGTCGTTTTATATTTGGTTTTACTACCTATATATAATTTTTGTTGTGCTATTCTCTATGTTAGGTGCTGCTTTTTTCTTAAATGGAGAATGAGAAGATTATTGTCCCAACTTTATTTGTACTATTCATGTTAGATGAGATTATGTGTCCACACAAGTTTCACATTCAAAGATTAAAATATCGTGAGCAAGCAGAACAGCCATTGAAAATTGTGAATTGTTTTATAGTTTTTTTGCTTGTATCATGGCCTACATTTGGCGGAGTTGGTACACATGCCTGAGCATTTCTAATGAATGACAGTAGAGGCGGCGGGTTAAGGTGATCATACTGAACCAAAAGGGTGGTTTTGAAAGTGAAATAGAATTGCAACCAGACAACTAAAAAAAAGAATGAAAAATTACAGAAGACAACAATATTTTCCACCACTTTTGCGCAGTGAACCCAACCCTTTTAGATGATCACTATAACATCAAACCAGGGAGCTGATTGTCTTTCAGAGAAGAAGATGGTTTTTCCTAAATGATTCAGTCCAAACACGGCCCAAAACATCCTCGGACAATGTTTCGAAAGCAAAGGATCTGTGTAACCTCATGGATGAAACCAACCGAGCCATTAGGCTAAAACTGTAAGGAGGTCCTACACAATGACCAAGATTCTTTATTTTCATTTTTCAGCATAAAAATATAAGAAGCGAATGAAATGAAAAGAAAAACAGAATCCAAATAAATTCCCCGGCATTCATCTCATGTACCAGTTACCCACCCACAGTTACTCTTTTTTTTTTTATCCATTTTCGGAAGCTTTTGTTTCGATTGGCTGCATATACATACGATGTATAAGTGTACTCGCGTAACAATCTAGCCAACCAACTCGACTAAACAGTCTCACCCAGCGAACCATCTATTCACCCATCTAAATCCTTGGTTTTATTCATACATCCTCCAGCTTCACCCTATTTTATTTCATTTTCATTTATATGGATCCATTTCATATTCTTTTGCCATAGGGTAAAGGAGTTTTAATTCCAAACTTGAGACAGATAACGAAGATTTTTTTTTTTTTTTGCTTTCAAACATGAATACATGATAAATCAAACGAGAAATCGCTTTTACCAAGCTGGTGTTCGACCAAATTTTTGTTTCATTTGATCGAAACAACTTCTGCGTCAAGTCTTTGGTTGGAAGAAGAAGGTCCTGAACAGGACAGTAGCGAAACCAATCCAGCCAACATGATAAAACCAGTGAATTTCATGCGATCTCTCGCACTTTGGTCTGGGCGCAGATAGGGTACCTCAAAGAGATTATCTAACCTTCTTGTGTTTGCTACTTACATATTTCCTTTTTTGTCCTTTCAACTGCGGGCAAATTTCTGTCTATTGTGCACATGCATGTAGTAGGTTTATACATATGTATATGCATGAAAAAAGTTGCAGAAAACAAAAGTACCGTTGTTAGAAACTCTGAGCTTAGGAGAAACAACGAAAAAGGAGGTCTCCGTATACAATTGCTGTGTAACTGCACCAGAAATGTGTAGGTATTCCATGTCCCGATATAAAAAGGATTTAGCAAAAGAGTAACAGAGAAAGTAAACAAGGAAAGAAAATAAAAGTCAAATAGTACAACGGGAGAACGAAAACTTAAGCATAGCAAAATGCATTCCTTTATACACGCACATACATAAGTATGTATATACATATGTATGTATGAAGGTACCTACATTCTAGTTTTTAGTTAAACTTGTTTAATTTGTTTTTCAGCTTTATTCCTTTCTTCTTTCTCTTTTATCCTTATTGGGAGTTTCCATTCATTTCATTTTGTTGTACAAGTTAAGAACGCTTTCGATAGAAGGAAACTAGTGTGTGTGTGTGCAATGGCACAGAGAACCAGAGAGGCAGCAGCCTCCTCCATGACGGCGACGACGATAACGATGATAACGATGATGACGATGACGACGACGACGACAATGATGACGATGACTATCGTCCTCTCAGATAAAAAAAAGAAGAAAATTACGATGACTGATGCTGTATGCGGTGCTGTTGGGTGGCGCTTTTGTTCATAGTAGATGGTATACTGCCAATTTCGTTGTTTTGTGTTGTAAAATGAGAGCAAGGATAAGCAATGGTGAAGAAAAGGGCGAACTACCGATGAAACAGGGAGGCATGGGTGAGCGGGTTACCCATTGCTCCTTCTTGGCTAAAGAAAACTTCACAACTTTTTCGTTGTTGTTCGGTCGTAAAATACTATACAGTGGTAAACATTGTGGATTTAAGGATATGGTGTGTGTATGTGCTTCTGTGTGTGTGCGCCAAAGAGAATTCAACCGACCAACCAGAAATGGTGACAGACAATGCCATGCACGCTATACATGTGAATGCCAAAAACCCAAAAGCTATTGGCTCCGATATTCAAGGAGAGATTGTGCTTGGACCAAGGTGCTTATGGATTCCGATTGGGGGATTTATTCTCTAAAATGTATGCTTTCAAAGTACATACACACATAATTAGAGTTGGATTTTAGAACACTAGTCGATGGTGATCTCCGAAATAGAATGAACAATTTGTAAAAAGGGAACAAGAAAACCATTTGCCGTCCCATTTTTCGATTCTATCTCTGATCGTAGCCACTCAATTTCACTTACACAGATACCATTCTAAATTAACTGGATACTCATTGTAACCCTTCACTTAAAAGCCTTAAAAAAAGGTCATCAAGTCTTAAATTTGACTACTTAACAACAGTCACGTCTCTTAATCTTTCCCTCGTGTCGTTGTCACCTACTTTTTGGGATAAGAACAAGTACAAAGTCAATCTTTGTCAAAGTTGCGTCAGACCCAAATAAAACCACTCATCTATATTTTATGTATTACTTCGTCCTTTTTGGAGATTTCATTTCTTATTTTGTTCTTACTCTCACCTACCACACAGAAGGGGATAGATGTACGTGCGACATCGTCAAAGCTTTTCTTATGCAAATACTCACATCATAGAAAGAGCAGAAATCTCTGTTCTTTTTTATGGAAAGGATGTTCAAGGATCTACCACCACCACCCACATAGGAACACATCTGACAGAAATGATGCTGAGGGTGGATAATTGTCCTTACATAGCAGATAACAAGAAAAAGTTGGTTAATATTCAGCAGGTGTTATCTAAAAGAGAGCACCATGCTGAGACTGTGATTGCGACTGAGAGTGAGACTTGGACCATTGTGTGTACACACAAACTTATGTATGCATGCATGTATATACATACATACATACGTGCGCTCCAAAAATTGTTGTCAGATTTTCTTGACTCACCTGTGTTAATAAACGCTCCCTTATAATCTGCAGCTGGCGTATCATCTCCGTCAGTTTTCTTTCCTTATCGTGTACGGTTCCAACTCCAGCGTTGTACTCAAGACTTGCTAAAAGTGTATTCGGCGACGGTGACATATTTTCACTGCAAAAACACAGAGCAAAACAAGATAAAAGATTAGAAAAAAAAAAAAAATTAAACAATCCAACTCCTTATACCTATACAGTCAAAACGCAATTTAATCTTTTTAACAACTAATGACCCATATTGAGCCACGAGTCAGATTTGCATCAATCTTCAGCAGCAGACCGTTATCAGCACCCGTCCAAAGTTAGAAATCCGCAATAAACTAAGCATTGTTCGCGCGTACTTTTGAATAAAACTAGCGTCAACCTACCTACATACATATACGCAATCATATGTGTGTGACAAACGGACGGGCGCGGATGCTAATTCAACTCAGATTGACTTTCACTCCGGCACTGTCTTATCTTGCCCACGAATTGAGACACAATTGCTGGTGTCTCCGGAGGCCGTTTTCGTCACTGGTATTTTTGTGCTTCGCTTGGTTAAAAATAAACCTGAAGTGCCATCATTCTCATTGTTATCGCAAATTTGTTATTAACTTCCTAATGCTAAAAATACCACGCTCTGTCGACGTCATTGGCGTTATGGGTCTTAATTTAGCAAGCACAGTGCGAAAGTTTATCGACATAACAATGAAAATTTTTTAAAACAAATAAATGGGCTACATACAAACATATATACATACGTACATATATGTATGTAGTGTTGATTTATGAATTGGAAAAACTAGAGGTAATTTATCTTGCTCCCCTAAAGAGAAACGAAGAAGCGGCTGCATATTTAGACCTAAATTTGATCGAAATTTGAGTCAGAAAATTATGCTCAAACCACTCGACTGATTTTGAGCTGAGGTCTCTGTCGAAAAGAACAACTTTAGACTTCGAATCAGTCAAAAATGCATTTAACATTGTTAAGGACCACGCAATCAGTGCAGTAATCAGACTGCAGTCAAAATTACGGGCAGAGTTTTGCATACATAGTTTAAGCTGGAGTCAATTGAGCTTCCGGTTTAGTTAAATATAAAATTTAATTCTGAAAACACACCGGATCAGTCAAAACGTTTTGTCTTGACTGATCAAACAAGAGTACATTGATTCTTAGGCTGAAAACACACCGGATCAGTCAAAATGTTTTATCTTGATTGATCAAACAAGAGTACATTAATTCTATGAGTCAACGCACACACCAAAGCAGGCGAAACAAAACACATGTTTTTGATTCGGTGCGTTTCGTGACTAGTTGTGGAAGATACATGGGTTTGGATACGAGCAACACACACCGAATCAGACAAAAATGTTTTCAACGGCAAAACAAAAAAACAAAGGCGAAACAGGAAAACATGCTTCGTTGGCGATAGCTGGACTCTTGTTTTTCCGAAACAAAATTTCGTTGTTCTTTTTGTACTGGCGTTTTATTTATTTCGAATTTTTCTTTGAGGATGGACATAGACGCAGAGGAGTTATTGTATAATATGTAATTGCAAGAAGCCAAATAAACAATTCTAAAGATAAAGATCATGCGAATAAAGTTATTATCGGAAAGCTTTGGGTAGAGTAGCTACCGAAACCCAGTATTGTTTTTTCTCAACACACACCAAACGAAACAGAAAAGCGAAATGATTTGTTTTGTTACATTGTGTTTCGGTTGGTGTGTGTTGAAATAAAAAAAGTTTTCTTGTCTGTAAATTAAAAAACGTTTTGACTGATCCGGTGTGTTTTCAGCCTAACCAAAATTTCAAACAAACGAAGCCAATCGTCATGAATTATCGATCAGATGAATATGACACGTATATTATAGGTATATCCTGAGAGTTTTTCCGATTCGTATTCCCAACCGGAAGTTTGTTTAATTTAAGTAGCCTTCCACCAGTAGTAACGACCACCATCGTCACAACCTTACTGGAATTACTAACCGAAAAGCAGACACAAGCTATCATTTAATATCCTATCATCTGAATCCTGAAAATAATCATAATAAAGCGTTGTGCGCCGGGGGCAAGGTTCCGTGCACCACCACCAACATCATCATCATCATCCGACCGAACATCGAAACAAATTGCATAAACCCCTGAAAATCGTTCCTCAATCCCTCGGATTAAATATTAATGCCCGGGAAAAGGTTAATGATTCCCCGATATTGTAATGAAACTGTACTCTACACACTCTCGCTCTCTCTCTCGCTCAAACAGACAGAGTTATCCCGACCGGGAGAAGACGAAGGGTGATGGGGATGGTCCTATCTGTGTCGAGTCGATGGAAATGATGATAATGATGGTGATGGCCCCGCTGCTGCTGGTTTTTTCCAATGATGATGATGATGGCAAACCGAATTTTTGACGGTAGTGGTGAGCAGTTTCGAAATTATGAATTGTTAATGGAGGACAAGTGAGTGGATGGTAAGGGGTTAAGTGGTTTAGAGACTCCAATCCAATACACCGGTATTTTTGTATGGATAATTTTACGCTAGTTGCGGCCTCATCGATGGACATCCCGTGCATTTCTTAACAAGTACATTACGTTCGCGAAAGATAAATCTAATCTAGACCTCGAATTGTCAGGCACTCACCTTAAATTCACAGATGTCGGTGAACTGCTGCCACTCTGTCGCATGTCTGTCACTGAATTACTCCGCATTTTATTTGTTAAGCGCTTAACAACGTCGTCCATGGTACGCTTTGATGGGACACTACTAGCACCTTCACTATACACACTGCCACTGTTGTTACTATTGCTATTTCCGTTGTTTTTGTTATTGCTGCCGCTGCTATTGTTATTATTATTGCTATTAGTATTAAAATAATTGTTGTTATAACTTTTACTATTGTCTAAATTATTGCTGCTGCTCATATTGCCACCACTGTTAATACTATTACAATGTTGTTGATTTTTATGGGTGTTACCGAAACTACTATTACAAAATTGCTGCAATAGCGCAGAGTGTTCTTGCTCTTGTTGTTGTTGTTCAATTTTACTATTACCACTATTATTACTAATATTGCTTTTTAACAATGAATAATCACTTTCACTTTTAATAAGAAAATTGCTAGGGCTGCTGTTTTTGTCATTACTAGACGATGCATTCTGTAAATGTTGCTGCTTGTATTGCTGATTTGCTTCATCGATTTCCGTTAGCTGACTACTACTTGCTATTGCTGTTGTAATTGTCGATGAAGAAGTTGACGAAGTTTTTTGATTATAATTTGTTGCCTCATCGAAGGATGCCATTTGCTGTTGCTGTTGATGTTCTATTGTTTCATCGTTGAAACTTTCATTTGTATTACTTATTAAATATAATTTACTATTGTTGTTAATGTTACTACTATTATTGTTATTGTTGTTGTTATTATTTTTACTATCATCATTGTTGTTGTTGATGATAGTTGTAAAATTGCCTTCTAAATGCTTACTGCCTTTTGAGCGTTTTTTTGGTGGCGATGATGAACACTCTTCGGGTTCGGTTTTGAACTGAAAAATTAAAAAAAAAGGAGAGTTGTGATATATGTATGTACTGTAGTACAATTGAGGACTATTTTCTGTAGACAACAGGGCAAAGGGGTTTCATAAAAATGTAAACTCACCTCAGTTTTCAGAGACAGTTCCCTTGTGTCTACGTCTGTTTCGTCAACATGCGCCTCTTCGTTGTCGTTCTCAACATTTTCTGCATCATCTTCCATGTACAGCCCCGTATTGGTGCTCTCAACTTCGTCGCCGCCCAAGTCATCGTCATCCTCTTCATCTGTCTGTTGTTGACAATCTCTCTTGCTTTTCACTTTTATCAGTGCAATGCGTTCACAATCATCATCAACTGAGCCAACACCAAAGTCACTTAAGTCAACAACGGAGGCGACACCTGCAGGACTATTGCTCTGGCGGCTTTCAAACCCAGCTTTACTGTTCGCACAATTCATCACCGCCGGCGAATAAGGTGCATCATCGTGTCCCAACAGTGGACACTGTTTCTCACTGCTCTCACTGTAGTTGTCACCAACCGGGTTGGTGTTGTTAATCTTTGGTGAATAGTTGTCAGTGTTGTTTAGTTGCTTTCGTTGATACTGGATTGGCGAGTGATTGCTATGTGATATTCCTCGGGACATATTAATCGCGTCATTGGCCTCGTTATCAAAGAAGTCCTTCCGCTGTTGTTGAGCAGCGACCGCTACAGCGACTGCTGCCGCCGCTGTTAGTGAATTTTGCTGATTAAGATGATGGAAATAGGGCAAAATATTGCTTGACTGTGGATCAGCGCTGCTAAATGTGTTAAAAATGTGACTAAGATGATCCTGCTGTTGATGCAGCTGGTGTTGTGCTACAAATTCACTTGAAAACGGCGTAGATACTGGTGAAGGACCACTGTTATCATCACCACCACCACCTCCTCCTCCTCCTCCTCCGCCTTCGAATTTATTCGGGGGTGACTTTCTTTTCGATGACATGCTGCTGAAAAGAAAACTTTACTCAATTGGATAGAACGATGTTTTAATTATTTTATATTTTCTAATCTTCTAAAGGAAATGAATACAACACACCCTTTTCTAAGGATTTTCCTACGGCGACAGACAAAGGTAGAACCCCCAAAATATATATACATATGTACATATCTACATATGTATGTATGTATATGTGTGTAGAAAAAAGAAAACATTAAAAGCATAGAAGGACCAACTTGGAAAATACCTTGAGTTTGCTTCATTAAGAAAACGAAAACTATTTCCTCCCTCCCGAAAAAGAATACCACTCATAGATACCTATACACACACATGTCCTGCATATCTTCCATTTAGGTTTTCATTCCAAAAAGGAAATGAGAAAATTTTCTTGTGTGACTTGCAAAGCCAAACGATAACGGAAGTCTCTTTAGGTCTACTCTACTAAGATGGATTCTGAGAATGTGGAAGACTCCTGTGCATAGAACAGTTGAACGGGCGTCTGCCAGGTGCAGAGTGAGTGGGTTGCTTAGGATGATTTTAGAGTGTGCAGAGGCGGGACACTGGGTTCGCCTTTAGCTCAGAGATAAATATTAACAAATCAAATCAAAAGACCCAGAAAGGAAGACACAGAAACTTTTTAGAAACTACGTGTACACACAGATATACACATTCAATGATTGGGAAGTTGATATTTTATGTCTTATGTTGTTTTCCGGCTTTTGTGAAAGAAACCATGATGTTGATGGAATCTACACACATGTCAATAATGTATGTATGTTTGTATGTACATGGTCAAGGAGATTCCTAAGAGGATGGATTCATTGGAACACAGTGGGTATGGTAATGGAAATTAAAATATCAATTCGAATATTTATTGAAAAGATAATGCGATAAAAGTTTGTCATACGAAAAGGCGGTACATTTTGGTCCTAGACAATTCGCCATCCCGATATCTCTGCAAAAGGGTGGCACTTTCAATTTGACCTTCATGCAGAGGAAGGCCTTTCATGTCATGAATAAGAAACTACTAAACTTAGTTTACCAGATCATTTTATTCTACTAGAACTCTAGGTTTTTCATATACATACATACATACATACATACTTACATACATATGTACGTATGTATATGTGTATTAAAAATAAAAGGGCTAAAGAGATGTGTCTTTTTTTCATATACTCTGGGCTATACGTCTCACATTATTTTGAGACCCCCCACTTACATAATATTCAGCCCCCCCCCCCACCATCTACTTGTTTATGTTTCACCAAATGCTCAAAGAGAATCGCACGGACGCCTCCACAATTATTAATATTATTAACTGCTTGTGGGGAAAGCAAGACAGAAAACAAAGACACCAAATGCCAAACTGTTGTGAGACTGAAAATTATTCATAAATATTTCATCAATAAAACAAAAATAATACGTGGTCCACTGGTCCTCACACTCGCACCCCCTAACGACGTGAATAATATATTTAATAATATAACAAACTTTATAACTCTGTCTAAAACACACGTATTGTAAAAGTAAATTCTGAACTTTTCCTTCCTCTGTCGTTTCTCTCTTAAAATGAAGCAAAAAGGTGCGAGGAGCTACTATGCTTCGTCTTATGTACATATGTATGTACATACATACATATATTTGCAACCACCCTAAATATATTTCGAATCGAAATGAAAATGTTTATCGGATCATTTATCTGTCAACAGTATTGGTAATAAATAACCATGATGATGCTGCCGTTTCACCAGAGACCGGCTAACACACTATTGTGTGAACTTTAAGTTGAAATTAAATTTTGACAGCAAACGCTGTCAAACTAAATCACCTCATTACTCGGATGTGAACACACGGTGTGTGCGCTTGTCCTTTCGTTTTTTCTATTGTTTTCCTTCTTTTCGTTTGAATCGCATTTGAAATTTTAAAAATAAACTGCGCTCGCTGCTCTCTGTTGTGTGAGATTTTTCAAACAAAAAGAAAAAAATTAAAAATAAAAGAAAGAAAATATTACGAACAATTTTTCGAAATGACAACATAAATCACTTTGGGCGGATGACAATCTACTCAAAATGTCAAGTGTCGTGTTGAGAACAATGTAAAACTTGACAGAATGATCAAATGACCCTTTCTGCTGTTGACGTTAGTTTTTTTTCACACTGACTAGATATCGCACCCTGACATTATTTTTTGTTAATTTTTAATAAAAATAGATATGTTTAGAACAGAAATAGGTAAGTTGTAAATTGAGAATGCAATTCTAGGGTGGACACGTAAATTCTCGTGCACTCGCGGCAGTACTACAATGACTCACCTGCGTTTTAAATGAAAAAAATAAAAATAAAAAATCTTTGTGAAATTCTAAAGAGCTGTCAGTACCATATTGTCATCTTTTCAATCAAATCACGATTCTAAACACAAAAACTTCGTCCTTCTTTTCTCTTATTTTGCTATTTGTCTTTTGCAAAAGAAAACGTTACCACAACCCAAATCAACACAAAATTTATTTGTAATGACTTCCGTTTCCAAACAAACGAAAGAATGTTTTCTTTTTTTTTTTTATTGAAAAATAAAAGTCCTCGAAAATATCTTAGTCCATTAATCATCTAGATGCTTTCCCACCCTTCTAGTACATAAACCGGAGGGAACATGCAAAAAAAAGGAAAATAAATAAATAAATGCCAATTGCTTGCGCTGTGCTCCACCAAGTTGAAAGGGCGTTTTCTTCCATTTTCCTCTGTTGTTGCGTAAATGGCAACGCGATGAACGGGAAGAATTGAAAAGCACTCATCGTTTCCTATTTCCGTTTGTTGTTGAAATGTTGAAAGAGTTGTTGGGTAGGTCGGGGGCGCTCTTTACGATGCCCCTCGTCTTAGTTCTCTTTCTGGAACTTCTATAGAGCATTTATCGATGTAAATAAATAAATCATTGGTTTTCCGTTTCCGCCTTTAAATGTAAATATGTAATTTGCTTGAATATTTCATGCGTGCGCACGACGGATACAACACACAATTAATTTGGCCAAAGACAACGAACGTCAAGGAGAGGAATCTGTATCTGATCGCGCTAGCATTCGTAGCATCAATCAAATCATCCGGTTAACATACTTTAGCTCCTTCTCTTATATTCCTCTTCTTCGTCCGTCCCAGACTATGTAGACAACTCAATTAAATCGATAAATCGGTTCACACACACAAAATTAACAATAAACTTCAGAATTCAGCATATGCGCTGCCGCGATGCCAGCCCGCGTCGCTTGCATCATAATTGAACAGCCGTGCGCCAACGTCTGTCATCCGAAATGTTAAAAAATTTGTTTTCTCGTATTTCAACAAAAACAAAAAAAAATAAATCGCAAAGAATGACAAAAAACTCCGCCAACCACAAACAAAATAAAATCTCGACAACACCCATTTCATCAAGGATGGTGGCAAAATGATCGCACATCAATCTGACGGGCATTCACGCACAAACTAATTCACATACGACGCGACCGGCGGCGAACTGGACGGACAGATCCATGACGCTGAAGATCATCCCAATCCGATAAGCAATTTATAGCCCATCAATCGAAGGATTAGGACCTCAGCAAGAGCACCAGCAACAGCAGCTCGAGCGTGCGTCAATAATTTATTTATGCTTTCAATGCTTTTTTTCTTCTCCTTCCTCTCCTACTTGGAGTTTGTTTGTTTTTTGTAGCTCTTTCGGCTGATTGTGGTGATCGATCGCGCGCGATTATCCCCTTTTGTGTGCTCTTTTTTTGTATGTCTTGACATTGATCATTTGTATTTTGATTGATCGATTTGATTGAGATTTGCCACAAAAAAAAACATATGTAACAAGGATCAATGAATTGATCGGCTTAGTCAACATGACAGGATCGATAATTGGGGAAAAAAAATCTATTGGTTTTTTTTTAGTATATATTTGGGACAAAGACTTAAAACTGTCTTAAGGACTACACGCCATCAAAGTGATCGAAGGGAAACATTTACCATACAAGTAAATAAGCCCAAATTAAATTTTATAAATTTAAGATGTCACCTTGGGCCTTAAAGAATCAACAAACTAATGTTACAATTGTTACCAACACTTCCTTTTTTGTGGCAACACATCGACAAGTCGTCAATTGTGCGTGTCTTGTTCTTGTCTCTTAAATTTCTTATGCGCTTTTGGAAGAAACCTACATCCCCGTGTGGATGTTAAACGCTGAATTTTCCTCTCTTCGACAACAGGTATCGCGATCATCCAACAAAACAAAACAAACAAAATTCTTAACTTGTGTTCCACCGAAAACAAATGAAAGAAAACTCCAGAGTTTCACAAGGAAAAAGGTTGAACCGTAGAAGAGGCATCGTGGAGAAGATCGCGACGCACCACCACAAACAACAAAAAAAAAAAAAAAACAAAGAGGAGAAAATGCGATGGAAAGAAGTATAAAATTTACATCAACTTCTCTCTGGAGTCGCGAACTTAATTAATTAATTGTTGATCATCATATCGTTGCCATCTCTAAGCCCGAATCTCTACATCAGGCACCGAACATGTTACCACAAAGAGGAAAGGAGTTGCAAAATAAAAGAAAACCAACAAAAACGACGAGGTAAAATCGAAAAGAAGAACACGAAGTTGGATATCGGTGTGTAGGTGGGGGGATGGAGGGGGCGGGGAGACCAAAGTACGAGATTTGAATCAGCGACAGGTTGTTCACCGCATTTAACATCTCTGCGATTGCGAATTGCGCGCGCGGAGATTCTATTTATACCGAACAACAAGAATAAACTATCGACCATTTAAAATCTCTCTCTCTCTCTCTGTCTCTCTGCGATCCCTGGCAGGAAGAATTGAATCAGGATAAGGAATTTCTTTTCAGATGCAATGACAACGAATCCAATCGATGAATGAACTCACGCCTGTATTCTGTATGAATGAATTGCTACCGATGTGTAATGTTCATAATGTGAGACACAATCGTCTAGTGCCAGAGGTGACTGGATTTAAACACTAAAATAATCAAGAATAGGGATTAGATACATATGTACATACATTTGTATGTACGGGATATAAGCACTTTTGTCTAGCAACATGCTCCAAATAAATAGGGAGAACACCAAAGAAAAAACCTGGTAAAACCCAGATATTCGACATTTCATTCGACTCACGCACAAAACGCAACGGTGCCTCCGAAAAACAAACGAACAACCAAGTAGGAATGGAAACGATCAAATTAAAATAAGTATCCCTTGTACAACTCCCTCGCCGCTATTAAGAAGCCCCACACCAGTACAGCGCATCACAATTATTCAACAGTGAGCCTCCCTCTGCAGCATCGCACGCATTCCCCATCTCATTACGATCGTCATCAGCTTAAATCCCAAAAATGCACTATAGCTCCGTCGTTGCCTATGTAGAATTGAAGAATTTATATCCTTCTCGCGCCCGGCAGTCCTCCTCTAGCGTCCCGCTCCCGGTCCTTCCAATTCAAAACGTACAGTGGCCACAGTGCTGCCGCCACCGCCAGTTGTCAGCAGTTGAGAGATGTGCATGCATGCATGCACTCCTTTTATTGTTATTATCTCTTTTAATTTACGCTTTAATCTCTCGACAGGTACCACAAAGAGCAGCGTGCGCAAAGTGAAGCGTCAGACGAGCGTATTGCAGCTTGCTGGATAGCTGGCGCACCATGAACATCCTCCGAGATGTGTGCAGTGTGTGGTGTTCCCTTTTGTGCTTCTTCTGCTGGTTTGTGTGTGCAAAAGCATTGCATGTTGGCATGCTTGGTCTCAGCTAACACGCGAAAGGAGACAAACCTGCCACAAAGCAGGGCGGCGGCCAAGGGAATTGCTGCTGGTGCTGCCGCTGGCCAAAAGAGATTGTCCAGGATTTTGATGACGGAGCAGCAGCAGCAGCAGTGATAGAACCAACAAACAAGTATGTAATGTATACTCGGGTGAATAATCTAATTTGGACATTGCATTGTTTCTTTGAGAAAATCAAAAAATTAGTTCTACTCTTCGCCGAGATCAAGTGATAGTTTACTTCTCACGCGTTCCTAAAGGGGAGGTTACCTTAATTGGATGGACCAGATGTAATCGCAGATAGACGAACTTTTATTACTGTCTTACGAGTAACGAATAACGACGGACTACAGCATGTACTGTAATTTATCTATCAAATTTCGATTCGGTGTCAAGTACACAATTAAAGTCCCTCTCCGACTAAAGGAAATCTCCTTAACCCTGTTCAAAATGCCACTAAAATTCTCCCTCTCCACTGAACCGTATTTTATTCGAGTCATGGGAATTTCTCTGTCAAAAAAAAAAACACAAAGCAAAAGAGCTATCAAACCCATTTGCCAATCGTTCTCTTCTCAAAAAAGGACTTCTTCTTCGATTGTCCGTAATTTGCTTTCGAATGACTTCAACCATATGCGTGTAAAGTAATGGGACGGGGGAACCAATAATCCCCTTGTTATTTTCCGGATATCGGGATGGGGCGAAAGAATATAAAATGAAGTGACCACACCAGAATTTTAAATTATGAATCTGGATCTGTGGATAAGTGGTATTGTTGGACACTGCACACCCCACAAACAAATCAAATTTTAATACGAAATGACACCCAGTTTTGAGATCGATTTTCGACCAATGCCTTATGTTCATTTAATGTCGAGTAGGCTAGATGACAGTATTGTGTCCAGTCTTTGATTCACTCTGAATTTCAAAGCAACACCAAACGATACCCAGTCACATAAAAAAAAGACATTTCTCCTTTCATTACCATCAACGAAAACGACGAACAGTAGGGACCAACTTCTGTTCAATTTTATTCAATACATATTTTATTCATAGTAGTCCTCTCTGCACCCATGTAGACTATCGCAAAAAAAACAGGACGACGACAAATGCAAAAAAAAAGGACTTTAAAGGCAAAATGAGGGTTAATTTGTAAAGAGAAAGAAAATTTGCTCCACCAACCCCAGTTACACTTCTCTCTAGCATCACCACATCCCTGGTGCGCTCAAGTGGAAGTGGCCTCAAAAGGACATTACATCCTGCTCTTTTATTGAAATCAGCACAGTCGAGGACTTTGTGCCTTTCTTCTCAGTCTTGCGTATTTTTTTTCTTTGATTATGATTTCTACTGTTGTTATTTACTATTATTCCGTACACAGGGATTATTATAATAATCGAGCAGGACATCAATGGGCAATCCATCCTCGGCGTGTCGACTTTTTGCCTCTACCGTGGTGTGTGTCCCCCTCCCCCCGCCTTTTTTGACCCCTTTGACCAAACAGGGATAAGTTGTTTTTCTACTCTCCTCAACCGGCATTATTCCGAAAGGGAAATAAATAAATAAACATATGTATGTACAATATTGTCCTTTGAAGCCAAGCGGATGGGATTGTGGTTCTCAGCTCTTAAATAAATGATTTGGAAAACCGTTAAAAGGCTTTCCATTCTCTTTTGACTATGGTGGAATGATTCTAAGTACACGCTAGAGATCGTTTCAACTGGCAGCCAGTCAGTTTACCACGGTCTCTCTCTGTCTCTTTCTCTCTGTGGACTGCGCTTTTGTTTCCTTTTGTACCACCAACAGCACACAGTACTGCCATGAAAGAGAAATACTTCTACACAAAAATAATGGACATAAAAGGACTCTATTAGCGAGGTCTATTCATCTTCTAAAAACGAATTGCAAGACAATAGGACAAACGACCTTTTGCAATTATTTTAGAGTAGGTATAATGTATATTTGTGTTCCGTTCGGGCCCCAAAATTGAATGGAGTGGAAATGAATATGCAGCTACAGCTACCGAAGGGTCAAGGAAATCAACCACTCAATTGCGTCATGTAAATTTTAGCCAACACAGAAATAAGCTCTTGCTACAACAAAAAAAAAAAAAAAAAAACAATCATCTTACAGAGGAAGTTCGGACATGGAAATCGGCATTTGAAGTTGGCCTCTACATGGGTGGCAGAGGCTTCGTATTGAAAATCTAACACAAAGGGACAGTTGCGGCCGAATCGTTCGCTAGAATTCGGCGAAATTTTAACTTTTTCTCTTGGATGTGCGTCCCAATTGTTATTCCATACACTTGTGCATGCATTTAGTTTTCTGTATGAAGTGGAAGTAGACGCTCGTTCGGTTCGGTTCGGTACATCTTGTCAAACTCGCCACTGCCTCACGAAACCGTTTTCCTATTCCTCATCATTAGAGGATACATGACAACCATGGCGGACAACTATAACTTGCAATGTGTAATCGCCCCACATTAACGTATGCGTTTGGTATTTTCGCATAACGCAGCACCAGCAGCGCAGCGTCTGCGAATAACCCCAAAAACGGGTCTACGCATCCTCATGATGATCATTATCATCTTCTTCAACCATCTGAATGGAGAAAAACTCATCTAAGACTCATCATTATCATCGTCCATCGGTCATATATCTGAATTGCTAGACAGAGAGAGAAGTAGAAGAGTACTTGTTGGTCATGTCCAAAGTGTAATATTATTGTATTCCACTTATTGTAGGAAGAAATGTGGTTTAGTAGCTAATTATACAGAGTACCCAGCTCTTATAGGTTAAACTGCTTTGAATTCAAATTCGTTGATAAGGGCAGAGCCTGAGCTGGCTTAAAAGGCTGAATTAAACCAGGCATATGCGTCTGCTACTCAAGTCAATCGATAGATTCCAGACAAGACAACAGACCAGAGTGTTTTCTTCCTTTTTGTTTGTGTTTATTACTCCTGCCCTTGTTGTGTTGATCTGGGATTCGGGTTTTGCATGCCTGAGCTCGAATTGACTGTGTGCATTTGAAGGTTTTAACAAAGTTGCCGAAGAGGTTGAGAGGTTGTTAGTCGTATTTAAAAACAAAATAAAAAACAAACATAAAAAGAAAATTAACCAACCAAGCAATCCAACTCACACTTGTGCGAGCAAAAGCAAACAAAATGTTATTTAGTATTTAAATTGGTCATTTGGCTCAATGGTCAGTTGTTAATGAATACGACAATATAGTGACTAATGGTTTGTGGAACGGAGGAGGTGGTGCTGGTTGGACATAATCCTGCCGAAAGAATACCAATAACCAATTACATCAATTGGTACCCATTACTATTTTGTGTTTCGCCATCATTGTTTTGACACTACTGGTGAATTGCAGGTGGAAACCACAATGTGCAGTCCATAGCTCTTTTGGGCACACTGAATCCATAGTTTTGGGTTATGTTCCCACACGTTGTGTACTGGTTTGCGGTTTTCTGGTTAATTTCAAAGAGAATTTGGTACGCTTTTATATAATTAAATGAATTGATGGAATTGATGGAGCGAATCAATCAGCAGAGCGATTGGAGTGACAAAGAAAAAAATGTACATGCAGATAATTTAGCGCCAGAAGCTGGAGCAAACCATTGCCAGCATTAAGGTGTTCATACTGATATCGGTTCTCAAAAGATGAAAAATTCTGTCAAGCCGACGCACGAGTTCAAATCTGAACATGGAACCTTGACAAAGACCATTAAACAAATTTTCGACTGGAAGAGAGTGATGATGATGACGATTCTTGAGACTTTTTGATTTCACAATAAATAGTAGTTATGATGTGTCATATATTTTAATTGAATAAAACAAACACACAACCTGATGTTTTATTCATTCCGCCCAATTTATCGCACAAATTCAATCTTCATTGGGCCACTCTTTTTCGCGCGCTCATTTGTTACTCCCCTAAGTAAAGAAATGAATGTTTTCATCCGATAGACAGACATAAAGTGACATATGAGGGCGACCTTTTGTTTAACGACGCATCTCATTTAAATACTAATTTTCTAATTTTCAAACCGCTGTCGCAGAGTTAAAAAAAAAAAACGACGATCAGCGGGGAACACAACACGCACCAAAGACCACACCACCACGTCATACTGCCTTGGTATCACAAGACGAGATACCAAAAATTAAGAAAAGAAAACCAATTTGACGAAGCGACCGCTTCATAGATTTATGAGATGCTCTGATTTGGGAGTGAATGTGTGTGTGTGTGTGTGTGCATGTCTCGCGTCGTGGGATAAGATACAAGTTTCTCTCCGATATAACAAGACATGCGATCGACAACGTCTACGCCGAAGACACAAAAAAAATTTAAATAAAACAATATAAAGCTTATCATCGAATTTTGAATTTTTATCAGCGCGCAGTTCGTTGGAATTCCACTGATTATTGCCTAAAAATTGAGAGCACACGCAACAGGCCACAGAAACTGATCTAGATATTAAAGGAGGGGCTCCCAAATGTACACAAATTAAATTCGACTCTGTCTTGGATCGAGTCATTAATTAATCGAATAAGAGGTGCGATTGATTTGTTATTTGCTGGCAGTTTTATTGCTTTTATTGTAATGCGCAACCACTTTAATTGGGTTAGCAAATTTAGGTAGAGTGTCGATACTTTTTCATTAAAATAACGAGGATCATGGCATAAACTTGATCAAGGTGACCCGTTTTAGCTTCCGAATTTAAGGATGAGCTTCGGATATCACCATTTTAGCATTTTGTTCGAGATATGACACGATATTCTAAGCAATTTCTTAGATCCTTCACGGATGGCTTAGGATTTTTTTTTCAAACCAATTGTCATTAACAAACCAACATTAATTAGATAAAAATCGAAAAAGAAAACATGGGCAAAAGATAAAAAGAAAATACTTAAATGGATGTTTTTTTTAAGTTTCCTTCAAAATTAATCTGTTCATAACAAAACCCACAATAAGAAAAAGACAAAAAAATAATGTTGCAGAAAGATATAGTTAGGTATATCATATCTCTGAAATGTAAAATGCGTGGTAACAAACCTTTTGTACGAAATATATGTATGTACATATGTATATCAATCTAAAATACTTAAATTCCTCTTCTGCCCCGACACGAAGTTGGAAGCATATGGAGTGTCCTCCAAGAATAATCACCAACAGCAGCGACGACATAAAAATAAACAGGGATGTGAAATTTGAGACTGCGAACAATACAACACAGAGAAAAAGGTACATATAGACATACATATATGTACATACATACATATCTACCCACATACATAAATTGAGATTTATGCATAAAAACAACGATCCACAACAAAAGATACAGAAGCCACACGAACAGAGAACAAATGCGAGAGGAATGAAGTAAGAGATGCCTAATCTACAATTATCCACTTATCCACTTAGTGAGGGAGGGAGTTCAATATTGGGGATTGTGTTTATGCACCTGGCCAAATATTGGTAGCGCTTGGCGCCCAATGTTAAGTGATTTTACTTTTTTTCGAGTCACATTCTTTGGTGGTTTTTTTTTTGTGTGGCGTGGTACTGAATCACTTGAAGACCTCCAAGAAATTAGTCGCTTGATGGGCGCCTTTGGGTCGATTTAACACAGTGAATATGTTATCGTTAGTAAATTTATTAACATGCCTGTCTCCCCCCGCGTAAATGACAATTAACGACTCCCGCGAAATGACATGTACGAGCTGAAGAAAAAAGAAGCTGAACGCCAAGTCCAAAACACATTGTTATCTGTCTTGTATCAGAGTCTGACGATTTTTTTCGATTTCACTCTGATACATCTCCAAGATGACGAATTTCATGATTCTGGTGCTGTCGTTCAGCAGCCATCGCCTAAGGACAATTTTCTTTGTCAAGAAAACAAAACAAAACAAAAAATAAAATAAAAAAAACACAATATGACGCTATCCTCTCTTTGAAAATGACAGTGGCGCAAGAAAAATGCTCATGTGACACATGTGAGGCACATCTGGTACGCATGTGTCTTTACATCTCATTTACAAAAGTGATACACGCAGCATCCAAACGACAAATCACATCAGAAAAAAAAAATTCAAACAATAAAAATAAAGTACATAATGTCTGTTATTTTGTTTAGCTATGGCGGTAAAATAACGCGGCCTCCTCTCAATATTTTTTGTTGGTTGGTACCACTAACGTCAGTTTATAAGCATACTCTCCTCTTTTGTTATTTCTTCTCGTTGTTATTCCATACTTGAGGGATGCGCCTTCGAATTTAGTAAATGCATTACACTTTAAATTGATGCATGTATGCATGAGAGACTACAGAGATTCTATTTTATGCGCAAATGGTTTGAGTTGTCACACCAAGCCGTTTTGTTATTCTCGTTTACTCTTCGTAATAAAGATGCTTCATGTTCCACTCAGGTTAAGTTCCCCATTTGGAACGCAAAATAACACACTTGTCAGAGACACCTAGTGACACGGCAAAGAGATTTATGTTGGCCAAAGTGCTGTACATTTATGTGCACTAAAAATGCCTTAGACTGTATAAAGATGCCCAAAGATTCAATCAAACCATTGACTATACAGAACATTAAAAATAAATAAATAGTTGGCGCGACAGCTCGGGATGAGCCAAGGCCTAGCTTCTCGCAACCATTCATGCTGTGCGTGTTAAATTTTTCGCATGAATGGAAGGGACCTACAATTTATTGCCGACTCCGAACGGCGAAGTGAGAAGCTCTTTCATGACAGATAATACTCCCGGAGGCTTGTCATTCCCCGACGAGAGGTGGTGCCGCGAAAAATGTTTGGTGTTTTCCTGGCTGGGGCTTGAACCCACGCCGCTCGGTCAGCAGTCCAACGCACTAACCACTGAGCCACGGCGCCCACAGAACATTGATGCATTCTAAACTCATGCACGACCACGAAATAGCCCAGGTTTTTATTGCATACATACATACATACATAAGTGTCTTCTTTTAAGTTGGTCTGGTTAGACCTTACTCATGTTTTAACTGTTTGTGTTAAGTTCACTTGCAAATGGGTATTGAATAGATGCATCTTTTCGATTATTTTCGCGAGAAATTCAGTCTGGAAACGACAGAGCCTCATAATTTTTTTACGACCAATTACTTTCTTCCTTTTCCTGAATAAATAATCAAAAAAAAATCCTAACCTAATTTCTCTACCGAAAAAAAAGATAATAAAAAACCGTTTATGTCAAAATTTAAATAAATTTATTCTCTCTTTTCCGTGCTTTTCCCCAAACAACCAAAATAGACAAAATTAAACAAAGCAAACAACACTATCAACAATAGACGACAATCCTGCCAGCTAGCCCCCTGAGGGAGAGACATGTATGTATGTACATACGTCGAAAGGAGAAAAAGCCGTCCAAGACTCACAAGAGGAAAAAGCTAAATTAATCATTCCATCTTAAATTTAAACAACAACAACAGAAAAAAAACAACAAAAAGAAGATCAGAAATCATACTCGAATAAATTAGGCAAAAATTGAAAAAAGTATCTGAAGATGGGAGTAAATAAGAGAAAAACAAAAGCACACAGCCCATACAACAATTATTAACTGAACGGCAGTGGCGATAAGGGTACTCTACTCCTTAGTGGATCGATGGGGAGAAGATCCATCCCGCGCAACCATGATGATCGCCAACAATTTCCTTTTATCGAATGCGTATTTGTTTTGTTTACGATTTGCTTTGGTTTTTTTTTTTCTGTTTTTGGTTCTTTCCTGTGTGCTACACTCCGTCCCGTCTGTTGAGGAATTATAGAACTTGTGCCGGCGGAGTGTGGAGTGGTGGCATATGAAGGTGTCAGAAAGGGGTGTGTTGCTGGAAAAATGGTTTTTCGGTTATAAATGCTTAGAATGTGTGATTTGTTTCGTATTCGTCGGACACCACACATATTTGTGAAAGAATTGGGGAGATAACTTTTCCGCTGCAAAGCGAGCGGAATTCAAACGTCGAATGATGAAAAACAGATGGAAATGGCTTTTCCGGGGTGGCAGGAAGACGAGCTCGCTCGCGCTAAGAAAATAAAACCACAACAAAAGAGAAAAGAAAAAAAAAATAAAAATAAAAAAAAAACACACACACTACACACATGTGTGTAGTACGAGAATGAAGTGAGATATTCGCTTCAGAAAAAAGTTGTACACACGCTTTTTATTAGTGTCTTCTTTGGTGGGTGGAGGTGGGGGTGGGGGCTGGAAATTTGTGATTTCTTCGCTACTTTTCTGTTCGATCGAAAATTATTTGCTGCTTTGATCCTAATAATTAAGATAAGTCAAAAGGGTAATCGCTTTCGCAAAGAAGATTTGATTGTTTGTACAAAATGTTCCGAAAGTGCTATGAGAATTCATATTTCTTCGGCTGTTTAAGTGTGACTGGAGAAACACACCGCAGATCCGCAAACGGATGGAGAAGTTGTCGAAATAGTGTGCCATGTTAAAAGTGTGCTGTTAAAGGCGAATTGATATTACTGACTATAGACTGCTTTGAGCAACAAATCTGGGAACCAGAGTAAATGCGCTTGAATTGTTTAAGCGAAAACAATATTGTCAACATGAGAAGTGATGAACTTGGTCTCACGGTAACAATGCTCAACATAGCACATGCCTTCTATTTATGAATTAATTGCCTTTAGTCTGCACATATAGCCAACTAAAAAATTTGGTCCGATGCTAACATTGCCAACTTCTTATATTACTCAAACAATTGCCTTTGATATGCTTGTGTGGGCAACTTTGAACGCGTTGTAGGTGTCAGTATGACAGGACTGACTAAGACTCAAGCTAGACGCCAACCCGCTTAAATTACCGAAGTAAAGAATCAGAAAGGTGTATTCTTCAGGCATTGCTAAACTGCTCCACATGGTAGTATTCCTGATCCGAAACCACGTTTTAGTAAACATGATGTGAAGTTTTAGACCTTTCAAACTGCACAAAGTAATACACCCACCGATGCGCGCATTAATTCCTGTTGTATCTCTCAGTGTTTACGATGAAAAAAAAAATACTGATGCATCCCAAACGGCTATATATAGAATCCAAATTCGATCCCAAACACATGGCGCTCATATAACAAATGAAACACAAAGCACATAACACACATTGACACTCATTACGGGGGATAAATAAATCAGTTTATGATCCTCGTCCTCGATTGATCTTTCCCACTCGGGCCAGAGGGCGACACATCGCATCGGTCGGGGGTTTCATCTAACAAGGAGATTATGCAAAAGGACAAACCAACCATTGTTGTTGCAATCTACAATATACTACAGTGTGTGCGTGGACCTCTGTGGATAATTGTCATCGTGTGATATATTTGGCTAAGCCAGACGGAAAAAAACTCCACACACAATACTCTCGATTGTTTGAGCAATCGAAAAAAACCAATCAAGCAAGAACAAAAAAAAAACACAAACGAAGATCATGAAAAGTATCTCAATTCAGTTCTCGTTTCTCTATTAATCAAAAGCCAGAAAGGAACTGTTTGGTTTTATAAGCAGCAGCAACAGAGGAGTTTTATACACAAAAGATACTGGAAAATAGTCTGTTTCTTCTTCGTTTTTTTTTTCGTTGGTGAACGTTTGATGAATGATGAGTGAACATTACCAAAGTGCATTCAATTAGCTCCCTACAGTGTTGCATGAAAGTATATCTCACATGTGCTTCTTATCTTTGCTACGGCAATTCCCCCATTTGAGATTCAGGGCCGATCTGGTCGTGTCTTTCAACAGTAAATACAATAAATGCACTTTTGGCGGGGGAGCGGTACCAGCGGCATATACATAATACTATCTCAGCCGCACGCACATTTGTGTGAAAAAAGCGCCCGCTGTCACTCCTTCCACTAGTAGTTGGATCATGACGATAATGATGATGATGATCATGATCCGTTGTACACGAGTACTGTTAATTAAGTGCAGCGGTAGCTGCACACTGAACCACCATCAGCATCAGTCAGTCAGTGCCGAAGATATAGTGTTTGTTTTGCTTTGGCTGTTCATTATGTTTGAATATTTATTTTTTTGTAGTTTACATGATTTTTCTCCTCTTCTGTTCTGTTTGAGTTTCGGAGAATTATCACGAAGCTGTAAAAGCTGACAAGTGTAAAGTGGATTAAAATAATGCAAAGAATAATCGGAGAAGGGTGAATCGGACTTCACCTTTTTGATGACGTAGTCAGACGTCAGAGACCACGAATAACGCTTGCTTGAACTTATATGTAGACTGATCAAGCCTAAGCCTATACTGATAGATACAGCAAACAGCATTGACTATAGTTGAAAATTTCCAGCCCAGTTCTGAGATCGTACACCTCCATATTGGTGATCTAATGAGTCCAATCGGGAGAAGGCTTGAAGCTCTTGAAAACTGATTAAGCTGATGTCGACTCTACTGCAAAACGTATACCACTGACAGTAGAATGTCATGGCTTGAAGAGTTAATTGAGCTGATAATGATTATGGCCTCAGGAGATTTGAAAAAAAAAACGTGAAATATAGCAATGCCCCCAGCTAGTCTGGACACCACCCTCGGACGCCATTGAAACCTAGAGTTTCGAACCACTGCACCTGATTCGCGCTGTGGGCATCCAAAAAAAAATTATAGGTTAGCAGGACAACAATGAACTGAAAAGAAGGAAATAAAGCTAGGAGTATCCTTTTCTTTACCGACTCTTTCAGAATAGAGTGCCTGCTCGGCTCGCCTGGAGGTAAAACAGAATACGGAGTAAAAACAAATACAGAATCCACTAAAGCTGCTAGAGGTAGCACCTTTTTTGTCACAACTGTGCCTAATAACACTAACTTCACAAACACACACATGCACACCACGTTCCTGTTATGTGAGCCGGCTCAAGGATTAAATTTTGATTTGCAAATTGCATTCCAACGCAGAACACACACATTGTAACTGGTCAAATGCTTTGTCATCCTCGCTAGTAGATACAAAACCTGACACACGGCGCAGACCTTTCTTGCGAAACCCCCGCACGCTATCAAATAACCAGAAACGAGTTGGGAAAAATGTAAAAATAACTACGAGGAGGAAAATCAAATCATCTAATTTACGCATGCATAAAATAAAGGATAAAATTAAATAGCACTTTGCAATTGGGTTCTCCGTTCTGCCCGTTCCTTTCATTTTTGGCCTGAACTTTGCTGCGCTGCGCTGGTGCTGCTGCTACTGCCGCCCTTCCTTTTTTTTGTAAGCCAACCGCCAGAGATCACACACAATCTCGTGTGCATGTGTCGTAAATTTTGATTTTATTAACTCTCGAGTTTGTTTTGTTGTTGCTGGTGGTGCGTTGTTTTGGATTTTCCACCGATTTCCATTAATCCGTCCGCAAGCGTAACCAGTTTTTGCCATTAGGCACCTGTTACATTGTGTGTGTCTCTCCCCGGCATATGACATGGCAGTCAGCGTATGTTACGCATACCGTCACAATCGGGGCTGCTATTCTATATAGAGTTAGGCAGCAGGTCGATGCGTGTCACTCAATAGGAAATGTGCGAATAAGGAGGGATATCAAATTCAAAACAAAAATACAAAAAACCGCGCTGCGAAAAAAATGAGACTAGAAATTCAAGAAAAAAAAAAAAGAAACACCTTGCGATACAGCCGACAGACAGATTACATACAATACACACACGTATGTACGTATCCATGCAGTATGTTGCTCGCGAGTGTTTTTCTTTGCTTCCTTGTCGCAGGTTGCTCATGCCCCCCGTTGTTGTTGTTGTTTTTTCCCTTTTCTCGTTGTTTTGTTGCGAAATGAGAACGCAAATCATAGTTTTTAAGAGCTTTACGCAATCGTTACAAGTTGAATATCCTGATTTTTAAATTTGCTTGTGTGTGTGTGTGTATCTTCGCGCATTCACTCGTATTCGCATTGGCATTAGTTTGCTGCGGAGCAGGTTGTGTGTTGTGTCCGGCTTATGTTGAAAATATTATTTAGCACGAACTGATTCAAGCCGAAGTGATGAGAAAAAAAAATGCAAAAAAAAATTACATCGTGAATATCATGTTCACGGAACCTTTTGATGTGTCTAGGGATAGCTGACGTACATATTTCCGCCATTGTCAATGTATGTAATTGGGAGCTGTTCGGTGCGGGGGGAAAGACTCCTTGACAAGTAGTTCTAATGTTGAAGACAGGGTTTATATAGGATAGGTCCGTTGGGTGGAAAAGTGGAAAAGACTGAATTCGATGATTGGAAGGTTGCAATAGATACCAGCAACCCGGCTAAAATGAATAACCAGTGATAGGTGATTTTTGCGAAAAAAAAAGAATAAAGTTTAGACCGTTTCCTTTCCAATTGTATCTCACACGAATGTAAACAACAAATAGGCAGTCATCAATCTTGCTTTCTCTGGGTATCACAACCACTAATCGAATCAGATCGTTTCGTATGGAAGAGGAAATATTTCTGTGCGCGCGGAATTCCTCACATTCCCCTCGTTTTTCTCTCTTTCTCTCCCTTTTATATGCCTTTTGCTACTTTTGTCTTTGGAAAGACTATCATCATCGATGGTGCGCATACACATATTTCCGTTCCCAAGCAACTAGCCGTCATCGTTCACATCTTCGTAGTCAATCCCCTAGCGGCGCCCTTTCCTTTTGGGGTCAGCAGACATTATGCAATCCCCGTACAATAAGAACCAAAACAGAAAAAAGAAATGGAAAATGAAAAAAGAAACAGTGTACACAGGGATTGATTGCTTTGCAACAAGACACAGCACTGTGCATAGACACACTACACAACAGAAGGAGCACCAGTGTAACACCATATACTATGTGTGACGCATTCATCCTAAAACAAACCATCTACCATCGATGGATCGATGTTGGCGTGCGGTTGGTGTAGATTGCTAGGCTCATCTATTTTTCTCAATGAAAAACAAAGAGAGGGAGGCGATGTTTAGAGACACCACTCCACCTTACACACACACCGATACAGAATCTTCATACATACATGCATGCATATGCACATGTGTATGTATGTTTGCTTTGCTATGATCTTTCTCTGCAGCTATTGTCTTTTCCCGATGGAACATGGCTTATTCTATTCACAATTGATGTATTATGATATCGGGACATTTTTAATTCAAACATTGCAAAGAATCTGAAAGATGCACAGAATTGAAATATTCTTCACTCTCTAGCCTCCACTGCTTAAATTGACACCTTCCTTGCCTTACGTTTAAGTAGATTTATTCAATTTATGTAGGTACCTCTTAAACTATGTAAACAAGTCAAAAGGAGCACACAATGCTCTAGCATCTGCATCTGCTGCGTGTACCCAAAGACAATTGTCATTTACATCTTTTTTGCACACGCACACATGGGTATGGCAGAGTTAAACTACCGGTTACCCAGCTTTTGATTTGAGAATACCCTCCTCAGGTGCATTTCTCTCTTTAATTTCGTTCACTGATCGACTGATCGAGTAAAAGATATACAAGCGTGTACACTCTGACGGCTCGAGTACAGTTATCACCGGAAGCTCTAGATTCTACTTAAGTTTGTTTGTGACTGCGACTGCAAATACAATAGCGATCGTTTGTACGCATACAATTTGAGAATATTCATAACGATCATCGTCATGAACAATAAAAAAAAAACCGACTGTCTATCACTTTCATTGTCCAAAAGTTTTTTTCATTCTCCTTGTTCAGTGGAATGCCTTCATTCATCCATTGACAATGATGTTTTGTCTTTTCGTCGTCGTCGTTGACGTTGTATTGTTTTTGTTGTTCACAGACTTCTTCTATGTCGACAAAACAAGATGCCGCAACGCTGAAATGAGAAGATGATGAAGCTGGCGCGATGCAAACGATCGCAAAACATATGCAACGTTTTCGTCGATCGTCGTCATACCGCCGAGGCGATAGAGATTCCGAATGAAGTATAGTATGTATTTCAAAAAGAACAAAAGAACTTTTATGCGATTATTTATTGTTTTGTGTGTTTCTTCGTGTTTTGTTTTCGTTTTAACAGCTTTTTTTTGCAAATACAAGTGTTCGTTTGTATCTGTAGATCTGTGTAATATTAGATTGATAAATGAAGCTCGCTCGATTGCTCGATCATTAAAAAAGTGGCTTTGTTCAATTTTATTTTCGATTCCACTGTACTCATGTGGAGGCCATTCTTTGGAAGGCCAGTCTTCAGCTTTAATCTGAATTCCCTAAAAATGGATCGTAAACTATCTCTGTACAGTGCAAATCGGCCATAAAGATTCAGATATAGGTACTGATGAACAGAATACAACAATCCAGTTCCAAAGTCTCGTCAGAATAGCAGAATTTACAAGATCCTCCACTTCAACGTCGTTATAACTGATTTCTACTATAATAAAACTCAAACCTCGCCAAAGAATGGCCCTCTCTCGCGCTCTGTAGATAACACCATAAGGGTTTTCATAACTCCTTGAGCGCGTGTGAATCAAAAAGAAACCTTCTGTAGATCAGCTCATTAAACAGTTACCCCAAACTAGTTTTTTATACAGACAGTCACGTTCCATTTCAAAACACGCATCATGATTTTTATTAATTTTTAAAAACAAACATTTAAATCATAAATAATCTCAATAAAAAACTAAAAGAAAATCAAAGAGTGACGGCAACAACACCAGGTGGTAAGAGAGTAAGTGATAGGTAGTATTAGACGGTAATATTATTAAGGAGTATGTACTTATCCAACCTGCTAAACCAGGAGAGGGCAAAAAACTCCGTTTGCATTACACAGCGTACGTACTCAGGTGAGCTGGCGCAGAATTTTTCAGTACTTCTGACATCCGCACATCCCCTTTTGATGCGCAGAGCCCAGCTTTACGCAATTTTGTGGCCTACACATGGGCCGATCGGATCTATTAAACCAGAGAGACAGGTACGCGTTAAATTTTGAACACAATAACGATGCATCCGTGTTCGATAGGTAGAAGTAAATATTTTCGGAGAAATCTCTATTCGAAAAAAAAAAAAATGCGTAAACAAAACTTTTTCTAGCTCATCATATTTTTTCCTCATCCGCACGCACGTATACACATCCTGTCTGGCGAAGCCGAAAGAAGAAAGCATTGACATGTTACTCGTGTGGTTAATAATCCATTCGCCAAGAAGTTCCAGTTCCAGGGAAATGATTTACTTCCATTCCCCATTACTCGTTCGACTAAGGAGAGAAGTAAGTAGACTTAGATTCTGATCTCACACGGCTGATCATCCGCCGCACATGCAATAGTTTTCAGTTCGAGCACAAGAGTAGGTAAAACCCAACACTTTTTGTTTTGTTTGGCTTTGCTCCGGTTTTGCGTTGAGTATCTTTCACATATAAGAATCGCACCTTGCTGATGGACTTAACAATTGACTTAAGGAGCCTGGTTTCCACCTCCTCCTCCTTTAGTTGCTGCTGTTGTTGCTTTTTTCACCGTTCTTGTGCATATTGGAGATACCTTTCCTATTCGCATATGGCATAACTACATTGTGTGTGCAATGTGCAGTCCAGTGCAGTGTGGATAGACGAATGCGGTGAACACATCTCGTCGGTCGTCGTCGTTTTCGCTGTCGTTTCGTCCGTCTATATTTGTGCACGTTGTGCTATAAAAGAACACACTACCGAGCGCGCATACATGCAACAAAAAGCAGAAAGAAAGAAAGACATTTGAAAAGCTGCATAGCAAGCCTACAAGTGATTACATCGAATAAAGAGAAGAATGACAGGTTTTTATCCAGTTTCGCACAAGATAATGCTTGCTTGATGTTGTTATTATTAGTCGTACTTCTTTTATGTGTGTTTTTCTTTTTTTTTTTATATGAATCTACATACATTACTTGGCGTCCGGCATTTTGGCCACTGGCCGTAGCAGATAAACACAGGTAGACAGCGATTTAAGAGGACAATTTCAAATATCTACACATGTGTAATAGAACGAAATTATCTTTTTTTCTGATTTAGTTTGGTTTTTGGGGTCTCGATGCGACTCAAGGGAGGAGAACAACCTTCCACCACACTGTCTGAGAAAAGTCTGTTACACTTAGCCTGGCCGCAAATTCGAATGCTATTCGAATGAAACCACCTGTTTCTCGCGACTAATCAACTGTAACAAAATATGTCTACGACCCACGTAGGTAGATGGGTAGGTAGGTGATAAACGTAACCACAATTTCAGTTCCTTTTTTTTTTTTTTTTTTGTGTTTATCTACTTAAGATAAATCGGTACGATGGTAGCAAATAAGCAAACAAAATCTGTAAACGGAAAGTAAAGTTTTCAAGCAATGGTCGGTCTAACACACCATAATCACCAGCGCTACACCGCCAGTGAGTGTCGTATAGTACGCCCGTTCCCAGCCATATGTATCTACTCTGTGTGTACTAGGCTTTGTAAATTCGTACTCGATGTGCTTCTCTATTTGCTTCCATATTATGTTGTGTGTGTCCACACACAATGGGAAGACAAGAACACTTACTTAAAGGGCGTACTTTCCACGAAGGAGTCTCTTCCTCTCTCTCTCCGAACGTGTCAGTGTTTACATTATGGAAAAACAAAAACACAAAGTCCGAGACAAATTTTAAGTTCGATTTGTATCTTGATTTCGATTCCTTCTCAGTTAGAGATTCGAAATTGCTTAAGTAAATTTTGGGATGAGCTGGGCCTCTGCTCATAACCCCCTAGTTAAGCTTACGAAGAAACAAAGAAGCTATTATTGAAAAAATGTTTTCTTTTTTCTTCTTATTTATGTTTGCCTTTGGGCCAGGGCGGGGAACAGCATCTTCAAGTGAGAGGCGAAAATACATACATATGTACATATAGACGTGTTCTGTGTTTGCTCAATCAATGGATCATCGTTTGTTATGCGTTCTTTTTTAAACGACTATAGACACAGAATGGAAAAAAATGTCAAATGTTTTCTGTGAATATTTTATCAATTCTTTTGTCTTTAGCAGTTGGATGGATATACTTCTGGGGGCTAAGTGCGGAGAAGGGGCGAGGTTTAACACTGTTAACATGAAACCACCTGGTTTGACCGAATAAATAGTGTGTCAGCTTATTCATTTCCACTCGCGAGGGAGAACAAAAGAATGGCAAAAATATCTTGCTCACTGTCACAAGTTCAGTGATTAGTGCCTTTGGACTACAGGTTCGAATATGTATTAACAAAACAAATGTCCGAAATGTATAATTTATCACAAGAAGCTGCCTGAAAACATATAACACGCACAATGCGAATGATTGGTTTTCTCTGAACTATCGAGCCGAATTTTATGTAGACATTTTCAAATGTTGCTTCACCTGAATCCTTACAAGTGAAAATATATCTTCTACGTACAACTATGATGAGATCGAGATCTTCTATATAATTTTGCATGTCTAACAAGTAATGTGACATACTTTACCACTGAAAACACCGGTGGATAAAAAAAAAAGTTAAAAATTGAGTATTCGACGTGGTAACTCGTCATAATAAATTTTATTCGCATGCAAGAGAATTTTGATCGCATCATTTTCTCACGCTTATTGTAGTAATGTTACTATTTGCCATTACCCCTTACCCATGGACTTATCGCAGCAATAGTAAGAGGAAGTATACTATGTGAGGAAAACAACTACCCTTGTGTTGCTTTAACATTATTCACTATTCCATTATTTATACTGCATTATGTTTTCGATTTTTTTTTTTTTTGCGCAAATAAACTTCAGACAGTGACACCAGAGAGCGCAAGAAGTATAAAAAAAAAAACAGTCATATAACCCGCAACAGGTACAAAGTTGCATCATGTTGCGCGGCCGGTTGGTTACCATATGCAGCAACATCAACTCTACTCTAACAGAGGAGCAGCGCACACAAACCCGCCTAATAGAAATTAAATCTCTTGACTATATAGTACGAGCGACTACGACGACAGTGTACAGTGAAACTACTACTAGAGATATTAATAATGACAATCAGTAAATATGACGAAGTAAACCAGTTGGTACACACTGCAGATAAATTTTCAATATTTTTTCTCTCGTTTTTTTGTGAAAAATTTCAGTGATTATCGGCTTCTCACTAGACATTATGTAATTTACTGGTGTACACTTGTTGTGTCGATGATTGGGCAACATGGAGAAATAAAAAGAGTTGTTTTGGTGTCTACTAAGACGCGATGTATGTATGTATCTCCTACTCCGTCGTCAGTCGATAAATATGTATAGACGCAATATGTTTCTACGCATTGAAATCGATATTTGATTGCTTATTAGAGAGCACACTCTGCGTAGAGGGCGGTATGAAAACGAAAGAGGTTAGACATAACACAGGTTGAACTGGCTTCTGGTTGGGCCACTCTAATTCATCCGAAAAAAAAACACTCTCGGGCGTAGAAGTCAAGTGGATGCAGGAAGGCAGTTGTATGAATCAGGTTTTCCGTCACAAATTTTTGATGGTGGGAAAAGTCGTTTCTCTCATCTGGACTTTGCCAAACTCATTGCAATTAAACTAAAAACAAAATAGTTTGACGTCAAAGTAGCTCAAAAAAAAAAAACGAGTGTTCTGCAATCTTATTTTTTACATCAATCAATTTGTCAAATGCTAGACGGAAGTCGTCAAAAAAAGCCAATAACACGTTTCCTCAGGCAGACCAGTATACTATGTCGCGGCACACCTGCTGACTTCATTACTGTATTATCATAAATTCAGGGCTTGACTTTGTTTTCCAAAGTGTAACTAACAAGCAAAGAAATTAGCATTTTGATTAAAAAAAAACATTCTTCAAATAAGCATATCTTCCTTGATTGTAGCCGGCTCACGTTAAAATGTTTCTTCTTAAGCTCGGAAGACTACCGCCGACTGTTCCACCTACAATTTGTTCCCGTACAATTTCACTGTCAAAATTCGTACCTTAATCGTAACGGCCACGATAAGTCTATATACACATGCAAGTGTATCTGCCTAAGATCGGAAATAAGAATAGACGTACCTAAACTATAAGATGACTGAACTAAGCCATTGTATGATAGGCTCATGGCGATCAAAGCGCAGCAAAACTAGAAGAAAGTTGAGAGTTCAACTTCAATAGCCGAGTACTAACATAAAAAAGAAATTTTCTAAACTATTTCACGGAAAGGAATGAAGTATTAGACGATGGGTGTCACTGTCTTCCCTCGTTATAACATACATAGATAGTTTCTTCACCGCGCCGCAGAGGTTCACTCCGATTGATTTGCGTATCCTTCTTTGTTGGTTGCTTTTCAGTTAAAATCAGTTTTTTTGTTTTTTTCTATTTATTTATCGCCTTCAGATAGATATATTAAGAGCGCATTGAGCACACATACCTAGTCTCAGTATCCAATTACCATCCATGAACAAATCCTTTTTTTCCACCGTCACTGTTGGCCAAATGAATTTTAAGCTCCGCATCTATGAATATGTATCAACTCAACAGACATCTCTCTCTCTCTCTCTCTCATTCTCTGTTTGTAAATAAACATGTATACAGAAGAAGTTGCTTAGCTGCAATCTATACATATTTCGTTTGTTGCGTTCCTCTCAATAAAAAAAAAGATTGGTTACATTGAGATGAAGGAAAAGAATGAAGATGGGAACCAGATGAGAACCATCACACCACACAACACACCAGTGGGGGGGACAACGAACAAAAATTGTAAGAAGAAAACAAGGGGCAGGAAGAATCCCATCTACAGGTTGTAAGATACCTTGCAAATGTGCAATGTGAGGCACTGTGATGCGTTGTGATGTGTAATGTGCCTCACTGTCTCACAGTTTAAATGTTGTTTTGTTTTGATTGTGCTTTCGTTCGCATGCCAAACGATCGTATTCCGTACCCGTTGTCTTGTTTCACTTTGAAAAATTTTTTTTTTTTGTCATTCGATTATTAAAACCCAACTCGATCGAGAGGCAGATATGGGAGAACAAAACAGAAACTGAACTGAATTAAAATGACAAAGAATCATAGGCATAGTCAATTGCGGCTTATAGGTTTGAATCCGGTGACGATTTCGTCGATTAACAAAAATTCCGTCGATTAAAGCAAAATTCCCTTTATTGCCGCAAGAGTTAGATGAAAGTATGAGTGTTGTCTGCTGTAGCTTATCTGCTCTTGTTGTGTTTTGTTTTTTTTCGGGTTCGGAAGCACTTCCCTGGAGCACTCAGACGCAACTTGTCCATTGTAGGTACTACGTTCAGTTCGACCTTCGGTAAAAGCCGAGAAGGCGTTTTAATGATGAGCAACTTACGGTATCAGTACCGAAAATCTTCCACCTGATGCCTATAAGATGCTCGGCAAAAGCGAAATGTCGCGTCAAAACGTCCATAAGTTGTCTACAGTTTTTTCTACTGAGTGGCAGCAAGAATGCCGCTGATTTCTTGTAGACTTTTGGAAGCATTCGTTAAGTCTGTCTGCGTCGTAGAGAGCCGTGTCACGCAAAATTATGTTTGAAGGAAAGGAAAATCGTAAATAGAGGCCCTGACCGCATACGCGGGAAAATCCAACGCAGGTTCAGGTCCTGAGAAATCATCCTCTGAGCCTTTTCAAGTATAGTCTCATTCGAGATCTCATTTCTTGAGATCCTAGGACTCAGACAAGATTCAAAAAATTCAGAGAATTCTTGCATTCCCGAACTATTTTGGAAAATGGGTAAAGGATTGAGAGCAAAGTTGAGATGCTCCAATCACTTCACCTACTCTTAACAATACAATCCGTGGGCATAAGGATAGCAAAAGTCTCTGGTGGGAAACAAAGGCATGCTTGCCTAACGAGTAGTGCAGTCTAGTGTTGAATCCCTTTGAATGTGCTTTTAAACGATTCGCCTTCGTCTCTCCCCTAATTTCCCTAATGCCCGTGATCTCGTTTAAGGGTAGTCATAACCCCTTTAGCGCGCGTAGATTATAAAAAAATTTGACCAAAGGAAATATTTTGTGTATTCGCATGGCTTTCCGCATTTGAGTGGAAAAAACAAATAAGCTTTGCTGCCTATCCAATTTAAACATTTTTATTCTTTTTATCAGTCGATGAAACTGTGACTTTGTTTTTATTACTTTCGTTGTCCGTCTCGTATTCACCATCCAGAGGGTAGCCACAAGAGACAAAGAGCAAACTTATCACCTAATCCTTTCAATGCGATCCAACCAACAAGCTAACGTGATGAGCAGCACAACTTTGTTCATTTGTGTGTTTTTTTTTTTTTTTTGCGGGCTTGTTAATTGTTTATTTATTTTTATCTGGTGGCTGTGTCGATGTTTGTTCACTTCATCTTCCCCTTTCTGCAGCAGGATATTGCTCCTTTGTATACATTGATACATGCGGCTACATTGGTGATGACAAGGTGTATATTTTTTTCGAACTGTGTATGAAGCATCATGAGGTGGCTATTAACTGGCAAGGACTTGTAGTTGAATACATTTCAAAGCCTGGCAGCAATGGGGAGGGAAACTCCATCGCTTGATGAAGCGCAAATAAAACACAGTCACTATATTTCGGGAGTGGATCAATAGGCAACGAAAAGCATTGGGATTATTATTTCTATAATTTTCAAGTCTAACTAAGGTCCAAACACATTGTTATATGAAAGAAATTTAAGTTTACGAAAATTTAAATTTAAGAAAATACATACATACATTGTACTACATCACATGTAAAATAAAATTTAAAAGATTTACATCTTACCAGCGTTTGCCAATAGATTTACCTGTAAAAGAGTAAAACGAATTCGATTAGATTCAAATTTACCAACAAAATAATGATTCACTGTAAGAGAAACAAAAATGGGGCAAAACAAAAAAAAACAAAAGAACAAAGTTCAACAGTCTTTAGTTATGTCATTTACACTTTATTCATTTTTACCTGATGCAGAAAGAACACAAGACAAAACCAAACAATCCACCAACCAATGTAAAAGAGACAGTCCGGAACACACACAAACGTACGGAAGCACAAGGTAGAAAACAAAACAAGAAAAAGTGCAAAAATCAAAACCAAAACCAAAAAAAAAAAAACAAGTATAAATGGATTTTTATCAAATGACTGTTTTTAATAAGTCCATAAATTATATGCGCATTCTTCTGTACATGTACTACGCTCGTCCACTCACACATCGATCGACATCGGAGGGATACACACATTCTGCGCGCAATGATATTGCAAGCGTGAAAAATGAAAAGAATGGACAACGGCAGTCCATCGGAGTCGACCCAAGTCCAAGGGGGGGGAAAGAAGTAGCGCAAGCACATGGGGAGAAAACGACAAAAATATGCACAAGAATTAGGTAGACCTCTGGCTGAGTGCATCATCATCATCTGGAAGGCAGAACAAGGCGCAGGAGGAATATTGAAAATGACCATCATCTCCATTTGGCCGAAAAGGATACTAATATCGAATGTTATTTGCATGTACAGATTTGTGGTGGAACTTGTGTGTAGTGTATGTTTCACTGATGGAAAGCAAAAGAAAAAAAAAACGTGTAGGTCTTCGAAGGACATACCTAATCCTATCATTTTGTTGATTTGATTGTAGTAATCCTATGCATTAGCTTTCTGATTACCTAGAAGTTTGGCTATAAATCTACGAACAGCATTCCATCGAACAGTCAATAAAAACCATCTCAGTGAACGCCCTTAATTTGGGGGAGGAGAGGGTGCTGATATCGTCGATATCAGACGTAGAAAGTTCCCATAAATGCCAAAAAGGGGCCAGTTGAACTCAGACTTGCAAGTGCTGTGCTTGGTGTAGCTTTTACAACAAAAATAAAAAAATCATTAAAAACGCACAGTAATAAAGAACGAAAGGGAAGGGGAAGAAAGAGGAGCAGCAAGGTAGTAAACCATAAGACGAGTAAGAAATGTCAAAACGTCGCATCATTAAAATCGATCGCTAAGTGTACCCCGAGAAGAAGTATCTATCTGCTCGTATCTAATATTTTCCCGGTTTGTATTTCCCGGTTTGTATTAAAATATACTGTACCACACTCTTCTGGGTGCTAGCTGGCATGCATACCCTGACACAAGAGTGTGCAGTGTGGTTTTTGTTTGCCTGTGTTGTACGCCTTTAGCAACTTCAAACGACACCGGCAGACAGACAGTCGATCGAAGAGCAACACCATTAGGTGCATGCGTCTGCTGCACACTGTGCAGTTGCTGCCACAATTGTTGGTCGTGATGCTGGTACTGGTGGTGATAGTGCTGGTTCCTGTTTGATTTTATTTTTTATATATTTTTATTTTTTGTTTCCTTTTTTGTTTTGTTTTAGCGTGCTTCCTTGCACAGGGAGTTATTATTGTAAAGTATTATGCGACAGCATGCGCTGGATTATATCATAATCAGATCACTCAGGCACTCGTTCACTTTTTTGTGTGCATCAGTCGGGGTATTTTATTTCATTCTGAAATGCGGCGCTCACCTCGACGCAAGTGGTTGGACGGGGCAGTGTGATACCACTCTGTGAGTAAATGCAATACGATATAATCTTCATTTGTTTTGATTGATTTTGGCGAATGGCTTTTGTTTTCTTAATTGCAACACCAAATGGTTTTCAGCTTTTTTTAGCCCTGATTCATAGGCAGGTGTTGTAATTTCTGTCGTAATTTCAATTGGTCGGTGTTGAGTGACATAAAAACTTGGGATTAGCTGTTTTAGCAATATAAAAAAGCAATGAACTCCGATGACATTGCTCTGATCACAGTAAACAATGGTACTCAGGAAGAGGACATATTGACGGAGACAGATAGTAACACCCAACGTCCATTGAAATCATTTTTGGATCGTTTAGGAATTAAATTTTAAAGAAATCCTTTCAATGTTGTGCGACTTAATAAATACAACACAAACAGCACAAATACTTACTGGCCCGCTGCATTGGGAGAAACAAAGTGATTCGAACAGAACACATTTGCATAAGGATTTCGCTGGAAACTATGCGTAGATTCTGAATCAGCGTTTACTTAATAACAAAAACTAGTTACAATGTGTCAGCTACAGACCACAACACCTATTTTCAATCGTATATTCATTTTATATTAGTAGACCTGATAACAATTATCAATGCAATGAACAATCTCTATTCCAGCCAATAGTGTCTGATTTCTCCGTTACATGATCTCCGCCTTACAAGATTATGAAATAATGTACAACTAAAAATAAATACAGAAACAAGAAAAATCCCAATCCAAAGTCGTATTTTCCAATATTTTAGTGGTGTTTGAGGGGAAAATGTCGGTATAACTACTCTTAGCACTTATGCAAGTCATAGATACGCGGATAAAATAATAAAATTAAAATCTGAATAAACGCAACAAAACGATCAAGTGCTTGAATTGGCAGAAATCAAACTATGCAACCCAGCCACAACCAATAAATTATTATCTCTTCTAATTACACATGTGAATCAATATTTTTGTTTACTAATGGCAGTATGCATGTACATACATACTACTTAAGCCTCCTGGCAATAGATACTCTTAAGGCTCCCACCACAATCATAGATTTTTTTTCCTCGTGAAAAATGCAAATTTGTATGCAACTGCGCGACGATATTTTCCCTACATGAAATTTTTGTTACAAAATACAAATCAGGCGAATAAAGTAAATGGTTTAAAAAAAAAAATAAACTATTAATGGCATTCGAAAGGGGAGGAAGAGTCGATGGACACGATGCAATTTCTTGTGGTTTTTTTTCTTTGTGGAAAAAATTCTCAAACAGGTACTGAAATCTGCTTCTGTGTCCGAGAGTGTTTTCTCTGTTTTTTTTTTTGTTTTTTTCTGTCGTAATTTTTAGCAGGATTTAATTAGATTAAGATGGTGACAAGTTTTTGGAGTGAAAACTGTTGGCAAATGAGGTATTTTTTTTTTTTTTTTGTTAGTCGTTCATTTAAACATGTTCAACTGGTGGTGGTGCTTGAAATTCTTGACCAAAGTAAGTGAACTACAATATATTTTCAAATGGTAATATGCACGGGTGTGCTCAGTGAAATTGTTCGAAGCAAATGCAAGTTTTCAACAACAAAAAAATCGAATAGAAGAGATAATTACAAGGTAAACAGAATTGGAACGAAGCGCTTCGTGAAAAAAATCATAGGGGATTCACCAGCATTTCTACGGTGTGATAAGGGTTCAAAGGAATTTCACACTGCCTACATTTAGAAATATACTGTTTTCTAGTATCAAGCAAGACTTCACATTTCTTCAATAAAAATAAAGTGAACGCAAATATGGCTTTACAGCGAGAATGCTTACAAAACGCTAGCACAAGAATCGTCGACACGAAAAACCTTGCGAAACTGACGTTTGGACTGAAGAAAATTGCCAAAGGGAGGGTGCCTCAAGAGTGCTTTTCTAAATATGTACTAATGTTAACACTTGCACGAAAAATCTCTCAATCCTTCCTTGTTGATTTTTCTCAGCGTTTCCGGATTTCAAACGCCTCTAAACGTTTCATAGACTCACTTTCTCCAGCTCTCCATATCCCCTCCGCACGTTTTCAAACGCCGAAGAAAATTCACTGAAGTTACACATTTTCTTCGTGTCACAAAAATTTAGCGAGAAAATACATTCAATTCAATATCGATGTCATCGCACTTTCTGGCTTTGAAAAATCAGTTTTCTCTCTGGAAATTCATGTAGACACTTGTTCTTAGGCGGTTACATACACTCATACAGGTAAAAAGGAGTAATTTTTTTTGAAGAACGACAAATGCAGGTTAAAAATGAATATTTTCCAAGCAAAAAAAAATGTTTTCGGCAGCTGTGCCCGAAATATCTCTACTTGTGTTTAAGTATAAGAAACAAATCTTTCAATCACCTAAAGTATGTACATTAAACCAGTCTTTGTCATAGCTGTTTAAATATTGAAAACGAAATTATTTGAAGTTTCAAAAGTGATTTTGAAGCTACATTTTATTATACAGAGTGCGCCATCTTCGGCGACATGCCGATCATCAACGCCCAAGACGTTCAAATGAACTGGTTGAAGCGGTAAGAGAGAGTGTTGCCGAGAACCCCAATGAGTCTTATATTCACTGGGCTCAGCTGCATTTCCGCCAAAACCATCATTGAGCCATTTTTCTTCAGAGAAGGCGGAACAGTCGATGGGAATCGATTTCGGTGGATGTTGGTTCATTATGTCTGCCCACAAATGTGTGAAAAAGGTCTAGACGGTTACTGGTTTTAACAAGACGGTGCGGCATGCCACACTGCAAATCAAACAATGCAGTTTCTGCAACGAAAATTCCCTGGACGTGTGCTATCAAAAATGGCGATATTAACTGACCATTGAAGAGCTCATACATCGCTATACCCCCCGAGTGATGGAAAACGCAGCAAAAAGGTTGCATTTTGCATTGATCAATAGAGGCGGCCACATGATTGATGTTGTATTCAAAAACTAGTCCAAATAAATTGTAAAGGACCAAATTTAATAAAAATACCTCATATATGGAAATCGGTTTTTGTAACTTAACGCCAATTTGGGTATTTTTGAATAAAATTATTGCAGGATATTTGTGAAATATATGTAGTTATATAATACTATCGAATATTTTCGAAAATTATATATGTACATATGTAGCCCCTTATGGTATGGTATGGTATATGAGGGTGAGCGGAAGGCTCTTCACTTAGGCCTCTGTTGGGCCTGTTGTGTTCCCCTCCTTTAATCGTCGGAACTACAGGATAGATTTGATTTGGGACGTATGTTGGGATGGATCTAGGATAGGTGGAAACAATTATGGAGGTGACACTAGTGTACGAGTGGTCTGGCGAATCTTCCCGTTTCTTTGGTGAAAGCCAGGATGCCGCCGATTCCTTTGTCCTTGAGATGTTTTGGGTCCAGTATCCACATGGATACTGTCGCATTCTCGCTAGGGCTAGGCAGTGGCATAGGAAGTGTTCGAGGTCTTCTTCTTCTTCCTCGCAGTTCTTACATGTCTCTGTTTGTTGAGGTTTATGTGTCCTGTGATGAGTCCCAGTATCAGCCTCAATTATTTTCTGCTTGAACCTAGCGCCTTTCTACTATCTAGCCACTTTGCACGTCGGGAGGTTTGCCCCACGAAAGTGTAGCCCCTTAGGTGGTAATTGAATTTTTCTGACAAATGTACATATGTACTTTCTCCAGATTTCCATCCATTCAGCATGTTTTTAAAAACAAAAACCTTGACTTGACATTTCTTTTTTTTAAGTCAGTTTTCCGATGTAAATCTCTCTAGAAAATGCATGCGTGTTAATTGAAAAAAATAAATAGAATTGGAGTCATGTTTCAGTGCGTCGCCGTGGCGCATTGGTTAGTGCGTTGGACTGCTGTGCGGGCTGCGTGAATACAATCCACCGAACAACCTCTTGTCGAAGAATGACAAACCTCCAAGAGTACAATTTGCCACGAAAAAGCTTCACAGTTCGCCATTCAGAGTCGTTCGGAGATCCCTTCTATTCGTTCGTAAAATCAAATATGTACAACAAATCATTGCGAAAAGTTAGGCCTAGACCTTCCGAACGCCAGATTATTTTTTTTTGTTTTTTGGACAAGGCGGTCCAAGGAGTAATTCCTCCCGGTGAATCATGACAAAACACTTAGCTATCAAAAATAACTTGCGAGAATAATTTTTGAAAGGGTTGCGCTTCATTACCCTCAGAGAACCAATGGATATCTCTGATAAAACCTCATTCCAAAGTCAAAAGTTAATTTGTCTCTTAAAGAATGGACTTTGCATCATCGGGCCATAATCAGTCTTCATTTCTCTCCTGCCTCTTGCACAGTCAGTCGCTGATCTCTGTCGGGTGTCAGTCTGCCTGTCACCACCGAGTTAAGCTTTAGGAAATCTTACTTCCTCTTCTCTATTGTTTGTTTTCCCTGTCCAGTCATTGTCCATTCAAACATACATACATACATATGTCCATCTGTCAACAATAGAAACTTAGACCATAACCTCCGACTATTTGTAGCTGAGCTGCATCGCTCCCTTTGAATTAATCCGGTAATCCAGGATTGTTTTCTGTTTTGTTTATGTACCTAGTGTTGTGTTTAAATTGATTTCGCGATACTCAAGCAGCGGGGATCTTCACTAGGCTTCTGCTCTCTTTTGGGCAGATTCACCTTGTCTTTGTCGTTGTTGTCGTCGTGGTTCGTTGCAAATTTTTAAGACATCCACTTGGACAGAAAGACAGACAAACTGGCATGAAACAGAGAACTATTCACACAAACAAAACAACACATACACCGAGAGAGCGAAAGAGAGGGACAGATAAAAATGGAAAAAAAAAACACAAAATAGACAATCATCTGGAAATGCGCGTACATTCAAGCGATGCATTCAATTATTCGTCTTCTGCTTCGCGTTTTAGTTTTTGAAATTTTTGGTCCCAGAGTTATCCCTCTTTTCGTTTGTTTGACGACCATCATCCGCGCTACAGATCTCTTATACAAACATCATCATGCTGCGGATCATCATCATCATCGTCGTCGTCGTTGTTGTTATTGTTGTTCGTATCTCTCAGTACACAGTGCGCATTTTCTTTCAATTTTTGTTGTTTAAAGCCCTATTATTATGCCATTGTTCTTTGAATGGTTCTTAGTTTTACCTATGTATAGTTGTTTTCGTTTGTTGTTTGCATCGAAAAAAGCTGTGTATTTACTTATTTGTTAGTTTGATTTGTTTTGTTCATCGTTTTCTCTTTGCGCTTAACTCGAGACAGAAGGCACCACACATGGACTGGGACTTGGACACTTCTTGCCTTTGGGTTAAGACAATAATTTTAAATAGATGAGTTTTCGCGCACACGGGAAAATTATTGTACAAAATCGAAGGATAATAGCTTAATGTCTATCGTTGACTGCATAACAATACGAGAAAATTGACAAAGATTAGTGGAAACAAATTGACTTTTTGGTATCCACTGAATAGCGTGTGGTGAAGGCTAGTACAACCCAATAAGTTTTGGGGGAAATACTCCCTCCGCCAACAATTGACGTCGATTTTTTATTTTTTTGGTTCACGCTCAACTCAATTCCCTTCGATGCGTCTAATAAATTAAAATTTTAATTCGCTATATGAACAATGTCCTCCGGACTCGTGCCAACTACACATAAAATCCACATCGATTCATTACTAATCGATCAGATTCCTATATGTACGCACAGTTTGCGTCTATGAATGCATATTTCAAAATTTTTATGTGAGAAAAAAAACCGATAAAGAGGGAAAACAAGTCTCATTTGAACATACCTACATACATATGTATGTACATACATATCCAAAGAGTTTCGTTATTAATTGCAAATAAAATACACGGCCACTTGCATTTCCGGCTTCATTCGTGACATAGTTCTAGAAAATTAATCGGATTCAGTGCGGCAAAACTTTCCTAGAGGAGATCTAGATACACACGGGGATTGCATTTTAATTCCGGAAGAATTGCAATTTTTTCGGTTTGATTTTCTATTGCAACAATTGGAGGAGAAAATGTTAATTTTCGATTTAAAATAAACAAAACGTAGCGTCGAAAATGGAAAAACTTCTCAATGCACAAATTGTTGCCAATAAATTGCTGCTCAAGTGTGGCCGCCACTCGGCATAGGTAGTAGGTACGTACGAGACTATGTGTGTAACGTTGGATGAACAATGTTGCCGCAACAGGTTCTCAGACTCAGAGATGGAAAAATATTAGATGAAGCCGTGTTAATTAAAAGCTCGTTTGCTTGTCGCAGCTCTCGATGCAAGAGTGTGGGGGAAAAGGGGAAGAAAATATGCAAAAATGACAGAACGAAACTGGAAAAATATATAATAAATCCTACAAAACTAAGATAAATAGCATATTATCCTGTAGGGTCGTCTCTCAACAGGTACCCAACTACCACACACACACACATATACACACACGATGAGAATGAATATCATCTGGAGCGTTGTTGCCTTGGTGGTTGCAGGACGTCGCTTTCGCTGTCGCTCTCCCTGTCGCTGTCGCTGTCACAGTCGTAGTCGTTGGAACCGACGCCGTCGTCGTCGTCTTCGTCTTCATATTCCTCGCCATCATTATCATCTTCGTCTCGTTTAAATCTGTTTCTCCATTCGGGAAGACTCATGTGCGCATGCGTGCAATAATTTAAAATCTTTGAGTGTAATAAATTCCAATTGAACATGAAATGTTCATCTGATCCCATTCATCACTTCGTTTCTGAGGTTCTTTTTCTTCTTATTTTTTTTCGTGCACCTCGGTCGCCTCTCGGAAACTCTTTTTCGGGGGGCGCCCTATCACTATGTACCTTCCTAGATGTAGAGAGGAGATGGGAATTCACTCTACTCTCTTATTTGTAGGACTGTGGAGATCCCTTTGCTAAAGACATTACCCCCGTTTCCTAGTGTTTCCACACGTTCAAATGTATGTACCTGGTGGTTAGGCCAAGAGGATAATGAAGTTGGGTCTCTCATTTCTTAGGCAAATGTATCAATTTCGAATCAATTAAGCGAGACTGCAGGGATTTACGAGAAGGAGATCGGAGTTATATGATTTCTACTGTGATGTTTTGAACAAGAACAAGGAGGAAAAGGGCTTGACTCTGCATTTTGAGATAATGAATTTAATCGGGGGAAAAAATATGAAGAAGGATACTTTTAAAGCACAGGCTCAGACACAAGTTAAACCAAAGATGCAATATGCCAATCATCTGGATCTAAACCGTGCTTTAAAAACAAAAATAGCTGGCCCGACAACTCGCGATGACCCAATCCCTAGCTTCTCACAACCATTCATGATAGGCGTGTCCCATTTTCGTATCCCGCGAATGGAAGGGATCTACAATTTATTGCCGACTCCAAACAACGAATTGAGAAGCTTTTTTATGGCAAGTAGTACTTTGGGAGGCTTATCATTACCTGACAAGAAGTGATGCTATGGATTGGGCTTAAACCCAAGCAGCTCGCACAGCAGTCCAACCCACTAACTACTAACATTCGGCGACCCTCGTTTTTAGAAGCAAATAATAATCGATACAGTTGATGCCAAGAATAGAGTACATGTCATCATCATCATCTTCCAATAGCCCGCTTATCCATTATGAGAGTCGCGGGTTTAGGGAGCGACGTACGACATTTTTTTGCTGTATGTAATTTTTTTATTAAATATAAGTAGAATTGCATTGATTTACATAACACATAGTAATATCACAAATTTCTATTAATATTTCCATCGATAAACTGATTATTGGAAAAAAAAATATGTACATAAGTCAATAGTCAATCGAATCTCAGCCGCTTTGTTCGCGACGAAAAGGGACACCGAACCTCCCGTTTAAGAATGAAGTGATCGCATACGCATGAAAGCTTGGTCTCGCCAACTGCAATCAGCGTATTTGGGACCGTGAAGAATGGAAGGTAGCAGCTGTTCAGGCTCTGACCCTCTAAGGGCTGTTAGTAAGTGAATTGAACGTATCTGCAGAGAAATATTATTTTTCAGGTTGAATTTTCTAAAAAGACCCGATGAGGAACCTGTCCGCTTATTTTGTAATTAGTTTTGAGTGGTCCACCTTAAAATATGACCTCTATTCATGGCAATGGAATGGAAAATCGTCATCAATTCGGCGCAGATCTGACAAATCGTTTTCGCTTAAATAAGCCCAAATGACAAACGGTCAAACAGAAACCAAGAAAACTGCAGCACTGCAGATCCACTGCCTCGCTTCAAGAGCGATTTAATATGTTTCTTGTCCTTGTCCTATCGCCCGGGTAAATAAAAAAAAAAAAACCCCAACATGCATGGTGAGAAGTTAAAACACAGCGCTCAAACTGATATTTTAAGAAAGCAAAACACACACAAGATGAGAGGAGTAACCAGAAAAAAAGACAAAAAAAAACCAAAAGTGGAAATGAACTGAAATACATATAAGACAAAAGAGACAAAAGACTCTTTAACTCAAGAAACGAAAAACAATAAAATTTTATCCTTAATTTGTTTATCCTTTTGTCTTGTGTGTGTATTGTATACGACGACATCTCTCCTTCGCAACACAGAAGTCTGGTTCTAAGTTCGTTCCCAGCCAGCTCTGCGTTGCTTCATTTAGGCGATGCGTCCGAGTCTGTAGCAGAGTCGTCATCGTCACAGGGCGCTAGAGAGATTGAAATAATTTTCTTAAATTATGAGAATACTTAAGCGAGAAAAATGAACTACAAAAAAGGAGAAGAAAACAACAGCGAGGAACTGGACAAAACAGAAATGCAAATCTACAAAAGATGCTAATGCGATCTTCCTGCGCCATCCAGGGGTCTTAAATGATTTTGCGATCATCGTCGAAGCCAAAAAGGCACACTGCACTAGGGTCTCGCGTTAGGAGAAGAGCAACAGGCGTGTACAATGATTACGAGATATGGTGTCGTATGTCGAGCTTGTTCTTTGCACTTGTTCTTTTGTTTTGTTGATGTTGTGCGATGTTAGCAGAGAATGAGAAAAAAAAAAATGAATGGGTAGGGAAGGAAAAAGAAGAAGACAAGGAATGGTAGTGGTGATGGAATTTTAATTGTTGTATTGGCGATCAAGCGGAATCGGTTGATCAGTGTTGCACAAAAGCAGGCCAAGAGAGAAACGACCAGATTTTGTATGAAAGGATATACATACGTACAAGTTGCTGACGATGTCAGTGGGAACTGTCAAAAATTACATCCAAAATAAGCTTATCGCAGGCGTTTTGATGCAATTGCAACGTACAATAGAGTGTTCTTGAAAGACACCTGTAAACAAAAGCAATAATCATTTAGACTTTTGAAAACTAGAATCCCCATAGAGGTGAGTTTAAATCCTGGTTTTAAACGAACACAAGTACTATACAAAAACCAAATGCATCCTTAACATAGCGCGTCTATGAAATGTGAAGGACTAATCCAAACTCTAGCAAAAACCGACAACTCCAAGAACAAAAGAAACTCACACTCAAACACAGCCAATGGAGATCGAATGAGGTCAAATCGCGAATAGGGTAATGGTACTTGTATTCGGACAGTTAACATATTTCTTAACTTTAACTTTAATTTTAAAATTAAATCAAAATTATCTTTAAAAAAGTACAATTTGCGCAGAAAATTATAGATTAATTGAGTAAGATTTACATATGTAAAGTACATACATATGTGTATAAATTTATGAATATATTTAGGTAAAAATTATTGCTGTGCTATCTGGGAAATCTTTTACAGCAATAATTTGTGTATGATTGGTTCTATGACAAGAATTTTTTATTTTTTATTTTGTGATGAGCGCTTACCTTAAATCCAAGCCGGTTTCCACTAGATACAGCATAAAAATGGAATTTTCCTTCCGCAAGTGATTTCTTTGTTTAAAAAAACTTTTTTTTTTTTTTTAATTTTTTTAACAGCACTGTTATCACTGCACCACACAATATATGTTTTGAAAGATAACTTTATTATTTAATTAAGACTTGAAGGGATACTATTTCTTTGTTAGTTAAAATGCACGGTTTTGACTAGTGTAGAATATTTCTGACTTATCTCTAATGGCACAAGAATGTTTCACAATAATTAGCGCCAACCCCGATATACACTCATACATATGTATATACCTTTTCTCTTTTTTCTTTTTGCCTTTTTTTTGGTGATGTAAGCGTAAGTACCAAACGCGCGATAGTCCTGAAAAGAAAAAAATTTAGGTTATGCATTTAGTAAGAATTTGTTTGTTAATATATCTAAAGCCCTCCCTAGCGGGAAAAGCAGTTTACATCGAAATTTATTATTAAGTAGGTAGTTCGAAGTCATAAATAGTTGATAGCTCTTATGAATTTCGATGGACTCTTGGAGACCAATTCTGACCCAATTTCATGATTGCATAGTGCAACAGTCTGTAATACACATAGTTCATGGATCCCACAGCCACCAATCGAAAATAATAAACAAAAGATGCAATCTAAGGCAAGTGCATTATCCGGCAACAGCTGCCACCACGTGCGTGTGTGTGGCTTTTCGCGACCTTATGCAGCACTAGTACCATTAACAACAGAAAAACGGCGTCGGCGTCAGCACCGACTCTTCATAAGAGCACGTGCCTTGAGGTCGAAAGAAAGAAAAAAATGAATGAATAAAATACAAAAAAAAAAATGAAAAGTAAAAAGATACACAACTACTCATAATGTGCACGGAGCATTTTGTGTTTTTTTTTTTTGGTCAGCGCTCTGCAACTACTTCACTTAACACGAAGGACACTCAATGCCGACACGCGCTTACCATGGTGCTACTACCATATCACGTCGGATTGTGGCGGTGGCGGTGGTGGTCGTGCGGTTATTTTATCGATGGCGATGAGGATTATATTGGTTTGATGTTTTGGGTGGCTATCTGACCATTAATTTTGAATGATTGGGTTTTTTTTTTTTTTCTATTCAAACTGTAAACTTGAAGGAGTGGACTGTTTTAAATCAAAGAATTTAGACCTACAATATCTTGACGTTCTTGGAGCAGAGCTTTAAAGCTTTCACAAATCCACAAACCACACTTCAACTCAATCTCAATGAATACCTAACAAACACACAAATCGCATTCAAGAGTGTGAATCCTCAGCAATGCCCGTAGGCGATTGAATAGCAAAAAAAAAATACAACCTGTAATTATTGTTAATAATAAAGATGACACAAAGGAGCACGCAGCGACATTGTTCGAGGACGACGACGTTAGAAAAAACCTCATTTACACCATTGTACTCGTATTAGGGACTTATTGTAAGGATTCGTCGTCGCCTGTGACACTCACTGGCCCTATTATGGTGTTTACAATGTCTTATTTATTTTTTTGTCTGCTGTATGGATGTTACAGTAAATGTTTCAGTTCCAACTTCATCGTTCATTAACGTTGTTATGTCCTTTCTGTCATCATTCGTCTTTTGCACAATGGAAAATGAGATGAGGGGATGATTTCTTTTTTGGCTCTTGTGAACAGGTGTTGAAAGGATTTGATTCAATGGACGCCGGTGGTGGTTGTTTATTGAATGTCCTTGAACAGTGTCATGAATTGATAATTTTTTCACCCACTACCCGCTACCAATCACGATCATCATCACCATCGACATCGTCATCATTGAATTATTGCGCAACAATTTAAAATTTTCATTCTCCTATTATTTAGATCTAATTCCGGATTTCCGGAATATAAATATCCAGAGGCAGTAAGTTTATTTTTAGCCTCAAAGGCAGGACATGCACGAGAGGGCAACAACAATAAAGTCATATCTCTTTACTTCACGGTCATACACTAAACTCTATACGAACACACATGCATGGCATGTTAGGGGCGAAATGTAGTTTTGAGTTTTGAAAAACGAACAGTGCACACACACACACACACTCGGTTGTGGAGTGCAAGAGATACATATGTACATTTTACCGCATGCATAAATCTGCACAATACAAATGTTTGTTTGAGTTGATACACACCATTTACGAGTGTGCGTCTTCAGTGGACAAAGTTTGCGTCTAAATTAAACACATGCGTCAAAAAATGTGCAATTTGTGGAGATCCATATTGATGGAAGTTTGTCCTGAATGGATTTCCTTGAAACAGAATTGTGACGGTTTGTTGAAGTGTGATTTTTGAGGGATTTTGTTTTCAACTAAGGTTTTGTTTCTCGGTACTGCTTCACGATATCGACCTTTACCAGATTTAGCTAGAAAATATCAAAATAATAATCGCTGGCAATTTGAATCGTAAAGAATGAACGAATTCTAGGTAATTTACTGTTGCCTGGCAAGAGGTGATTAGTTTTAGCTAGCATCCAAACCTTAGTAAGGAAATTCAACAATTAAATAAATACTTCTTCCCTATGCTTGAAAGGATATCAAAGGATCATGCATTCGCAAACCGAGTGATAAAATTAGTTTTAAAATCTCTGTCACCGTACATCTGTGTGGCAGATGTGTTTAGTGATTGCTCTCTTAGAAGAAAATATATTCCAAGTAACCACCCGTGACGAAATGTAATGAACTGTTAATCCTCCAGTGGTCAATTTACACTGATTGATTGACGATTTCCGAAATAAACACCCACCAGCCTTAGAAACGAGTTCTTTGACAATATTTCTGGACCGTTAACCAGCTATAAACAATATGTAAGGCTGAGAGCAAACTTCCATAACCTTTTAATCTTACTTCGACAGGCTAGATTTACAATTATCTGTGAACACATTGGTTAAACAGAAGCTTCAATACTCTTGTCAATATATTTGTTTCAGCAAAAAAAATGTGTGCGGATTTTTGCTTATTTTTAGTGTACAACACTTCTGACGCTATTCTACATTTTAGCAATTTAAAATTAAGTTTTTTATGTCACGACGATTATGAAAACATTGGGCTTATTGAATTTTGACATGGAAAAATTCCAGCATTGGGGTAGGTCGTCTGCCTGAAAGACCATAGAAATTATTTAAATTTATCTCCAGGACCAACTCACAAGGTTTAGAAACATGATAATTCCTTTGAGATTTCTAAATTTTGCAGAACATTTTTTAGCGTCGGCTTTTGAAAATTTTAAAATATTTGATTGCAAGTGAATTATTTCGGGTTTTTAACGAAATTCAGACGATCTTGGTGTAGTGCTCTCAGGGACTTGGTTAAACCTGGTCTTTTGAAATACTACCGTCTATTCACAGTCGAATTTTAGCAAAGTTTAGCAAATAAATACAGATGCTACTATGCAGCAGTCTTACCGAAGTTTCGGTATTGATAATTCCATTGAATTTCAGGCATTTTTTTTTTCACATTGCCCATTGGTATAATGGGCTCTGTTAATAACTTGACTACTCTTTTTGGGATGAGGGTCAAAACAAATGTGGATTAGTATAATTTCTGCTTAATTTTCACATTACGTACCTATCCTTCGAATACCACTTCGCACTTGATCCACTCGTAGTTATTGACTGATTTAAAATGGCACTTGCGTGCCGTTTGACCTCTCAGAAGGCGATAAAAACATTTTAAAACGATTGCAAGGAAAAACGCGTATTTTTCATTCGTAAGGGACACCAAAGTAGTTACACACACACAATTGACACGATCCTTTTGGAAATGGATCTTTTTTTAGCACAATTCCTGCACCGTAAGCAATGACTATTCACCAAAGTTATCCGTCGAAATATAAATATTTTTTAGGATTTTCAAAATTTGAATTTTTCGAAACTGAAAGTTTCGCCAAGACACAAGAAAAATAAGAATTAAAAAAAAATGCGTCGCGCTCTGTAAACTAGTTAAAAATCTATAGTTTTGCACACACCACTCTCTCCCTACGCCACGTCCTCGTCCGCAAAAAATATCAACGCAAGCATTAAGAGTCTTTAGCAGCATTGCTCATTAGGCCCACTGTGTTATTGAAACATTTAAAAAAAAAAAAGGAAAACATTAAAATTTGAATTCTTCCTCGTTATTGTTGTGCAGTGCTGCGTGCGTGCGGATATGTGTGTGTTTGTGTCAGCTACAACAGTACAACGTCCGCAACCACAAAACACTCAAGTCTTCTTCGTCGTCGTCGCCACGAGACGCCGGAGCCGACAACACTGTGCGCGTAAAGTTACCAAACAAAATCCCAGCCAAAAAAAAATAGCTCAACAACCTCTACGCAGCGCAGTTCGACTGCTACTAGCGATGATCATGAAAGGCTGCATGGCATGGCACACAAATTCGCCGGCCGATGAACTCCTCATCAACAACAGAGTATAGCAAGAGCGGCAGTATCACTCAGCCAGCACAGCATCTCTCATCTCTCAAATGGTACAGTGGTGTGGTAGATGCCGAAGATGAATCTTCTAACTTCTACTGGTTTTTGCTGGTGGCGACGATGACGCGAGAGAGAGAGCGAATGCGAGAGCATGTATGACGATTATGCATTTGACATGCGTCAGATGTTGTTGGTTGGTTGGCTGAGGCTCAGACTGGTACGGAGCCGGTGTTTGTTTTTGTTTTAACACACATTTCTTCTTTTCAAGTCAGCGAGTGCGACACAGGTGCAACAATGAACTTTGAGTTCTATTTGGTCTCGACGAACAGCCCCAAGATATTCACTCAACTTTACACGCCGTACCGTGTGGTTGAAGTTCATTTTGTTGGTTCGATGTGTGCCTGTTGGTGGCTCTCGCGTGCGCGGAGATCACTCTTCGGTACTCACCAATGAGATTTTTTTTTCTCAGCACTTCTATGCGGTGGAAGGGATGTGTGTGATTTTCTTGGAACGCCTACAAATTTTTGTTAGACGATGGAGCCACGCCCTCTTCGGGCATTATATGCAAATTGTTTGTGTATGAGGACTGCGGTGTGCGCGCTCTTCTATTGTCATTTTCGGCTCTCTTGCTGCTAACAATTGCTTGCACGACGGACGAGACCCATGATTATGGTTTTATGCTACCATCAACTGCATATGGTAATGTAGTAGTAATTGTTTGAGCTTTAATTTCCGTTTGAGTTTCACCTCCTCCTGTTCTGTTGCTTCTCTCTTTCACATTATTTGAGAAAAATCTATGTTGTACAAGGATAAGACATCGAATTGGTGCATCGCAGTGTGTTTTGTTTTCAGTTTTTTTGTGACATTTTTCAAGTCTCTTCTTCACCATCGGACGGCAACAATAGCTTCATAACAATTGGCGCCAAAAAATACAACATAGGCAGAAAATATAATTTTTTGAGAGAAATCGCCACCTCCACCCACTCTCACCTTACATTAATTCACCATTCCCACTCGAATTCATCTCCGACTTCCATTGATTGGCAGCTGTGTTGGTGTGTGGATACAATTTGAATTCAATTTTCTACACACCATTTTTTTTCGTCGTCCTCTTCTCTTTTTCTTGATGTGGCGTAAACTGTGGTGTATGTGTACCTCAAGTTTATCGTTCTCGGTTTCGTGTGGGGGTTTTTTTCTCGATTTTTGTTGTTGTTCCTGATAAAGCGGGCGTATGTAGAGAGAGAGCCAGCTATTGTAGTGTGCGAGCAGTGAACGATTGGTGTTTGAGCTGACTTGAGAACATAACAATTGCATTGTTATTTGCTGGGAAAATTGCTCTCTTCGATTGTGGGCTATTTGGGGCGGTATTGTTGTTTTGTGTTTGCGGCAGCGAGCCGCAATCTTGTGTTCTATTGTTAGGTGAACTTAGATTTTAGGGGTGAGTTGGACGAATCAGGGATTTGCAGTTCTCGGCATGTGTGTGTGGTTTTTGTGGATAAGTGTGGTGTGTGGGAAATGTATCTATTTAATATACCTATTCAGGTGTAAAGTAATTACTTGTGCTGTTTTGAAAAATATCTTTGCAAAGAAGAATTTTGTGGCGCACTTTTTTTTACCACCTCTTTGAAATTGGGATTCTGATGATAGGATTGATCAGTCCGCTTAGGGGTTAACCAATAACTAGTAAGTACAACTTCGAAAGGACTTTATTCATTCAATTTGTAAGATTGTACCTGGTGGTCCTTATCATCAAGTCTGTCCAGTTCAACTAACAAATAAAAAACTAACAATCGAAGAAATGTACCTAGAGATATTTGCAAGACAATTGTTGGGAGTTGGATGGTAAAGAAGGCAATGGTTTTAAAGTGCAAAAAGAGACCTAAAAAACACGGATGGGACTCTGACTGCCGCACAAGAATTGTCTTATTTAAAGTGTCTCGTTGAATACTGAATTTACAAGACTCAACATATTGATATAAGTAATTACTTTCGTAAAAACCATAGATAAACCATATTAAGTCCTGCATTTTTTTAATGTACCCGCGCGAGTACAGCGCGCGGTAATGGTTTAAACAGACGGACGCGTCTCTTTGTCTCATCAGTTAACATCAGTGAATTACTTAGAATTCAAGCAATTGACCAAATTTGAAAAGCTTGTCCTCATGGAGAATATTAAACTCGGTGGAGTGAGCAGATACCCCCTAGATGAACCTAAAAACAGACACTCAAAGTTCCGAATATGTCCCAATCTTCCTTTAAAGAACATAGAAAAGTTTACTACAAGTTTAGGTACCAATGAAAACTCTCTACAACCACGGATTCGTAAGCAAAATTTGACAGAAAAAGACCTAAAGAAAGACCAGGAAGCCCAGAAAAGGCCAAACTTTCAAAAAAATCCTTCACACTATGATTTGACAGACAGGACAAAACCTGGAAGAATAAGAGTGACTGACAGTCGGAGAAATTTGGAGAACATCAAGTTGCGATAGACAACATCACGATGATGGATTGAGCTTACTTTCTTGGTAAAGCTTTTCGAGTTCGTTGTTCTTTTTTTAAAGCAGCAATATGCTTCTTTGTAAGAGCCATTGTTTTCACATGGCATCTCTCAACCTTCACTATTTTTGAAGCAAGTCAGCGATTCGTAACGGAGAAATACCTTAATCCTAAATCTATGAATGAAACTGTTGAAATGACTCCAGCATACATACACCCCTAAAGACTTTGGCAATTTCCGAAACGAATTATGCAACGGAGGTGTAGCATGTCGTCCTAGAACCACAAGGCAGAGCAGAATGAAAAAGCAATCGCGGTTATTCGAACATTTATGACCCAAGCACAGGAATGTGCGCAAAAACGAGCAGGGAGACTGAGCAAGAGCTAACAAGTGCGCAAGAGAAAATATAAATACGTTACTCCATTTTCTTTTTTTATAGTTTTATATCATTTTGAACTGTAAAAAATCCTCACCGATCATCGTTGTCCTCATCATCATAATCATTATCTGACAATCTATGCGGCGCGCACCGGGCCATTGCATCGGTTCAAAGCAGAAAAAGTGCCTGATGTAGTATCTAGGTTTCGCTCGCATCCGCATTTCGCATGCAAATCCAAATTAAGCCAGAGCGCATCGAAACGCGCCGATCAACAAAAGGAGACACCACACAGCCGAAGGGAAGCTGTTGGGACAACCAAAAAGAGCAAAATAGTACGCAACAAATTCTGAACACCATTCGCCAGGCTCTGTTGCATATCATTTGCAGTGGGCACCTGTTCCCTGGATTTCCGGTTGCCCGGTTCAATTTATAGTTCTCGTATCCTAATAAAAGTCACACATCACAACAAATACGCAAAGAGCTCGAGAGCGATCCCTCCTTCCGCCCTGATCTAGCCCTCGCTGTGTTTATTGGTCGTGATTTTCCTGTTCGCTGTATCTGCTTCCTGGGCGGCGATGTGTAAACGACAACGACAACGACGTCGACGGCAGCAGCAGCATCGTCGTCCAAGACGAGGATGACGACGACGACGGCGACGAAGAAAACGATGCATGCATCCGCATGCTTCGAGCTCCATGCATGTTTAAGGAAGGAAGACGAAAACTCACTAGAGTCACCATCATCATCATCGCCGTCATTAGATTCCGAATTTTGTGCTTTGTTACTGCGGTGGTTGTTGTGCTGCAGCAGGGCCCACCACCGCCACCAGCCCACTAGTATTTTTTCCCCGTTTTATTTGGCAAAGCTATAATTACCATTATAATGAGCTACTAATTCATCATTTCTTTGGCCCGTAAAACAGGAATCTACTTTTCACTTTAATCGGGAGTTTATTTGTTTTTTGTGTGTGTTTTATTTCAACTTCCTGTCGCCGTGCGGTGTGAAGGCGGGTGGTTGTTGGAGTGCCAATGGGTGGCTATACATATTTGCATTGCGATGATGCACAAAACTGCGAAAATGTTGTTTATCGGGATTCGAATGAAATGGTTCCAGCATATCAGGGTGATTGTTTCCAATCGCCGGTCATTTGTAAAAAAAAAAAAAAGATTGGCCTGCACCAATGAGGGCGAAAACGAAAATTGTGGACATTTTGGCCTTATTTCACCTCACTAAACCCCAGGGTACCCCACAAAGATTTTTTCTGGAGCTGCAGAAACAAAAAAATTTCCAGCCCCAACCTGGTTAATAGAAAAATGAGAACTCTTCTGCGACGTATTGAAAAAACAAATAGAAACCTTTTGAGATTTCCGTTCTGATAGTTCCAACCCAGGCGTTAGGTTCTTAGTTGGTCTTCGAGGCAACTGCCTAATCAGCATTTATCGACTTGCAGAGTCTTCGGAAGGCAAACAATAAGTTGAAACACCCACTTTTTATACGAATGAAAGACATCAGAAACAGACTTACCCCGAACTAAGTACCAAATCCTAAAGTCAAGTGCCGAGTTCGTAGCAGAACGTTACTTTCAATTTCCACCGGTTCAGATGTTAGAATATACATTTCGACATTCCAATTGAGAAGCGCAGACAACAACCACCCTCCTTGGACTACTTGCACTTACGTCGGCCGCACGCACTTTAGCCACTAGGCTGTCAATAATGTGCAACTCTCGTTCCCACTGGTGTACCAATATAATTTGCATTTTTTTTCTCTTTTTTTTTCAACTCAATTCAAAGCCTTATTTCTTCACAAAAACGTGTTCCACCTTTTTTTAATTGCGCATCAATATCATACTGGTTCCAATCGGGTGTAATTATCGTTTTGCATAAATACGTATACACTCAATTTCAAAAAGTGTCTTTTATCTGTTGGTATACCTACCTAGTTGTTTTTTGTATTTTTTCCACATTTCCATTTGTCTCGCTAAGTCGTCGTCGTCGTAGTCGTCGTTTGCGTCGGCTGCGTCACTATGTCGTTTTAATTCATTTTTCCTTGAAGTATTGTCACAGGCAATCTGTCAGAAATACACCACTACAAGCATCGGGCGTCTCAAGCGCCCCCCTACGCATCCGGTGGATAATTTGCAGACTTAATATATTTTGTGCTAAGAATGCATCTCGTATTTACGTATGTTTTTATTTTTATTTTTATTTTATTTGCTGCGAAGTAGCTAACTACTTGGAGATATCATTTGGGATGGACAAGAGATGTCTGTTTTCTTTGCACACGCACTGTTGTGACAGAGACAGACAAGAGACAGAGATATAGGGAGCAATTTTTTTGGCACATCCCGTACGGCTATATGCATAAAAAATCTAAAAGTGATTTTATTTATAACTTACGCATAAGAAATAACACAATGACAATGATTGAACCCGCTAGTGAGAGAGGAATATCAGTTTGGCATTGGTGTGGCGCTGTTTGCTAGCGAAGTGCATAATGTAGAGCGGATGTTGGCAGGTTTTGTGTAGATGCATATCAATTATTTGAACAAACGATTCATCAGCAGAAAATGAAACTCGCGATTCATAGTTGAATTCATCTGCGACAATTGTGAACATCCCCTGTTCAATCCAACCAACCAACAAACTTCCGCCCAACGTAAGAGATAAAAGGAATTAGGCAGGAAATCTTCTTCTTTTTTTTGGGGACGAATTAGAGTCCTTAAGCGCAGAAAGCATTAAGAACGACACACACGAAGTTTACGAGTTTTTGCAAGTAAAGCCCATAACACTAAATCCCGTTCGAATGAAGGTCATAAAAACAAACCCCACTTAATGTAACAGTTAATTCTTGTTGGGGACTTTTGAGCAAAAAGTAGATGTACATAGATATAAACCTTATGGACATGGCAAATGGCAAATAAAGAAGAAAGCAAAGCGATTCGGATACATCTTCCTCAGACTCGTCCCTACAAGGAAGGATCGAATTATGCTTAAACAAATTGAGCAAATGCAAACTTGTTTTCATTGGTCTTTAGCTCATCAGACCTGGCAGGTTCAAGCCGAATGTCACACCGAAGAACCAAACACTGAAATGGTCAAATCAAATTGCCCAATCCTTAAGAGAGTAAGACGCCAATTACAGCGAAAAAAGCCTCATATGCATTGCAGACAAAATCTTTACCTTTTGCCGAATCCTAGAGACTACTCAAGAATTCCGGATCGATACCAACCATTTATTTATCGATTTCAAGGCCGCATATGATAGTGTGAATAGAGATGAGCTCTCTAATTTTCGTATTCCTTTAAAACTTATTCGTTTCTGTAGGATGACGATGCACCACCAAGACCTTCAAACCAATAGAAGTTTTAGACAGGATGCCGGGCTGTCATGCATTTTCTTCATCCTGTACTGAAGAAAATAGTACGAAATTCCCAGGTCAACACATCAGACCGAGCCACAACACCGACATCTCGACCAAATCGTTTCTCTGGACAATTATAACCTCAAGGTAGGTAGTGAAGGAATTTGTCTGCTAACGACATCAGGACAGAGATACCAATCGCTATGGCCTTCAAAAGGGACGCTGTACAAGACTCTCTATACAAGACCCTCTTAAAATCGGATGGAAGCGCACTTGGAAAAAGTTCTACGTCTGATTTGTGGTCCCGTCTGTGTTGACGGTTCATGGACAAGAAGATTTAACCACGAACTGTACGAGCTGGGCAGCGATGCCGATCTATTCAAAAGCCAAGCAAACAAACAAAATATCTAGGCATGTACAGCAGATGAACACCAACGCCCCAGCCCGAAAAATCTTTGATTCCATCAGAGAGGGACTACACAGAAGGGGACGACTTCATCTCCGGTGGTGTGCGATTTTAGGAAGGAGGTTCCACCGAACTTTAATGCTATCATATGTATTTTCTTCGAACCTCAGATCATAGAAGTAGTGGCAGTTCTCGAAGTTGCCATAGATCAATCTATCCATCAAAACTGCAGCAATTTAAAGTTACAAAACCTTCGTTTAATCGCGCCTCCTTTCCCGTGAGTTAAACTATATTTGCAGCAACACAAATGAAAATAAGAAACTAGCGTGGCATGTCAGTTGTGTTCATTTGCGAAAATTTTGAAAGCAGTTATGTGCATCCCCCTCGGTGTATGGCGCATCACTTAATAGGACTTTCCTTCGCCAAATGTTTTCCACATTTTTATTGCGTTATTATTATGATTAACTTCGTCCTGAAACCTTTCAATTAAAAATAAAGAAACTCAAGTTTATCTTGTCAGTTGATGTTGGCTCACAAATATACGAGTATGTACATACATACTCGCACTTGAATCCTGTGCAGGGAAGAGAGGGAAAAAAAAGACGCTCTGCTACACTTAAAATTAAATGTTTCTGCATAAAATATCATGTGAGCGTTACAAAAACTCAAGTGTCCCCCGATGAAGTTGCTTTTCTACACAAAGTGTGAGGAATAATAAGTATTAGCATGTGTCCTTATTTATTTTTACCCGCTTTTTGCTTTATATCATTACTCAGATGCAAAATAATCACATTTCGAGTGTCAAATTAATGGAAATCAAAACACACACACAAGAAGGCTGGTGCATACCATGTGTTGAAAAACAATCGAACAAAAAATCAACACAACCGAACGTGTATATGTATGTATGTATCTTCACTTTGAATGCACCGATGCGAGTAGATCCATTGATAAGCCTGACCATGACAATCATCATCACTTGACATTGGCCGATTGCTCTTATTGATGGAAAATGAAGCCGATTGTGGACAGACAAAAGTATATCTTGTCATAGGGAAAAGGACGAACGTCGGGATCATGTATTTTAATTGTCGGTTGTCATCAACCGTCCACTGTCAATCGCTGATGCAATTTGAAAACGGTGACAGCTCTCCGCTTTGCGTATTGGAATTTCAAAATCAAAAAATATTGTGGGGTTCAATTGGTCGGTTGGAGTAAACAGTGACAGGAGTTTTTGTTTGACGGAATGTGGAACTGCGTCCAGGGCCGCTCATACAGCTGTCGCCAACTACTAATCAGAAACATCAATTCTACACATACTGGTTATGAATCCATTTTTTAATCAACGCACAAAGTATTTTTCAGCCTCTAATATATCATTGATACGATCCATAGAGCAAAGCCATGGAAACGGAGAATGGAATTGGTTTCGAAGAATAAACTTAAATCTTACAAAAAAATCCGCGGGTTCACTAATTAACAGTACGTTGATTAAAAAACGGCTTCATAAGAAGCATAGAATGGATGTTTCTAATTACATGGTGGGCCACAGCTGTATGTCCGCCAACGCCACACTATGGTCAAAAGCTCCATATAAAGTTGGATTGGTGTATAAAAACAAAATAATCTTCTCTTGTGTATACCAACAGCTATCCATCGACCAATGCATAATTAATGCGATACGATGCGATTGCTATTCCAACACGATGACCATAAGGATAATGATGTCGACAATGATGATGATTGCGTTGATAATTTGTAATATATCCTTGCTCAATTGATATATTAGCTGAGGACAGAATATTCTGTGTGTACCGTTGATCTAATTGGCGGAATCATCCATACACACATCCATGAAGGATTGTTGTGGATTACTAGAGAGTGCTTATGCTAAAGACAGTCGCCAGACTCCTGGAAATGTTCACATGCATACATACATATGTGCGTACGTGGAGTGTGTTCATTCCAAAAACAGAGATACATATATGTATACATTTACTCATATTTTTGTTGATTTGTTTGTTATCCAAATACGCTCTGGGAGGAGGAGGGTTATCCTTTGACAGGAATGTATCCCTTTGATGAGCCGTACACAAGTAGGTATACAAATAAATACAACCATGCGATTATTATGTTATTACTATTATCATTTGAATGAATAATATGCTGGGAATAACGTTAGAGTCATAATGAGAAACGTATAGGAAGCCTTCACACGTGTGTGCATGTGTGCGGGTGAGAGTTACTCGCTTGTGTGCTTGTTTGTTTCTATCAAGCAAAAGGATTATTCATTATTAATGCTGTATAAATGCATGGATAGAGCTGTACCGCACCAAGGGTGGATAATGGTGAAGGCAAGAGGAGACGGGAGACTACTGGTAAGATGCCGAATGGGTATCGCACGTTTTGTAATACAAGACAGATTTGTGGGATGCTACACGCCGGACGATTGATGGATGGCAGTAATTACATATGTTGCATTCGCCGGTTAGAAGGGTTAGCCTCATGGCCCAGAGCACACACGCAATATCGAATACATGAAGTTTATTAAGTTTGCGTAGAGGTCTTCTGAATTTTGCAGCTTCCATCTAACACCACATCCTCTATTCGACTTCAAAGCTACTGTGTTAGATGGGAAAACTTTGTCAGAATTCAGGCAGCCCACCTTCGAAGACCAAATTATTACGGTTCAGGAACCTTTTACAACAGAGTAGAAACAGTTATTGCATTTAAACGAATGACCAACATGAATTAACTCCATACAATGCGCCAATAAATGTCATATTCAATCAGCTCCTAGTGAAGTTACAACACACATACATACATTTTTCAATTACCATTTGGAAAACTGATCTTACAAGCGACAGGCGCACTACTGAAAAGTGCAACGAAATCAATTGTGAATTGAACGCTTTTTTTCTCTGCGTTTTTCTTCGGGGCTTTCGAGAATTTTAGCGGAGAGCTGACTGGGTGTTGTAGTAATAAGGTAGACTCTGATTGGTGTCAAGTAGGCGATGCACAGTGGCAACATTACCAAAAAGCCATTAGGATACCGCCTCTGACGTGCTGTGTTTCACTCGGCCACCGCAACGAAACGCTTGGTTTGACGACGAGTGCCGGCAATCACATGCACCGAAACAAGAAGCACACAAAGCGGCGCTGTATAGAAGGACCAGAGCTCCTCGCGAGAAGAGGAGAGACGAACACCGTCGAGTTCTCAGGAGGGAAAAGAAGGAGCATAAGAAGCGCGCGATCGAGAAAATAGGGTGATGCTACTGCAGGAATGAGGCTCAGAAGTTTTACTAAAGGGTAAAAAGAACTTGTCAAGGGACCATCGTAGTATAATCGCAGACTCGAGAGACGACGCAGTAGAGGAAGACAACGATCCAGGTAGCGCACGCAAGTGGAAAGGGATCTTAACCAACTTGGCGTCCGAAACTGGAGGCAGCTGGCTAAAGGTCAGGCTGGCTGGAGACGCTTGTTGGTTGAGACTCAGGTCCACCCGGACTGTGGCACCACCTTAAGAAGAAGAAAAAAGATGGAGAGCTGGAGAGCTGGAGAAATTAACTCAATAAAATGTTTAGAGGTGTATGAAATACGGAAATGATAAGAAAACCCAAATGGGTCGCAGATCGCAGCATGCTGTGATTTTGAAATGTAGCTATCGCCTATCACATCTCCTACGCATGTGTCGATCAATCGGTCCAGTGTTTTCAGCAACAATGACGACAGACTAATGGGTGTATAATCTTTTGGCGTCATGTAGCCTACCGTTTGGAGGGATTGTTTGTATCCTCTGAAGACCTTAGTCTTTTCGAAGCAAAGTCCATCCTTTTGGCATCCTTTGACGCCGTTCAACAGCCGCTTTAGAGGTTTCGGGCTGCTCTCCGCTGGGACCTGCCTTAGTGGCAGAAGTCTTCGTGATAGCATTCCCTTTTTCCCCACGCCACTCCCTTTTGCCATCGAGGTCTGCCGTAGCGGCAGCGACCTTGTGGCTGGTCCTTTGCTAATCTTATTTTTCCAGGTCAATTTTTGGGGACTCTCGGATGGATCCGCAAGCAGCTGCTCTTTCATCTCCATAGAGTCAGTCGTTATTGACTTCAATGCATCTGTTTCGGTGACCGCAGAGAGTACGTTGGCGGCCATGCTTCCTATTTTTAAAATTGAGTTTATTTTTTCTGAAATTTTGTTCCAACGAGTAAGGCCGGAAAAAAAAGGTCCGCCCCGACCGAGTCGCCATGCCGGGGTAAGGCGCAACTTGCCAGCAGCCCTACTTAAGGTGGGTCGTCGCTGAAGTTCAAACGAACAAACGCCACTTTTAAATATACCCACATTCTTTTTAACTCAAAAATCGAAAAGCAACAACAGCAATAGTTACGATGTACATATGCACACAATCGTAACAAACACAAACCTTTTGGTTGCCCTGTCTGAATGTGTTTTGTCCGACAAATGTATATGTATGTATGCAGATATGATGGTAAGTGCCATGGTCCACACAGGTGATTGCATTTACCATCTACTGAATCTCAAAAGTTATTCATCAATGAAGGGAGCCCCAACGATTGTGCTAGCAGCACCATTAGCAGTAGACGCATGCAGCCGGCAAGTTTAAAGCCATTTCGCCGCCTATTGTCCTTTGAGGTTGTGTCTATCGTTCAACGAGCATAGTTGTTCTCGTAATGTGTATCACATTGTTATCGCGCACGTTAACTGATGTAGTAAAGTGTCGTCGGGCCTTTCCCCTGTATGTCGGATACAAACGTTTTTCCACTCGTCTGTCCATGTACTTACATGAGTTTAACTTCTGTTTTCATACCTCAGTGCCACCCTTTTTAAAAAGGAGAAGAACAACAACAACAACATCCAGCTGCAGTAGCAGAAGCAGCCAATAAAAAAAACAATTTGAAGTCAAGGTAATCGATTGACTTTAAGCTAGAGCCTCTGTTCCCGTCCCTGTCCCTGTTGTTTTAAGATTGACATTGTATGTAGGTATGTATACGGTTGTGTGTCGGCCGATCCGTCCGCAGCAGTTTCATTGTTTCACATAGTTAAGGTTTACCTCCTCCGCAGGGATGTGGAGGAAGAACCAAATGTAGCCAGGACTCTGAGCTACAATGTATGTACATATGTGGAATCCAATATTAGCTAATGGTCAACATGCTTACTAATCTGTTTGTATTGATTCTCTGCATGTGTAATAAGGTGTTTAACCTGACAAATAGAGCATTTGTGTTTTCGGGCACCTGTTGATTTATGTAGTTAGAATTCGTGAAATTAGAGACGTTGATATAGTTAATTAAAAGTCTAACGAACTGCAATCAGATGCTTAACCAAGTGTGGGTAAAATGCAGCCTACTTGTAAAGCAAATCGTCCACAAAAGTGTCATGTCTCTGAATGCGATATCAAGCTCCTTCACAAACCAAAAGCCATTAGCTTGCCTTAGAATTTCAAGAAAGAGGGAGAAAAAAAAATTATCACCACACATTGAGCCAACACATCCTTTCAACCGAAACCTCAAACGGATCCAATTAAAATCAAAACGCAACACTAAATCATTTATCGTTATTTAACCGATTTTTGCCAAATCAAATAGACGACGCATTTCGCAGAGGCCTACAAACTTGTATATAAAAAAAACTTATCTCTCTCATTTATTTACTGAAAAGCAGAAGAAAGCAAAAAAAAATTGCCAAGAAAATTACCACAAATGTGGAAAATTATGCTTTATCATCCGTAAGAATGCTTTCATCGTTATCATCATCATCTTCGTCGTAACAGTCGTCGTGTCATCATTATGAGCAGAAGCACATCAGTTGAAGTTATAATTCATGAAATCACATTACATAGGATTTACACACAACAGTTGCGCGAAATATGTTCCATAGCTCTCTGCGACTACAAAGGCGAAAGGATAAAAGCAAAAAAGCAAAAGAAAAAAAAACCTTACGTGTTTAACATTTCACATTCAATTCCGTGTGACAAGAAGGAATATCCCGTACTTGTACCTCGGCCTTCTTATCCCACCACGGTTGACTTTATGCGGTATTTCAAAAAGGATACAATTTTGGTGCCTTGATAAGCAGAAAAAGGACGCTTTAATAAAATATTGAGTCAAGATGTCAGTGGCTTTAACATCTGTTGTGGTCAGCGTTACGAGATTTGAAGATTCAATTCACGAGAAGGAGAAACTTTATGGGGGACATCTATGCACTCAAAACCTCGTTCTCGTCTATAGATAAGGCCGAATCCCGACTGAGGTCAGAAGTTTGGTTTTTCTTGTGACATTTTCGGCTAGCCCTAGATACTGCCCTCTAATATTCTTCTAGACCAAACCAATGCATCCATACTAAAAGCAAAAATACCTCCATACATGTACGTATGTACATATACATACATATGTGTTTAAGAGAAAAACATAAACGCGAATTTGGCGTCATAAACAAAAACACAAAAACAAAGCTAAGAGACACCAAGAAAAAACAACAATTAACAAGCGATAATAACGATCTAGAAGAGCAAATAAAAAGGAAACCACAGATCCCATTTCACATTCAAAGGAAACGACTTATCGCAGGGTATGGATTACGTGGACCTGCCGACCGATGGCAATAATACAACGAAAACAAAAATAAAATTAAAATGACATTGTCCGTACATTTTCGAAATTAATTGCCCCAAAGTGTCCTCTTCATCTTCCTTTATGTGATCGAGGGTAGCCCGTTGACATCAAGCAGTGATGCCACTTTGATTATTTAAATCCTGTTCTGTAAATGGTGCCTTTACTGGAAAGCAAGATGAATCTAGCAACAGCTAAACCTAACGTGGACATAATATCATTCATCAAAGACAACCAGACTGTTCCTATAGGCCAATTTTACCCAGGTCTTCTTTGGTCGAAAACGGCAATTGGCATCTCGCCCTACCTGATCTTACTTTCTACCGATGGATGAAGGCAACCGTTGTTCAACTGATCACACTTCTTTTCCTTTTCTTTTGCTGCTTCATGGAGTTTGTGTCACGTATCCTCATCTATGTTTTACGGATTGATGGTAATAGGAAGGAAATCGTTGTCGTCGTCGTTGTCACGCGCGTTTCCTTCTAACAACACTGATGCCCTTTCACATGGTTGCAGAGGAATATTTGATATCAATCTCATTTGCAATCAAGTGATTTATTTTGCGCAACGTTTTGCCTTATGTTTTATTATCTCTTTCTGTGTGTCCTTGCTCTGAGGCAGTGTATGTAGTGTGGTTACACGCTGCTGGAATAAAGTGTGATTTTTGATTTAAATTATTCAGATGCTAGTGAGAATGAGATACCAAAAAAGGTCTAATGAACGGTCTTGAATTACTACAAACAATGAAGTCATACGGAGTAGGATGGCCTTCTGGGTCCTGCCAAAAAGTCAAGCACGCATTGTGTTCGTCAGCATTTCTTTCTCATTTCGTTAGAACGTATGTTTGAGTACCGCGCGGTATGCACGTGTGCATCAATGACTAAACAAAGAAAGAACAGCGCGCATTCTATCCCACAACCGAGCGAGTGGCAGACAAAGTGTGTAAGCAAACCACAAGAGCAACTCTCATCATCCTTGCTGATGTGGCTTCAAAAGCTTTTTATTTCATTATTGGATTTCTTTTTTTGTTTTTCCACTGCCCTTCCTTAAATTTGTTTTTTTTTTTTTTTTTTTTCCTTTTTATTGTGCTATTCCCTCTTGTTGGAAAATATGCTCTTTTCTCTAATATTTTGTCCTGTGTGTATATTTTTATTTTATTTTTTTTAATTATCCTTATATGACTTTATGGGTGGGGTGCTCCAGATGTTGGTGGTATTGTAATAGTAGACCAAGTGGAGATGTAAAGAAGAATTTCACTGCCGCATGGCTGAGTAAATTAAAATAATTATAATGGGAAGTACTGCTTGATATTATTATTACTTTGATAAGTTTTCTCCTCCTCTTTTCGTTTTGTTTCGGTTTTGTTGTGTATTATGTTGCACATATTGTACATACATACATATGTACATACGCACATACATACATATAACGTCTAGCCCATTACTACTCAACGCAACCATCTCCTGTATTGAATTCTTTTCGAAAAACTAAGGACTCTGAAGGTTTATTAGGCGTAAACAGGGATTGCATCACGTCGTGGGAATCGAAAACTACAGAACCTATCGAGGAAAGCTCATTGAACAACAATTAATCATCTCAAGAGCCTAATACACACCTAAAATCTCATCCAAAAAGAATTTCCCATAAAACCCATCACAAATCATAAAATTTGCATCGCACACATGTACAGGAATTTGAAACAATGGACATGGTTTACATTTTCCAATCCGAATTTTCACTCTCAAATTCAATTAAATTGGTATAAAAGTTATTAAACTAAAAAGACTCACCCAGTGATGTATAGGAAAATTTAAACGAATAAATAACGGCACACTCTCGCACACGAAGAGAGAGAAAAAAAACACATTTTGCCCAGGATTTTAAGTAGCCAAAAAACACCAATTTACACATTTCAACACCACAACACTTATCACAAAATAATCTCGAATTACTAAAGTTTAACAAAAACTACGTGAAAACTATGAAAATAACAATTTAACCGATTTTTTTTCACCTAACAAAGCCGAGAACCGAACAAATGCAATCAAGCACTAAACTGACTGATTGATTTGTGAGAAGTGGAGAGATTAGGTGGAGACAGTGTGTGTGGTGACTAAATGGCCCAGTTACATTGTGTGATTGTTTTTGTTTACTTTTTACATCAAGTACTGGATTTGGATTTGGGGTTAGAGCACATTTGGCGATGCTGGGTTACAAGTCGGGTTTGTCCTCTAGTTTCAGGAATTATGAAATAGTTTAGTTTGAGTGTTTGGTCTCGATTGTTATTAGTTAATCTTGTTACAGGGAGGACAGTGGAAATCGAAAATACATATGCAAAAAAATTTTCATTTTGATTGGTTAGCTTCAGTATTTTTGGATTTCACATGTTTCTAATTCATCTAGTTCACCCTTTCCTCTATTTCATCAAGTTTTCAATCGAAAAACCATTCAAAAACAGTCTTAACTCCACTAGATTTGAAATTTGATTTGTGGGACACAAAACAGGCGAAAAAATGCACCCAGTTCATATATGAACTCACTGACCTTTATGGCTGTGCACAGGTTCGTATTAGAATTTTTTGAAAATTATTTTTTCTGTGGAAATATTGTTGGAAATCCATTACAACACTTTTTTTTATGTGTAAGTTGTTTAAATAATTGTAATTCGTCAGAAAACATCATAAAATATTAAGGGCTCAGTTTTCGCTGCTCCTGGTGTTTGACATATGTATGTAAGTAGTGATGTAACGTGATGGAGTGCATTACATATACATATGTATAATACTATTAATTTGACAGCCATTGCTGTTAATGCGCTTGATGTATCCGGAAATTGTTTCCGATGAAGAATTTTGAAAAATACATATGTATGTAGTATGTATGTATGTATGTACATACGTCTGTAAAGATAGGCGAACAGAGGGAAATACGTTTATTCTTAGATTTTGGTGGCGCAATCAGAGGTAAGATGCTCAATAAAGTCAATATAACTAACTTTGAGCAATGTGTGAAGTAGGTCACACATACTAGGTGCATTGCATTGATTGGATCTACCAGGTTTGAGGCTGTACAACGTTATTAAATTGTGTTATATCAACAGTCTATCGTAAACCCAAAACAAAAGCAGAAAGTAAAGTTCCACCAATCAATGCCACGTCTTCAACGTACACTGGCAAATTGGTACAAAAATTAAAAATTACTCGCATACATACATACACACATATCTATGTACGTACATACATACGTATGTACATATTTTTTGTCCACTGAATATGTATCTCTAGTTCTATGCACCGTCGCTTACGTGACATGTGGCTATTTACCTGATTTTAATCTAGTCTTAATGTCCGAGCAGGTTTTTGCATACGCATCCATGTATTTTCTCCTTTAGTTGAATAGGATTTAACTCACGTTGTTATGCATGAGCAACATTTTAACATGCAACATTGTTTCTATTTCTTAGATTGAAGGCAGCTTGCAACAGTTGAATAGAAAACTCATCAAACTAGTGTTCAAAAGGAAAAATTTGGATATGATCTAGTCTACTTTTTCTTCTGAGAACTTGTTGTAAGTGGCTAGATTAGATAGATACTCGTACGCATACGCAAATGGCAAATGATGCAAGGGTGGCTGTTGAATAATGTAACGAGGCTTTCTGATGACTGACTGAGTGTTGTTGAGCGCAGTGAATACGAACGAAGTCAATCACTGATTTTCAAAATATGTAGTGAAAATCACTTCCGAATCGAGTCCCTGGATCTTTATCTCTGTGTTTATCATTTCCTTTGGTTAGGTTTGATTAAAGCGGCTGTTCGGACCTGTATACAGACGATTGGTAGGCGTTGCTATAGTGAGAATTTCAACACTCACGATTTCTTCCAACTTCTTTCACAATTCCAAGTTGTTTTTTTTTGTTTCGATTAACCTCATCAATAAATAAGTATTTCCCAAATCAAACCCACTTATCTGATAACATCAGAATCAGGAGTCAATTAACTGAATAAAAGTTAAGCAAGAAGAGTATAAAACCACACCGCATACATAGGTACATACCTACGGCTTATAAAAACAGGAAAACACTCAGAAAAAAAAGTATATTGAAAAAAGGTCGCAAAGTTGCTTGACAATCTACAACCCGCTGTGCAAGAGTCGTTGTCGTAAGCCGTGGAAATGAAAATCTAACTAACTCCTATAGGAAGTCTCTCCTGTATTCCTTCAGAAACACACACGAATAACTCATCCCCTGTGCGCTGCTTCAAATGTTTTACTATTTTCCATCAATTGATTGGCTTGTTCTTTCTTTTCCCGGAGCACATGTACAGTAGCAGTTTGTCCTTTAGTCGTGTGCTGTGGCATTTTTTGTTGCAATTTAGGAAGGTACTTTAATTTTTAATTTCCTTTTTCAAGTTAAAAAAAAAAAGAAAATAATAATGAAATTCTACTGTTTTTTTTTTTTGTTGGTTTTCATTGGTATCCTTGCACCGTGCTGCGCGATCTTTTGTTGACACATACAAAATGATTGAATGTTGTACAGCCAAAACGTGGAAGTGCCGATGAACATGTTACTTACCCTACAAATCTTATCTGAAAAGCAATAATCTAAGGATTTAAGGCATTTTCTGCGAGTCCATGTGACGAGACAGGTTAGGTTAGGTGGCCATTTATCAAAGATGGATTCACTTAGACTGAGTTCGGTCCATTGTGATGGCACTTGAGCCTGTTAGTTACCGCTACTCCTGAAACAATTTTTTTTTTTTTGGATGAATTTCCATATATTATTCCTATCCGTTTTGGAAATATCTTGGAGTTTTTCTAGGAGAGTTTGTCTTGTCCACGAAGAAAGTGCCGGACAGTTTCATAGCAGGTGCAAGAGTGATTCGTTTTCTTCTTCGTCCATGCAACTGCGGGAAAAATCGTTTGCTGGAATTCCGAGCATTATAGCGTGGCTGCCAATTGCACAGTGGCCTGTTAGTACGCCTACCAGCGTGTTACTTAATATGTGCTCTGCTAATTTTTAGTAGTCTTATATTGGTGCTTTTATAGCTTCTTGGTTGTCGGTGTAAATGACGATCCAGTGTCTAGCACCGACCTCATCAACAACCCTACAGCAGCTTCACGAATAGTCAACATCTCTGCCTCGAAAACACTGCAGTAATCCGGTAGTCTAAAAGACTGGTGCATGTTGAGGGGTATCGAGAAGATATCAGCTTTTACACCTTCGCCTGTCTTAGACCCGTCGTGGCGGGGTAAATACATATATACATAAATACGTACATAGATTGCCAATAATTGTTGCTGTAGTCCCTAGTGAGTCTAAAGCCATCTACTAAATCCTACAGGTATTAACAGATCTTGAAGTTGGGGATGGCCATCATGTACAATAAAGACATGCTTGTTTAGATATATGTAGATATGTATGTAGATATTTTTTCTAACATTTCTCCCGATTAAACCGATATTTCTCAATGCTTCAGGATATTGCACGTCTCTAAACATTTAATAGATTCACTTTCTTCAGCTTTCTATCACATCCATTAAAAACAGAAAACTCCACAGAAAAACTCAATAAACAATATTCGAACTTCGCTTCGTGTGATACAAAATCGATAAAAAAATTCGTTCTATTCACAACTGATTTCACTGCACTTTTTAGCTGTTTGAGTGTCACTTGGCATTTCTTTTTGAAAAATTCATTTTTCGATCAAAATATTGTTGGAAATTCATTAAAACACTTGTTTTTATGTGTTATTTCAATAAATATTGCAATTGTAGTCAAATTTCATGCAGAAAATGCATAAAACTGAATTGTGACGTCATTCCGAGATTATTTCAGATGACAACACTAGTATCCACGCTGCACGCTGCTCCATCAAGGCGGGGAAAACCTCACCCAGACCTTTGATGTCAAAAAAGTCAAGACAAGACTTCGTTTTTGAAAGAATAGTGCAAAACTCAAGCGCCAACACCAGAGAGACAATCTTTCAAAAGTCCGTCCAATAACTTGCATACGCCGACGATATTGACACAATCGGGAGAACGCAGCATGATTTCACTGGCGCGTTCGTGAGTATTGAGACGGAAGCTGCGAAGATGGGTTTAGCGATAAAAAAGGGCAGGACCAAGAAGAGACACTCAACACCGGCATCTCGGATAGAACGGTTATGTAGACAGATATAACTTTGATGTAGTTAAGGATTTTGTCTACCTAGGCTGAGATCAAATGAAAAATAACTCTTTCCAATCGCTGTTTCTTAAGGCTAAGAAGGCAATTGAGCAGCATTGTCCTCGCTCGAACAACTAAAGTGACTCTTTTTAAGACCTTAATCATCGCAGTCCTGCAGAGGCGTGAACTCTGTCAAAAGCGGATGAGGTTGCTCTTGTCCCATCTGCATTGACGGTAAATGGAAGATGAGATACAACAACGAACTGTTCAGGCTGTACAGCGACATCGACTTAGCCACAAGAGTGAAGGTCCAGCAACTGAGGTGGCTGGGTCATGTAGAGTGAATGGACACCTCGGATGGACACAACCGACGGATGGCGCAGTAGACAAAGACCGCTACTCAGGTGGCGCACGCAAGTGGAAAGGGACCTTAATGAAATTGCCTTGCGAAACTGAAGGACGCTGGTTAAAGATCTTGCTGGCTGGAGATGCTTGTTGGTTAAGGCCCATGTCCACCCCGGGCTGTAGAACCACCTTTAGTAAGTAAATAGCACCAGCATCGATAGCAATATCAATTTTCCACTTCGTACTTGATTTGCAAGGCTTCGAAGAACTTTCCTATGTCCTTATTGTTCACCAGTTAAACGCAGCTTTACCCTATTTTCGATAATTGTTTTATTTTTTTATTTTGGTTTTCTATTTTCCCTTTTTTTTCCTTTGAATATGTTTGCTTAATTATTTCTGCGATTTCCCTTACCTCCCGTCCAATTTAAAACAAAAGTGATGTTGATGTTGCACATAAATCAACAACAAACGACACCCCCAAAAAAATAAATCGTACCTACCGTTCCAAAGAGGAAATGAGGACAAAAATAACGCATTTTTTTCTCGATTTCAATTTCTTCTTTATGATGTTGTGTAATTGTTTTTATCCACCTTTTTCCTTTTTTATCAAAGTCTACAATTAGTTAACCTGTCGATTGCATGAAACATCAGCCTGCGGAAGATGGGTGGTGTATTAGAAACCCCTGTGTGCACAGGCACTCTGTTTATTACCAAACGCGAGCGTACACGCACCGAGAAGAATGAATTTCCTGCTAGCTCAGGCGAATTTTGGGAAAAAATAATAAAATTTTGTTGGACCGTTATGGAATTTATGTCTCCCAGTGGTAAGAAGAAAAAAGAAAAAACAAGAAACCAACCGAAGGTCGGGAAGTTTTTGTATGAATTATTGAATTTCCAAAATTACGTATTATTTTCCAATTTCGATTCGGCAGAGGGTTCAATACATACATAGGTATATCGGCGATTTGGGGTAGCCAGTGAAGGGGTTAATCGATGCCTTTCATCTGTGTATGTGTGCGCATATACAAAATTGTTTTATTATTTCCGGTGTACGCTCCAGCAACTTTAAGATCAGTAGAAATGTAAGCGAATATCAGTCGACTCGGCCTTCAGGTGCTAACTGAATCTATTGCGGTTTCGTCACCCCACTGTGTACTTCTTTTTTAAGCATATAACAAGTAAATTAAGGGTGGGATGGGTTTCTTTTCCTTTAATCCACCCTCTTTCTTGGCATTTTCTCGGGAATTACAAGAACATAGCACCATCGTAGCACAGTGGCAGTATGTTAAGCTTTTATTATTATTACCGTTGTCGATAAGCTGTGCGTATGTGTGGAGGCTAGGGAAAATTAACACAAGAGGGACCCAATAGAAGTTATGATTAGTCCCAGCGGGGATTTGCTTGCCACTGCTCACATTATTACTATTAGTCTTGGTTGGACTTTCTTTTTTTTTTTTTGTGGGCGCTATTGAGTGGCTGCTTGGATTATTATTATTTTATGAACAAAGGTTCAGTTTTTAATGGTTTCCGTGTGATGAATATGGAATCTTGTATCGATTTATGGAAGGCAGAAAAAAAAAAGAAAAAAAGAATTTAACTGTGTGTCCAGTACACTGACTGGTGCACTTGGGCATCTAATAAAACACATTCGAGTTAAAAACACGCAATAACGTCCTGTTGCGCAACTAAAAAGTGCAAAACCAAACAAATCTATTGAACCTACCTAACAACTTACGGGTTAAGAAACCTTTCTAAGCGAACCACTAATCGCACCGCTAAGTCTGGCTACAACCGTGTTTCTCTACAGGTGGAAAAGAACAGCTGAGATTGATGATGAGGTTACACTGCAGCCTGCTCACGATGATGAGATGCACACACTACGTCTTGCCCATATGCATCTGGGTTACATGTATTTCTCGTCGCACTCTAATGCGGACAATGGCAACAAGCAATCTGTCCGGCGGTCTTAAACTGATACAACCAGTTCACAACCAGCTAGCTTGCTTCTACTGCTTCTACAGTGCCACACCCACTAAAGGGAGTTAAATTGCATGTTTATTCTTGGTCCTACTTAATTTCAAAGAATGGAAGCCACTGATCAAGCTTTACTAAATTTTTTGGTTACATCACATACATTATGTATATACATTCATTCGTAGATATACACGCATGAAGTACTCATCATGGTTTATCGCGACGGATAAACATTACATCAAAGTTATATCATCAATGTTATACCTATGTACGCGTGTAATTTGCCATCAGACCCTTACCCCATAGCACTTGAAATACAATGGACTCGCAATTACCCTGTAATTGCAGGATTAGAGGAGTTATGACGGCTATGGTAGTTGGATTAGTCTGCCGGACTTCTCTGAAATGAAATGTCAACAAAACTAATTTCATATGAAAGAAGTGACCTGTTCGGATGCAACAATGAGCTCTGCATGGTGGTGAGGTGAGTTCTGTTTATGAAGCAGTCACGCATAAGGCCTAGGCTGTTTATGACAACGTGGATGAAGGCAGCTAATTAAATCAACGAAAGGGCTATGAAAATAGAAGAAGAGAGACGAAGAAAATTCATGGAATTTCTGTCTTCTTGGCTAAGAGAAACAGGGACGGATTATTTGCATCTAATTTATATTGTAAGACCTACTCACATTGACTTTCGTTTAAACGTATCTATGTAAATACATAACTCTATTCTTTATCACTGACATCGTAAGCTAAAATGTTTGATTGTCCTTGCAGACAGAACACAAGGAGCCAAAAGTAAAGAAAATCATACCCTTAAGGATAATAATAAAGTAACACTGCTATGGTGATGTGCGCAGTTTGGGAAGGACTAGAACAAACACGTTACGTGTTTCTGTTTCCGCTGTTCTTCCTATTGAAAAGGATTTAAAATAACTGGGATTTCCCTAGCAAATCATCGAACCATTATGCTATCAAACGATAGATGTCGCATTTTTTTCTTTTTACACAGGAATTTTTGGGATGAGCATGAAACTGTCAATACCAATCATAATGTTTTTGAATCCTTATCGTTGTGCCATTGCAACCGATCCATCATTTTCTAATTTCCACATGACTAAATACTAAAATGTTTCAATAGAAGTCCCATGGCAGGCACAGAAGAACCCTTTAAGAGAAAAAAAAAACACATATCCTCTCTATTTTACGTTTCATTTAATTAAGCGTTTAAGGAATTAGAATAACAAATGCCATTCAACAGCACTGGTGAATGCCATATATCGAAAACACATGTAGTTCCCGACTACGTCAATGTAACTTTGGTGTGTACTCTAAGAAAAATTTAGAGTTTACCTCCTAAATTTGACTACTTTCCCTCTGTAAACGGCTAAGATAAGTACGTGAGACTAATTTCCATGAGTCCATGAATCGATCCATACACATTGCTATGCATTTCTAAAAGAAAAAGAAAATAAATTATTGAGAGACATCTTCAAATGGTGCATCAAAAACAACAACTAACCTGTTCTGATGAATCTAACGAGGATCCTGGCTTGGTAATACATTTCTTAAAGCATTTTTCTGTCATTTTCTATTAGTGAAAATACAATTTTATTTATTTTATCATATCCTTTGAGATTTTTTGTTATTAACAATTACCGTGAGAAGTTCCTGAGTATTTGCTACTGCGATTTGCTGCTGAACTTGTTTCATAAGTTCGCCTTTTTGTGAACTATCGAGATTGTCGATAGTTGCCATTTTAACGATTATATGCTGTTCTTTACTAGAGAAGTAAAATCAGTCGCGGTTTCTGCGAAGGATAACAAAATCGTCGTTGTTTCCAAAAATCTTATGAAATTACTACACGTTTTGAGAGAAAATTTCCACTCTTATCACAAATGTCAAAATGTTCAATAAGAACGTAATAGAGCAGCTAGGAGTGTGCATTTAATCGCAGCGGTATGATACTAACGTATTTTATTGTATCTAAGCCTTTTGGTACCAGCAAAATGAAATGTATTCTCGTCAATTTAAGAAAGAGCTATATATAACAAAAACTCTTATAAAGGGACCCACAATTGAATTTAAATAAGCTTGGTAAACGCATACTAAGCCACATTTAACACCTCCGCCACATCGAACCCCTGCAAAACAATTGCAATGCGGCTAAGGTTTACAAGTTTACTGACTAATTTTTACTTGCAAACTCTATGATGGACGGAAAACAAGAAATTCACCTACATCTGATCGTCATTCAGGTTTTGTTTTTTTTTTTTTTTTTTTGATAAATCATTTCATTTCAATACCTTTATTTTGATTGTGATTCCCTAATCGAACAACTTTACTACAATTCAAAATGGCTGTCAGCCTCAACTACATAGCACGGCTACCATCTCAGTCCAACACCTACAATCACCACATATACGAGAGCGGCGAGGAACTTTTATTGTTGTATTTTTGCATTTGCCTGGCACTGCACGCGCTGTCCTAAAAAATTCGTAGAAAAAAATAAACACGGTTTTAAATCATCAGCATCTCCCTTCACCATGCGTGCGGCTCCAATGAAATATTCGTGGTTCTGTGGTTCACAGCAAGAATACCACAATGCGAGCCTTTTAAATCAGAATTGAAGGATTGAAGGAAAAAAGATAAAAATTTATTACTTTTTTTTTTATTGGAAGTGCTTTGAGTGCTAACACACCACTACCACCATCATAATCATTCGAAAACAGCTGAATACGCGACAAAATTACAGCAATAGCATGCTAATGCTTAAAAGAGACTGTCGTGTGTGCAAAACACTATAGTTTGGTCGCTCGCACCTAAATAAAAAAAAATATATTTCCACGGCGCGGCCGACATTTTTGGTACGCGAATTCGTGTGTGTTTGCTTACAATCGAAGTAAAAAAATGTGTTCCACAAAAAAAATTCCCAAAATAAATTATTCAAAGTTCCTTGTTTAGAAAAAGAAAAGGAAATATCTCCGATTGTGTTGTTTTTCTTGGGCTCAACTCCTAAGTAGAAAAACAATGTGTGGAATTTAATTTTTTTTCGGGGTTTTTCTTTTTCTTCTAACAAACAACCGCGAAGCGAAGACATTATTAGATATTTGGCATCGTGAGCTTAATGTGTGTGTATGTGCATCTTGGGGGGGAAAATAACAAAACAAAAGGAACCAGTGAAGTTTAAATGCCAGTTTAGTAAATTATAATTTTATTTTCGAAAAAAAAGAAGGCAAATAAATACGGGAACAGTGAAACTGGTCATACATTTACAATCAATTCTCCCGCAAGGGGGAGGGTCAAAACAGTACGAGAAAAAAAAAACTAAAAATAACCGAGAGATACTGGCGAAAATGAATGCAACCACTATTGCTAGTTGGAAAAGGTATTTTTTATGTACATATTTTTTTTTTTTACTTTCATCATGGGTTGGGAATTTTAATAAACTCAATTGGACTTGGTCGTGAATTTATTTATGGAGAGGATTTATATAAAATTTCGTAGCGCATCGCAGCGAATGAAACATTGTATGAGAGATGTTCTCATTCTCACACACATGGGAAGCAATGGCATCCTTATTGGCTGCAGTGTGTCGTGTGGACATTTCTTGATCAGGGAAATTTAATGCGTGTGAAATTGAAATGCCTCGATTGCTTCAGGTGTTATGTTATGACGATTATATGCAGGATTTTCTGACGAAACACAATTTCGCACACGATAAACGACTGTATGCAACATAAATAATCCTTTTACGCAAATATAGAGCTGCGGCTCGTTGTTAAGTTGCTAAGCACCTGTGTTACCTGTGTTGGTTTAAAAACTACTCATCTCCGAATCCCGGCATTTACTCCGTGCTTGTGGAGAACCTCAAATTCAGAGAAACATTTGCAAAATACAATGTCGTTCTTAATGCAATGCCAGGTTGAGATTAAGCAATGTCCCATGTGCGCTCTGAACAGAGAGGACAAGACTTTATTCCTGTGATCGGCACTTGGTTCCCTAAAATTATATTAAGAGTTAGATACATTAACTTATTTATCCACGGCAGTCTTATGTAGCAGTGTTACCATACACATTTCTTCCATCTGACCCACCTTATTATAAAATTCTTAACTCAATATTTTTTTGATTTCAGGAGAGCATAGCCATTAAAATTAGACTAAAAATTTAAAATAAAAGCCAAGCATATACACGAAGATGTCTTTGAATATGAAAACAACGGAAGCATGGTGTCTATTAGTATAAGACATCATACAATTAAGACCCCCTTTTACCATCACCAATTACCCTTCAAACAAGAGTCGAAATTAATTGTGACTTCGTACATCAGAGATCTGCATGGAAAACGAAGACGGTACAAATAAATCCGTGAAAACAAAAACAGCGAAAACTAGAAAAGAAAACATTTATTAAAGGAACAAAAAGTGACATTCCAGCGACACAACCTTTAGCTATGAGCACATCATCATTAACAACAACATCATCGAGTGGTAGTAATTCATTATCATCTTCAATATCATCTTCTTCCACACCTTTGCTAACCGAAGGAGGCACCACATCTGTGGTTGGATCTGTAGGCACAATAGCATCGGTAACAGCACAAGGAACTGGATCGCCACAAGCACAGACTGAGGCAGCGATACCCCAGCAGCAACAGCAAGTATCATCAGGAGGACTTTTAGTATCTGGATGCGAGGGTTCAATTGGTTTGAGTGGTTTGCCATTAGCAGACACCAACAACGAAGTAGCAGCGATTTTATGCCAGAATAGCAACAGTAACAGTAGCAACAGCAGTGTAAACAGTTGCAACAGTACAAACAATAGTACAGGAAGTAATAATAGCAGTACCACAATCACCAGAAATAATAAAATCAGCAATTGTATGTCATTGGTTGGTCCGCTAACACCTTCATCACAGTTTAGTGGAGGAGGAGGAGGTGGTGGAAGGAGTGGCAACACCGGCGAAGGGGTCAACAACCCGAATAGTAACGACGGAACCAGTGCAGTCAGTGGTAACAATAACATCAACAACAACGGTAACGGATCACCAGGAGGTGGTAGTGTGAATGTTGTATCATTAGCACAATTGAGTCAACAACAACATCTGCAGGAGCTTACCCCAGCACCATCAACAAATGGAACAATAGTAGGAGGTAGGAAATGATTTGTAATCTTAAGAAATATTAACAAAGGCCTTAAAAATTAGTTTGATACTCAATTGTCTTGTCAATAGAATAGCCATACAGATTTTGGATGAACAAAGCTCCATTGTCTTCTTTGAAATGTCCCATTTATGCTTCAAAGTGTATCCTTAAGCTGGTCTTGTTCCTCTTTTTACAGTACTTGGCCCCACAATCACCACAAATGCTACACTGACATCAGGCAACGCAGTTGCAGAATCAGTAGCATCTTTATCAACTTCATTGGCTTTAGCATTATCATCGTCCTCCTCTTCATCATCTTCTTCTTCATCATCATCATCATCATCATCGTCGTCGTCATCTTCATCATCGTCATCGTCTCAAGCCCCATCACCCCCTCCAATTCATCACCATCTGTCGATAACCCCACCGGTATCTGTTTTGCCACACAATGTCATTGGCAAGACGGTAACGCATCCATCATTGATTGGCTCTGTTTTACAATCAGCCACTGGGCCAACAAAACAGCTTGGGTCTCATCATCTCAGCAGTAGTACCAGCAGTAATCAAGGCATTGCCAAAATGAATGTAACAGCAGGAACAGCCCCTAGTAGTGGCAATGCAAGTACAAATCAAGGTGCTACTCCACCACATGCATTAACCGCTGGAGGACCTGCGTCTGTTGGTCAAACCTCTTCATCCTCATTATCACCGTCGCAGCAACAACCTACGACGCCACTAACTATAAAGGAAGAGCTACACCAGCAACATACCCCACCTACAACAACAAACGGTTCGGGTGGGACATCGACCAGTTTGTTTGGTGGTAAGTAATTGGATCCTTTATATTTGCCATCATATAACATCTGTGTGGATTATAGATAATAGCAAAAAAGTGAAACTCGAAGAGGATGGTAATGCTGGTGAGAGCGGAGCTGGAACCGGCAGTTCAATCCCATCATTCGGCGACCCTAACAACTCACCTAATGGATGTTTGCCAACGAATTCCTCAGCCTTAGGCATATCTATGGCCATACCTGCTACAGGTCATAGTGAAAACAGCAATGGAAGCAATGGCAGTGGAGGTGGTGGTTCAGCCAGTGGCAGTGGTGGAATAGCATCAAACACAGTGCAACCGATGCAAGTTGGCGATAAGTCGGAGAACGAGAACATGGATGAAAGTTGTAAGTGGTCATTTATAACTAAAACTCTTGATAACTCTTTTTCATATCTTTTCTATTCCCTTAGTCTTCTCTGTTGGTGCTGTGAAAGATGAACTGATGTCAAGCGAAAGTACAATGCAAATGTCACTTGGATCTTTGAGCAGCGTTAAGAAGGAGGAACCTGTTGATATGTCACCCGATGGTTTTGGCTCACTAACGAGTACAATGTCCGGGGCAGGTATGGCTGGTTCTGGAAATAATAGTGGTTGCGGATCCGGAGGGATGAATATAGGTCATTCTCCGAATTTAATGGGAATGAATGCGGGTGTATCAGCTTCAGGAGGATCCAATAGTGGTGGAAGAGGTGAGTAACGGCGATCGGCAAACATGTATTTGAACTAATGTTTTTTATTTTTTCTAAGGATCTAATCCAAACAGTCTTAGTGACCTTGGTGGTGGTGCAGTCAACACGAGTACAGGCAACCTTCTTCCGCCCAATATAGTCGGTGGAAATATCGGTAATATTGGCGGAGGTGGTGGCATTGGCAGTAGTGGTGGGGGTGGCGGACCTGGTGGTAAACCGCCAACAAGTGGTGGTGGTCCTGGGAGCAGCAATTCCTCAATGGATTACATGCAACAGCAGAATCATATCTTCGTATTCTCCACGCAGTTGGCTAACAGAGGCGCTGAGTCTGTTCTGAATGGACAGTTTCCAACAATCATTGCATATCATCGCACACAGCCGGCGACGAAAAAATTCCTCGAAGAGTTCTTCTTGAAAAATCCTATAAAACTATCCAAAATGAATCGGCAGAATTCTGCAGTAGGTGGACCCAGTGGCCCATGGTGTAACCCCGGGCAAAGCAACAGCAATATGCTGGTGAAATTGCCACAGCCAAGCAGTAAATCAGGTCAGAGTAATAGCTCAACTAATAGTGGCGGTAATTCCGGACCTGGACTGTCTAATAACAATCAGACGCCCGCAACAAATGTCGGAATGGATGTGAAACCACCGGCGGGATTTCATGACGACCCACTATCGGGAGATAATGACCTAATGCCTTGGGAGCAGACAACGGTGCATTTGGGGCTGGAGGGTATTTCGAATGGCGGCAGTAGCGGTCCAAACAATAACAGAGGTCCTGGGAGTAATGCTGGACCCGATCCTAATGCAATGGATAGTAGTAGCTCACCATCTGGTTCTCAAAGATCGTGTAGTGCAACAACACCTTTGAGTGCTGGAATTCAACCAAGTCCGCCGAAGATAATGGCTACGGCAGGTCCAACGTCACCAGACAGTATGCAGCCATCACTACAAGGAGTAAAAGTTCCCGATGAAAATTTGACGCCACAGCAAAGACAACACCGCGAGGAGCAATTGGCCAAATTAAAGAAAATGAATCAATTTTTGTTTCCTGAGCAAGGTATGGGTGACTTTGGGGCTCATATAGTGGATCCCGTGACTGGCACATCAGCTGGACCCGGAGTGCCGGGAGCAGGAGTTTCTGGCAAAATGATGGACGTAGCTCCACCTGTTGGTGGCGGACCAGTTAATATGCTGGGCGATGCTTTGGCTGGTGGGCCTGGAGGTCCAGGACCTGCTGGCCCGATGCCACCAAACATGAATGTTCGAGGAAATGTGATGGGTGGAGTTGGTCCGCGAGGCCCTCTTGGTCGGCCTTCGCATCCTCAGGGGATGGGAGGCCCTATGGGACCAATGGGAGACGGCTCGATGATGGTCACTGCAGGAGGGCCACACTCTGACATGGGTGGTATGCAGTGCGGAATGATGATGTGCAATCAACCTGGCGGAGTAGGACCAGGAGGTGGTCCACCTGTAATGGGCATGGGAGGAGGAATGGGAATGGGCGGCATGGGCCCAATGAATCCCTGCGGTATGGTGATGAGTGGAGGTGGTCCAGGCGGTGGTCCTGGTCCAGGTATGCCACCGGGCATGGCGCAAATTGAATGGTCCAAGTTGCAGCATCAATTTTACGAAGAACGTAAAGGCAAGAACCCACCAGGCATGGATATGATGGGAGGCGGTGGCATTGGCATGTGCCGTCAAATGTCAGCTGGCAACGGTGCGATGATGGGTCGAGTTGGAATGGGTGGCGGTGGTGGTCTTATATCAACGAGTGGAGGAGGGGTAAATAGATCACAAGGACCTCCTCCGCCTTATCATCAAACACCACGTTCAGCATCTGTGCCGATAGCGACACAAAGTCCGAATCCCAGCAGTCCGAATAATCCCACCTCTAATCTATCATTACCTTCACCCAGAACCGGTGGTGGTAGCGGTGGATCAACACTTAACTCCCCAGCTGCTGATTCCGGTTCGAACAGCGGTCCTGGACCAAATGGAAAATCCCAAATGCCATACAAACAGCACGACTCACCTTTGACACCAGGTGGTAATAACGCCGGTGGTTCGAGTGGTGGAAACTGCCCTGGCCCCGGTGGTGGTGGAATACCACAATCTTGTTCGAATGTTGTTAATAGCGGCGTGGTCAACAATAATACTATTGGTGGTAGTCAACAAAATAACAATGGTAGTACATCGAGACCTTCAATGAGTCATAGTAGTAATCCTAGTACACCCGTCTCCTCCCACATGTCGCCCAATACTACCTTAAAAGATCTCGAATTAGGCGCCGGCGGTGGAGGGCCAGGAGGCAATGTCAACAGTGGCAATCAAGGTAGGTGTTACATTTGCATACTTATTTGGTTAGTGTAAGTTCAAGTGTGAATGCTTGAAATGCTTGAATATTATTTAGAAATGTCCCTAATATATCCTTCGCGCTGCCATATGTTCAATGAGGAATCTTTATCGTGTGTTTTTAAGTATTTTGCTACTCATCTCTTCGTTTACCATCTATGCTTTTCTCCTTAATTACCTCACTTTAGAGGGCACAAACAATAAGATCCGCAGTTAACTTGATCTTTATATAACATAAGCACCATGAAAAAGCTATCCAGCAGAAACGTTGGGGATATTGGAATTTTCAAACCCTTCTCTGTCTGAATAAATATTTCCGTGAACTCTTACATCCCGTTATACATTTTCCTTTCAATATAAAATCATTGCTGTTCATTCTATTCGCTGACGTGAACTTTTAACATCGCACTTTTTCTGTTTTATTTAACCGTTCCTCTTATATCCAAGGTAAAGATATTGCTGTTAACCTGATGCCAGTGCCTTCTCCGCAACAAATTCAGTATCTTAATACTTTTGAAGGTCAAGAGTTGACCATACAAAAACAACCAAACACGACAGTCTTAAGGGATTCATCTAACGCAGTGGGAATTATGTCAGCCTCGTAAGGAATATACGGCTTTTTCCATTTACTTTTGTTTTGTTTTTTTAATTTTCATTTATTTATTTATTTATTTTTTTTTGTATTAGTCCCGGGAATCATAGATCTTGCAACAATAATATTTCTTCGAACAGCAATTCGGCTAACCTTTCGTTAGCTGCATCACCGTCAACAATGTGCGATCCAAGATATGCTCATTCTCAAACAATGTCCTCTGTGTCCTCTACGCATCACAATCATAGCAATAACGGTAGTAGTAATTGCATGAGTTATCCACTTATTCCGTCAAGCCCTCACAATCCAAATTCTTCGATAGCAGCGAATTGTAGTAAGTTTTTAGTATTTTCTTTTTTTTTTTGTTCTCTCGGTTGGTGAAGGCTTTTCTTCTCTCCTTTTTTTCTTCTTTGAACGCTGCTGCGTTTTTTATTTAATTTTTCTTTAAATTGTAATAAACAATTGAGTAGTGAAATATCTCGCAAGTACACAGCATCTATTGTATCGGAAAACATTCTATAAATTCCTAGCGGCTTGCTGTCTTTTGGGGTTTTTTTTCACAGTGCATAGGTATGAATAAACTATCAAACTATTTCAGCACTCATTTGCAGTCAATGAATGTGGCAAATCATATCAATATATTACATTCTGTATCTTGTCTAAACATAGTTCACCCATATTAACTGGGACTACATATTGTATTGTTTTCCGCCTAGTGCAAGTATTACTACAGAGTTAATAGATGTACATAAGTGTTGAAGTGTTGGGTATATCTCAATTTAGTTCTTAAGATTAACTTTTTGAGAGATCATTTGGCGTTTATTTGTCTCTGAAGTGAATGATGTACGACAATTCTAATAACTTCTTTTGGATGTTAGGTGATAAAAACTCTCGTCTCAATACATCAACTAATCCGAGTCCGCAAGGTTCCCGCACTCCAATAATGGGTGATCAAACAAATCCATCAAATCTAGACTCAAGGTTCCCGCCCGTTAGTCCTGGAATGAACTATCCTGGCAGTGGTGGAGTTGGACCTGGGCATGGTGTGGGTGGACCGGGTTCGGTTGGACCAGGCGGTGGGAATAATGGACCCAACAACAATCCAAATCAGAATCAACAGCAAGGCTTAAAGATGGGTGGATTTATGGACAGCAAGTGTGGTGAGGTAAGTTAATTTTTTTTTTTCTTAATTCTCCTGTATAGATGTCTGTCAATGCTGTATTTTTGTGTAAAGCAATCAACGGGAGGTCAATGTGGGAATTTCTGTGGTCGAACGGATAATCTACCTCTCAACCCAAATAGCAATCGACCGCCGCCGGTGAAAACCTCTCATTTCGATCCAATTTCATCACTGGCGCAGATGTCACAGCAGTTGACGAGTAGCGTGACGAGTTCGTTAAATGGTGGGCCAACGGGTGGTGGGTCTGGTGGACCAGGAGGTGGCAGCCTCATGAGCTCCGGATTTCCAAGTCATGAAATGCAGATGGGTGGCATGCCTGGTAGTGGAGGTCCACATGGTATGGAGAGCATGATGGGTGGACCTGGACCTGAGAATATGGATCACTGCGGCATAGGAGGTTTGCCACCGCATGTTTTAGGAGGTCCTGGTGGACAATATGGAGGAATGCATGCTGGAGGAAATGGTGGTCCTGGTGGTGGACCGATGGTTGGGAACCCAATGGGAATGATGGGTGGTCCACCAATGGGATCACGAATGCTTTCCCCGAAAATGGGCGTCGGGATGGTCGGTTTTCATAGTGGGCACGGAGGAATGGGTCTACCACCACCACCTCCGCATCGTATGCTCAGTCGAGCGGCGATGGGCGGATGTCCATACAACGGTGCCAATATCCAAGTAAAAGCAAGCACACCGAATACAATACAGTATCTCCCTGTGAGGCCGCAGGTCAGCAATACAAATCCAAGAGTGCCGCCCAGTCTAGAATTTTTGCAACGTTTTGCAAATCCCCAGATGTCGCCTATGGATGTGGGAGGCGGAGGTCCGAGTGGGCCAGTTCATGATGGAAATAAAATGCAACAGCCTGGTGGACCTGGACAGGGGATGAACTTTTACCAAAACTGTAATCAAATGGGTGGAGTTGGGCCGGGTGGTGGGCCTGGTCCAGGCGGCGGTATGAATACTCATATGGACACCAGTGGACCCGATGCAATGATGGGACTAGGAGGTCCGCCGGGTGGAATGGTCGGTGGTCCTGGAGGGCCGATGGGCGGTGGGATGAATCCACAAATGATGCGAGGAATGAGGCCAATGCGTCAACCGGGCGGTGGCGGCGGTATGATGCGCATGCAAGGCCCCAATCCGCACATGATGGGAGGTGGTGGTGTTCCGGGATCTCAACATCATCCTTTTGGCAATGGACCACCTAACTTAGTTGACAGCGGTCAAAACGGCCCAAATGATCCCTCAAACATGTTTCAAAACAGCCAGATGTTTGGCGGACCACCTGGTCCAAAAGCAAGTCCAATGGGACATGGGAGTGGCCCTAATGGAGTTCCCAATGGACCAGGTCTTGGAGGTGGTCCATCACCCATGGGTGGTGGCCCTCCTGTAGACCCATCACAATCTATGCAACCTCAACTCAATGGACCTGGCGGCCCGTCCAATCCTGGAGGTCCTGGCGGGGCAGGTGTTCCCGTTGGTCCTGGAGGTCCGGGTCCTAATTACAAATCTTCACCACTCGTCGGGCCATCGACAAATGACCTTAAGTATGCTCAACAATACCACAATTTTCAACAGCAATTGTACGCAACATCAACCCGCAGTCAGATGAGTTCACAGCTTGGAGGGCACAATGTTCCACCCGGTGGTCAAAATGTGGGCCCGCCCGGTATGCCTTCCAACCAAAATCTATCGTTTTTCGTTTCAAAGTAAGGGAAGAAATAAGTAACGATATACCATGCCATTTTATACATAATCTACACGCTCACTAAGCGTATTTTTTATCATAATTTAAGTTTGCCTTTGTTTTGTGTCAAATTTAATCGTAATTATTTGTTTTTTTTTTTATTATTATTTCTATAGTTTTAGTTAAAATCTATGTATGTAATTATTTGCTTTTACGGAATTTATTTTAACTGCGTAGCCACTTAGATCCTTTTTTAATTTTCTTCTATTATACGTTTTAGGATTAGGGTCTAATATATTCATTATTTTTTTAATAGTTTTAGCATGTACCTCTTAAAACGTAGCCCTTTTGTTTTAACTTATTTGTACAATTTTTGCTACTCGATACAAAAAAGATAAACAGAGATAGAGAAAGCAATGTCAATAACCCATTGTAAATTATTAAAAGAAAAACAAAACAAACTTTACAACTTCTCTCAACAAACTGAGAGGGACATCAAAGTGGAATGATGAAGTAGATAACACGGAAGTGCAAATTCAAACTTAGTGGAGAAACTAATTTATTTTTAATTTTTATTTCTAATAAAGAAAGGAAGAAACACTAAATTTGCTATGTATGGACAAATTACAAGAAACTGCAAAACAAAAATACACACGTTTTATGATCCAAATTCTATGTAGATTTATCATTATTATATATATAAAATAAAATAAACAATTTATGATTCTATACTTTATTTTTTACCATTTGATCCTAGCAAATTTTAAGTTTAAAAAAAAAATTTATCGATAAAAATACAAAATGATTATTCAGTTGTTTCAAGAGTTTATTGTAAAATATAAAAGGAAACAATTTATATATATATATATATACATGTGTACATATATACATATATGTATATACGTATATAAATATATAAGAAAGCAAGAGAATATGTACATTTAACGAAAGCTGAAAAACGCAATGAACATTGATAATAAATTATAAGTACAGTATGTCAAAAATATGCCTTTTTTTCAAGTTTGACTGCATTTAGTCTTTGAAATGGTAAGCACAATTTACATTTTGATGTTATTAATACAGCGCGAGCTAGGTTCAAACAGGTAGTATAAGGTTTCAATGGCATCCGAGGGTGGTGTCTAGACGAGCTGGCTGCATTTGTAGTATTTGTCATTGCTAGAATCCACGTTTTTTTTTGCGAATCTCCAGATGTCATAATCGTTATCAGCTTAATCAACTCTTCAAACCATGCCACCAGATGAGATGAGCGAGACTGAAGGAAATAAATAGGTTTAAAGCCTATTCGTTAAGCTTTCTAAAAAGATGTTTGTGAATTTCAATAAGAAAAAAATCTCGAAGTGAACTGCTTACACTGCCGACCATAAGTTTGGAATCACCATATAAATTTCACATTTGTCGTATTTTTTTTAGGGATTAGGTTAGGCTAGATAGATAGGTTGGCGAGGAAAGAGGAAACCTTCTACGCCACACTCAGGTCAGTAGAGACCCATTGTAATGCCCATTTGTGGGAAAGGCACCCCTTGCTCGTAGAGCAATCTCTTAGGCCAGGTTCAGAACCACCTTGAAGCCTTAATGAACCTACAGATGGCCTTGGTAGGTACGTCACTTATTTCTTCAGTATATGAAGTGTAGTGGAAGAAGTGTCATTTCGAAAAATGCGTTATTATATTATTTCACTGCACTCTTCGGCTGTTTTGCACGTTTGTTCATTCATTCAAAAACCGAGTTTAATGTTTTGAATAAATAAAAACAATTGCAGTTAGAAAACTGTAAAATACATATAAAAAGAATACATTTTTTGCTCTTGTGATATAATCAGTAGCGAATCCTTGTATTATATTGGCCTTTTAGACTGTTCATACGACCATAATTTGGCTGTTTATAACTTGATAATTGCCTTTTTCAATACAAGATTTGTATTTTAACACTAATTCCGAAACAGTAAAATAATTCAACATTAAGACCTAATAGCATTATCGTTCAGCAGTAAACAGCGCTAATAATAGGTGAACTAGATTATGACAATCAACTAATTAAATACTATAACCATCTCCTTCTGGCTCAAGCCTTAGAAGGTATTTTCCTTCCTGTTTAGCTCCTACTTGACAAAGTGCTCACCTAAAAAAATATCCGATTTTACTCACCACAAGTAACCGGCTGCATTATACCATTCAATTCAAAGCTATAAGTGAACGAACCATGAATGAACGAACCACAGTTCGTATGCATGTATTTTATATTTTAATACCGACCCGTTCACACACTGACACCCAACCTGTGTTGTTTGACAGCAAAAGAGTAAAAGATAGGAGTTCACCATCCGCACAAGTTCTTTAATCTGAGTTCTGCACTTTGTGGGTCGCAAAAATAGTTGCCACGAACGCTGTCATATTCGAGGGAGCAAAGCAAAAATTTTTAATAAATTATTAATTTTCTAACTCCAATTGCTAAACGAATACTAAAAACAGTAACAAATGGTGATCAAATCATAGAATACAAAAGACCAAACTAACAAAAGGGACTTTCCAGTCTCTGAATTGTTTAATTTTCTTTTTAATTGAAAAAAAATCGAGACGTGTATAGAAAAAAAATCGAAAGTAGAAACTCAAAGATAAAAAAAAAACGTGGAATACTTAACACGCGTATATTTTAGAGACAATTCCAAGCGAAAATCAAAAAAGTGAAATTTACAAAAGAAAAAAAAATATATCTGAAACTCCTTTTAGCTGTGAAAAAGAGAACTAATTGTGTGACTAAAAGTATTTCAGTTCGGTCGGAAGGGTCAAAATCTCGTGTTTGCATATAAAAGAAGCCCCATTTTCTGTTGAAACAGTTTGCGATTTTTGAGTTTTTCCATAAAGTCATTATACTCGGAGCTAGCCAGGTTATAGCACACAGAAAACAGACAAACAAGACAAAAAATTCATTTCTGAGCCAAAGTGGAACGTAATCATCTTGACAAACACACCAATTTACTTTGATTTCTTGTTGGAATATTTGGTGAGTACGAGCTTCTTAGACATTTTATAGATTTACGTTAGGTAAGCGGTCGTTGAAGGGGAAGTTTGCGTTTTTATTTAAATGTGCTTCTTTTCATTCTACTTTCGTTTTTCTTTTTACTTGTTTGTGTAATCTCTTGGCTGTAGCAGGGCACACAAGAAAACGTGTTTCTGTATAATTCATGTGAAGTTTGCCACACATTGGTCTTGGCAATCCTGCTGGGCGAGTGAAATAGATGACGAGCACCTAACACAGAGTAAACACTTTTAATGGCAATCTAGTACAAATCGGTTTGACATTTTTCGTGGTGAATGGCTTTGCTGTGGTGTGGTGGGTCTGGATCTATGTTACCATGGGATTTTCCCTTTGTTTCCGCAGGGGGTAGTGTGGCAATGGTGAAGGGAATATTTTGACGTAGACTTTTCCCCGTGCTTTGGTTTATTTTGAGCAGTTTAAAAAAAAAAACCACAGTATTATGATCTGGAATTTTAAAGGTTATTTAAGCAACGTTTTAACAAAAAAAATGCAATTAATGGATGGGAATTAAAAATGATTCTATAAAACAACATTCGACAACACTGTTTTTGAGTGAGAACAGAAGAGAGGCAGAGCGATAGGAAAATAGGGAGTATAAGAGAGATGGGCGGATAAGGTCAAATGGGTGAAAATCTCGTATCACAGGTAATTCATTTATAATTCGTTTCGGATGACTTGAAATTTTGATAGATTCGCCGCCGAAGAGTCTCGCTTAAAATCCGCAACGTGGGTATAAGACAAGTGGTTATGTGGCATTGGTATGGTGTGGTGCGCTTTGCAACTGATCGCTTATAAGTGTGCACTTGGTATGAGATTTGCTAACCATACAGCAATAATTGAAAGGGAAATCTCGGTTGAAACAAGTTTGTGAAAATGTACTCATGGAGTCGAAAACATCTATTTGTGTGGCTGGTTTTTGTTAAAATTGGTTAAAAGTACTAGAACAATTGTTTAAAGTGCAATTTAGGTGCATGTTGGCCGAAATTAATGGCATTTGTAGTAATGTTTGTAATGACTTGGCTGGGTCGAGAGCTTTTTACATGAAAAGGCAAAGCAATTTTATTTTAGAAAAATTACAAACAACGCGTGATGACCGAAGGAAAAGAGCGCCATTAAATATCATCTTTTATAATCTTAATGACGTCACAATGTACATTTCATTTTCAAAATATGTATGACTGCATTTGCATTTATTTATTCAATTTGCACACAATGCGTCTTTTTGGGTCGATTTTTGCATTAAACAATTATTAAAAAATAAATAAATACAGTGAGATGCAACACGAACTGAATCCACTATTCGCTGATTTTGTGTCACGAAGCAAATTTCGGATTTCTTCGGTTATTTTTTTGGGGTATACTATATCGAGTATCCGGGTAGTCACACTTTTTTTTTACGTCTCAACTAAATTAGTCACATACGCGGCTAAAACGTATTACACACTTATTCGACAGAAACTAGATGTTACCAAAGTAATGGTAATAAAATACGGCCGCATGCAAAAAATTTGTACATGATTACCCGGGTACTTGCCTTAGGAGTTAGAAGGTGAAAAACTGTATGGTATCGGGTAAGGGGGCTGCTGTTATTTAATTTAATCGTGGGGCTGAAATTGGACAAAATACCACATACATATACATATTTTTTTTTTTATATACATATGTATGTGCGAATTTTGAAGGCTTTCTCCGAGTTAAAGGCTTCCGTCAAAGTTAAGAACGGTATTGTGGTTGCAAATGCGTTTAATTAAGTGCTGTCGCTCGAATAGCCAAAACCTCCGTTACAAATTGGGGGTCGATGCCCTTCGATTGCATTTCATGAGACAAATCGACATGCAGGATGCAGCTGGCCGTGCTTTTTTGCGCAGAATCTTTTCATCACCCCCTGTACGTCGGGTTTGTGCCTCATGCCAATAATTTTCTAAACGCCAGCACATGGTTTTAGCGGTAGTTGGCCTATTCGCATCATTCATCTACAGGTGGTAGAAGATTGAAGTTAATTTTTTTATAAGCCACATATCGTTTTCTATTAGGGAACATCCTTTTATTGGTTTATCACAGAACAAGTTAGCAGTTGTGGTTAGTTTTCAATAAACATTGTTGGTTTTGTAATATAAGGATTAGTTGTAGTAATTTTCAAATCTAATTTTTCATTTAGTAGGTTCGCCTTATCCTTTTATGTGTGTCGCGTTCACAAAAAGGAACTACCACACCTGCACATTATTGTGTTGGTTTTCTGTCGGAGATTTTGAATTTCTCTGCAGTCTGCAGCCTAATGCACTAAAAACCGAAGAATTATCTTGAATTATTGCATTTCTTCGAACAATATTTGACCAATCAATTTTACTGTTCAATGAAAGCATCTTCAGGGATTCTGCGAAATTGAATTATCTCTATCGATCTGTTGTTGACCTGCGCACTATTGATTGCCAGATAGATGGAGATGATAAAGGAGAAATTAACAAAATAACATTTAAGACTTCTTTAGAAAAAGCACGTGTTGTGATGTGTCTTGTGCAAATTGTTATTTTTTTTTTTTTTTTTAGAAAATAGTTGAGAATAGTTCCAATTGAGAGTATACAATTTTGCGTGCACGCTAGTCAACAGTTAAGTCAAGAGTATGAAAATAAGGCCACCGGCAAAAACAACGTTGCTCGAATACAAATAGGCACATAGCGAGTGCGGCCTTCCTACAATCGTCCGGTCCAAATAAAATCTTCACAGAAATGCAAGCGCAACAGTTGATTTGATTAAGTAAGTTCTTTCAACAAGCTGGCTATTCAAAATCTCGCTTAATAGTGAAACTAAGCCTTGTGATTCAGGCTAGTTCCGACTGTCAGAATTTCCGTGCCTAATATTGGAAAGTGTACTACAAATCAGAAGCAAACAGCTGTCAAAATGAATTCCCTAGTCATAAGAGAGGTGTATTGGTTTTAATTTGATGTCAAATCTTGTAAAACAGTTCAGCGAAACTTAGATCAATTCATCCAGTCTGGCAGTTGTATGTAAAAAGACGGATAGAGAGAGGAATAAAAGTCATAAGGCACAGATTAAAAGTGTTACTCGTTCAGCATGTAATTTCCCCTATTTGTATTAACTCGACAGTCCTGCATCCAATTGTGCTGCTGCTATAATTGTGAACGCTGAAAGGTTTCATTATTGTGTGAACACCGTCGTCATTAAGTGGCAATCAACGTCATAGTGAAACAAGAACTTCCCGTATCGATTGTATGTGCGCTAACAAGGTTCGTTTCTTCACGGAATTATTTTCGATTAATTGCTTTTTGTTTAAAATAGCAAATATGTATTCTAAATAGTGTATTAATTTGGCTTGGTTACAAACACATTTGTAGTGTATAAGTTGTCGCACTTGTGTCTCCTAAAGAATACCTATTAACATTCCGAGAGAGGGCTCGTTTGCCTGGGTATGGGCGAGAGCGAGAAGAGGGAATTTAGTGCCGCGTGTGCGGATTATCTAAGGTAGACTGCCCTTTTAATTCGGAGACATGCATAGATAGCGGGGAAAGTCGATCGTTTTTTTTTTTTTTTTTTTTTTTTTTTATCTCCATATACGTACTGAGGTGTAGTTGAACATGATACCGCCATGCCACATGTCATGTCAGTGGAAAAGAGATCCAGACCAGTGGAGTAAATGAGTAAGCCAGTTTGTTACATGAGTGCGCATTTAATCAGTGCCAGTGTAGTGCCGTTTATAGGCGAGGGCCAATTAAGAAAAGTGTTGCTGTTGCTAATAGTTGCATTCAACGCACGTGTAGCACAAGGGGTAGGTGGTAAACGGAAATGTGTACCTTGATGTTTTTTTTTTTTGCCATGAGATTGTTAGATTAACTTAGGTCGAGGTTCATATATATTCTTGCTACGTTTGTCTGCATTCTATTTATTTTGTACATGCTTTTGTTTACAGAGTTATAATATTACAAGCAACAAAGATACCAAAACGAAACAATTCAAAAGTCACACACAAGTACGAATAAACAAAACAGTAGCAAACACTTCAAAAAAATAGAAAATATTGAAAGCTTAAAGCAGGTAATTTAAAAAAAAAAACTTGAAATTTTATTTGGTTTCGACTAAAGATTTTGCTTTTTTTTTTTTTTTTTTCTCTTTTTTAAATTTGAACAGAATTTCAGTAGAAACAATACGCGTGTACGTCCGCAAAAGCGAAACCGCAATAACTAAAAACAGGAGAGCCTACTGCAGTCACGTTTACAAAAGACTTGCGTGACTTTAACGAAAACGACTTTGAAAACCAACAAACAAAACAACAGCAACAACAACTAACACAAGTCCGAGAACAATTGCATAACCCTTTTAAGACTTCAAAGTTGTCCAAATTTAACAATCTGTATCAAAAGCAGCAACAGCAACCGATTGCTGCGCAAGAGGGGCGAATAGGATATATACCAGCTGAAAGAGGAGTATTCTTAACGCCGATCTACTATATAGCCGGTAAGTGTTGAAAAACATTTTTTTTTTTTTAGCAAACTGTTGCTACTGTATGTTTGCAAAAACATAAAGGAGATATGCTCAAGAAAATAGTTGAAGTAATACAAGAATCGTTAGTGATCCTTCGATTGCTTCTATTAGGCTTGGTAACACTGGCAGGGAAACACCATATTTTATTAGTACTTCTGTCTCTTTTGCTCCAAGACTGCCATTAAGTACAAACAATGTGACAACTACACGGTTTTCTAATGTTTTATTTTTTTCGGACCAACATGAAAATCATAAATATACGTCAACTTTTATTGTCGTCGTGCTTGTCCACATTGGCACAGGAATAAAAGTTGTTACCATGAACGCCGTGGCTTAAAAAAATGGCTTCATTGGAATAGAAGCAATTCGGCAGATGGGGAACTCTGAAATTCAAAACATAACATATCGTCAGAGCAGAAAGTTCGTACGGAGAAAATCTCCACGCATTTTCTGCACTCGTACAGCCACTGGAGTTGCGTGCTGTTCGACGTTCAACCATCAAATGGACATTTCTGACAAACACGAAACACAATGACGATGGAACATTCTTGCTCACGTCGAAAATTATGTTGGGAATGTGCCTGTCCACATTGGCGCAGGAAGGAAAGAAAATATTGCACTGAAAATCCATTCCTAACATAATTTTCGATTTGGAATGGAATGGAATAATTTTCGGTTTTGAATGTTTCTTGTCATTGTGTTCCGTTTTAGCCAGATATCTTCATTTGGTGGTTGAACGTCGAGCGGTTCACAACTCCAGTGGCTGCATGAGTGCAGAAAATATATGGAGAAAATTCCCTCCGTAGGAACCTTCGGCTCTGACGACATGTTGTGTATGTACCTGTGTTTTGAATTTCAGCGTTCCCCATCTGCCAAATTGCTTTTATTCGAATAAAACCTTATTTTGTGTGTAGCCGCCGCATTCATGGGAACGACTTTCATTCCTGAGCAAATGTAGACACAGGCACAATGGATTTTCGGTGCAATCAACCCTTCTCTTTCCCACTTAATGAAAATCGTCCTTTCTCTCTTGGACAGTCTTTCATTCCTGCGCCAATGTGGACAGACACATCTACTGTGGACTTCGCTGTGCTGTTTTACCAAAACACGGCACGTGAGAAAACGAGTCACAAACAACCGTCTCTGTCCGACCTTCTAAAATGGCACACAGCCGGTTAATTCGAAAACCAATACTCACACTTCTGTGGTGCAAATGAGACGAAGAAAAAACAAATGGCACTTGTTCTTGGAAAAGAGAAAAAAAAGTAGAAATTTGAGCGGAGACAGATCTATCCGTCGTACTTGTGGCTAGAAAGTGGAAACAGACGAATACTATTATCCAAAAATTATCCGAACCAGTTGGATAGACAAAGACAACCACACACTTCAATTGCACTGCCAACTCTTGCATTGGTCGTCATCGTTGACTGTCTTCGTTACCGTTGCTGTCTTCATAATCATCGTTGTGTTCTTCTCGTTCGTATTTTCCTTCTTTTTTTTTTTTTTTTTTTTCTGTTAAACATTTTTGTTCTCCATAAAATGGAAAAAATAATTTTCACAATTTATTTTATTTAGTTGTGTTTCTATCACCACTCGTTTTTAGTTAAAACCATACATCCCACTCAGTATTAAATAGAAAAAAAAACTGCCGTACAATCCGACCAAAAGTACCTCTCTCTCAAAATGGAAAACTATGTTTTTTCACTGTTAGATTTTTTTTTTGTTCGTGTTTTAAATGTAAAATCTTTTGCTTCAAGTATTTTCATCTTTTCGGCAATTTATTAGCTAAATAAAAATTCAATGATTTCACCCAACAATTCAGGACAGTGCAATTGAAGCAATAAAGTGAAATTAACATATTTTCATCGCAGAGGAAATTGTAAAATAAAAGTACATTTTGGATTGGATTTATCGGATTTTTTTCCATTTAAAAATGTGTCTAAGAGGTTTTAATGTGGTGTATTACATTTCATGAGAACATATTATCCAAAAAATACTTTAACATTAGAAAGTGGGATAGAAAATTTCTCTCCCCTTAAAGAGAAATTGTAATTTACTAAACGTTTTGTATTTTCTTAAATACATACTTCGAACAATGTATATATGTATATTTTGCAAAGCAAACGAAAGAGAGAGCTCGGAATGAGACAGAGAGTGGACGAAAACCAAAAAAATAAAGATATAAACCGATAAAGTGCTTTTGTTTAAAAGTTTCTCGCCAATGGGGAAATACGTGACAAGGACGGGGAATTCGTGTTACAGCGCGCGCGTGTGTGGGTACGGCTTAGTTTATGTGGCTTGTTCGATTTGTGCAGTTATTTAACGGAATTGCTTTCGATTTTTTGTGTTCATTTTGTTTTAGACGGCTTTTATTTGGGCCTCGTATATTTCAATTTTTAACAAATTTTTCTGAAGAAGAGAAAATTAAAGTCACAAGTAAAAATGGCAATTTACACTTGAAAATGTAAAGGCGAAAAAACCTCTGACAAAGAAAGCTGTGATAGACGGAAAGAGTGAAATCTGCGCAAAAGAGATAGAAAGAATGCATTTGTCACAAAAAAAACAATTTCTGTTTTGCACATTTATGTGTATGTATTCTTATCTTTGTCCATTTTAGCCAGGCAGACGTTATGTGTTGGCATTATTCCGGGGGTACACCTTTTGGGGGTTGGGAACTTGAGATAATTGCTCCAAGTGGTTCATCATCACGAAGAGTGGGGCAGATCTATTCGAGGAAATTTTCATTTTACCATCAAATCATTCGACAGAATGTTGATGGACTTATCGATTTTAAGAAATTCTTCGGTAGTGAATGTCATTTATTTTGACAAAAATCAGCTATTGCTATATAAAAAGCCTTATGACTTGGATTTCCTGACTCGTGGCGATTGAACGCACTGTTATTATTCGGCTTTTTGCCTCTTCAAATCTAATGTTTTTTTTTTTTTTTCATTTCATTTGTAGTAAGGCCTCTAAAATAATTTTGAATTACCTATGCTTCAATTTTCATGCTAGGGTACAAGTTATTCTCGAGAGCACATGTTACTTACGTATGTACCTGGCCCGACCTTGACACGGAATTGTCACCTTTTATGGCGGTATTCTTCTATAGGCTACCTGCCTGCTTTTGTTTTAAAATGGTATCTTAATGTTCCGCAACGACAGCACACATCTGTCAAAAATATTCGTATTTTTCCTTATTTTACCTGTTAATTTGTCCTCTACAAGCATGTTTTGCTTGTTTTTGGAATTTCTTCAATTTCCCCAGATTCGGTTGTCTTTTGATCACTCTGATGTGTGTAAACAAATCCACACGAGGTTCTTTAGTTATTCCTTGGCCTGCTTCTATGGCAAACGGTTGTGTAGAAGCAATTTTACCCGGGTATTCCTTTAAATAACTGCAAATTTGTTAAATTCTTTAGAAGTGCATGAATAAATATACAAAAGACTAGAAAATCAATCAAAATAAGTAATAAAAGAACTACAAGTGAAAATTAAAAAAAAAATTAGGGACTAGGCCCGCAAGTGAAGAAGTTAATCTTTTCTTCTTAGAAAAGTCGACATTAAATGCAGATACAATTAAATCCTGCTGCAACAAAATCAAAAAATGTTAGCTGAACCCAACAACTACATCAACAACAATTTAAATCAAAATCAACAACAACAACAAAGCGAAAATAAATATCAGCCCATATTCAACAATAACAAAAGCATAAGCATAAGTAACAACAAATTAAACACAAAGCTATTTTGTAGAGGCAATAATTGTTTTGAAAATTTGCATACAACCAATCACAATATATGCAGAAATTACTTTTCAATAAAATTACATAAAAAAATCTATTCGAAAACCAGAAGTCTGCTGGAGTGTGCATCGCCAAGTGTTAATTGATGGCGGCGGCGACAACAATAAAAGAGATATAAAATACACGAAAAATAATATCAGGAAACCAGAAGCAATTCCAAAACAATCTTCGTCTTAATTTTCTTTTTAGAACAATAATAATACTCGTAAGGAAAGCAGTAATTGTGTGTGCGTTTTTTTTTTTTTTACAATTTGTGGGTTCTATAACTCTTTTCTTCGCATATTTTATATTCATAAACGAAGAGAGAGTGGCTATCAAGAAGACTTCCCTTACCCACTTTCGAGATAAATTTAATTAAAATTAAGAAAACAAAAAAAAATCTAAGTAAAAGGGAAATTTTTTATATGTGCGCGTGTACTTATTTATAATTATACAAAACAAAATAGTGAATTAATAGCAAAAGATCGTAAATAGCAAAAAATTAAGGAGAAAACGTTTATGAGGACTTGAATGTGTTCAAATAACTAAAAAGTAGCTGGTAGTTTAGTAAGCGGTTGAAACGAAATCCGAAAATATTTACATACATACATATATAGGATATAGCATAGCATTTGTATAAACAAAATATTTAAAAGAAACCAAAAAAAACGTTTGTATTAATTAAAAATAGCAAAACAAAAACAACTCAAGCCTTATTCAAAGCAATATTTTCATAATTCCAATAAAGTAATTCCAAAACAACACGAAACAAGATGGTCTCCCGTTATATGTCGAATTATAGCATCTCCAATATTGCTGCTGCTTCGGGCGGTGGCAATGGTACAAATCAGGGGCATCCGGGTGGTGCCCCAATGCCACTGAGTGTGGCGATGGCTGCAACAGTACCTCAACTGACTGTGATACAACAACAACAGCAGCAGCAGCAAGCGCAACAGCAAGCTGTCCATCACCATCAACAACAACAACAGCAGCAGCAACAACAACAACAACAAATTGTAACTTCTTCTGGGACACATCAGCAGCTAGTATTGAACGGAGGTGGCGGCAATGTGCCCGGGGGCGGACAACATCAAGGCCAAGTTCAATTGTCACACTCTCCACACCAACAACAGGCTGATTTCCATCCAATCGTACAACAACATGGCCTAATGTATCCTGCAGCGGCAGCGGCGGCGGTGGCAGCAGCAGCTGCAGCTGCTGCCGCTGCTGCGGGACCTCCTGGCCAGCAAGGTCCAGGACAGATTCCACATTTTCGCTTTATTCACCCGCGTGAGTCCTATCTTTTCATGTTTTCGCTGACCTCCTTTAATCGTTTTTGCAAACAGATTTCTATGAAAAACGATAAAGCTCAAACAAGGAACTCACTAATGATGCATTCTTTTTGCTTTCTTTCCTTTTCCTCTTTATAATTTGCTTGCAGGATCAGATGGTTATGTAGCAGCACCATCGGCGGGCTTTCAAGCACCCCCACAGAGTGGGCCATCACCACATCAGGGTCCACCCACTGTTCTACGCGGCATGCAATCAACAGCACCGCCAACGCCACCACAACCAGATCTAAGCAAGATGCAACCGTCTCCGCAACAACAGTTGGTAAGTTAATATATATATGTGCATACTTACCTTATTTAATTATTTTTTTTTGTTATACTTTTAAACCCAAATTTATGTCAATTATTATCTTGTTGTTTGTAAATACTGGCTGCCGCCGCGGTAGCGCTTTAGATAGTCTCTATACAAGACATTACCGATGGCACAAAATCTCCTATTAAAAAGTTTTTATTTCTTCTTTTTGGATATATGTATGTATATGGTTTGTTTTCTGTTCAACTTGTTTAGTATTATTTTCGATGTTCAAGCTAAGAAGGTGCTCTCGAAGTATTCAGAAAATGGTTGCCCACTACATGTGTGTGTATTTTCTTAAATGTTTTGGTTTTTTAATATTATGTAACTTGTTGGTTCGCTTATTAATTTACATTTTTATTCTGCTACTCAAACACATGAAACTTGGATGTTTTTAATGGAGAAAAATCGGTTTAAATGTATTTTGGCAGTTTGAAAAGATTAATTTTTAGAAGCGGGGCTAGATCTGAACCGATTTGAGTTGTAAATACTGGTTTATCTGATTCTCTTTTGCATACGATAGCATGTGCATGGAACTAGAACTAATATGTCCCTGAAGACGGCCATAAGGCTATGCATCTTCGCATTTCTATTAAAGTCTTCTAGAGTCGCCATTCTGATCCAAGTCAAGGGAACTTTTCGATACGTGCATAGGGCCATGAGCACTGCTTTTAAAAACACTATTAAATTCCGCTTGAGTTTGATGTTCGAACTTTTGCGATGTTGGGACGGTTGTAGTGCGACATTTCTGATAGAATTGTCAACAGTAAGGACCTTGTTTGATTAAATAGAGACAAATGTGTTTAGTTAAATTAACAAAAAAAATAAAAAATAAATAAATAAATAGGCGTATATGTGTAAATTTTTATTTCATATAAGACTTTAGATATTTATTTTATTCATAGTTTTGTACCTAGACCATTAAAACCTTTTTTGTTTTAAACCTTATAGTAACGAAAGTCTGTATCTCCATTTATATAGCTTACGTTTTTTTTTTTTTATATTGCATATCGATGTTTTATCTTGATGTTAAACAAATTGCACACATCGAGGGTCTGTAGCGTCCGTTAATTTACGTACTTATTGATAAACATTTCTCGGTGTATGCTTTTCTCTGTACAAGTCCCTACGTAGAGTAGGATACTCGCTTGAAACGAACAAGTCGTGTTATGAATGCATTTCATGGGAAGTCTCACTGATCAAAAAAGATAAAACATTTTCCCATCTTAATCTACAGCGGACTCATTACATGATACTGTGCGATGAATCGAAAAAAAAAACATGGACTTGTATCCTTATATTCGAGCATTCTGGCTTCTTGGTTTTGTCACCATATCGCTTGATTTGTTTCTTCACAGCTTCGGACAGATATTGGTTGTTGGGGTTAGGTTACGATTCATTACCGGCACACTGAAATTAAATTACACAAACTTGCATCACGGGCATGCCAATTTTACGTTTTACAGTATACTTTTAAGTTGGTTTTTCATTTTCCTTTTTTCTTTTTATTAATTTCTTGGAGAAAGCCTGCTAAAAATTCAAAATTCGAATTCGAAAAAAAAGAAAAATTAAATAAAAAAAAAAGATCTGTCAACTGTCTTAACTATGTGTGTTGTAGATAATGTCAACGAATAAAAAGAAGAAGTATCCGCAACAATCGCAGCAACAGCAGACGCATCCATCTAAGCAGCAGCAGCAACATCAAGCAGTGGCAGCCCAACAGCAATACCATAAGACTTACGGTACAGTGTCGATTTTAAAGAGTGCCGCTTCAGTCTCGAATCCAAGTGGCGGCGGGTACACTATTACCAATCACACGAATAGCTGCCAAATAAATACGACCAGCGCAGCGGTGGCCATATTTGGCAGTGTGAACGGAGCTTTGAATGGTACTAGTACCGCTGGCGCTAATGGCAAAGTGAATGGTGTTGGTGTCAGTGTGGCTGGTGGAAGTGTAGGGAGTGCTGCTGCTGGTCTTGTAAAAAGTACAGTTATTGATAGGAAGTTTGATATTCAAATCAAAAGTAAACTAATCAATAGCAGTACATATAAAAAGTCAACAGAGGTAAACTGGGTTTAACGTTGTTTCCATTGTCTTTCTTTCTGAAATTTGTTTTTTTTTCGGTTATTATTTCTCAGTTGGTTTGTTTGAAAAAAAAAAATAAAAAAAATAAAAAATAAGCACAGCTTCTTTAGTTTCGTTTCGATTAAAGGTCTAATGGTCTAGTTATACTATTATTTAAGTTTATGATTTTAACTTAAGATGGTTTGTTTTCTCTGTTTTCTCTTTATTTAACTGTTTTTTGTTGTTGTTGTTTTGTTCCCTTTTCTTTAGTTTGTGCCTGCAACCGTTAATAATTCGACTGGCAATGCACGTACAAATCAACAAAGCGGCATATATCGCGGTACTGCTGCCTCATCAGCACCACGTGGTACAGCTCGCCATGTACCAACTGCCCTCCCACAAATGTTCCCACAACAAATCCATCAGTCGGTAGTTGTGCCGACGTATCCAGCGTTTGCTCCTAGGCAACCCACCTATCAGCAGACGCCATCATTCTCCTATACACCAGCGAGTTATCACAGCTATCCATACCCATATTATCCAACGAATTCAATGCTTTCAACCGCTCCGCAAACCCATCAGCGGGGTCCGTCAGGCGTTACAAGTGCTATATCAGTACAGGCTGGTCCAAACGGGCCACTCGGTGGTCCAAATGGGACTCAGGCCCAAATACCATTGACAGCGGGCGCTGTCTTAACGGCCGCTGTACCAGGTTCGACAACTGTATTAGGTGTTCCCCCCGGCGGGCAACAAACAGTCCAAACGATGGGCAATAAACAGCGAATAAAGCGCAGACACGCGTTAGATATTATTGATCCTGAAACAAATAAAAATATTTTAGACGAATTAAATATCCCAAAGGTGAGGCTGTTCTCAGATGGTTTGTCTGCATTCATTTTCTAACGGTTATCATTTCTCTGTGGACCAGTCTGGACCAAATTCCGATTTAGACTATCAAGAAGAGTTAACAATGGCACCGCCTGTTCCCGATCTGACAATGGTTGCGACAGTACCTGGCGTTGCCGCACAGGATTTAAGTGATTCCAGTAAGGGTATGCCGGGAATCCCCTACAACATCGGTAAGACCTTACGCTCTCCTTTTCCACAGTTCTTAATATTCGTAATTTTTTTTGTAGACATGATACAGCGCCCTATGCCAATGAACGACATTATGGGACAAACGCCAATTGTTTCTGCGATGTCCGATGGACCATCGGTAGAAATTCGTCCAACCAATCAGCAGCAAAAACGAAAGAAGTAAGTATGAGACACTAAAACACTTAATGTTCGTTGTTGATGGATATGTTTTAACGCCCTTGTTTTCTTCTTTTCAGCAAATCAATTCCGATAGTTGCGCCACCAGATCACAAGGATAACAAGTTGCAAACCTGTAAGTGCTCTTTACATTTTATTTTGCTTACAAGTGCTTAGGAGTACTATATAAATTAAGTATTGATTTCCAAGAAAAGGTCAAGACGTCGAGAGAATTACATTAATGCCTCGAGTTTCACAGCCTGTTAAGCGCTTCATAAGGATAAACTGCTGAAAGAAATTGGTGACTGGTTGGTTACACTGTCGTTTTCCTTTTGTCTGTTTTTATTTTTTCGTTTTGTGCGCGTCATGGCGATGATGACGATGAAGATGATTATTAGCTTGTGCTAAGCGGCACTGGTGGAAGATATTTTCGGGGACGTTGAAGATGTTCTGCTTCTTTCTACAAGGGTTGAAACTGTGTTCGTACATATTTGGCTGATGCGACAACGGATGAGTTTTTCCAAATCTTTCATTTGACGTAGTAAAGGCATCATGTTCATGATACATTGATTTTGATACGCACAATCAGAAGAAAAGGGAAAAATGTTCCTCTCGGTGAATAATCGCCCGTGCCTGTTTAGCGTTGCGTTGGCCCACGAAAAGCGAAGCAGAACGATGATTTCATATCGTGATAGGAGTTACTAACTAGATGTGCCCAAAACGAAACGGTATCAGTTAACATTCGCAGCTGGCTCCTTTAATAAAAATTTTTTTGTAAACTTTTTTTTTTAAACATTATTGGGGCTTTAGATTTAAGATTAAATCGTCAATTGTAATCAGATCATCAACCAGTTACTCAGCTACTCTGCTATAACCAAATAGTTTAACTTTGCTATGATTGCCTGCAGGCTTTAAAACGGGTTTGATAAATTGTAATTATTGCCTAATTACAATGTTTTGCCTCCCGACCTACCATATTCGCGAAGAAACCCAACAAATCACCCCTTACCCTATAATTCCACCAAACATCCGTTCCAACACTAAAACCCCATTATTCACTTAAATGCCAAACAAACCATTGCCTACTATATAATACCATGAAACACTTTTCTACGTTCAAAACATATGTAAGTTTTAAAAAAAAAAAAAAATGTTTCACGCAAATGCACCTAACAAAACCACCGCCTACTTTTTAATATCACCACCCTTTATTACACCACCCTGTCGAAAACTTTAGTTTCTCCTACCCAACTAAAAATAACTAAATGAACCACCACTATAATTCTACCACACACTGTTCAAGAATTTCCTAAAATATCACCCTCATCTTCCCAACATATCCAAGATTCCTAGTACATCTCCGAATACTCTACATGTAAATATTTGCGATAATGCCCACCTTACCTATCCCCCTATCCCCTTACAACATCATCCACATGCCCTAGCGCACAACAACAAAATCCCAGCTACCCCAACATAAGTCCATAAAAGAACGCCAAATATCTTATTTCTAAATCTCATTTCTTAAAATACCCAATTCTTTTAATTTTTATGATAAAAATTTTTATTACTGATTTAAAAAAAAATGCATATGGTCTCATCGTAAAAAGCTGTTGAAATCATTACCATCGTTCTTCTAAATTCAATGTTAATGATTTTCCAATTTCATTACTAATGATACTTTCAATGTAAATGCAAGGAAACTTTCATTAACATTGAAATGTTCGATTTTAATGAAATTGATTTTTCACTAGCACTAGTTTCAGTGATAATGCAAAATCAATGGCAATGCTTAAGTTTCCAGGTCTGTTGCCTAGCCGTTATATTCCAACGAATTCTATTTTGAATTTGATTTGATGCTTGTCTGTTCAGCTTACCGAGCTCTCATTTGCTTCTAGAGCTCAATGTCCTGGGACTCTGATTGGGAGTCAATTTTCTAAATGCGCGGGTGCATTTCGCCACTGTTCAATGCAATTCCGCCAAGTTCTGTATTAAAATATGTCCCACAGCATTAAAAGATGAGACGTAAGAACTTGTTCAACGCTAGCTTATTCCACGTCCTTTATGATCTTGGCTTTCTTAACTTGAAATCGACCAGTTTATTTAGTTGCCTAGTGCCTATATTGATAGTAGCCGGTAAGGTGTCGCTACGAACAAGCGCATCTCCGCTTAGATTGGTCGTTAGCTAACTAGCTCCTCTTAGCCAAAAAAAACAGGGATTGACATCTGCTGGGATTCTGGCAGACAACGGCCCTGACGATCTGTAAGATTTCTCGGTATTGTTCCTTCTTTTTCACAACAAGCACTTGATTTTGACTCGTTAACCGCAAAACCTATTTTGGACACTTCCGTCTTTATACTCAAAGCACATGTAACAGCTTGCTCCGTTTTGCCAACGATATCAACATCGTCGGCTTACGCAAGAGACTGCACAAAATTTCACACAATTTGTGCAAGTATGATGGGTTACATGACAGTGCGTCATGGTCCTATTTTGACATCATGGGCTCCAATTAGGTCGTTGCTGACATTGATGGAGCTGCGTTCATTCTCCATCGTCTTCCTTCATAGGAAGGACGAGTTTGGCAGGCATGCCAAAACTAGTCGTGGTTCTTTACAGCTCTCTCTATAAATGCTGTCATTGGCGTCCTGAAAATCGGTAGAGTTGTAGACAACAACCGTTGGCAGCCCAGAACATTGGATCAATTTGATTGACCGTTTGATGATCAGGAAGATGAGGAAACTTACTTACTTAAGGTGGCGCTACAGTCCGGGGTGAACCTGGGCCTCAACCAACAAGCGTTTTCAGCCAGCTGCCTCCAGTGTCGCACTCCAAGTTGGTTAAGTTCCCCTTCCACTTGCGTGCGCCACCTGAGTCGCGGTCTTCCTCTACTGCGCCGTCCCTCGGGTGTGGATTCAAAGATTTTCTGGGGCGGAGGATTGGTGTCCATCCGCTCTACATGACCCAGCCATCTCAGTCGTCGGGGCTTTACTCTTCTGGCTAACTCGATGCCGCTGCACAGCCCGTACAGTTCGTCATTGTATCTCCTTCTCCATTCACCGTCTATGCAGACGGGACCGAAAATCAGCCGAACAATTTTTCATTCGCTTTTGACAGAGTCCATGCCTCTGCGCCATAGAGCAGAACTGGGATGATGAAGGCCTTATACAGGGTCACTTTAGTCGTTCGAGAGAGGGCTTTGCTACTCAATTGCCTTCTTAGCCCAAAGAAACAGTGATTGGCAAGAGTTGTTCTTCGTTTGATCTCTGCGCTGGTGTCGTTGTCTGAATTAATAGCGGAGCCTAGGTAGACAAAGTCCTTAACTACCTCAAAGTTATAGCTGTCTATTGTGACGTTCTGTCCGAGACGTCGGTGTTGAGTGTTCTTTCTTGTTGTTAACATATACTTCGTCTTGCCCTCATTGACCGCCAAACCCATCTTCGCCGCTTCCATCTCAATGCTCACGAACGCGCCAGTGACATCACGCTGCGTTCTTCCGATAACGTCAATATCGTCGGCGTATGCGAGTAATTGGACGGGCTCTTGAAAGATTGTGCCTCTGGTGGTGGCGCGTGAGTTTTGCACAACTCTTTCAAGAACGATGTTGAAGAAGTCTGATGAAAACGTGTCGCCTTGTCTAAATCCTTTTTTGACATCAAAGATCTCGGTGAGGTCTTGGCCGACCTTGATGGAGCAGCGTGGATTCTCCATCGTCATCCTGCACAAGCGGACGAGTTTGGCAGGGATGCCAAAACTAGACATGGCTCTGTATAGCTCGTCTCAATAAATGCTATCAAACTGTGTACTTGCAATAGTGACGTTTCGTTCCACAGCAAAGGCAATTAGCCCAATTCCGTTTTCAGATGTGATGTCTTGTAAGCTGTGTTTACCAGCTGTCCTGCCAAATATGTCCTTTCCTATCATATTTGGTATGACAGCATATTTATGACATTATCATATGTTTTGTCGAGGAGCTCTTGTGTAAACATTCTTTGGTAGCATTGTCTTATCTTCTGTGGAGGCATGAGGAATTATCCGAAACCATCAGATGTTGGCGAATTATCATAACACTTATGTATGACTTGTGGCCTAAGTCCACCGCGTACGACAAATCTGCACAAACGCGCGATCTTATTTTACAAAGTTCTGGATTAGCGTGTCATGGTACTAATCGAAGAAAAATAAAAACAATGCGTACGGCTTCAGCAATCGCTAACTCCAGGTCCTTATTGATTGTGGCCCTTTCAGCTTGAAATCTACTAATTTACGCCTTGAAAAGAAAATCAGTGCTTAGATGTAGCCAGTTTAATTAGCCGATATTTCTGTTTCATGTGTATGTAAATGCATGTCTTTGGAGAATCTGTTGAATCCATCCCCATCAGCATAAAATGTACTTCTAATCCTGTTTATGTATCCATAAACTACATGATTTGCCAGTCGAACCAAGTTGGTCTGATCATCTTATGATGCTATGCACGATGCAGTTGGTTTTAGAAGACTCCGGGTCTTTTTGAAAAGGTTTGAATCAGTCAGTGGATATTAAATACGGCTTTTTTTCCCACACATGTGGCCTTCAATGCAGTACAGTACGGACGGGCACCATTCTCATTTTAGAAACATCGCCGGTACATATGTATGTATAGGCGTTGAGGGAAATGTTTTGACTTTTCCTCTCAAGCCATTAGTTTCCGACCACAAAAAGGAAGATGATCACGTTATTTCTGCATTCGCGCTCGCCCACTGTGCCTACAACGTCTGCATTGCATGAAATTCGAATGAACGCTGTAAAATGAGGAGAGAAGTGCAAAAAGGAAAACCAAAATGACGGGATTTAGTTTTTTTATTTTTTTTTTCTTTGAATGACGAGGCTATATCCACGCTTTTCGTGAGCATAGTGGGGAAAAAATGGACAAGATTTCCACTCCAGTTAGAAGGTTAATCTTTTATGGCTGCGAGATGCGTGCGTATTGTACAGGTGTGTGTGTGTGGGTTTTTTTTTTTAGATATTTTGTCACGACATCTTAATATTATGCACTGGTGTGTTCAGTGAAAATTCGTCGACAAGGGCGAGACAAATCAGTGGATGCTATATGCACCTTTTATGCTGTGAATTTGGTCAAGAATGTGGCAGAAATAAGGCAATCAATTGATTTATGGGAGAAATGTTAATTTTTTCTGTATATGGGCTTCCGGCTGGCAGCCGTACAACTTTGTTTTACGCTTCCTGTGCCTTAAAATACTGTTCTCTGCGATTCAAACATGTTTTCCACAGTTCTTTTCCAAATGAGGCGGATGTAAAGTTATTTGGACTCTCGCCGAGTTTTGTGAGGGATATAAACTAACCCACGTGACCATAGTGTTTCACTGTTGGCTGTGGTAGACAAAATTTTGATTAGGACCGTTTGACGTCCAATAACCAGCGCATAAAATAAATGCTCCAGTCTAACTGCTGTTAATCGGTTATCTGTCAATATTTCTTTCTGCCCCGCAAGCTTGTTCGTTTCAACCCAATTTACCCTAAAGACAATGAGGACATACAAAAGTCATGCAAGAAAGAAAGTCAAAGATGAAGGCATGCCTCAAAAGAAATTACGAAAACGAATTTGTGTGGCGTGTGTGTGTGTGTATTAATTCGATTGTACATTCGCCGCACTCATTCGTTTGCTTCTCATACGAAATATTTTCCTACAAGTGTGTTGGGAATTGGGCGTATATAATTCCTCTGTCTCTGTCATCTCTTCGCTCTTCCTTCCCTGCAATAACCTGCTTGTGTCTTCTGTTTCTCTTTGGTTTTTGAATGTGATTTGCATGTAGAAAGCGTGATTTATATACACTTGTCCTCTGTCTTCTTTATTTTTTTATTTTTTGTTATTGTTGTTCGTCTTTTTCTTTTTTTGTTTTTTTTTTTTTTTTTGTCATCGGCAATATGATATTCTTCCACCACTGCGCTTGCGTATAATAATTGTTACGTTGTGCGCGATGAACGACGGCATGGCCAGAGATAACAGTTGCCTTCGTCTTTTGTGAAGGGATATATTCTTTTTTTTTTTTTTTTTTTTTAACTTAATTTAAATTTATTTATTATACACACAATATTTATTGAAATCACGAAACAAGAAATCAGACATTTTTTGTTATCTGTATAATGCGAGGAGTGAATGAAAAAATATGCAGTGTGCGGTTTGTGTATGTATGGATGTGTGTACCACGGTGGGATAATAATACACTTGCTGCGGACTGAACTTATTCGCGGGTGTAGTGCTAGTCGATTTTTAGCCGCATTTTTAACCGTGTGCGCGCACATTATGTAATTTAAATCCCAATAAACGTCAAAAATAATTAGAAAAAAACTGAAAGTCAGAAAATTTCCTTGTACAGTGAATACTGAAAATATTAAAGGTGCATATAGACCGTTAAACTGATTGCTGTTCGCGGTCCACGCTTCGAAAAAAGCTTTCGGTATTTTTTCTGCCACTAACTCTACTTTTCCTCCACGTTGGGTGAACGAATGAAGAAGTCAGTACGCTGAATTGACTGAGCTGAACGCCTGTAAGTCAGACAAACATCCGTAAAGACGTTGGAATGTCAGTCATTGGCCGCCGCCGCCGCGTGCGCGTGCGCATTATTATCCCGTGATACTTAAAGTGCGTGCTCTCACATTACTCCATCGAAGTGGAGGACAATTATTTTGCAGAATTTATACCTGAAATATCGAAAATTCGAAACCTCCTCTAATGTGTGTTTGCTATTAAACAGACAAAAGGAAAACCAGCTTTCACGCCGGACAGAATTGAGTGTGTGTGTTATTTTAACACGTGCCTTGAAAGTGCAGAGCAATTGTTTCGATGACCTTTTTGCAGCTAAAGTGAAAAGAAAAGTTCGTTTCCGATAACCTTTTCGCACGAAGAGATTGATTGTTGTTTGATTTGCATCGTAAATACTCTTTAACATCTCCAGTTATTTTCCGCATCACTTATGAGTGCGTCAATTTTGTCAAAAGATGGATTCATTGAGGTTGTTGTTTTGTGATGAATGAGTCAAGATGATGATATTAGCTGTAGAATTATTCTGCATGTATGACAGAATAACATTGCTGTCATCTCGCGATTTTCATATGCCATATGAAATTTAATTTAAAGACCGAAGTGATTATCTGTCGTGCCCACACGCACAGTGATTTGACTGTAGTTTTCTTTGGGAAAATACATATGTATGTATATATGTACACAAGTTGCACCTACATCTGTCGCTCCTGTCGATTTATTTGCAATCAAATTCTAGAATGTGTATTGAATGCTGTGGTCGTCACCTCCACCACCTACTCTTTTTTTTTTTTGGAAAGACTAGCAGCAACCTAATTTGATGACGGCATTCTCTTCCAAGTTGTATATGATTGTTCGAGTGGGTTTATCTTGGCACTGCTTCTGTCTTTTGTAGCTATCTCCTAGAGTGCCTGCACTAAAATATTTTGTATGGGCAGCAGGGTTATTCCTCCCTTTGAGTTAATTTGCTGCAACCAAGAAATGGTCGACTATCTATTCAAGGGGCTAAAACTCATGTTCCATTAACAGTTGCAATGGGTCAAGTGATAAGTGGAATCTCGGGTCTTTTTGTTTATTATTTTCAATTTAGGAAACGAATTCGTGATATTTGAAACAAAGCTTGACAATAAATATTTTGCAAATCGTACACCCACGTGTTCCACAGAACAAAAATCGTTAAATAAACAACCGCAATACGCTTATATACACACACGTAATCTCTCTCAACGGCCATAAATATAATATTAAATCGATAATTAAATGCAATATACATAGTTCTTCAAGATATAAATATATCCTAAATACTTAAATATATACAATTAACTTCATACTTATGCAAAGGTAGGTAAATATTTAACTTAATTAACAAACATTTTGTAGAACTTTTGCCAGAAATATAGGCTTTGGAATGTGTATATAAATTCTCGTGGTTCAATTACATGTGTGTCTTCTATTTCATTTAAGTAAAGCCTCCCGATTTGGGGGTGTGGTGGTGGTATCAACTTTAGATCGAGTGAACACCCATATTTTTTTTGTTTCATTTATAGCAAAGACTGCTGAAGACATCCTTAATAAAGCAATAAAAACTGAAGTATTTGATACTTCAACTGAAACATTGTCTGTGATCTCTCCAGTACCGGATTCGACAACGCGCAACAATACGCAAACAGCGGCTGCAACGTCAATCAATGAAGTCGAAGCAACCGAAGCAGCAGCAGCAGTATCAGTAGTAGCATTAGAAAATTCAAGTACTGAAATCGAATTAAAAAGTTCTCAGGAGCAAACACCTAACAATGTTCAATCTCGTCCTGCATCGTTTACAGCCGTATCGGTAGCAACAGAAACGACACCTGAGGAAACAACATTATCCAGCAGCAGTAGTAGTAGTTTATCCACAACAGCATCGTCATCGCCAACATCTACGCTATCCACATTATCGTCATCGTCATCGCCCACATCAGTAGCATCATTATTGCAACAGACATCAAGAGAAGAAACACCAAAAGATATAGTAACTGCTGAAGCGCAGGATATTGGAGACGTTAATGCGCTAACTACTCCCCCAGTTGCCAGTAGTGGTGCGGAAATATTAGTAACAAATCTGCAAGAACCCTTCGAAAGTATGAAAATAAGCGAAGCCGAAATGAATGTCGTCCACGCTAATACACAAACCTTATCAGATGATCTGGTTGATGTGCAAGCAACACCACAACAACCGGCCATACCATCATCGATAGCAACAACAAATGGCAGGGAGGAAGCTACGGATGTGACAGCAGCCACAACACTGGCGGCTGAAAACCACAATTTTAATAACAATAATACACTAAATAAACTGAACGACAGTCTAGATAACAACTTAAATATAAATAATACTACCGTTAGCAGTAGTAGTAACATAAATAACAACTTAAATATGAATAAAAAGACAGGTTCACCTGATGAGACCGATCGTGGCGTAGTACCGAACACCACCAGCGACCAACTAATATCTGCTTCACCAGTGATAGATCTTGCGAATAACAACTCAAAGGCGACAGTGGCTGGCCCAGCGGCAAGCTCTCTCAATAACCAATTAATAGCTGACAATAGCAGTAACAACAATAATCAAACAACAGTTGCAACAGAAACAACACCACAACTTCCAGTGGCATCACAAACACAGACTGTCAATGGGGAGATCGATTCAACCATCGTCGTCGTTGACGCCGCCTCCGATTCCCAAGAAACGTCCGAAGTTGAAGCACCCGGCAAGTCTAAGCCGACACCTGAACAAGCGGCAGCAATTCAGGCCGCAATTCAGTCTTTGATCAACTATAACGAAGGGCAGTGGTCACCACAGAACCCGACGGGTAAAAAGCAGTACGACCGGGATCAGTTGATGCAGCTGCGCGACGCCAAGGCATCACGAGTGTCGCCTGATGTTAGTACGATCAATGCTTCGATACTCCCCCAGCCTAATTTCCTTCCATCGTTTGTCCGTGGAAATAGTAATAACAAACGTGTTCAGTCTATGAGTGGAATTGGCACGATGGGCGATCGTTCTGGTATGGGGATGAGCGGTATGGGTGCAGGAGGTAGCGGTCCTGGATATATCAACAAACAAGCTTCTATGTCAGGTGTAAATCAACGCAATAGTGCCAAAGGTAGCAGAACTGCAATGATTCATGTGAATTTATCCCTTAATCAAGACGTCAAACTGAATGAGACAGACAACGCTTGGCGACCTCGTGTTTTGGTCCCTGAAGTACATGAGGGGCCTCATGATAGCGACGATTTGAAACGCCGTGTACGTGGTATCCTTAACAAACTCACGCCAGAGAATTTCGACACGCTGGTCGAGCAAATTATAAAACTCAAAATCGACACGAATGACAAGGTGAATGACGTAATGGAACTTGTCTTTGAGAAGGCTATCGACGAGCCGAATTTCTCAGTGTCGTATGCACGTCTTTGTCAGAGACTTGTTGACGAGGTAAAGGCTCGCGATGAGCTCTCTATGGAAAGTGGTACCCCCGCTAATCTTAAACAATTCCGCACGTCTCTGTTGGATAAGACGGAAAATGAATTTAATGAGAACGTTATGAAACGTGCCGCCAAGGAGAAGAAACTCCAACCAATTTTAGACAAAATTCGCGACTGCAAGGATCCAGCAGAAAAGTTGGAACTGCAAGCATTGCTGGAAGAGGAAGAACGTAAGATTCGTCGACGTTCCGGTGGTACTGTCCGGTTTATCGGTGAACTCTTCAAGATCTCTATGTTGACCGGAAAAATCATTTACTCGTGTATAGATCTCCTCCTGAACCCCAAGTCTGAGGATAAGCTAGAGTGTCTATGTAAACTACTTACGACTGTTGGTGAGAAATTTGAGAAGACTCCTGTCAATGCAAAGGTTCCCATGAGGTTATATAATCTCGATAGTACAATGAAGCGTATGCAGGCCATCGCCTCAAAGACAGATAAGGATGCGGCAAAGATAAGTAGTCGAGTTCGTTTCATGTTGCAAGATGTGATCGACCTTCGCAAGAGCAACTGGATCTCGAACCGCGGTGAGACTCCAAAGACCATGGAAGAGATCCAAAAACAAGCGAAGACCGAGCAAATGTCAACCCAGTACATGAACTATAGCAGTATGATGGGTAGTTCGGGTGGGGGAAACGTCAGTGGTGGCAGTGGTGGTGGAGGTCAATCCTCAAGCAGTGCTGGTAACATGAAAAAAGACGATCGGAGATTTGGTAGTGGAAACAATGCCTACAGTAATAATCGCGATGGCAGCCGTGGAGGGCGCGGTGATGATGGCGGGTCAATGCGTCGCCAGCAGAATCAAGGAGGTGTCAACAATATAGGTGGCAATGGAGGTGGCTCCAATAATGGCGATGACACATGGCATCACGTGCAGACGGGCAAGGGTAATCGCTCAATTGGCGCTGTCGACACAAATAAACTTGAACCAATGGTAAGAGGGAGACAGCAAACACTATGGACTGCTTTTACACAGTGCGATTTCGTAGGACTAAAAGAGAGCGTTCAAATTGCTTTTAAGTTATTTTTTACGCCCACTGAAGTTGCGTGTACGAAATCGTACCGTGTAAAGGAGGTCAAGGCAGTCTTTGGGATAAACATATTATTAAAGCTGTTTGTTTCAGCTCAATCATGATGTAGATATGGGTACAAAGAAGATGGGTGGCCTTGCACAGTTCCTGTGGAATAGCAGTGGAGGACAGTCGCGAACAACGACGACGGCATCGAACTCATTTGCAGCGCTATCAGGACTTATTGATTCCAAGAGCAATAATGATCGTAACGATCGCAATGATAGAAATGATCGTAACGATCGTGGCGGACCAAGGAATAAGGGTTCTTATAATAAGGGCTCGATGGAAAGAGATCGTTATGATCGAGGTGGGTACATGGAAGTTAATATACTTCAAGAGGGGCTACATATATACAATTAAAACTTTATTTTTTGTTCTCCTTATAAAAAAAAGGTGTCCATTCACGTGGGGGTTCAGCGCATGGCTCTCGCGAAAGTTCCTCTTCTCGTAATAATCAAGGTCGCGGCATGATGAACGCTTCGAACATGCAAAAATCAACTAGTCATAATAAGAACCAATACCAATCATTGTCGTCTAGAATTCAAGGCAAAGTAAGTTACTCTTTTTTAGTTTACTTTTAAATTAAATTTTTATGTGGATACTTTGGTTTATGCTAGTCGGGCTTACCAACATCATCGTCAATATCGTCATCATCTTCCCAACAGTCATCGCCCCCACATGTTAATTCCAATACATCGTCTTCAGCGGCAGCAGCAGTCGCTGTATCTGTGGAGTGTGAAGAGCCAGCTGTTGCGCCTATTGCTGTATTTGTGGAACCCACCGAGGCCGATGAGGTCGTGATCAGGTCGGCGATCTCTGACATGGTAGAGATTGCGGCCAATTCAAAGACTCTAAACCAGGTGGTACCGTGCTTGACGAAATTCAAAGAAAATTTACGGTCGTACTTCCTGTTTATGATATTAGCAGAATATTTGCATTTGGCCAACGTGGGGCAAGTGCAGCGTCGTTATGCAGCCAATATTGTTGCATTTTACTTTAAGCGTAATTATATAGCATTCGAACATTTCAAATTAGCCTATGAGCATTTCTGTGAATTGGCGTCTGAGTTGATTCTAGATGTTCCCGAATTGTGGATGTATATATTTGAATTTTCTGGTAAGTTTTATCTCAAGTCTAGCAAAATATATTTTAACACAACTCCTGATCACAGGTCCATTGATTACTAAAAAGATAATTACCGTGAAAGACTTGTGGAACAAAGATTTAGCCCAAGAAAGCCCATCACTTGGAGTGAAGTTCCTTAAGACGTTCCTTGTGTACTGCACGCGCGAGATTGGGCCCGACTTCACTCGTGCCATGTGGAAGAATTCGAATTTAAATTGGACCGACTTTGTCCCCGAGGCCGATGTCAGCAATTTCATAACAACAAATGTAAGTGGTTGTGACTACTGTCATTCGTAATATTTCGATTGCATATATTTGCTTGTCTTCTAGAAATTCGAATTTGTTGAAAATGAATCGATACGACCTCAAATAGCAGTCACTGAAGATAAGACCAGACTTATCGAAAAAGTCACAGAACGTGTAGAGCACATGCTTAAGGATGGAGCTCAACCAGAAGCTGTCATTGACTACATCAATGTAAGTTACTTTTACGGCCTATTTTTTAACACGCGTTATCATGTCGTTTCTCTGTTTGCAGGGCAATATTGTTGATGTCGATAAACAGTTTATACGATCGCTAACAACAATTGTTTGTAACTTCGCAATCGCTTACAAAGATGGTACATTCAAATTAGAACCAACGACGTACCAAAAAATTTGCATACCAATATTGACACGATTTATGGACTCAAAGGAACAACGTGAATTAGAGTGCCTGTATGCAATGCAATTGCTGTGCAATCGCTTGGAACATCCACGAGGTAAATAGATTGAATGTCCGTGCACTTATTCTGATTTATTTTTTTATTTTTTTTTTGTAGGCCTTTTAAGTGAGTTATTTGGGGAATTGTATGATGCTGATGTTATACCACAAGAGACGTTCTTGATATGGCGTGATTCGAAAGAAGAGGCCTTGGCGGGTAAAGGTAAATCATTACACAACTCTCACATTTCCAATTTATAAATCAAAAATACATTGGAGTTAACATGTTTGTTTTTGCTTTGTTTTTTTCCTAATGCTTTATACAGGAGTTGCAGTTAAGGGCTTAAATCCATTCTTCAATCAGCTGATAAGCGGTGAAACAAGCGATGAAACTAATTAACATAAAATCCAAATGAGCTATTGTCTCTTGTATCTTTACTAAATCAAAGAACGAATACTACTTCACAGAAGATAGTGAATAGTATATTTGCTAATACTTTTTTGGATTGCAAATCGAACACATATACACTTCCTTCTTATACACATGCAAGTATATACTACCATCCTCTTATACAATGGAATATTATTGAATTTTGCTATACACAACAAGAAAGTTAAAATCTATCATTGCAATTATTATTTTTATTATTATCATTATCACGTATTTGTTTTAAGTAAAAAAATTATAAATGAAAAGCATGTATAGAGAAAGGACCTATAGAAATTTAATTAAAACAAAGGTAATAACTATAACTCGGGAGCTCAGTTTTTTTTCTTATTGAATACTTATTTTGTTACATAAACTTTTCTTGTTATAATATATAGAAAGTAAAACTATTTTTTTAATCACATCCCCTTAATAGACACCAATTTTAATTTTCTAGTTAGGGAAAATGTATTGAAGTAATCAATGAGAACAAATTAAAAAAAAAATAATGATATGTGTGTTTTATACTACACATAAATTGTAAATAAAAAAAAGAGGAATAAGCCGATAATTGGTGGACTTTTTTTTTAATATTATTGTTTGCTGGAAGGGAATTTACACGTTGTTACAATTTGTTAAGATGATCGTTTTTATTATTTTTTATTTTGTTTTCCGCACTAGATTAGATTGTAACTATAAATATACATTAACTGTTAGCTTTAGAATGAAAACAAAACTAATATTAATTTGTTGAATATGAGCCTGATGCAAAGAAAATAATTAAGTTATTGCATTTTTGTTTTTGGTTATCGGGGATTTCATTAATTAATATACATATTAATATATCTATAGGTAAACTGAAAAAAAAACCAAGTACTTTACTTTATATAAATATGTAGATTTTTATTAAAAAAAAAGAGTGGAGAAGGAGCTTTTTAGTAAGGTTTATTTGGCATAAATTTTGTATTGTACTAGAGCGTTTATACAAATTCGTTAATGAGGGGCTGGCTGTCTGGGCAAATCAATACATCTACATCTGTGTAGAATACTAATTCCAAAATGTATACAACAGCAAAAAAAGAAAAAGGAAATTCTCATTTAGCTCCTCCTACTCAGGTTACTTTTCTCTTTAACTTTTTGTTTTTCTGTTGAAAAAGAGTTTCAGACCCTCGACTATTTCTTCAAAATAGTTAGCTAGATTCAACTATTCACATTAGCAATACTAAACTGTACTTATGAAACATAAGAAATCTTCGAAGCAAATTCTTAAACTTACCCTAAAACAACGAATGACTGCAATCACACACAACATTAATGAACACGAACTAAGTAATTCAACTGATTTTTAAAGCAATTTTCCCCAGTCATCTCTTCATTAAAAAAAAAAAAAGTAAAAAAAAATAAAAAATTTGAAAAAAAATATACATGCATTAAAAATAACAAAAATCATTCATATAAAACAAAATTTATATAATTATTATACATAAGTACTTTTAAGCTCTACTTCAGATATATATTACGAAAGAAAATACTTACAGCAAATCACTCGATGAGTATGCGCTAATAAAAATAACACAACTAAACATTTATTATACTTTAAATCTAAGTAACATAAAACTCTTTTTTTTTTTTTTTTTTTTTTTTCTCTCGATCGGTGGTGTATATAAGCGATATACATATAAACATTTAAATACTTTAACAAAACAGAAATGTCTGCGAATTTTATCAAATAATTTAGAAGCGCGCATATAATTTTTTTGTAGAAAGGTAAATAAGAATGCCTAAAACGCAAAATAAACACGGTTAGAAACGTATGTATGACATTTGTTTTGAGAGAATAAAAACAACCTACGCATAGATACGGGTTAATATAAGTATACATGTGTACTTACATATATAAACTGACCTTAGCTAGTGTATAAAATCGAAATCAAAATTAAAAAGGTTTTGGTTTACTTTAGGAATTAAGGTGAAATTTTCATTTTGTTAACACCACCAAAAACTATTAATCGTACGACTTTGGAAGGTCTTTTGCTAAATAAATTTAACTTTAGGAACATAAACAAATACATATATTAACCTCTGAACCCTAAGTTAATTAACGAGCAAGCAATACCAATATAGAAGCGACAACATTTTTAAAGCAACACCTCGAGACGAGCATCGGGGTTCGAGCACAATGGAAGTTACACTTACGTTAACTAAGTAACAATGTATTAGCAAACATAAAGAGTGTGCAAGTTGGGTAAAAACTGCAAAGGTAAACAATTCGACAATTAAATCGTGGTTAAAACTATAAAAAGTTTAAATAAAACCAAAAACAAGCGAAGAGATGCGGAGAATTAGAAGAAACTAAATGAAAAACAGGATAAAACATGCATAAACGAAATTGTTATAAAAAAAATGTAAATAAAAATAAAAAAACAAAAGAAAAAGAATAAAAATTCTAGATTGCGTTTTCATTTGCTGCTTACATTACTGTAAAATTTCTGAAATCTGGAGGCTAAAACCGCTATTGGCAAGTTTGTAAAATGAGGGGCTATCGGGTTTATTAGTTTTTGGGAAAAGGGAAACATAGTTCCCAATTACCGTTTTCGGTTTTCCAAATGGTTCGTTTTCGAGGATAATATTTCCTGAACGGAACTTATCAACCCAACTTCGAATACCGCGTTCGCTTACCACTACATCTCCAAATGCGTCATTAATGTTTTTCGCTCCCAGAGACCCGTTACGTTCCAGTTTAAGTTCATAAAGGAAGAAAGTCAAAATTTGATGCGTCGACAACATGATAGGGTGAGTTCATAATTGTAAAAATACCGCAGCTGTGCAGAATTTGGTGTTCATAAATGTAAAAATACTGCATTACTACTGCAGCTTTATTGGTATAACTTGAGTTCATAAACATCGAATGACTGCCTTTGTTTTGCAAATTTGCAGCAAATTTTGTTTTGATGCACAGCTGCGACGATAGCGAAAATTTAAACTCTGCACAGCTGCGGTATTTTTACAATTATGAACTCAACCATAAACAATTCCTTGGAAAAAGTAACTGCGCTTGCAACGAACCCTAAAAGTCTCACGTCAAGATCATGTACCATTTCATCTTATAAAGAAAAAAAATCATTTTCTGGCACAGATGTTCGCTTCTTATTGAGAACCGAGCGAAAATCGGACATGGTACGACCTAATAGTACTGAGAGTGGTCTGGTATTTAAATCGCTATTCACAATGTCGAATATGTTGCTTACGACAACCCAGCTGAATCCCCAAACTGCAAACATCTCAATACGATACATGTTCGCAAAAACAACTTTTGTAATAAGAAAATTTGATTTCAGTCGGATACGAGTAGGAAATGCGAGATTCGGAATTGGAGTGAGTGGCCATTTTTCGTGACACAAAATCGGCGAAAAAATGCGTTCGTTTCATACATGCACTTTATGCAGGACGAGTTTCGCTTCGAATTATTTTTGAAAAATTAGTTTTTCGATCAAAACTCGTTAGGAAATGATGCCAACAATTGTTCTTGAATGTAAACTGAGAGAATAAGCACACTTGAATTCGTATATTTTATAAGAAATTTGCAAAAAAAATACCGAAGAATATGTGCGTCGTGACGTCATTACGAAATTATTTAAGGGTATTGAATTGCATAGGATATCTGTCTGGTTAGGGGAAATGGACGCTACTACGAGAAGAACAGGGATGGTATGTCTGTATCTACAAAAGGCTTTGTTCAGAACATTTTCAGAGAACAGTGCGGGGGTGTATGATCGAAATTCGGCCTCGTTTGCGAGAAATTAGACCTGTGATGAAAAAGTAAAGGTAAAAGTACACTCAACGGCATCAAGCTTATCTAGGGATGAGTGAATAAATAATGCAGTGTTGCGGCAGTGTTGCAGCAACAAAAAAGCAACGAGTTCAAAGGCGCAACATGTTGGCAGTGTTGCTCAAAGCAAGGGTTTCTTTTGCAACACCAACGCAACCAATCGTCGAAACAGAGTAATCTGTGCATCAGTTGTTTTTGTGTTGCTTCGTTTTGTTGCGGTTAAGGTTTTTCTTGTTAGCTATTATTACATATTTACATTTCTGTTCAATAATTCTGCGAAAAATGGATGCAAGGTAACATATGTATATGTATTTACACAATATGCAAATATTTATTTAATTATTTCTTTCTGTGATCGTGAAATGACTGAACATAAATCATCCGGATACGGCCTATTAAATTATGATTTTTGAAATACGTCTTCTTTTGAACACGTCCAACATTTTTACCACTGTTCCACCCCTTGTTTTTTATTTTTCCTTCTCTAAACATGTTTTATGAACAAATTTTGTTTCGGCTCTAAATTTTTCATAATATTGTTCAACACAAAACGCTTGACTACTCCCTCCATTTTTCTATTGCGAACTGCTTTGCAACACAGCTATTCATAAATGTCAAAATAAAATACGCAGGGCAACAGCAACAGTGAAGTAGCAGTGAAACAGTAACGCAAAGCCTGTTGTGTTGCCGCAACACTGCACAGTTTTCTGAGGAGTGTTTACGTCTGAATGTGTGCAACACTATTTTTGTACCGAAGCAAAATAATATTAATTTCAAAGGAATTTCCATAGGAAAAATTATTTTTAAACCTCGATAACTTTTAAACTAAGCGATTAATCAGATCTACAAAATGGTGATTCCAAACTTTGGCGCCTCGGAAACCGTAGAATCCCCAGGACCATACTTACGTCGATAATTTCCACAATACTTACGCTTTTCAATTTCAAATTCATTTTGACGGGTTTATAAAATACAGCAAGCATCCCGCAGCCCATGAACAGTCCCCGAAAAATTACTTCTAATCTACTACATTAAACACTTCCCATTAAACATTTGTGGTATTTGTGTGTGTACCAAGAATTCAATCCAAAGCTGTCACTTCGAATCATTTGTTGCTTCTTGGTTATTTTGTTTTCATTTCACACAAATTTTTTATTTTTTTTAATTCCTATGAACAAATAAAAAAATAACTCTTTAGTTTTTTCCTTTTGATTGTCATTAAACGCTACAACACCCGCTTCACGGAGGTATGGACAAACTACGCCGAGTTCTCAGCGGCGAGGACAGAACCGCCGACGAAGAAAGCAGCATCATTTCACAAGTAAACTATTCGCTTGATAAATATTTACAGTTTTACAACAACAGCAATTAATTGTCGATAAAATATATAAATGCGTTAATTAAGTTAAACATTGCCCTGGGAGTGTTATTGTGCAGTGTGTCGTGTACGATTCTGCCATACAAATCCAAGGTGCAGTGTGTTACCGAATTATTCCTTAAATATCGCGATAATCCGCGTGACCTCTGTACAAACCACCAATTGCAGTCTTATTATGATAACTGGTGATAGATACAGCTCGTATGTATATACATCAGCTTGGTGTGACTAATTTCGTTGTACACGTTACCATGACTCAGAAGTTAATGTATTCTGCTTGGTTACTCGTGGAAAGAAGTAGACTTCGACGCTTTGCCCTTGATGTCGCTGCATAGACTAAAAAAGAACAAGAGACAACAGTGGATTTCGATTAGAGAAGAGAAGTGTTTCGTGTGAGATCTTGAGATTAAATAGACAACTAGAGTCCAAGGGCACAGAGTATGGATGCACTTGGAAACTAACACAGACCTATGGCTTGAGATTAAGCTCAGTCTGCGACTCATGTCTCGAACTTAAATCACAACCGTACACCACCTACATATAATCATCTCTTATCCTCTCCTTTCAGATAAATGAAGTTTCAACGCTCAGCTGGTCGACGCGCGTTAAAGGCTTTTGCATTTGCTTTGTGATTGGAATTCTTTTATCATTCCTTGGCTCGTTAGCGCTCTTTTTACCACGCGGCATTATCGTCTTTGCGGTATTTTACACCCTTGGCAATGTATTGTCCATGGCAAGGTAATTAAAAGCACAACCTGCAGGATAGATACATTTTTCATTTGTAGATTTTTCTATTATTATTTTTTGACTTAATTCAGTACCTGCTTCCTGATGGGACCATTCAATCAAATCAAGAAAATGTTCGATCCCACCAGAGCTATTGCTACCTGTATAGTTATAGTTACATTTGTTTTAACAATTATCGCAGCTTGTGTGGTAAATATTTTAATTTCCCCCCCGTAGAACTTACGATTTCTTATTATTTTTTTAACCTTGACTGTATTTTCTAACATTGCGTGTATCTTGTTTCTTTCTTGTTTCATTTTCAGTTGCACAAAGCTGGTCTGGCGTTAATTCTTGTTGTTGTGCAGTCGTTGGCCATGACCTGGTATTCATTGTCCTACATTCCATGGGCTCGTGATGCTGTCAAGAAAACTGTCTCCAGTGTCCTTGACGTTTAATTGAAAGCATTACTCAGACGATGTGCACCTATATTGTGCACAAAGGAGTTTTGCAGAAGCGTAGTATTGTTGGCGTGTGGCAGACAAAGAAGGAGTCGGCCGAAGTAATTTAGGATTTGCTTCACTTTTCGTTTTATAAAAGTATTTGTAAAGAAAACAAAACAAAGCAAGCTTAAACTTAGTGTAAATCTGTTTGTTTATATAAAATATATACTAAAATATAGTTTGTTTTGTTCTATTTACTCGTAGTTTGGCAAATCAAAGATTACATCGGACTAAGAGACACTGACACTGTATCCTTAAACATGCGATCTATTTTAGTGCAAGAAAGTGTGTCGTCTTGTTCGAGACTTTTTACACCAAAAGTCTCAGACTTTGATAGAGCATCATGCATTTTTCAATTAGAGCTGTTCAATCAAATTTTCTTCAAATCAATCATTTACTAAGTCAATACTTTTGCATGACCGGTTCGGTTCTTTCGACTAACCAGTTAAGAATGAACGGAACAAAAATTGAATGGAAAAAATGAACGGCAAAAACGTATAAACTATTTGACAGAAATCCTCCAGATAGAATAAGCGCTGTAATCACTGTACACAACCAATAGAATCTGTCTGTCTCCATCCAATACTAAAATGAAAGAAAAGCTTCTGATTGGGAGTTTTGATTGTATTGAAATGATTGTACATTTTTTTTTGAACGATTGATTGAAAAGACCGAATCATTTTTGAAACACAGCTCTATTTTTAATGTAGTGGAAAATGAGAGTGACGCTGTTAAAACGACCACAGGATAGCGTGTCGCCTTGTCTGAGACTTTTTTAGACTTTAACAAAGCATCGTGCCCTTTTCACCGTGTCGTAGGCGAGTTCGACGTATTTTATGATTCTAAAGCGACCGCAAGATAGTGTTGTCCGCCTTGTCTGAGGCTCTTTTACACAAGAAGTTCTCAGTCTCAGAGAGACATACGGTTTTTTTCACTCGTCTTTTTTTTCTATTCAACTGAAATCGTAAATATCAATGTGCAACTTTTAGGCGCTTTTTTCACTTTTATTTTGAACGTTTTTGACTTTTATTTCTAACACATATAGTTTTCGGTATTTGTTTGCTGTTGTTGTTGTAAAGTATAACAATTTTGTTATTGCCGCGAGCGAGTTACAGTGGTTTGAAACTCAGGTTTCGTTAAGTTTTTTCATTGGCGTCCAAGGGAGGTGTCCAGGCTAGCTGGGGACATTTGTGGTGATTTTTTAGGTGGATTTCATAGAAATACCACCTATTGCAGAGGTCCTCATGACGCGACTTTAAAAAAATTTGAATGCCATTCGTCTTCGCTATCATAGTAAACACTAACCTCATACTCCGTTAAAAATTTTATATATATATATGCAATATAACGGATTCTTGTGGACACGATTGAGGCCGCAATTATGAACCGATTTGAATAAAATTTGGTATACACGTTCGTATGCCGAATACCTCGTTCGTAGATGGGCATAATCGGTACAGAGGGGGGCGGGTTACGCCCCTTTTTATGTCTCAAACGGTACAATTCACAGCTCAAATAAATCCCAACTTCTGGTTTTGATTTTTTAGTTATATAGTAGATAGCAGTGAACAGAATCCGCCTGCTACCAATTTGGGCACCATCTCGGATCCGCCATCTTGAAATTCTTCAAAATTAGTTGGATTTCATTGAAATTGAAAATCCTTACTAATTTCGAGGTAATTAGTACAAATTCGTTTTTAAAGTGGAAATTTTTGTCCGCAATTTTGTTCCCACCATCAGAATAGATGATATAAGAAATCCACCTACCTCTTGCGGCGCTTGCCGGAAGGTTCTTTTTTTTTGTCATTGTTGTATTTGTTTTACGTATAAAATTTTACTTTGCTAGCCTGAAGCTTGGTAACACGCTACGGAAACGAACACATAGTCCAAGAATGGCAGACCGAAAGCGACGTGGAAGAAAACATACACAGCAAGAGAGTCAGGCCCCTTTCGAGGGAGACACTTCATTGAGGTACTATGCATCCACTGAGCTACGTCGACCACACTTCCAGCGTTTAAACTTAATTTTGAAGCCAATAAACTTTAAATTAATTTACCACTTTATTGAAAAAATAAATCGCACAAGGAATCAAAGAATCACCTATTTCCTATTTTCGATACACTTCCTCTATCGAAGAACACACACGACAGCTAAAAAGCCGCGCTTAATCCTCCCCCAAAAACGCATTTAATAATAATATTATAAAAAAAAAAACCTTTGGACATTTTGTTAAATATTGTTTTTAATTTTTTTTTTTGTTTTGTGTTTTTCTTTCTTTTTTTTCATCTTCGTTTTGTTTATAATTAAATCTTATTGCTTCTCAAAGTTTTTTTTACAAGTTGGAATGTATAAATTACACCTAAAAACACATTTAACTACTAATTTTGTTTGTTTTGTTCATTTATTTTTCGTTTTTATGTTTGCAATTCAGCACACAATAAGGTTTGGTAATATTTTATTACATATTTTCTATATAGTGAATATGGCCTACTCTAAATGACAAACTCATAGACACATCGATAGTTTTTTTTTTTTAATTATTTATTTGTATAGCACATTCCTGAATTAAAAATGTAAGATGCGGATGGAGGAATTATAAACGCAGGTACAATAGGTAAAGGAAAAAGGAGCGGGGAAAGACTTTAAATAAGTGGAAAATTATACAGCACTTGACAAACAAATTATTTGTCGTTGATGTTGGGGTTTGATTTATTTAAAAAAAAAAAAAACCTAGCGCGACACCTCGGGATGAGCTAAGACCAAGCTTCTCGCAACCATTCATGTTGTGCGTGTTACATTTTTCGCACGAATGGAAGAGGCCTACAATTTATTCACGACTCCGAACGGCGAACAGAAAAGCTCAGATTTCATGACAAATGATACTCTTGGAGGTTTGTCATTTCCCGACGAAAGGTGGTGCCGCAAAGAATGTTTGGTGGACATGGCTCGCTCAACGCAACTCGCTCAACAGTCCAACGCACTAACCACTGAGCCACGACGACTTGATTTAAATTGCTTATTGAAAATTCGTGGATGTGTTACAGAATGAGACGATAGCTTGTCACAGTGAAACTGACCAATTTGATGAAAGGCATCAACGAATAGAAGTCCTACAAGGAGAAAACACTTCGAAGAGAAAAACAATTCCGCAACGTGAAGACATCAGGATGGTGCGTAAAATCACACCCTAGGACATTTTGAGGACAGATCGGATGCAAAGCAATGTCAAGACATTAAGATGGTGCGTAAAATCACACTGCTGATACATCAACAAAGCGGTGTTGCCGACAAGAATTACAACTTTGTCATAAACCTCTCAGCGACTTTTCCGTTGAGAGAGTCCTGAATGCACAATAGCACTATACAACAGATGGGTCTAATATCCCGAACGAACTGTTTAGGCGAATGAGCCAGATCACTGGCGATGGAATGCGTCCAGAAATTCAATGCATGTGCATCCTAGAATCAGCTGATACTGGGTTGGGTTAAATGGCATGGAGAAATCAGGGGAAACGAAAAGGCAGAAAGAAAGAAAGAACTCTGAAAAAGGTGAACAAGGGAGGCACAATATGCAGACAAGCCAAAATGGCGATAAAACTGTCTGCAGGTTGACTCAACGGCGAGGTTCTAAATATGTAGTCGTCTGCGAGGAATTCTCAACTGGGCATGGAACTTCAGAGGTCTCCTGGAAGATGGCAACTGGAGACTATGACAGTTTGTTCAGTTTTGGTTAGCAAAAGGTGATGAATTGTGGACTGTCCTTGGATAAAAACCCATAGGATGCATACACCACATTTCAATCAACCAAATGCTAGCGATCACATGAGAGATCGAGATAAGGGAGGAAGCACGAGAGAATTTTAGGGGATTGCCGGACCAAGATTGTGAGTGGAAAAGATACCCGAAATAAGTTAGCCTTGTTCGATATCTCCTTAAATAAATCTTAAAGGTTCATTGCATTGACTGGGTTGCTTCTGTTAATACGTAGTGGGTGCTATCGCAGCTTAAGATAGCTGAAGAGTCAAGCTGACGTAACAGTTTCTGGAGTTTTTATAAGAAATCAAAGCAACTGATTTTAGACCCGTGATGCAGGCTGCAGCAAAGGGAAGTCCAGTTCCCGAGATCCAGCATACGGATACCGTATCTTTGGCAAGAATTTCATCGTCATATAGAGAGCAAGAAGAGAACAAGAAGAGAACTTACGACCAAATCAAGTTAACGGAGAAGCAGCACGCCTTATCAACTTAGAAGAGGTTAACGGAGCTATGAAGAACCTGAAAACCAACAAAGCCGACGGCTGTTATGGGTTACCAGCAGAATTTTTCAAAACGGAGGTAATTATTTTGTTGGGTGCATACAATAAGCCATCGAACAAGTATGGCCCGACGAAATGAACAGTTAAAAGAGAGATTGAGCGAAAAACGCTGCTTACTCAGCACCGATTCTGCCGAGTGCTGATAAACTTCAAGAAAGCAGAGCAGAACTCCTGAAATATCTCGGCGGATGTATGTATATATGGTACCGTGTACGAGGATGGCTAATGGAGGAGAACATTAAACAGCGAACCCTATGAGGTGTATCAATTTGGCATGCGAAACTGGAGCAAGGTAGCTTACGAGCGAGCTGGCTGCTATCACTGTTGATTGAGGGCCAGATCCACTCCGGAGAAGCAGCGAAGAGAATGCCGATATTCTTGTCCCACAACACTGGATTAGACGGAGCCACAACTTGGCGGAAGAGTTTACAGTCACGCTGTTCAAAAAACGAATTGATCAAGAAATTCAGTGTGAAAAGTTTTGCTGCCGAGCTCCTGCTGAGAGGTATAGGTAGACACAAAAAATAACAAAACGACCGACAACAAGATGAGGTTTAAAATAAAAACGGTAAATACAAATTAAATCAAAACCAATTGACAGTCAAATGACACTCGACTCGTATATCTGTCAAATGGATTTGCGCGAAAATACTAATGATCTACTTAGAAATGTTCAGAAAGGTTTAAGGTGTCAGAAAATAAATGCATACTGTATTTAAAATTATTAACATTCATATGGCTGTTGCTCTGAGGGCTGCTGTTGCTACTGCTTCTGTTGTAAGGAGGAATGCTGATGTGATGATTGTTGCTTGGTTGCGGTATTTTGATGCTGTCCGATGACAGCCGCCGCCGCCGCTGCTGCCGCGGCTGGAAACACTCCAGCGACTCTTCGGGCAGCTGCTGCTGCCATATACTGACTGTAGTAACGTCCAAATATTCGTGGGTCCATTGCGGCGGCTGCCGCCGCTGCAGCCGCTGTGCCGAATTCGTTTGGCCAGTGTTGCATTAGGCCCTGCCAATTGGTTGCGTTGGGATTTAGGTTAATGTTAGCGGTTTGCAGAACTTGCACATCGGCGGACGAATCGTGCTGGTTAACCGGACTGGATGCTTGATAGTGACGACGATTGTTCGACTCAAGGGGAGGTGTGAACGATGAGGTGTGGGTGGACATGTCGTGGTGATGATGGTTATGATTGCTTGGATGGCGCGGATGGTAGGGCTCCTCGTCGACCCTAAGGATGTGCTCTTGGTCCTCATCCACATCACTGGCGACCACATCGATGTCCTCGTCTTCTGCAAGCGCAATTCGCTGTTTGCTTATCAACGGCAGGTGCCCCTTGTACGGTGATTCCTGGTGATGATGGTGATCGGGTGTTTCGTCGGGCGCTAGCAATGAGGCAACGTCGAATTGGCGCTTTCTGGTTTGAGAATACAGGTTGGCGATGACTCCAGCGGCGGTAGTGGTCGTTGACGTTTCGTTGCTGCTGCCGTTACCGCTGCCGATAATGACCGTCGAGAGGGGGTTGTGGTAGTGCTGGTGGTTCGGATGGTGAGGATTGGCATATGGGGAGCCCACTAACAGTACACCCGGATGCGGTGGAGGTGCCATCGGAGGTGGAGTAACGGCTAATGGCGGAGGACTCGGTGAATCAGTGCCCTCATCATCGACGGCCAGACCCATGTGTTTGCGGACCTTTCGCTGTGCTTTGCGCCGGCGAAAATCGCCCTTTCGAAAGTCATCCATATTCGCCGGGTGGATGGCCCAATAGTGACCTTTACCGTTGGCACTGCGACCTGCTTTGATGAAGCAGTCGTTAAGCGAGAGATTGTGTCGAATTGAGTTCCGCCAGCCGGGACCACGGGTGCGAAAGTATGGATAGTTATCCAGTATATGTTGGTAAATATCCGACAGGACTAGTTTTGATTCGGGGGAGCTTAGAATTGCCATTGCAATGAGGCCGATATAACTGTGCTGGGGCTTGGGTTCCTCTGGCTGGAACATTCGATTTGGAAACAAGCCCATCGACAGTGCAAATCGCGTCGGTGCATACGGACCATTGCCCACTGGACCCCCCGGGGCACCGGGATAACCCGGCGAGTACAGCGGCCCAGGATATTGCTGAGGCGCACCACAGCCTCGTAGCCGCTCTACGTTCATCGCGTAGCTGTACAACTGCAATCGGTAGTGATCGAGGGGTCCCAGAATGCCCGGGGGCACAAGACCATACCCTCCTAGGATCGATGTCATCCGTCGGGTGCTTAAGAGTTGCTCCCCGGCACTGCTTCCATTTGACGGTGGTTGTTGTGATCCCTGCGGTGGTAGCGGTGGCAACGACGGCGACATTGAATGTTGACCCGGTGTTGTTCCGGCGGTCGACTGCATTTCGGCTGCTGTTGGAATAGGCATCCTGTCTGGAGGGGGCGACGACAGCGGGCAATATGGCTCCAACTTAGGCGACAAACTATTTGAATTGTTGTTGTTCTGATTGCAATTCACTGTTAAATTATTATTAAAATTTACATTCACTACGTGGCGACTACCAGAGACCACTGATTTGACAAAAGCCGACGGCGGTTGTAAGGACTGTGTTGCGTCAATATCGTACTCTTCGGTTTTTAAAATCAATTCACCGTTGACCGCGGATTCACTTGAATTCATTGTTGATGCCGTTCATCTAATAGGACCGCGGGCCGCACTCGGACACGACGGTAAGCGAGCATTAAAGTAACTAAGGGGCTTTTGTATTTTTTTCACAATTTTCGCACTCAACCCTGCACTTTTCCACTACGTGCTAAACACTGGTCTCTTTTTTTTCTTGTGACAAAGTATAGTACACTATCGATCACCTGGATGGACACGATCCGACTGAGTGAAATAACCCGACCGACGAACCGATTGAGCCAGCGCCAGTGCTAGCCTACAAAACTATGTGACGCGCTCTGGAGTGAGCATTTATTGAATATACACCACATAAATACAAGAAAAACAAAACAAATCCAGAAAAATACACTCTCAGCCGATGTCTATGTACAGGCTGGCGATGTGTGCGTCCGTATCCCATTGTCCCAATTGAACGAATGTTTATCTCGTCAACAACAACACAACACAACAACGAATTTCAAGTCGAGCCAGCAGAAGCAACCAATATGCAACGGAGTTTGTGGAATAACAACATCTCGTGTGTATACAAACAAAACAAGGAAAAACGATACACCCCGTCCGAGGGAGGGGTGTAAAATCCAGTAACAACGGCCGGCTAGAGCGAGCGAGAGTGGTGCCAGGGTGCGACAGAGATGCCGCAGAATCCCACAGGAGGGCAGGAGGGCAGATACTTATTTAGTTGTCTGATCGTTGGTATTTCTCTGGAAAGTAAACCACACTCCCATTCTGATTCCCATTTGCTTAGGCGATTGGGTCTCTCTCGCTCGAATGGCGGTCGCGATGGCGGCCTTTCACTCAGCAAATCACTGAACGTCTACATTGTGTGTTCTCTGTTGTTTTGTTGTTTGCACGGGCGCTGCTTTGAATGACGACGACGGAGACAGTGTGTTTTTTGTATGCTTTTTGGTTTTTTTTTTGTTACAACGAAAAGTGGGACGAACCCAAAGAAACAATGGAAAACTTTGCGTCTTAAGGTCGGTGGTGGTAGTGGTAGGTTACGACGTCAAGAAAATAGAATAACTTGGTGCTGATTACATGCAGACCCCTCCCACTTTGTTGAAATCATTTTTGTCGACTAGCTCTCGACGGTACATGGCATTTCGGGGACATCTGGCATCTGTGTCGCCTTTAATTGGTGCTCGCGTTCTGTTACACATTTGAACGATTAAAAACGAGAAAAAAATATATATGCCTGCAGGAGAAAGTAAATGTGTAGGTGGTGGTGGTGATGGTTCCTCTAAGAGGGAACTTCGAATGTTTACGTCTTATTTTTCCACTGTGTAGAGGTCTATAATTTTAAATTTTTCAACAAAAGTGTGTCATATAGATTGAGTTGTTTATTCTTTTGTTCTCTGGACGGATGTGAACTCAATTAGGAGTTTACGAAGTGAAACGAAGACGCATTTTAGAAGAATGGAAACGAAACATAAGTTAGTTAGACACCTATGTACGTATATATTTATCGGTACACAAATACATAGCTTTTGCTGAGGTCAACCCTAACTGAATATTTGGTGTCTCAAAAGTGCTAGGCTAGGTTGAGTTTCCTGAAACTGAGGCGTCATAGCGAACTCTCCGTCAGCACAGCAGCAGGCCACTCTAGGATCATGAAGGGCAACAGTGCTATACCTAGTAAAACGAACTACGTTTTTCACCCTATTGACTTTAACGTCAGATACAAAACTAGGATCCGTAGCAGAAGCTCTTGGGGACAGTTTTGAGCAAATCCGCAGTATATTCACAGACGGATCTCGAACAGCGTGATGTATGGGAGCAGGGGTTTTCTTCACGCAGATCACATAGCCATTATCATCCGGATCACTGCAATGTATTCCAAGCATTACAGTGGTGGTCCAGTATAACGAATGATATAATGTCAGTGTATCGAAAAATTCATAATATCGAGAACATTTTCCTCGTACGAAACATTAAATAAATGTACAAATATTGTTACTTTCATAACATTTTATTTCATTTATTAATACAATTAACAAAAAAATAATTTATTCAAGATAAAAAATTAAAAAATAAATAAAAGAAACTCGGACAACATACATTCCTTCCTTTCATTAAAAAAAAAAATGCAATTGAAAAAAAGTGATCGTTATATCGATCGTTCGTTATACTGAACCACCCCTGTAATGTAACGTTACATATTGTACTATACATATGTACATAGATAGTCAGGCAGCTATTAAAGCCTGTGATCGCCGACAATACGATAAAGGTTGGTAAAGCAATGCCGCAAATCTCTTAACGAGATTGCATACAGGTGCGACGTAACCACGACCTGAGTTCCAGGACACAGGGACGTTGGACGTTCCAGGCGACTGGCAAAAGAAGGGGCAGGACGACATCTCTCTAAAAGAACCGTCCGCTTTAATCGAATCGCTTGAGGTCCTCCTTGACACCGATGAAAGGAAACTGGTAAACATTAGGTGGAGCAACATCAGCAAAAATCTGGCCCAACATGGATTTAAAAAAACATATGTACATATGTACACCACTAACCGGAAAAAAACTTAGGTTCCCTAATAGGGGTCCTTAGCTTTAGCGAACACTGCATCCTTGGGGAATACTTTTATGACGGTCTTAACGATCAGGGTGAACTTGTCATCCAAAAGACAAGAAACTTTATTTCGGGGTCAAAGTGGTTTAACTCATTTGGTTAATACCGCTTTGGAATAACTCGATAATAATTCAAATTCGATGTCCACATCGATCGCACGCAAAAATTCTCAAGTGATTCTCAGAACTTACAACCAACGAAATTTGACGTTAGTTTTTCATGGATTACAGTCCTCTCTTAGGATTATTCCTTTTCTAAGACCAAGGGCTTATGACGCTTTCTTTCCTTTTGGGCAATTGCTACCAATAAAAAAACATTACTTACACGAATTAAAAACACAAAAGGAATTTAAGGACTTTTTAAGTAAATATTTTGAGAGAGCTCTGGGCAAGAGATACATTATTCCACAGGAAGATGAATCAATGTGTCCTTCTTATCCTACATTATTCATTGTATTGCACTGAGTGGATGCACGGCCAAGCAGTTGTGTCAACAATTTTTGCTTTCTTTTCTTTGTTTTGCATTGACAATAAATGGGAAGCAGATACAGAAGAGTATACTTGTTGTTCCAGGTAGGTGGCCCTTTTTTCCTGTTGATTGTGTGTGAGAAGAAGGAAGATTACTTAATTAACCGCCAAAATAAGTAAACGATTAAAAGTATTCGATGCATGGACTCATCAAAGGGTGCCTAGAAATCCTCCAACAATACCGCATAACCATTGATCATCATCCATTTCGCAGGTGGGTTAGTGTTATTCATTTAACAAACTCAAATCAGAGGGTTTATACCCCATTCCCACCGAACGTAAAGCTGAGTTTTCGACAAAAAGTTTACGAAAACTCGCTGAACTATTCCCACCGAATATTTGCTAGGTTTCTTTTTACGCATTAATCCCTTCTTCGGTGTTAGAATATCCAAATATAGAAAAATAAATATGCATACAAACGTATCAACGGAAATCAAACCATTTCGCTTTGACAGCTTTTCTGTCAGCTGTTCCGGTGAATGTATTATACTTAATGTTTTAAAAGCTGTGTTTGCTCTGACAACCTTGCATTAAAAACTCGACGTTACGAAAACTGAAAAAATTTATGGGAAAACTTTCTCGTTCCTGTAGAAAGTGTTATTTACCAGAAGTATGAAGTGTCCTAGATAGGAAACCAAACTGGAGCTCAAACATCAATAACAAAATGGCCATAGTGTCGGTGTCTATAACCGCAAGGTGGACATGACGATCGTCACCGTCTTGCAGAGTGCTTTACTGCATGTTTTAGGTGTAACATTGTAAAACTGTTCTAGCGCATTTTACGAAAAAAAAAAAATGGCCAGGCTTGGACCTATCAACATCAAAGGTAAAACCCTAATCTCGGTGTTGTGTTCAACAGAAGATTAAGTTGGAATCCACATATGAATTTCGTGCGCGACAGTGCCAATAGAACGTTATAGGCAAGTCAACGTCTATATGGCAGAACTTGAGGTCTTAGTACCAAAATTATATGCTGGTTGTACATTTCGATAGTTAGACCCATAATAATATAGTTTGGTGGTCAAAAGTTCTTAAACGGACGACTGTAACAAAGCTTGAGGAGCTACCGAGAATTGCCTGCGGTTTAGTGGTTAGGCCGTTGGACTGTTTTGTGAGTGACGTCGGTTCCATGCCATGTCCACTGAATATTTTGCGCGGCACCACCTCTCGTGGGGGAATGACAAACATCCAAGAATACCATTTGTTATGAAAAAGCTTCTCGATTCGTCGATTGGAGTGGGTAATAAATTGTAGGCCCCTTCCATTCGTGCGAAAAATGCAACACTCCCAACATGAATGGGTGTGAAAAGCAAGGCCGTGGCTCATCCCGAGCTGTCGCGCCAGCTGTTTATTTTTATTTTTATTTATGCGCCCCTGCCCCACTTCAGCCATAGAGGCTGTCATCGGTCTCATCCTTACATATCTTCCGCCGTCATGGTCAGGGAGTACTGTTTCGGAAAGATATTTGAGGTAGAAATATTAGACCGTGTCAACTGGTTTAATGGAGAACCTTTATCGGACCCAGGATGTCTGGTATGGTTTACCGATAGATCAAAAATGGAATCTGGAGTAGCGTCTTTGGATACAATACTAAAGTCTTGGTCCAATAGCGATGTGCTTTCATATCTACTCAGATAGTTAGGCAGCACTTAAAGCATTAACATTCCATTTCGTGGAATCTGGCTCAGTCAAGTGCTGATGCGATATCTTACAACCACTTGCCAGGCATATCCAGGCCAAACTAGGTTGGGTGCCTAGCCACCACGGAATTGTAAGCAACTGCCGACTTATTGTGCTACCGCAACAGCTTTATTAAACAACTGGGAGCACCAATTTCTCCTTGGCCACTGGGAAAATGTTCCCGGGCTTTGGAAACCCAAGAGACTTATCAAGCTCTTTTCCTACAAAGGAATTCTAAACCTTGACAGAAAAAATATGAGTTAGTTAGTGGCCTTACTTACTGGATGACACAATAGGCTTTTGTAGGTTGCAGTATCAGCCAAAGCCCTATTGCTGCTAAATCTACACTTGGGCTCAGTGAGAAGGCTCTGTAGTCGTCTACAAAATTCGGCCAAGTTACTTTTTTAAGCGGACAGGTTACTAACTAAGTACTTATCCACGAGTGAAGTGTTTGACAGGGAATCTTATACCAAAACTCTCGACACAGTCGAAAAGACGCATGTGGCGCGCACTAGGAGCATTATTTGAATGAAATCGGGCCCGCAGGTTCTTTGATGCAGCGAACTGACGGATCTAAAGAGAAAATAAAACTGCAGTGTGTCCCCACGGGTGCTAATGATTTTGACGAACTCCTTCAAGTTTGTCTAGTCGCAGCCAACGGCAAGGTAAGGATGCTTCGAATAGAAATGACAAAGTCAAAATTTTCAATGGAGACGACTCCAATTATGTAACTGGAAAAATTTTCACAGGATCACAGTTCAACTTTCAAGTCTCGCGATCCACAACATAAACAAAATCAGAAATGTTCCTAATCAACGGCATCCCACTGTTGCCCGCTGATAGGACCATCGAAGAAGAATAAAATCCTGAATACCAGGACAGTTTAGAATTAACAACACACTCTGCCTGCGGGTCCTACCACGAAGGAAAAAATGTATCGTGTTGTTTTTGCTTTTTAAAAAGGAATAGTCCAAGTCCTTCCCATCTCCTTCCGCTACCTTTTATCATTCTTTCGTTTCTTTCTTTTTCTTTGTGTATATTGTTGCGGTTGGCATGGAGTGCATCAAAAGTGCCAACAGCAAACTCATTCACACTTAAAAGAAACCGAGTTCAAGTAGAAAGAATAAGAGAGTCGCATTTAAAAGTCCTCAGAACCTCTGCCAGGGTGTCAAACATTTCAAAGAAGAGCTGCATCTCAATGAGAATATCCTTTTGTTGTTTTCTCCTTAATATGTATTATTCTTATTACAATTTGTTTTCTTTCTTTTGGTCGATGTTTTGTTCACACTACATCTCGCTTTGCTCGTGTGTGATTTCACACACATTAAGGATCATTAGGAGGCAGTAAGTGTGGAAAAAATTGAAAGGTTTCCTTTTCTCTTTTCATTGTGATTCCCGGCATCCCAGAGGCAACAGGGCAATTCCTCTTGAAATTAACTTTTAGGTTATTATTCCATTAGGCTCAGCTCAAGCGAATGCACATATACATACGTGGAAAGTAGGCAACTAATTGAGGTTATGTGTGCTAATAAAAAGAAAAACGAACGAGACGGAGATGGAAGGACATTCGAGAGGTGTGCGCAATTAATTGGTTTGTAAATTTGATTCGATTGTGTGTATACGTTTATGTTGAGTGCAATCTGAGATGATCGCAATCAATTTGGGATTGAAGGATTCAATTTCCAGCGAGAGGGAATATGTACATATGTATGTATGTATGTAGGTTTCGGGTCTCGATAAAAGTGTCAACAGAGAAAAGAGGATAAAATAACCGCCATTGTGGTTGACAGATTGAATCGTGGAGAGTGAACTTGTCTGATGGTCAGCGTTAGAAAAAAAAAAAAAAATAATGCAACATTGGCCCGAATGCACTTAAAGCAACCGAGACCGAGCCGTACGCACAATGGCTGTTAGATTTGGTATTAACTTTCCGAAGCTTTCACAATAGAGAAGAAACGAAGATTAGCAAACATCTACCCTGCGAATGTCCAATTTCTATCAATACTAATAGACTACATTCAACAGCTAGACTTCTAAGCAGATTCGAATGGGAGACTAATAAAGCTAAGACCAGTTCTGTGAATTTTTCTATCTATCTTTCGTTTACGAACGGGACCAGAAGTTCTTTTTAACTCCAACCTGATGTATGAATTACCACAGGACTGCTTGTAAACGCTTATGGGTAGAGGCCAAGGTCCATTCCATACCGTATCCTGCTAACACTTCTTACTTAGGTGGCGCTAGAGTTCGGGGTGAATTTGGGCATCAATCAACAAGGCTCTCCAGTTACGCACACCAAGTTGGTTGAGATCCCCTTCTACTGCGTTGTCCCTCCGGGTAAGATTCAAAGAATCTGCGTACCGGAGCGTTGGTGTCCATGGCATACCCATCTCAAACGTTCAATGCGCATCTTTCGGAGAATTTTTCGCTCGAAACGACTAAGAATATCTTCATCCGCTTTCGATAGAGTCCATGCTTCAGCGCCGGACTGGGATGATTAAGGTCTTACATAGAGTCTCCTTAGTTATTCGGTATAGGGCTTTATAAATCAATTGCTTTCTCAACTTCACGAAACAGCGATTGGGAAGGGTTATTCCTCGATTGATCTCCGACGGGATGTCATTATCGGAGGTAATAGCAGAGCCAAGGCAGACAAATTCCATTATTACCTCGAAGTTATAGCTATCAACACTGACGTTCTCTTCGATTCGTCGGTGTTGGGAGTCCCTTCTTGCTGGCAGCAAATACTTAGTTTTGCCAAAGCACCGATGACAGCTCGCTGCGTTCTGCCCATAATGTCAATATCGTCGGCGTACGCAAGCAGTTAGATAATAAACGCAAGCAGTTGGCTAACGAAACGGCGCAATATAGCGTTACTTGAGCCTGGGGCTTGTACTTCGATTCTGCTTCGATTCTAACCTCAGAGAAAATGACCCCCTGTTGAAGACGACTGCAAGGACTTGTTTCGATTGCAATTGGAGATGATTCCAACTGGCCCCTAGTGAAAAGAAATTATCTACAAGTATAGACACCAGAATCTATGGTCGGTATGAAATAAAAACTGACTACTATCCCTGATCCTACACACACATCTCGTATCAGTTCAATCTCTAGTTGACTCTAAAATCAAAGAACGGCTTATAAACGATCCACATCCTTCAGTCCGGGTCTACTCTGCTGGTACAGAGTAATCATAAACTACAGGTTTAATGTTCATCATCGGCTTCTCACACCACAGACACAGATGTATTCGTAGATTCAATCAGCGATAAGCTCCTTTTCTTTTCGCCGTGGATACGTGCAGTATTCACCTGGAGTACAAATCCACGAAGAGGAAGAAGAAGCAACTCCCTCAGGATGAGAGAGATACGACGTTAGGGTGCGTGTATCTTTTCATTCAAAGTGAAATGCAATGAGATTAAGCGTCGTTTTTCTCTTATGAATTTGCGGATCCCAAACGAGATTAGATTTGTTCTCCGGGATACGTACGTATCTAAAAAAAAATGTGTGGATTTTTTTTCGGTGAGAAAATTTGTAAATATTTTGACCGAAACACAATCAAGATGATAAGTGTGAATAGGACTCAGGTGGAGGATATTACTTTGTGGTTAGATTGAGAGATGGAAAAAAGACTCTTACAGATAGTTGAAGACTCCAAACTTTCACAGGAAACTGTGCAGAAGAGAGATTAGATGTACAGTGAATATCAAAAGTGCAAATGGCCACACCATGTTCACTTCAAATACAAAGCATGCTCTGCTCTTCCCAGACGTTTGCTGTCGCAAGTCCAACAATTCAATTGATGATACTACGACTCTCCAACTTTTCGTCCATCTCCGTTACAATCCCCCATCGAACAGCCTGACTTATTTCCTAATTCCCAGTCCCAATGGGACATTTACTACCCTTGTTATCCTTAATATGTCTAATTATCATGATTATTTCCGTTCTTCACTTTTAAAATAAAAAAAAAATTAATTTTCTCTAATCCCTTAATCCAGGTCCTTTGGTTACCGTCACCAGACTATTTGTCAGTAAGCAACGAACATCATCATTATAAGCCAGTTACATGCGTTATGAAGCCAAATTAATGCAACCCCTGGCCCGCCGCTTATCTGCCAACCGCCCGCAACGTCCTTTGAGTGAATGCAAGACGCATCACGGCAAACGACGACAACACATCACCGAAGGGTATCCTCACCACTTGCATGTGAACGTGTTTCTGAGGAATAAGCACAGTTGTGCGGTTTTATTAAGACGCCATCCGATCCAATATGTGTGCATACAGATATAGTACTAGGAATATAATGCCGTTTAGAGGATTTCGCCAAAGGCTTAGCCAGCTCCCATGGGAAATTTCCATCATTCTGACTAAAATCAGTAGAAGATGAGCATCAAAACGTACAACAGCAAGAAGCGAGATCAAGAACGAGGCATTGGCAGTGCAGGTTTAGGTCGCTTTGTTATTTTAATAAGGCAAAAACATCGCCCTATCTACCCAAAGGAAGCACATTTGCCGAGCTAATATTGTTAAACGAAATAATAACGCTTCCGTTGAAATCGTGTCAAAAACGGGGGTGGATTTGGGCCAGAGTGGTTGTTGCATAACAAAGAATGAACCGAGGAGTATAATGCGAAACAACAAAAGTGATGTTCAACTAATTTGTCAATTGAAGTAGATACAGTTGGACATTGTTGCAGCGATGAAAGGGGGTGATGCTATCGCTGGGTACGGAAACATACGTTTTTTTGCCGCAGATAATGGATCTGAAACCGGTTGGTGGTGGTCATTGGAGAAGAAGGTTTGATAATGGAATTTAACCAAAGAAGTACCATGGAATAACCCCCAAGGAGTAGGAAATCGAACTGGTTGCCAACGAAAGATACAACGAATGCACCTATGTACATCTGATAGGATTCGAAAACCAAATTGAGGTTCTATTGGAACAGAAAAATATGAAACATAATTTCCATAAAGGAAAAATGCAGCGCCTTGGAGAAGTTGTAAAGGCCAAACGCTGTGGTTATACACAGATCCAAAACTCGATTGTTGAACGAAAAAAAGCATATAGAGACATTGCCATCGAGTAAGAACAAACCACTTCGTCCTATAGATCTGCAGTCTGTGCCCCTACTTGCTATGCATCTGCAGATGCTGTACAGATCCAGGTCGGCCAGACTGCTCGAGGAAACCAAGGCCTAGCTTCTTGCATACGAAGCTGCCGATCGAAGTGGAGTTTGATAAACGTTTGAGAACTTAAAGCCAAGCACAGCTCGACATTACAAGATTTCTAAGACTGATTGATTCCGCCCAAAACAAAATGTCAATAAACAAGAGACGCAGAGTGGGGAAAAACACTCTTGTAAACAATTAAAGTCGTCTTGCTCCCCTCTTTGTTGCAAATTGGTTTATAAATTTAAATTTAATTTTTTTTCGGCGAAAGGAAAATATTTTTCGTTTCCAGCCGACATTTATACATCCCCTTTGGTATGTGTATCTACTCTCCATCTAAATTCTCGGTTGGATCGATAACCCCCTGGAGAATTGGCTGCCTTGTTATGGCAATTTTATTGTGCTCTGTGTGCCGCCTGCCTCGTCTTACGCATTATTTTTGGAACTTTCTTCCTGTCTCTGATGTTTCGGTACCGAAGCCATATTCCAACGAAGGATTTTGATAATTTTGATTATGACAAGACCGACAATAAAATAATAAATACACACTCGAAGATTATCAAAACAATTATGTAGCAGGGACCGCCATTTAGCTATTCTTTTTCGACTGCGCCTGTAAGGGGTGGTGACGAGATGATGTCGGTTGGAAGCAAGCGCCCAGTAACATCATCCTTTTGTCGGTTTTGTGATTTATCAAAACGAAAGCATTATTCAACAAGCATTCATCTCGAGGATAATCGCATTTACCGCTAATAAATTTGACGTTCAGTGTCAGCTCGCACACGCACCCGTGTGCTCGCACACGCACACGCAAAAACGCAGTACTAATGTCACCCTTGTGATGCGTGTACTTCCTTCCACAGGGATTGGGGGAATCTAATAAAAGACTCTCTGATGGAATGGTTTGACAGCAATTAAATGCGTGATGTGTCAATTTGGAAGAATGCTTTCGTACATTTCGTGTATAAATGGTAGCATATAGCTTGCAGTTGTGCGGACAGTAAGTGAATTAGATTAAATCTGCACTTGGAGGAGGTATATGTAGTCGAGTGGTAGTAGACATTTGTAATCTGATTTGTATGAGAGGGTTACATCAAAAACGTTTTGAATTGATTAAACTATCTGCACTTGGAGGAGGTATATGTAGTCGAGTGGTAGTAGACATTTGTAATCTGATTTGTATGAGAGGGATACATCAAAAACGTTTTGAATTGATTAAACTATGCTGCGGTAGCCCTTCAGTGAGAGGTTAACAGACAGAGTTTTGAGAGATGCGAGACTCCGAAGTGAAGATGATTCTAACATACCCAAATGCATACATAACTAAGTCCTTTCTTCAGATTTATCTTAGACTGCAGACTGTTCAGGGGCCTGGGCTGCGACTGATCAGAAACTATTGACTACTTGAAATTTGGTTTAAACCAGTAGTGCAATAATCAAATTCGTAGTTATGTACCTTCTTGCCTCATCATCATCTAGCCTTGGTCACAGAGTAAAATTGCAAGTACGTGGTAAACAGAGAAAGATTTATTTTCTGCTAACGATCACAGCACAAGCTTCGGATAGAAGAAGGGGACTGATTTAACAGTTGATGACCCCAACAAGCCCATCAAGCAGAGATCCAATTCAACTCAATTCAATTCAATTTATTGACAAAAATTGCTTACAATTGGAAGATAACAAGCATCTTATAAATTTTGCAAGCCTTAATCGTTATTTTAGTGTATGTATGTATGTACATGTGCAAGTAGAACATAAAAATAAAGTTGTTGAATTAAGAGAACTAGAAAACTAAATTTATAATGCATTCATAGACAAGATAGATGGAAGATACATATATAGACAGATAAAGTAAAAAGAAAAAGAAAAAGAAATTAACAAAAATTCGAATTGTTTATGTTTCAGTGGCCAGATATTTTAAAAGAGAGGACCTAAAATTATTAGTGCTTCTAATTTTTCTAATATTTATGGGTAGGGAGTTCCACAGCCGAATAGAGTTGACGAAAAACTGACGTTCGGAGGTTAAGCAGGCATAACTAGTTTGTAGGAACGATTCAAAACCTCGAACGATTCAAAACCAATTCAACGGAGAAGACTCCGACCTCATATTCGATGGCATGCTTAGGGTTTTGGTCGATTTTGCAGAAATTCGAACACGTATCAAACCTACTACGCCACGGTACCCACAATAACTTAACTTGTATACTTAAAAATTAATAAAAGACTAATGCTCTTCGTTTTGAAGTCGAACCATTTTCAGATTTGAAAACAAAAGCCTCGACTACTTAATAGGATCTTCTTATTCTTATGGACTCGGGCAAACTGTTTTTCGTGTACATATGTACATACATAATAAAATATCAAATAAAAACATGTACTCACTTGGATAAATTCTTGATATCAGCAAACTGCAAAAAGCATCTTCAATCGACGATCGACAAACACTCCGGTCTGCAAAACAAAAACACCAAAAATAATCTTTTCATATTTCAAAAGGAGATAATTTCACTACCAATTTAAACAACGTTTATGTTAGAGCAAAACTGAATACTAAATGAATGAAAATGCATGAGGTTCGCAATAAAATCGCTAATAAGTACGTCATTGTTGCTTTTTTCTAATATGTATTGTTTTCAGAAGGATATACTCTACTAAATAAATTACTTGGTTAACGTCCTTACGTCCACCCAGACCGAACTTCAGCGCGCACTAGATAGGTTCGTAGCCGTCTGTTTTGAAGCTGGGATGAAGGTAAACGTGAACAAATCAAAGGTTATGGTAATTTCCCGAACGCCTGTACTCTGCATGTTCGTTTAAGTATCTCGGTGTCCTATTCACGAGTGATGGAAGGAGCAATACTGAGTAATCCTATAGAATTGGTCAGGCTGGAGCAATTTTGAGACAGCTTGGTCAATCTGTTATCAGGAGGGCCGAACGTGTTAAGTTATTGGTCTTTAATTCAGTATTTGTTCCGACCCTAACCTATGGTCATGAGGTTTGGGTAGAATAAGATCGCGCATACCAGCTGCCGAAATGAGATTTCTTCGTTGTATTGTTGGGGTGGGTGGGGTGACTCGTCGATCGGGTTAGGAACACCAGAATACGCAAGGCACTAAATGTCGAGCAGCTACTTCTTCGTACGGAGAGGTCCATACTTCGATGGTTTGGGCTCGTTAAACGCATGTCCTCAACTCGGTTTTCAAGACGTGCCATGAAATCAGTGCCATCAGGTAGGCATCCTCTGGGTAAGCCCAGGATGAGCTGGCTGGACCAAGTCCGATATCTCACCTCTACCCGTAAGGGGATAGCCCCTGATGATTTAGAGTCGATGGCGGAAGGTCGGGAAATATGGAGAGTCCACTTAAGCTCCTTACGCCCGTGACCCTCATAGTCGATAAGCGGGCTATTGAAAATGAATGAATGAATGAACGAAATTTATTTAAGGATATTTGAGGCGAACAATTTGGGAACTCCAATGTATCCAGTGTTGCACGTTCTAATATTTGGTGGTAAAAAGTAACTCCTAGTACTTTTTTCACAGCCCTTTGTTTTTAGTGACACTTTTTTAAGAGCCGCAGGATAAACTCTACCATTTTCTGAGTAGTTTGTTTAGAAAGCCTTTACCATATGGTCTGCATTTTAGTTCAAAGCTTGTTGACGTATGTGGGCGGACTTTGGTATCCCAGACGAGGCTGTTAAACAATGGCGCTCCAATTTTCTATCGGATTCATATCCAGACTTTATCCGGGTCTTTGTCAAGTGGAAATACGTTGATTATCAATCCTGCTTTGGCAATTCTACACCGGCGGATCTAAGATCAACTGCGGTGTGGGTGCCGGCGTCTACTCGGAATCACTGAAGATATCAAGACCATACCCCCTGCCGGATTTTTCCAGCTGCCGCGAAAAATGTTCGGTGTACCTGGCTGCGGCTTGAAGCAGTTCAACGCACTAACCACTTTTTTTTTTATAATCCACGCGCGGGTCAAGGGGAATATAATAAATAACCCTTATAATGGGTTATACATACACACACCGCGAGCGAGGAACAGTGGTTTGAAACTCAGGTTTCATTGGCGTCCAAGGGTGGTGTCCAGGCTAGCTGGGGACATTTGTAAGTGTGTTTTTTTTTTTTTTTTGTCATTGCTTATTTCACAGGAATTTTTTCGAATCCCCTGATGTCATTCTCAGTGTTTGCTCAATCAACTCTTCGAGCCTTCAAGACACTCTACTGCCAGTGTTATGCCTTCGAAGTAGAGTCGCCATCAGCTTTCACAGTTGATCGATTTTTATTTATTTTAAGAAATAAATGTTTTTCCGACATCAGGAGTTGAACCCAGACTTTCCGTGTGACAAGCGATGATGCTAACCACACTGAACCAAAAAGGTACATAAAATCAAGGAAAAAATGCATAATATGAATGAAAAAATTCATTAAATTTGAGCTAAACACCGAGTTCATACGGATTATGTATTTCGATTCATACGCGTATGAATCTGTTCATACGGCTATGAATAGTTCATAGAAAGTAAGAATCTGCACGTAAAATTAATGTATGGCGTTCATACATTTTTGTGAGTGTGTATTATAATTTTGATACAAAAATGGATATGTGTACTATGTGTGAATATGGTTATTCTACATGTGTGCGTGCGTTTCTTTCTGCTACGTAAACCCCTACAACGTATAAAAATTGTGCAGTGGTTTTAACCTCAGGTAGTGGTAGGTTTCATTGGCGTCCAAGGGTGGTGGTGTCCAGGCTAGCCGGGAACATTTGTGGTGTTTGTCATTGCTATAATTTGCAGGAATTTTTTCGAATCTTTCCTCTTCAAGTCTCCACTCTACTGCCAGTGTTATGCCTTGCTAAGGTAGAGTGCTCTGGAAAGAGTGAACACCCACACATCGATAAACATCCCTATCGGTGTACTGAAAAGTAACGTTGAACACAAGATGAGGGAGCTGATCAATACCTCTCGGTCGGCCAGAGGCGACTGCATTATATCCCGCAGCTTATGGCAGAGAATAGACCAGAACAAAACAAATCGTCTTCTGGCTATGAATAAAAAAGATACTCGCATCCTTGTAGGAGTACTGACGGGACATTGTGCCATAAGTATCATGGCCAGAAGACTCGGCATCGACTCCCCAGACTACTGCAGGAGCTGTCAGGATGCGGAAGAGACAGAAACCATCAAGCACTTACTCTGCGAGTGTCCCAACCTCCAAAACCGCCGACTCCGACACATGGGAAACAGGCTGTTTGGAGAGCTGAGTGACCTAACAGAAGTACCGATAACGAGCATACTCCACTTCATTAAGAGTACAGGGTGGTTTGACAGACCACCCACCTAGTACCCAAGGTTGGAACATGGCCAACAACACAAAGGGGAACACAATGGACCAGTAGGCCCCGTGAACGCTCAGTCATTGGACTGGGCACTTCCCCCATAACCTAACCTAAGGTAGAGTCGCCATCAGCTTTCACAGTTGATCGATTTTATTTATTTTAAGATATAAATGTTTTTCCGACATCAGGAGTTGAACCCAGACTTTCCGTATGACAAGAGATGATGCTAACCACTGCACCATGGCCACCCCTTGCCCTGAGGAAGTAAAATTTATTTATTCTACTTCATCATGATTTTACACAAAGTGAGTGTGAGTATGTAGTTTTGACACAAAAAAGGATATGCGTTCTATGTGTGAACATGGTTATTTTACATGTGTGTGTGCGTTTCTTTCTGCTACGTGAAAATAGCCCTGTAACGTATAAAAATCGTCATCGACATTTGTATGAATAGTTCATACGTTTTATGAAAAGTTCATTAAATTAATGATCAGCGGTTCATACCCAAAATCTCCCATACAAATATTTTAATGAATGGTAATTCATGAAATTTATGAACTGTTCATAAAATTTATGAATTTTTGTACATGAAATTTATGAATTTTTTCTTGAAAATCAATGAATTTTGGGTTATGAATGGCGTTCATTAAACTACTTTTTTCTGTGCACTGCACCATGGCCGCACTAACCACTGATCCACTTCGACCACAAAATACTGCAATTACTTACTTATATTTTAGGTAATTATTTTGGTTTTACATTCTAAATATTCAGTTTTGCTCGCCACTGTACGTATTAAAAGACAAGGGGACTTAAATTTCATTTAGAATTTCAATAAATTTCCACCAAAAATAATCTGTTTGTTGATAGATCAGGGAAAACGGACCAAACTTGACAGCAGGTGATATATTAAAACTCTCGTGAAGATTTGCTTCAGTTCTTTAGAGTCAATCGAAAGGCCTTCTTGATAAATCGAAATCATAATCAAAGATCATCAGATCTCGTAGGCGAGATAGTTCATACCGGCCATCATCACTGGCGTCTGCAGATTTCTTTGTGAGTTTGACTGTAGGAGGAAGAAGTGGGTCTCAACAAGATTGATGAGTGCATTTGGGCTGCAGTTAGAGTAGTTTATGTTATTGTCATCAGAAATTGGGGGAGTGAGTTTAAGAGGTTGGGGTATGGTATGGTTAAGGATAGATAACTGGTGCGGTTAAAACTCACTCGTTTAGTAGAGTAAATGTTGGTTTTAGGTTGGGTTCTTTGGGAATCTTGACTAAAAGAGAATCCTTGACCAAAGAAATTACATTTGGACGAGGGGTTCTGTTCACTGAGGACACAAGTGGACACGGATTGATTTAAACAACATACAACAAAGCTAAGCCCATCCAATTGGACATGGCTGGATATTTTCACGTGCATTGATCTGTAGTTTGAAAGGAAACCACAGTTCAAGGAAGTTGAACCTTGAAACTCCATTAAAGGATTATATTGTGCTTAAATATTCATTTTCACAAAGAATAATAGATTTACTGATTTCTAATGCGACACACCTCCATTACCGCCCTGTAACTCCACGAGTGCGTGTCGATTGTTGGCTATGTACAAAGCACAACAATTCTGGAAAATCGTTCAAATCATCATCAATAAGCCACATATTGACAACGCGCGCCCACATTGTTCAGATATAACATTATACATGTCATTACACCCACAATGAGTTGTCGGTATCTTGGACAAGACCAGGGGTTGGAGAAGCAATACAATGAAGAGTATGTATGCGTGCTAAAGCACAATGTAAAGAATCGGAAATAAGGCTCAGTCACGTGTCTTGAAATTAAAATAGTTATCCAATGTCCATATGCTAAGAATATTTTTGTTTGTTTATGAACAGGATAACGGTCGGGCGGTTCACGGCATCGAATTTGGACCTGGCAGAGAGGTGGATGAATCCTCTGCTCGCGGTGATTATCAAAATAGCAGAATTTCTTCATGGAACATCTAAAATGTGACGACCACTGAGTTACTGACAAAGCGTGATACAGCTAAGACGTGAGGAAAAGTAAAAAAAAACCATCGCCACATCCTGCTGGACGCGAAAGAAATTACGAAAGAATACACAATTCCTGCCATCAGTGTTAGATTTAGGGACGCGACGTTTTGAGTCTGACAATCAACAAGAAGTCGGATTTTGGTTCATCAAAGGTCGAAAATGTGCAATGTAGACAACGAGTGAAAGGCTGCAGCATGAAGAAAAGTAAAGAAGCAGCTGTTTATGGCCATGAATGAAACGAACACGAAACAGGTTAGTCCTTAAAATTGAATCGAGAAATTTAACTTGTTTCAGGAAAAATCGAATACATATAAGATATAATGTGGAGGAGCTTTTCTCAGCCTTTCGAATATTATTATCCCATCCCTTAGATAGTCCGGAGTAGTTGACCCTACTTATATGTTAGAGCGCGCGCAATCCAGCTTCTGGTGCCAATTTTTGTAGAAATTCAAGAACAAACGGTGCTGTTCTAAATGCTTCCTGTTTCGGTTTCGACTTAAAAACTGAAAAACTGCAGAGATCCACTTTCTTGCGCTCCCCAAAGACTTTGGTAATTTTAAACTTCTCCTGGATTCCATTTACTTGTACTCTAACCCATCAAATCTATACATCAAATCGCTACAGCAACCGACAAAAATATTTACCACCATCCTCCTCCACATTGTTGTAGGCTGCTTCTCATTTGCGCAAAAGTGGGAAACAATATGGAAATATGAAACCAGCCATCATTTAATATTGCAACATAAAAACCCTTTGGTATCCTTTGGCCTCCCTCCGACCCAACTCAACCACAATGAGAATAAGTACAGAAAAGGTACCCATCCTCTCCTAGAGGGTGGCACGACAGAATGAAATGACAAAAGCCATGGCTATGGTGTCACCAGCTACTGTGCCTTGCAACGAAGAATTATTTCACTCACACAATTATGGACATCATCACCACCACCCAAAGGCTCTCTCACCCATCCTGGAAGGTGCCTTCTATTGCCAGTTAGAAATGCAACCCTCTCTAATACGACCTCCAAGCACAGGAAGCACAATAAAATGGAAAATTATTTCAACGCCCTTTATGCGACTATTGTACATTTAACAGAAACACCCTAATCGCACACACACACATACACTTTAGAGCCAAGAGATCAGCGGAAGCACAGAGGAGGAAAAGGAATTTTATCAAAAGGACTCGTCGTCGGAGGTATTAAGTCAGTCAAATGTGTATATCTAAATATTATTTTCATTACGTCTACGTCGGTCGGCTGCCTAAAGATAAATAGAGAGAGACAGAGCGAAGGCGGCGGGAGAAAGACAGAGAGAGGATAACGCTGCGCCAGTGTTTGTGTGTCAAACCCCAGGTATGCTATGCGCGCAATCGTTACATGAAATACGATACAGTAACCCACCAATACAGCGTAATTATCCTCCCATTTTGTGGAATGGAACTTGGAATACATTTTATTGGAATGTTCTCAGCTGTGTGTGTGTGAATAAGCATTTCCTCAGAACCATCAGGATCGGGAGGGGGAGAGCTGAGGTTTGTGTGCCTTGCTAAGTTGTCGTCTAGGGATTTATAGGTGGGTGTTAATTTACGGGTCAGTAGTAATCACATAAAAATGTATTGTGACAAATGCATTCGGGACTGTGAAACTATGTGTAGGAGCAGAAGTATTCGCCAAATGTTTGCCTGTGTCAGTTGGTTCAAATTGATGGAACCGTCTATCTTTCGGGGTAATGAGAAGCCGGTGCAGCGCGAATTTTTAATGGGCCCTTGTCGGCGTTTGACATTTAATATAGAAGACACAGGCAGAGGTTTCGCAATGCAGTTATCAAACTTGAGGCCAATGCTAATGAAGCAACACCTCGTGGGGCAGTTAGGCCGTGCAATTCTATGCGCGGAAGAGCGCGTCCTCTAAGAAGAGGAGCTCGTTACAAGCAAATTTGCAGAATTAAGTATTGTGTCCGTAAGAGGCCTGTGAATTGGGTCTTATTGCACGTTGTGACGGTCTTATTGCCTTCCGTGTGGGATTTGTAAGGTCCTTATGTGTTGGATTTGCTGCACGTCTGAATTAAAACTTGTAACTGCCGGCGATGGCTTATAAGATCTTGCACAGTTGTGGTCGAATTGTGCACTCCTTTGACCGTTGAGGACGAGATAGTTCCACGAACGAAGCATGAGACTTGGTTTGGCATTAGTCTGTTGATCAGACTGTAGCTTTTTTTTTTCTATTGGACCTCTATGACAACCTAGATGGCGAAAGACTTACGGAGGGTTATCTTTGCAATTTTAATAAACCAACTATTTAAAGCAGCTGACTGATATGACATAGCGGGTGATATTTGGTCCCGTTTGCATAGACGACGAGTGAAGGCGAGTTTGGTTAGAAGACTATTGAAATGATTTGATACTATAATTGTAGCTGAAAGCATGGAGGTTTTATCCATGTCGATCACATAAAGACCATTTTTTGATCGCTGTTTCACACTCCGCTTCGTCGAGTTGTATCCTCCCTTGAAGGACCAACAAAACATCCTCCCATTAATAAATCAGCGCTTAACAAGGACTCATCCCACACTCTATAACCCTCTTGACACACCACTCTAATGGGATAAATCTATGTGCACTACAATGTAGAGCAGGGAAATCTCTTTGACAGGATCAGCATAGTGCTGCACAACAAATTAGAAGGATTATGCGATGGTTATTTGAAAGATTAACAGAAAATCCTTGTAAGGACTTCTTTTTGTGTGTTTTTTCTTTCATTTATCTTTCTCGGTCTTGATCCTTTCCTCTAGGAAGTAGGGACACATGCAAATTTCAAAGTTACATTTTACGACTCGCAAAATATTTGACAAAATGCAACCTTTTGTCTGTTTCATCTTTTGAGGAAATTTTCTATCGAACATGGAGTTTTGCGTACCTGGGAGCATACACATGCTATTCTTATCCTTCATCAGCGCTAACAATCAATAAATTTGTTATCCTTGTGTAGAACCCTCGGTTTTTTCTATTTTGTCAGTTCAACCCCTTTTGGGAAGGATAAAATCTAGAACAAACACGTAGTGCTACAACCATAATTTTCATAACCCAAGGGACAATGACGATGAAAACGGGGACAGAAAAAGGGTGTAGAGCCTTTTTTGTTGTCGTGAAAATCTTGGCGAAATCTAATTACCAGTCTTTGACATAAATTTCTCTACGTCTTTTATTTGTAAGGAAGGCCATTAATGATAGTTTGTAATAGGCACGTGGTCACAGGACATGTTTTTATTGTTAACGAAAAACCGATGCAATTTGAAAGACATTGCTGAGAAGATGTCATTCCCGAAGAGGTTTAATACAATTTTCAGGATCTTGAGATGTCCTGCCAGAAGACCATAAAGAAATTTTAAAACATACAACTTCGAAAAAAGTTGTGTTTTTGACAAAAACACAATGAACACTTCAAATGCTCTATTGTACTACGTATGTACTGTGATCGGCAAGCCTTAATCTAAAGTTTGATCAACAATTTCACAACGACACACAAAATAAAAAAAAACTTTGTGAAGCTTATCAAAATTCTTATGTCGCGTGACAAAAAAAAGCAGTGAGTAGCCGAAGCTGGTATAAATGATTCTGCTTGTAAAAACCACTGCTGAGCTGTTCCAAGGACATTCAACACTTTTTAAAGCCTCTTCCGCGTGTGAGACGCGCTTCTACAACAAGAGTGTCAAAACCTTAACTAAACCGTTGTCCACTGGCCAGGTTTGCAGTGTCACAAGGATAACGAATGGACCTAACCTAATCGGATTATCAAGATACTAGTTTGCTGCACTGACATGTACAGAGCCACAGTGACTACAGCCTCACGCTCTTGCTGATATACTCATGTCATGCACCAAACGTCGCTGGTGGATGAATGAAAATTTAAACAACACTCTAAATGCAATTTTAGAAATTACACGGTAAAAAGACGAAAAAAAACTTCTGAAACGTGAGTAGTATATCCTTTGTGAGGAGATTTTACCCTTCATTCCGAATGGTATCACACCCAAGTTGCCCTCTCCGACCCTTTTTTTTCTACTTCGTGCGCGCTATGGTGGCAATAATGTGTAGGTATCCTGTTACACTTTGCAACCTAAACTGATTATGTTTTCAATGAAATGTGCAAATTGAATTAGTCCTTTGAGTGCCAAGATATTTTCCAGAACATTTGTTAACGCTTTTATTAATTATTTTCCCTTCGAGAATCGAATCAGAGGGTGTGCAAGAGTGGGTGGGTGGGATGGTTGGTTGGTTTTGATGGCATGGAATCAAATTCAAAAATTGAGAGGTTTTGTGTCCTTTAAGAGGGAAATGAATGATTAGTATCTGCTCTGAGTGAGAATAATTGGGTTTCGATATAATTTTGGATAAAGTGACTTGTAAACAAGTCAAGTCGAATCGTTTTCTGCTCCATTAAGGTGTCTTTTCGCGCAGCAGTGAGCCTTCCATAGACACATCTACAGGATCACAGGCGACGTCTTTTCTAAACTCTGTAATAGTTCCGCTACTGTTGAACCTAATGTACGACTTGGGTCTTACCAGGACTGGCCTTAACCATATAGGCGCCCGGGTCGAATCATGCATTTGGCGCCTTTTTATATTTCATTTTATGCAATTCAAAAAAGCTGGCGCGCGCAGTGTCCTGTACAACACGGCGCCCTCCACGCCCCGGGCAACCGCCCCTATAAAAACGGCGCTGGGTCTTACTCTCGTGCAAAGACGAATCAATAGTGTTCCCCATAATTCTTATGCACAATGACGTCCTAAGAAATTCGTGTTCCCTACTGTCGTGCATAGAATTTATATATTTCGCAGTGCGCCCAATGATCTATTATCTTATAAATCGAAGTCTTGTCAAGGTTTAAGTAGGTAGCGCTTTGCAGTCCCGTCGCTTGTCTACTTTACGTTGCGGCAAGGAATAGCGATAGAGAATTTGGGTCAGAAGAACTTGGCGACTTAAGCTCAGCAATAAAATTCATCTCTGTCAAAAAAACATTAAGTCTGGGACAATTCATGTTTGTTTTAACTTCCACACTTGTAAATCTCGACGGAAATAAACGACAACCAAGGCAACGACACTTCTTTCAGGTCCTTACAATTTTGTGTAACGACTTTCCTGACCCGCTCCTTACATGTCCGTTGGGCACTCATTATCCTTCCTCAGGCAGGAACCCATTCTACATTTAATTTTCAGTTGTAAAAGTCCACTCAAGTGTGAATTGAGTGGCATAAAATGTTTCCAACCAATCGATACATGGAGTGTCGTCACACATTGAAGTGTAAACACTCTGTGGCACCAGAAAACACATCACATTCGTTCACGCTTCGCATATCCAAATTTGTGTGGACCGATTACACGATTCGTCAATTGTTCTCGATTCTTTCCGCTCGAATGGAATCATTAAGCCCGCCGTGCATTATGGGTCCAACAAAAGATCTAACCACCTCAACTGACTTTTTGTCAAAATAGATTTCCTCAAGTGTAAATAAAACTTTTTCTCTGTAACAATATGCATTTTCTTTTTTGTTGTATCCTTTTTGTATGAGCTACGACGACAGAGCAAGCGGCAGCAATCAACTTGATTTGTGACGAAACATGTTTGGGACGCGCGTTGTATGTGATCCCCAGGGGGCTGATGGACGACATACAGTCCGATGCGGAGAGGGTTGCAATTGGGTCGACATACAATATATGTTTTTTTTTTGTTCACATTAACCGACGGAGACCATGCTGTGTAAATTTGTGATTTGCAATTAATAAAGTCGTTATGAATTTGAGGGAATATTAGTCCTTCAGCGATGAAAGGAATGTCCATTTGAGATCCTACTGGGGTACTTGTCACACAATTTATAAACGAAAGAAGGGGAGGCTACTTGAATCTTGCAAGAATATTGGGCTGCGAATTGGAGTCCCACAAGGAGCTTGTACCACCGCCTTTGGCTATTTTTTGTGGCAAACAGTGTTAGACAGCCCAATGAAGTTTTTGAAAATCCGACATGTTACTTCACTTTCTCAACCATTCGTTCATGGTTCACTTATTGATTATGATCTTCATCATTCTTTTACGTAGGGCAGATATTGGGTAAGAGCCCAGAAACTTCAGAGTCTGCCGTCTGCCGTCTGCATCGCCATGTTGTCACGAACCAAAAACTAAAATCTGATCCATGCTACGTTATGTTGTTCGCCTATTAAAGGGAGATAGGTAGGTAAGGTGGCTGTCCATGCGAGGCACACACGTACATAGCCAAGGTAGGCTTTTTGTGATACCACTAGGATCCATACCCTAAGTTTCAATCCATCTTGTGTATTTGGAGCTCTTGATAAAGCTAAATTGTCCAAATGATAGGTTCATAGATAGAGGTTCCTACTGGATAAGGCAGGACAGGTATAGAGGAAATGGAGGATTGTTTCTTCCTCCTCTTTGTACCTGCAACTTCTGCAAAAGTCATTTGAGAAAAGACCCATCTTTCTGGCATGAAGGCCGATGGGACAATGGCCTTGACCTTTTAAACATGATCAGATTTTAAGATAGGGTGACGTTTAGCATAGGCCAAATCTCTCTGGAGGTATGGCATGTGGTTCCATTTGTCTTGCTGATCGCGCCGAACTCTCAGTGTACCTAATTTACATGTAGTGAGTGAAATACCCAGATTCTTCTTTTCTATTAGGATCTCTAGAGTAGTACCACGTTTGGCGAGTTCATCGGCCTAAAAATTCTTTGGAATGTCCCTATGACCGGGTACCTAGCATAGGTGAATGTTAAAATGTTCTGCCATCCCGGTAAGAGATGAGCGACAATCTGAAGTTGCTTTTGTCGTATGTATGTATACCTATGTTACTGATTCCGGAGATTTTATAGCAGCCTGGCTATCGGTAAAAATGGTGATGTCCACACTATGGATGAATACCATATTATGCCTAAGTCAAGATAAGGCTTCGTTAATCGCCATAATTTCCGCCTGAAAAACGCAACAGTGGTCGGGTAAACGGAAGGAGATGCTCAATTTAAGCAATTTGGAGAAAATACCACCTCCCACTGCGCTTTCTGTTTTGGAATCGTCGGTAAACGTCTATCGAAGAAGCTCTCAATTAAGTGTCGGATTGCGCTTATCGTCTCTGAAAAACCTATAGGATGAGGGCTCTTTATAATCCGAACGGCATTGAAAGACATGAACATCATCGAGCTGAAAGTCAACAGCGGATTTCATAGACCATCTATAGGAAGCCTTGTTGGTCTATCTACTCTAAAGCTTTAATTTCTCTGTACTTCTTCCGACCGAGATGTAAATTTTCATATCCTTCAGCTTCATTAGTTAGCAGAAAAATTTTCCATTTTATAAAATGAAAACCATAAAAGATTCCTTGTAACTCAATTAGAGAATCCTCATAAATATTCAACGCAACGAGAAAAACAGGACACAACTTCCATACAGTGTACTCGAGCCCCATCACATTCGTATCTTCTAAGGTGTGCCTCAATTCTACACCCCCTACCCTGTGTAAGTGTATCCTCGTTTAATTTTTCCAAACGAATTCACATCATTCAGTCCCGACAAATCCTTGCAAAGTTAATACATACACCACCTTCTACCGCAGCAAAAAAGCACTCAGCTCAACAAGAAGAAAAACAAAGAAAATATTAAAATAAAAACAAAATGTCTACTTCCGTGAATATTTACTGCGAGAAACAAACTCCATTGACCTTGGAATGGTCTTGTACACAGGATTCCTTGATTTATACGGGAAGGGGAAAAATGCCGTCTCTCAACTTATGTGGCGGTATTTACTTTGGAAAACACTACACAAATGCAGACATTTAATATTAACTAGGAAAATGTCCTGTGCACCTCCACCAGAGTTATGTGCGATTGAATTCCTCGAAGAGCATTTTTCAAACGCCCATTTCCGCACTGGAATATGGTCTCTCTATCAAGAAATACACTCCGCCCATGAACGAGGGAAAATTACTGGCACCACCCACCCACAGATACAAATACGAACCAACAAACAGTCGTCATCGTTATCGTTATCCGTGTGGATTTTTTGGTATTTTTTCAGGAATAAATGTGGTAGAACATGCGCTTAGCTCTCTCTTCCACATCGCAAGGATTTGAAATTTATTTCGAGCGAAACGCAATCGAATACAAATACATATTGACTGGTGTCTCTTTGTGTGAGACTGTGAGAAGAGGAGACTGCGGTGGGCTTCCGTGTTTGTTTGTTTAAATGTTTTCATGCCTCTGGATACATGAATGCATGGCGAATGGGGTAATTAAAAATAAAAATTAATCCTCCACCCGTTGCCGCAGTAATGGGGAGCAATGTATAGGCACCAGGATTATAGGATTAAAAGATTTTCCCGTTTTGACAAAGCAAATGAATGGCGCTCGTACGGTTGACAGGGTGATCAAAAAAATAACCCTCCGGTGGATTTCGCTAAAGGCTCTTTTATGATTCTAGGGGAATCCAACATGCCGGAAACAAAGTGACAGACAAAAATGTTCACTTCAAAAACGAATTTATCCGAATTACTTCGAAATGTGTAAAGATTTTCAATTTCGATGAAATCGGAGCAATTTTGATGGCGGATCCATAATGGCCCCCAAAATTGGTAGCAGGCGGATTCATTCCCTTCTCTGTTATCTTCTACATATTACGTGCATTGCTAAAATGTCAAAGCTGGAAATTCGGCTTTATTTGAATTTTTAGTGGTACGAATAATTATAAGAAATAAAAAGGTGCGAAATCCACCCCCTCTTGACCAATTGCGCCCATCTACGAGTTATTCGCCATACAAACGTGCGCACCAAATTTTATGCAAATCGTTTCAGAATTGTGGCCTCAATCGTGTACATACATATGTTGCTTAAGAGAAAAAATGGCATTCAAATCTATTGAAAGTCGCGTCGTGAGAACCTCTGCAATAGGCGGTTTCTCTTCGAAATCCACAGAAAAAAGAACAAGTCCTAACGCATCTAACGAGGGATTTCTTTTCAGGGTCCTGGGAGTCATTGCCGGTGATTCTTCATCGAGCGCATAGGTTGATTTAGTGAATGAGCTTGATAACACTTAACTCCTCGTCATGCTAAATGCTAAAGGGTCTGAAACCGTCAATGAACTGGTGGGGTTTTAGGCTTGGAAAATCGATTTCCCTCGAAGTACTCATCTATTTATCGTTTTTGCTCAGTCAAGGTGCCAAAAAGACACCGCTTTCATACCACTAAAGGTTTTAGGCGACGCACTGTCATGCAGCCTCTTCAAACTGGTGCCGAAGAAATTAGGGCGAAATTTCATTGATATTGCGGAATCTAGCCGAACCGAATTGGGTTGTCTTCTATTGCTTACTAAAGGTAAAAGAACGCATTCTAGAAAAAAAAATTCCTTTATCGACAGAAGCTGTGGCATGGGTTAAAAATTTGTGGGTGTCATAATGAATTGTAGGGACTGTCCACATGATGACAAGCCACTGCCCATTAAGCTGGCTCGTGTTATTCAGGTTTTAAAATAAGATCTCCGATATGTAAATAAATTAATTTGAAGCTAACGCTTCAACAGGCTTTAGGTAAGTTTAGGGAGTAAAGCCACCTATTTAATGCATCGTTTGTACGAATCCGAACTAACATAAACTCAATCGAATCCTCAGAGAATAGATTAGAGAATTATGTATTAAGTCTAGGTATGGCATTGAAAAATTTCGAAATACAAGGTTCCATATGCTTGCGAGTGCCATTTATGTTGGGTGGTTTTCCGTGCATATCAGAAGAGGAGAACCTGTTTACGATCAATATCTCGGTCATAATAGACAACGACACCTCATTTCCAATATCTAAAACTAGTTTGTGATCACTCTTGTTGCCACCCACGCTTCATCACCTATTTTTGTCATAGACTCCATCAACAACATCCATTGATTGTTCATTATTTTCAAATAAATCACCAAAGCAAGAAAAAAAACAACTCCTAAGCGAGAGAAAAAAGGTTCAACAAAAAATAATAATAATAAGATGCAACAATGATATTCACTGATGCTAAACGCTGTAACGCCTCAAGTGGTAACGCATAGACAGGCCACAGGTAGAAAAAGACCTTTGGTACGCACTTCAGCTTGAGATTGACCCCCACAATCTCTTAAGAATTTTGTTTCAAGAATATACACTAGAATAAAACAAAAACCACACACATGCACGTCAAACTTTTACAAACATCTCTGGAATGTCGACTTGTACTGTATCTGCCTAATTTGTTTGAAAAAAAAGGCAGAGAGGGGGGGCGGAAGAGAAATGAAAACAACAACAACGAATTGTTGTTAACTATTTTTTGAAAAATATTGATGAATATGCGCCCCAAATAAACACTCGACAGTATACCACTCAACAAATACCCCTCCAAGACAAAAGGTAGAAAAAAATTCGTTGTTTACTCGCGCGCTATTTGCTGAATATTTATTTGAGAATACGGACACGGTATATTAGGGTACACGGTATGGAATCGCTGGCTATTGATCTGGTTTTGATACATAGTCTCGAGATTTCTACCATATTTTGACCGCAAAAAACGTAATGTGCCCACGGATCTCCACACCCTAATTTAACCCACATTTTTTATCAAATTTTATGACATTTATCAAACACCAATCTGAAACAATCAATCGAACAGAACCCTATCTGTCGGAATGAACTTCTGGCAACCTGGGTGAGCTTTAAGCGAGAGCCTTTTCTCTGACCTTTGACAGATCGATATAAACTCAAAATTAATTTTTGTTTGATTTTTCTATGACACAGAATGAGCGAGCAGCAAGTGTGTGTCAAAGGTGTTAAAATTGGTGAGCAATATTTGATTGCTTTATTTTCTCAAATAGGTTAATCTGAAAGGGATGTTTTAGTCTTCTAGTCCTCGAGCACAGACTTCTAGTCTAGTCAAACATGAATTTCTAGACCACAAGAACACTCTCTGTCCAAAAAATGGAACTGGTGAGCTATTTCAGCTTCGAACTGTTATACCAATGTCAATCTACATGTCCTGCGTAAGAGTGGCTAACCTAGATAGACAAAAAATACCCTAAACCATATAAGTTTTAAGAAAAATTATATTAAATAGGGTATTGTACTCTGGGCTAACACATAAGAGGGAGCGCAATTGATTTTTATAAGTCGCGGTGTCAAAGTAAAGTTCCACTAGAACTGCCACACACAACACGCATTTCAAAGAAAAACTTTCAAATCAAACATAACCTAATTGAGCTTTAACTGGTAAGGAGCTTTAAGACAAAGTTCCATTAGAATTGCCACACACAACACGCATTTCAAAGGAAGACTTAATCAAGCTTTAAGACATTTTTTCTCCAAGGGTTCGAATGTCAAATTATAGTTAAAGGAAAATCGATACCACACTATTTAGGGATGTGACAGGATATACATACATATAAAATGTTTAAAGAATTTCGTTGACATTTTAAAGGGCATAGACGTACAGCGTTTAGCTCAGTCTTGGAATTTCTTGACTCCGCTGAATAATTATTATCTTTCTTTCTACCGTGAAAAGAGCAAGATTGGCACTCACAAAAAAAAAGCAACAATAAGCAAGTAATGCTGCTGAAAGCTAGCCATTTCTTCCAGTGCACCATCAATTGTTTTTTGTTAACTAGAGGGCGTAGGCGTACAGCGTTTGGCATAACTCTTGGAACTTATTGAACCCGCTGAATGGCTATTAGCTTTGTTTCCACAGTGAAAAGGGCAAGATTGGCATTCACTAAAAAAAAGCAACAATAAGCAAGTAATGCTGCTGAAAGCTAGCCATTTCTTCCAGTGCACCATCAATTGTTTTTTGTTAACTAGAGGGCGTAGGCGTACAGCGTTTGGCATAACTCTTGGAACTTATTGAACCCGCTGAATGGCTATTAGCTTTGTGTCCACCGTGAAAAGGGCAAGATTGGCATTCACTAAAAAAAAAGAAACAACAACAAGCAAGTAACGCTGCTGGAACTTAGCCATATAATTTCTTCCAGTGCACCATCGATTGTTTTTTGGTTACCATTAAACGCTTGATATTATTTCAATTTTCATATCAAACCCATGTCTGGGTTCAACTCTGCGAGGCCGATGTGTATATGGACAACAAGTGTACTTTCTTTTAAATTAACATAACAAAACCCAATGAGTGCTTCATTGAAATACCAATGATGCCTGGCGCTGATGATGAAGTTGATGACGCTTCTCAAAAACGAAAAAAAAAATCGTGTATACGAATATGTGGTCTCCATGCCATCGTCGCTGTCATCGTTGTCTTTAAGACTCAAAAACGAAGTCGGAGAATAACTAAGATCACCACTCCTCCAATTGTGGAGCACCCCCCATTAAATAGGAAAAAAACCTCTTCAAGTTGGCTGCATTATAACACCAAAGAAGCACGTGCGATGAAATATTTTCATTTCTCTTGATCTCTCTCTGTGGTCTGTCGTTTCGTGTTGATCTTCTTGGAATTGAATTTTGTTTTGTTTTTCTGTTTGTTTACCATTGTTTTGCTTCATTTAAAGGCTCCCAGTATTGGGCAAAAGAAACAACATCAAATCGATCCCACTGATAGGGTTAAGGCATCAACCAGTTGACAAGTTATTTTGACTAACAGAAAAATGATTAGCTAGAATCGCATCGTAAACTCATTGCCTCTATGCAGGAACTGAATCCCGACAGAGGGGTCAGACCCACAATTTGACTTTTTTTTTTACCAGCTACATCAAATCCATAGGAACGACCAGCAAATCACTTAAGACAAAAACGATATACACATATTGCTTGCGCTCTTGGTTGATCTCTTCACCTCTTTTTATAAGTTTTGTGCACACAAATCCATTTTAAATTTGTTGACCCTCTTGTTTCAGCCTTTTAATCTATCTATCAACAACAACGCACCTATCATCATGATCATGATCATAAACGTCAGCACTATGCAAATGACATTATAACCCCTTAGCCCCGGAGAGGGGCGGACAAGAGAGCCACCTGAACAAGATTTGTGGTACGTGCGTTGCGCCACACTAAATAAAAGTAAACTACAAGTACGTACTTGAGGTTTTGATAAACGTACGATCGATCGATCGATCGTGGTCGTCATCGTCATCACCATCATCGTCGTAGTCTACCCCATCGTTTCGAAAGAGATCCATAAGTCGCGGCTTTATAGACCGCTCGCACCATTTGGCTTTTGAGTGAACCTCCAACGCCGAGTGTGATATTCATATATGGCGTGACTACACAGAGCAACGACAACAACAATGAATGACTGTCAATTTGATCGGGTGAACTAGAGGAGCATCACGAGGAGGACCACAACGAAAAGGTGGTGTACATATGTATCTATTGATCACAATATTTGCGGATGCTCAAGGGAAAAGTTGTTGTATAGTTTTGGTTTGTTTTTATTATTTCAAGACTTATGTTGGGATTTGCGGCTACACATTTTGTAACGAGGCACAGTGGCAGAGAAAAGTAGAGACCAAGAATGGATTTTTCTATTCATTTGTCTCTCAACTGAATGCCTTTTCAAATGTTCAATGTGACCGCCTCCAATCAACTCTCATTTATTTTCACAGCCACTCTCACCTAAGTGGCAAACCTTTTTGTTTAAGAACGAACACCATAATAACACCTAATAAGTCTCAGTCTATAATTTAATTAACAAAATAAAAAAAAATAAAAAAGTCCAACCTCCACTGCAACTCCTTAAAGTGATCCCAAAACAGAAAGATGCCGAAGATGTGTTTTTCGAAACTCAAAAGTCATTCAATTTAATTCCCGAACAACAAACGGACATTAATTGGTTTACAGGCACAGTATACCCGAGTGGACAGAGCGCTAAGTGCTTGCTCACTCCTCTCGCCCCTTTGAGACTCTGGACTGGACGTCAGCGCATTAACATTGTGTAGCCCTTCGAAGATACCACCGAGAAATGAGGGAAAATTTAGGCTAAATTGCACATTTGGCCAGGTGCGAGCTCGGTTCATGTGGGTTTGGTTTTTCAGGGAATTTTCGATGGAATTAATCAGATAAATTAGCCACACGTTGCAGTGGGAGATTCGAGTTCCGAAATCAACTTTACTTGCATCCAAATCGAATCGAAACGCTCATCACACCTTTTTTCATTCAGTCAGTCACCATCGCGAACGGCGGACAGAAAGAAAAGTGGATAAGGGAACAAGCTATTATAACCAAACATCAATATCACTTCGGCGTGATGTATGTTGATACATGTATCTAGTTGTGTATTTTGCGTGTATGCTATAACCAAGTCCACGATCTACGATTCAAAGACGTTGAGCCCACCACCGTCGACGTTGTCGTTGTCATACGTACCATTCAAACTAAAGTTTGTTTTTCATGTTCCCAAGAGCGGGCGGCAGTAAATGTAACAAAAGTCAGCAACACTTCAGTTCGTCATCATCGACTTGGAAAGGAGTTAAGTAAATACCCCAGTGATACGGAAGACACACAATCGCAACAGTGGGGATTGAAAACAGTCGCAATGATTTGTTAGTTTGTTGGAAGGTATTGTTGTGGGCCACCCACATGTACATAAGTATAAGAAATTGTTAGACAAATACGCGGCATTAGCGAGTACTAGACCTCTACTAGGCAAGTCATTCGTCGTTTTGCTAACCAAGCATGACATAGTTATCAAAAACGCCAATGCCGAGAGGAAAGTTATCACTGTCCACTGAGTTTCAAACCTCTGCACCTCGCTCGCGGTGTGTGTATAACATTAAAAGGGTATTCATATTCCCTTGATACGTGGGTGGATTATAAAAAAAAAAAAATGACAGCCAGCGCAGCTATTCGAAGAAAGTCAATGCGATGGCAGCGAATTTATATTCAAAGAATTTTCTACTGAAACTAGCTTACGTTGTAGTTAGGCGCGGCGTCTGTAGTCCTTGACAACGCGCCAAGATGGCAGATTACCTTTTCTTTATAACCTCCTTGATATGGGTTCCGCATTCGGGCCTTCAACGCCGAAAGTGACAGCGCTTTACTCTGATGAGCACTCAAAAATAGTGGTATAAGAAAGCACAAACACTCTTTTCGCCAAAGAATTACCAGTACAGTAATGAACAGATATTTCTGCAAAATGGTAAGCCTGTCCACACAAAAATCCTTAAAAAAGGACTAGTTCAAGTTCAAGTTCAATTTATTTGCAGTTAGAAGTTGGTTTTACATGATGTATCTTTAACTATTTCTAGAGTTACAGAACCTAATTCTTTACATCTACAATATACAGTATTTATGACGAAATTATATAATTAATGTAACACATTTATATAGTTAAGGGAAAACACTACAAAAAAAAAAACCCTTATATAATACTTAAAAACTAAGATTGCACATAACCCAAATTTTACCTTATTTAGAGAAAATTAAAGGTTAAGTATGAGTTCGTTGTCCGAATAAGAACATTTTTCAAAAAAGTTATTTTGCAGTTTATACAAAAATAATTTGATTGGGTTGACGTTTGCTCTATTATGGAGCCGAGCTGTAGGATAATACCGCGGTAAATTGAACATTAATTTAAGGATTTTGTTCTGACTAATTTGCAGCTTCTTGATATGTGTTTCAGCACAATTAAACCATACTGGGGCTCCATAAGTTAGAACCGGTTGGAAAATTGTTTTAAAAATTAAGATTTTATTATGTATGCTTAGGCTAGATTTTCTATTGATAAAGGGATATAATATTTTAATTAAGAGGTTAACTTTGTTAATTGAGCTAGATATATGCTTTTCAAATGTTAATTTTTTATCGAAGATGACACCAAGATACCTACAGTTCTCTGACCATTGAATGTCAGTAGAGTTTATTTTAAGCATGTTTTGGGGAAGGAGACTTTGCTTTCTGCGTCGAGTAAACCACATAGCTTGGCACTTTTCAGCATTAACTTTTATTTTCCACCTTGTAAAGTAGTTGATTAGAGTATCTAGTGAGGTCTGTAAACTATTAATCGCATCTTGTGGAATTACACTTGACGCAAAAAGTGCAGTATCATCCGCAAACATTGCTACTTCAGTGTTGTTGCCAAAACGTGGTAGGTCCGACATGAAAATATTGAAAAGTATGGGGCCAAGCACAGAGCCTTGTGGGACACCAAACGGAATATCGTACATGGAAGACTTTGCATTTTCGACGAATACAACAAATTTTCTATTTTGCAAGAAGCTCCATACGATTTTGATAAGGTGGACAGGGAAATTAAACACATTTAGCTTGTAGATAAGGCCATCGTGCCATACTGTGTCGAACGCTTTTTCAATATCGAGTAATACTAAACCAGTCGAGAGTTTGGAGTTAAGGCCGTTTCTTACATAATTTTTGATCCTTAGTATTTGGTGACAGGTAGAGTGCCCTGCTCTAAAACCAAATTGCTCCACAGGATATACGTTGATGGCCTCGACGTGGGTTAAAAGTCGATGCTTTAGGACTTTTTCAAAAATCTTGCTTAAGGTGCTCAGCAAACTTATAGGCCTATAGCTATTGGGGTTTTCTTTTGGCTTGCCTGGCTTGCCAATTGGTATAATTTTTGCTACTTTCCATTTTTCGGGAAAATAGCTAAATTTTTAACATAGGTTAAATATATAGGTTATGTAGTTAATACCTTTTTTTGGTAGTGCTTTTAATAACCGGTTACTAATACCGTCAAGACCAGATGATTTTTTTTTTTCAATAGCTTAATTAAGTCCTCAACTAATCGATTGTTGGTGATTAAATAAGTGTTAGGGTTTTCAGTAGAATAGGTTAATTCCCTGAGTTTATCTTTAACAAGATTTTCGGTTTGGAAGTCCCTCAGGTGAGCTGAAGCTTTGTGGTTTTGGCTAAATGTCTCAGCGAGAATATTTGCCTTTTCCTCCTGTGTTATAACAACATAATTTTGCACTCCCCCTTCGGGTAGGGGTTAGAATATACCCGAGGTAGGCATGCCTGTCGTAAGAGGCGACTAAAATCCACCCTCCGTATACCGAGGATAAAGAAGTATACAATTATGCAATGAACAAAACAAAGATATTTTATACCCCAGGTGGCACTCCAGCTTTACTGGAAAATCCACCCTCTTCGGAGGTCGGCTCTATGGATTCTGGGGAGAGCCATTTATTGCAATTATGCAACCCCTTCACAAAAAGTGCAAGGGTATCTCGATCGCCACCACCAAGATCGAATGTCTCCGGGAAAAGAAGTCCGCCGGAAGCGCTAAAGCGCGATAAACAGGACTCAGCGAAATATAAAAGCTTCAAGGAGGAAAACAACGAACTCCGTAAGAAGCTTAACGAAATGGAGTTACTCTACCAAGAGCTTAGGAAAGAGGTAGATTTACTTCGGGAAGAAAACAAGGCTCTGAGGAACCTAAACCCTCCAAAAGAACGTGAAAGTAGTTCGTCTCGCTCACCTGTTCGTGAATATCAAACGGCTTGGGTTTCAAAAAAAAGACCCAGCAAGAAACGAAGGGCCGGTTCTTCACCCGAAATCGAGCCACAAAAAGAAAACAAGCGCCTGCAAGAGACAAAAAAATTAAGTCCCCCGCCTCCAATAAACGTTATCGGGATTACGGACTATAATAAGCTGTATTGTCTCCTTAAAGGAACGTTGGCTTCGAAATATAAGGTTACCTCACTTCGCAATAACGTGTGGAAAGTAAGCGTCGATGACTCGGACGATTACCGAGCATTTTCGCGGAAACTTAATTCCGAGAAAATTCAGTGGTACACGTATGAAAATAAGTCGGAAAGACCATTGCGCGTTATAGCAAGAGGACTCCATCCTTCGTGCACTAAAGAAGACGTTATGGACGATCTTCAAGCGAAAGGCTTTAAAATTCTTGACGCTGTAAATATTATCAAGAAGGAAAAACAAAAAACGGAAAAAGATCAGGAAATTCTTGTTAAGCGTGGTCTTCCGCTTTTTATGCTCAGTTTCGATAAAACCGAGAATATAAAGGATATTTACAATATTAAAACAATTTTAAATATTGTTATCAAAATCGAACCGATGCGTAAAAGCACAAGATCGATCCCTCAGTGTAAACGCTGTCAAGGTTTCAACCATACGCAGACATACTGCCAAAAAGAGCCACGTTGCGTGAAATGTGCCGGTACACATCTCTCGAATGAGTGCCCCTTAAACAAGCAGACCGCAGCGACTTGCATAAATTGTAAGGGAAAGCACCCAGCGAACTATCGAGGTTGCGAAGTGGCCAAAGAACTCCAAAAAAGGCGCGACACACTTAAAAAGAACATGCGTCCGCAACCGAAACCAAATAAAAATAAGCCGGAAAAACCGCTGCTGAAAGAAAGCAAACCAGTAAAGGGGAAAACCAAAAAAGTTCAGGAAAAACCGCCATCTGCTGATGCGCAAACGTATGCGCAAGCTGCATCGCAAGCAACTAAGCAAAATGGGCCTGCATTAGATCCTATGCAACAAGTTTTCTCTATAATTCTCGCGAAACTCGAGGAGCAAAGCAAGACAAATAAGCTCATATTCGAAAAACTTAGTAACCTTGAGCATAACGCTCGCAAACCCCGAACGAAATTATGAACATGAACCAGTTACTTAAAATCTTAACATGGAACGCAAACGGCCTTCTGCAAAGAATCGACGAACTGGAAGTACTCCTACGCCAGCAGAACATTGACATATGCTTGATTTCTGAAACCCATCTGACAAAGGAATCTCGGGTTAAAATTAGAGGATACTATGCTTATCACGCATACCACCGATCCGAAAGGGCTAGGGGCGGATCGTCGCTCTTAATTAAAGACTGTATTGAGCACTCTTTGAATTCACCGATAGAACTCGATGCAATGCAAATAACTTCGGTTCGCGTAAAAAATAAAAAGATGTATTACAATATCGCGTCCATTTATTGCCCTCCGCGATACACGCTAGAAAAGAATGACTTAATACGTCTATTTGACTCACTTGGACCAAAATTTATTATTGGTGGTGATTTCAATGCGAAACACACCTTTTGGGGTTCGAGATGCATTTCACCTAAAGGCAGACTTCTCTACGAAATCGGCATGCAATTTGCTGTTGACTTCTTTTCGACGGGGAAACCGACTTATTGGCCCCCCGACATAGCAAAAACGCCTGACCTCATAGACTTCTTTATTGCAAAAGGGGTAGCGAAAACCTTTACGAACGTCGAGGAAAGCTTTGATCTCTCCTCAGATCATTCACCAGTCATATTGACAATAAGTGAACGCCTAATGAAGAAGGAAGGCGCGCCCAGATTAACTAGCAACAAAACTAACTGGGACGGCTTTAGGAAAGCTTGCGAAGAAAATATAGTCCTGAATGTGTCGCTTAGAACACCGTGCGAAATAGAGGATGAAGTCGGCAGATTTATTGAAGTCTTACAAAGCGCCGCGTGGACCAACACTCCATATAAAAGGAAAGTAGTCGGAAATAGCGAAGTTAAATATCCGCCGGAAATAAAAGAACTGATGCTGGCAAAGAGGAGAGCACGCAAAAAATGGCAACAGTCCCGCGCTCCCCAGCATAAAACCCATTCGAACTTCCTATGCAATAAGCTCAAAAAAGCGATACGGGATTTTAAAAATCACGAGATTTCTACATATCTCGAAGGCTTGTCTGCTGAAAAAAGTTCGAATTACTCTCTTTGGAAAGCTATAAAAGGTATTAAAAAACCCCAAATACAATCGCTACCAATAAGAAAAAGTAATGGCGAGTGGGCAAAAGGCGATAAAGAAAAAGCCGACTTATTTGCCGAGCATCTAGAAGAAACGTTTAAGCCATTTCCCGGGCAAGCATTAATAGAAAATATTAATAATACTATTATGACTCCAGACAACTTTAAAATAAGAAGCGTGTCACTAGCCGAACTTTATGAGGTAATAAAAAATCTAAAGAATAACAAGGCTCCTGGATATGACCTAATAACCGGACAGGTCCTGAAGGAATTGCCAAAGAAAGCTTTAATAAAACTTGTTTACCTTATAAATGCTTCGATAAGACTATTATACGTTCCAAGGCAATGGAAAGTCGCCGAAGTTATAATGGTTTCAAAACCGGGAAAACCGCCAAACGACAAAAAGTCGTACAGACCGATATCGCTCCTACCGATAATATCAAAAGTTTTTGAAAAACTCTTATTAAAACGGTTAAAACCGGTAATTGAAGATAGACGTTTGATTCCTGATCATCAATTCGGGTTCAGAATCAAGCATTCCACAATTGACCAGGTTTATAGAATAACCAACGAAATTGAGAAGGCCATGGAAGAGAAAAAGATATGTTCTAGTGCTTTTCTTGACGTTTCCCAAGCCTTTGACAAGGTGTGGCACGAAGGCTTGAATTATAAACTAAGACAGGTACTTCCGGAAGAGCTGTACAAGATCTTAGAGTCGTACTTGGAGAACAGACTTTTCCGTGTCAAGCACGGAGCCGAATACTCGGAATTCAAGGAAATCGCTGCCGGTGTTCCACAAGGAAGCGTTCTTGGTCCAGTCTTGTTCTTGCTCTATACTCGAGATATACCCCAAGAAGAAGGCAACGTTGTTGCTACGTTCGCGGACGATACGGCTATTCTGGCAACAGATAATTCAGTCGAGTCAGCAACTGTAAAGCTTCAACGAGCTTTGGATAAAATCTGCGAGTGGACAAAGGTTTGGCGCATTGTTCTCAATGAAACTTAATCTACCCATGTTAACTTTACGTACAAGAAAATAAACAACTTACCCGTTTTCATTAACTCGGTACAAATACCGTATGCAAACGAAGCAAAATATCTAGGAATGACACTAGATGCGAAACTCAAATGGAAGCCGCACGTTAAAAAGAAACGCGACGAGCTCGAAATTAGATTTAGAGAAATGTATTGGCTGCTTGGAAGATATTCCAAATTAAGCATGTATAACAAATTGCTCTTATATAAGCAAGTCTTAAAACCTGTATGGACGTATGGTTTACAACTTTGGGGTTGTACCAAAACCAGCAATAGAAATATTTTACAAACCTTTCAAAATAAGGTGCTCAGAACAATCGTTAATGCGCAGTGGTACATTAGAAACGACGATATCCATAGAGACCTCGGTCTAGCTACCGTCGAAGATGAAACAACAAATTTTGCACGCAAACTCCGTGTTCGCCTTCATGGACATTGTAATAACGCCGTACTCCAAATTCTGGACGTGACAAACCTTGTGCGCCGACTACAAAGAACGAAACCGTTCGATTTAGTGCAATAAGGAATAGCCGCTTATAATGACGGTATTAGTAGGTGCTTTTATTGGAAAGCTACCTACACAACGCGAATTTTTATTGTCGAAAGTTAAACTACTTGATAAGGCTTTTTTGTACTTAGTCGTAGTCAACACGAAAAAGGGAAGTGTTTTTAGTGAGTAAGAATCTCACACTACCATGGGCACGTGCGGTAGATCCTCATGGTGTCTCATGAAAGATTTTCACCTACCCTCGTAAAAAAAAAAAAAAAAAAATTTTGCACTCGAAGGGGGGGGTACATTTGATCCTTTCTTTTTTATTATTTTTGTAACTTTCCAAAAAGGCTTGGATCCTTTATCGAATCCAGATAACAAATTGTTCCATGTACGGTTACGAAAGATTTGTATTTCGGTTTTAATTTGGTGATTTAAGATTTTAAGGTTCATTTTAAATGTAACTAGCCTATATCGAATCCATTTTCTTCGCTCAGAATTTCGCAGACGAATCAGGTGCAAAATGTGCTCCGGAAGGGGAGGAGTTTTAGAGTTGAAATAAGAGCTTCGAGCCTTTGGAATAGATACATCCGCAGCTCTCTTAATTTCTATCTATTTGATTGATTGACTGCACGTTTTCTAAGGATAAGGTACCTTGATACAAATTGTCAGATATGTAGGATCGATATCTCCCCCAATTTGCAGCAGAATAATTAAAGCGGCCATTTGAATTATTCCTAGAGATAGTGGCCTGAAGTTCAGTGCAAACCGGTAAGTGGTTTGAACTCAACGCATTCAGAGTTGTAGGCTGAGAGAAACTTACAGCAATGTTTGTTAAAAATATATCAAGAGTCGAAGGGTGCTTCGAGGAGCTATTTGGAATGAACGTTGGTTGGAGAGGATATAATAAAGAGAGCGTTCTGTTCACGGCGACAATATCGTGAAGAATATTACCCCAACAGTTAGCTCTCAAACATCCCCATAATTGGTGTCTAGAGTTTAGATCACCCCCTATCAGGAAGTTTGAGTTTGTCCTGATCAATTTTAGCAGATCTTTTTTAAATTGGGTCTTTTTCTCATTATTACCGTTTCCACCTGGAAAATATACTATAGCTTCAACGACCTCGAGACGAACAGCTGGTATGAGTGTATGTCGTATAGCCTTGTTAATCACAATTGCAACCCCTCCTCCCTTTGTATGTTGCCTATCTAGCCTATAGCATGCATAATTACCATTAGAAAAACTGTTTTCATTCTTAAGCCAAGTCTCTGTCAAAAGAGCAATGTCAACTTTATTTTGTATCATAAAATCAAAAAATTCTGTTTTTTTGTTTTGAATGCTAGTAGCATTCCAAGTAATAATTTTTGGGTTGATGTTTAACATAATGAATAAATGTACTTCACCGCAAGAGTGGTAATAACATGGAATTGCTCGGCTTTAGTACGACATGAGCTTAATTTAGACATAACATCATTGAGGAGACTTGAGATTTCATCAAATGAGAATAGTGAACTATTGTTGACATTTTTACCATAGCCAAATTCGTTTACATTTTTTTCCTTCGGAATCTCAGAGCGAGTGTTGACTTTATGGGATTTACCCGATGACGACGCAGTGTTTTGTTGTTGAGTTTGACTTCTGTTACAGACTTGGGGTAACTGGGGAAATTCCTCCATGGTGAATTTCACGTGGTTGTCTTTGGCTCTCGGTGGATTTGTTAGTACCGGTTTGGAGGCGTGGTTGTTGTTTCGCATTCGAGTGGAGATTCTTTGCCTAATTTCGATGTAATGCTTCCGACTTATGCACGAAAGATCGGTGGATTTGTGTGCACCGTTGCAATTAGCACATTTAGTGGATGTTGGCGGTTCGGTGCAATCAGCTGTTTTGTGAGGGCCGGAACAAGAAGAGCAGAAACTTTTAACCTGACAATGCATGGCACCATGGCCAAACATTTGACAGTTGTGGCATTGAGTGATTTTGTTCGGCTGGTGCTTTTTATAGTCCCATTTCACGAGAGTTTTAAGAACGCTTTTATAGTTAGCGCGAAGATCATTCATCTTTATTGATCCGCGTTCTAGGCTAATAATATATTTATAGTACACGTACTGCATATTGGATTTAATTGTGATGGGCTTGACTTCAAGACATTTGATTCCTAGTGAAACAAGTTCATTCTTTACAACTGTGTGGTCGTAAAGATCTAAGCCGGATATTACCACCTTAAAAGGCCTGCTAGCTTTTTTTTCATGAGAATAAAACTCACACGATTGTTTTTTTAGTGCATTTACAATACTGTTATAAGATTCAGTGCTTGAACACATTACTTTCTGTCCCAGGGAAATATTTTTCAAGAGATAGTCATTAATTTTAAGCTTATCAATTAAACTTCTAAGAATTTCACTTTTTGTTTTCAAAACAATGATTGGGGGAACAGTTACTTTTGGTTTCACAATTTCACTTTGTTCGCTATTTCCACTATTCATGCGGTCATCGCACAATGTTTGTAGTGGTTGATAATAATTATCGTTGTTAGATCGTTTATCCATATTGGATAATTTAACAGATTTGCAAGGTACTTGACTATTTTGGAGGATGAAATCCTCATCCTCCATTACACTTCTAAATCGCTTTAAGTTAATTTTTACTTGTCACTTAATAACGCGTGCAGCTCTATTGACAAACGCCAATGCACTGACTAAATGCTAGCAAATTACCGCAGTTAGTACACCATCAAATTACACCACACCAAATGGTGTGTTTCTCTGCTGAAAAGGTTCCCACGCCACATGCTTCAACCATTGCCTTCCCTACTTCTAAACTAGATGGCGCTGCAAGGACTTTCGTTTAAATCAAGGACGAAATTTGCATGCCACTGCGGTTGTAACACTGGGCGCGTTCCATTTCTCAGATATCTGAAATTTCAGATGAACGGAGCATAATGATTGGACGAGAGCCTGTCACGTGACAGAAAAACAAGACAACTTTTTTGAGGTCGGCGACTGGATTGTTAGTCTAAAAATATTTCTTACTTCTCTGTCAGTTGAAAATTGTCATAAACAGCTGATATTTCAAATTTCAAATTTATTAAATTTCTGTATTTCGCAAATTTGCCAACAAATATGCATGTTTTAGTTACATAAAACATTTTAAGGGTCCCTAATGAGTAATTACTATGCACACAGTTACATTTCATACGCAAATTCGATGGGAAAGCAGAACGTAAAAATGCAATTTTTGCATAAATGTCAATCAGCTGTTATCTTGTTGTTCAGTCAAGAAACTGCGTTCCATATTCTAGTCTATCTGAAATTTCAGATATCTGAGAAATGGAACGCGCCCACTCACTCCCACTAAATTCAATTCAATTTATCAAATTTGAGAAAATTCCTTATAAAAAAGGATGAATCTGAAGAAAACTAACTAGGAAACGCAAGGATTTTGCATGGGATGCAGTCAATTTTTTTGACTGAAAGAGTGAGATCCAATAATGAAATACTTCCTGGCGAGGATTTACAATAATTTCAAGTGATTGAAATCTGAAGTTGGATCATTGCAAGATTCTGTAAATCACATATCGGCACCTCGGGCACATCGTGACGAGACCAATCAAATCAATACAACTGTCTGTCAGCGTATTGCCTTAGTGATAAATTGTGCCGATTTGCGTAGGAAATCACATGTCTCCGGCTAGACAGGAAGGAAATACCCTCTGCCTACCGATTTGAATATAAACATTCAACTTCCACGTACTCCAAGGTGACACCGTAGGGCTGCATGCTAATGCAACCATACCTGCTTGTCGGCGTAAACAAGCTGAAGTATTTTTACGCCGCCCACTCTCCACACCAGCCACAGAGTGGAGTGTTCTTTGCCTTTAACGAGACTTGCTTGATTGTTTGCCTTGTAACGTATGAATAAAACGCGCGTATTTTCGTTTTTTTTTTTTACAATGCGGTGCACAGAAAGACTCACAGAAGCGTGCCAGTCCCATTCACGAAACTTCCGCTTCCACAGAAAAACACAGACATTCGCTATACGAAAAAGGGGTTTTGCCGGAACAAAGTCTAAATTAATGAACACGAATTGCCATAAGAAACACATTGGGAGCATAATCAGGAACATATGCAGCTGCCACAAACGCATTTAAATGCGAAAAAACGTTCTCAAGAGGGAGTAGTAAACGTTGAGGTTCACGTACATAGAAGTGTGGGTATGCGAAGCCACAGCTGTGTACCTACGGCAAGGAGTTCTCAGCTAAATGAAGTACTTTGGTGATTTGTCGGAGAACGACTGCTGTATACATCAAGGCAGTGCCTTCAAAACAATGGGATGTAATTTTAATTGCAGCAGACTTCCTCGTCTGGAACGTGGCAAAAGATATTTTAAGATGGCTTCTTTATTCCGCATCCTCGAATCACTGTCATCACAATGGAAGGCGGGAGGCATCCATGAAAAGATCATAAACCGAATGAAAGGCAAATGTTTCTGTCTACCCTGCCAACTGTTATCACTTTTAGTTGATAAATTTAAGGTGTATACGGTCTCGACTAGAGAAATTACCTCCGCTAAAACACAGAGGTAGTTGCCTTAAATTGCCCGTAAGTAACTTGAGACTGACACTGGTCCCTTAGGCAACTGGGGTTTGTCAGGAAGAAAAATACCTTCTGCTGCGATGTGCTCTATTAGTAACGAGTGTCGTCTTAGATAAACGCCTCACGCTTCAAGTTAGGTCGAACAGCCAGCAACACATTCCATAGTGTTTTGCAAGCACACCATGACTGTAGGGGTCAAGTTTGCTTGAAAAATGTTTCACAGCTCCTCAAGTGACAACCAAAATATTTTCCCCACCGTCTATAGACCGCGTTCTATACTACTGCCTGTCAGTCCTTTCATCAAGCACCAGTTACAGGCAATACTTTGTGCTAATAAACTTGACGACAAAACACATACACACCGGCAAAAGTTCAACCGTGTCTACAGTTCCTGGCATCGAGAATAGACTCATTCCTGTCTTTGGATTGAATTGAAAAAATTCTCTTGTGTTAGAGCGTATGGAGGTGCATGGATTTTTAGCCATGTGTGATAGTCCTTTATGCATTTACGCAAAATGGAACAATAAAATTGGACAGAAAATTGCGATAGAGGGCGAGGGCACCAAAAAGGGACTTAACCTTGTCAGTTGCTTATTGCCACTTGCACTTGGCATACCTACACACACACGAGAATTGAAATGGAAGAGTGTATTACAGGGTGTCCTTGCAATAAAAACTATACTCGGGTTTTGATTCCATCAAAAGGGTATACAAATTGAAGCTCAGATGCACAGAAATGCAGCAATGGTTACGCAAACATTAACTCATAGGAGCCTTATTAGACTGAAAAATCTGACTACAGACGTAAGCAAATGATAAAAACTTTGCGTTCGTCATGAATGAATCACCCTTTCTATCTTCCACCCAAGGAGGATTTTTTTTTTACCAAATACCTCACATGTGTGAGCACAAAGGACATATCCATTGGATCGAGGGAAACCCCTTTAAACCGACACACTAAATGCGAAAAATACTTTGTTGCTGACGTTTGCATTATCACTGCATATAGCTAGCGTACTGCTTGTCCTTCAGCAATGTGGTAGCATTGCTCTGTAATGCTAGCAGCGAAGCGTTTTATACCAAAAAAAAAAAAAGAAGAAGAATGAGGGAAATTCGACGTGGTTCCAATTGTCCTGGCACTGCAAAAAGCTTGAACGAAAATTACACATGCAAAGTACTACTATGACGAAGGACTAAAAGGTGAACTAGCAAAGAGTCAACAAAAATGGAAATGAAATGTTCGGGGATTCCTTTTGCATCACGCGTTGCGCCCACCCATGCCTATAGGGTAGATTACGCTGGATTCGTTGACAATAATTTTATAGAATTCTTGATTTTGCTCTTATAAATTTGTGGGAGGCTAAGTAAGCCTCGGGAACTTCGAAAGGACAAGCTTCCCCGACGCCGACGCACGCCTCAAAGACAACCGATAATTAATTTCAACGCGCACATTTTGTTACGTTTTTTAGGATATTCTTAACCAAGAGTGCGACATCTGAAGACCAAAAGCATAGCAAAAGGGGACATTCGAAAATGACACATTTTTACCCGTTTTGGTCGAAGCAACAACTAGTACAGCAGTGAGATTGACTTGCTTTTCCAAACCGAGCTCTGTGTTCATTTTATAGGGTACGCAATACCCTCACCATACTCCCTTACAGTCTCCCAAAATCATTTTTGTGTTGTAAACTGCAACTGACTTAAATGTCATGGAAATTGTTGCCGCTGCCGCATACAGCAATAGAGAGTGGTTCGCGGAATAGGAGCGACTCCATTTCCAGTTTGCCTTAGAGCAAATTGCTAAAATACGCCAATGCTGGCCAGTGCACAACAAAGTGCATGCTAATGCTATATGTCCGCAGGCCATCTCGGTGTGTACTAAGGACAGAAATAATCAGGATAATGAATATTTTTTTTGCTTATGCTCTCTCGGTCGCTAAGAGGTTTAAGTTTGGAACGTTTCGTTCATTTCGTTAGCGAATGATCTGTAATGGAGTAGGAAATAGATTATTCTGTTTGGAAGCACTTTTGTCCTTGTAAATAAGTCGAATACACAGTGCTTCGGGTAATAGATATCCGATTAATCGGTGGTGTCCTGTCACAGGTAATGATTTGTTGTTTTTCTGTTATATTGCACACCCAAGATGGCACGCGGGTTTTGTTGTCGCTTTATGTTCCCTTTCTTTAATCAAAGGACGACGACGGAAAACATGCTGTATAAATATATAAATGAATTCCCCCCGGACATTGATCGATTGAAAATCGAATTGGTATTGAATTCCGGTGTGGAATTATGCCTCAATTAGGTGAGCCATCCTCCCCGGAAGTTTGTTTTTTACTTTCATTCTTCCTCTGGACATCCTATTGAATCAACCCCTCGTTTCTAATTAATGCTACCAAATAATGATGACTAAACATCCGACCAAATCACCCGTCCAAAAAGTATTATTCTAAAGTAATCACTGTTACAGACAGGAGTAATCGGTTCGTAGGTTAATTTTTTTTTTAAATAGAAAAAAAATTATTTTGCAACCATAACACAGAAAGCAATATACGAATGCTTTCCTAGCTGCTACCCTTTACCGCCGTACCCTTGGCTCACACCTAACCGCATCAGGCTTTGTGTGTGGAACCTGTGTAAGCAGGAAGAACTCTGAAAAGGTCTCTCTTTTAAATAAGGATTCTTGTGTTTTGGGTATCAGCAGGAGTGGTGACGACACAGCAGTGATGATAGTGACGACGGTGGTTGGGCGGCTTACATTCAAAATAATAGGGCACGGGAGTTTTTTTCTCGGCTCGGATAAGAGGTGGCTCAGGTGGTGATATTGAAATTTATTTTCTTCACTTTCCACCATTGCAAACGGTTAAATGTGTACGTGTGTACTCAAGGATTCTTACCAGTGGCTTAGGTGCACCCCATCCTCTCGTGTACCCGGGGATCGGCAATGCCATTTGCTTTGCAATTTGTATATATGGACGTATCGCTGTATACTGTGTGTCGTTGGTTTTTTTCCCTTTCGTCTCCATTTTGATGACTTTTTGAGGCAAAAAAAAGGATTTTTATTCGATGTCTGTGCGGAGATTTTCAGCTTGAAATCCTTCCATTTATGTTTAGTATATTAGATTGCCTTGCAAACGTGGCTGGGTGTGTGTGTGTCTGTTTAGTGTTGAGTAGTGTATTGATTGTTTTCATAAAAAGGATTGTATCTACTCGCGCGCTGTGGAATTTGCTTTAAGCCCGTCAAGCCAATAAATTGACAGGGATTGAGATTTCGAATGGGTGACAAATAGTGTGATGAAGCGTGAGGGAGCACGAGAGGACGACAGAGCAGGCAGCAGCAGGGAGTAAATAAAAAGTGTCGAAGGAAGATTTTTTCGACTACTACTTAGCTCAAGTGTATCCATATATGGATATTTTTCTTAAAAAAGGAGGAGGCGCGATTTGGAATTTCAAATGAATAATTCTTAGGTGGGACTGGGATGGAGGAAGACGACAGAGGGAAAGGTTGATTGGTAGTGAATGCGGAATGTTCTGAGAAAGGACTTCGAGAGCCGACGTTAAATTTCATTACTGTGTCTTTCGCAGCAGAGAAAAATGTATAAGGCTATAGAAAAGTGGAATCGGAAGGAAATTACTTAAACCTTTCTAGAATGAACTTAATAAAAGTTGTTTATTCTTCGTCAGCGAGGTTTCGCGTCGTTTCCTAACGGGCTTGAAATCAGCGATTACGCGCTTCCGTCCTACATGGAAAACGAAATGCAAGCGTATTGAAAAGAACAAAGCAAACGCTAAAGTCAGCGCTATAATTAAAAATAAGCAGGAAGTACTAGATGCCAGATGGTCGCCGTAGCTTAGTGGTTAGTGAGTTGGACTATTGTTCGAGCGACATGGGTTGAAGGTCCAGCCATGTCACCATACATTATTAGCGGCACCACCTCTCATCGGGGAATGTCAAGCCTCGGGGAGTATAATTTGTCATGAAAGAGCTTCTTCCGTTCGGAGTCTGCAATAAATGGTAGGTCCCTTCCATTCGTGCGAAAAGTGTAACACGCACAACATAAATGGTTGTGAGAAGCTAGGCCTTGGCTCATCCTGAGCTGCCGCGCAGGCTATTAATTGATTAAATACTAGACGTCACTCGGATTTTATCTCTTTGTGTCTGTAGAAAGTCATCACTGCTGAGTATATAACATGTAGGTACACACATACATGCATTAGTAAAGAGTAACGCGCTCTCCTATTTTTTCCCCTATGTGAATGAAGACAGCCTGTAATTAGAACCCGGCCAAAGTGTTTGCTCTCTACGTCCACGTTTACTACATTCACCAATATTTCCTTCAGAACCGTCAGAAAGAGGGTATCTTGTTGAAACCAACAGTAATTGAACGCAATTCTGTTCTAAATTTTTGAAGCTTCTGCCTAACGCACCCTTTACAGGATGTATGGCATTTCTGGTTGAGAGCCTAAGTGATACTGGCAATACAATGTTTATCAATGGATTAAAAATTCGCCCTCCAACTCAAAACTAGAAAACCCCATCCTAGCTGAAACCTCACAGATCGTAGTTACAAGGACATAACATGATGTGTGAAGACACAGTCCATCGTAAACATTAACATGTCAATCCTGTTAACAAAAAAGGAAATAAGGAAAACAAGGTATTTACTGGTCAACACAAAGCACAAAGTCTTTGCCAGTTCCAATAAGCCTCCAGTAAGTACATAGAATACACCGCCGACAATAGGAAACTCAATATAAATTAGCAAAGAACAAATTTTGTTTAAGATCCAAAGACTTCTAGATGACTGTACGTAATATCATACAACTATTTTCAGTCACATCCTTTGTAGGATTAATATTGAAAATTAATAAAGAAATTTCATTGCATCCTCTTGTTCGTTGCAAAAGTTGAGGATTTGCTAGGACTTCTCGCAGGACGACGACAAATTAGCTTTACACCGTATAACTGCAATTAAAACAAAGGAGGACACATCATAATTAACAAACTGCACAATTTCACGAGCAAGGAAAAAACGGGTGATTTAAATTAGGGCTTCCAATGAGTGCAAAAAAAAATAAAAAATAATAAAGGAACACACACAAGGCAGAGTGAACAAAATTAAAGAGCAAAAGAAGGATCATACCCTACAGAGTACTTGGTAGTTTCGTACCCCAGGGTACGATAAGGGAAAATATCCCTTTTTGGGAAACTAACCGTCTTTCATTACATTTGCCTTTCACATGCTGCTCCTTTTCATTTAAAGTAATCTTTAACGTAAACTGTTGCAAATGCACACTCCACCCCCGAAAAGAGTATACTGAGAGTTTTATCCTTTCAACCCGGTCTCTGTCTTTCGTCGACGGTACGACTTTGAGTCAGAATGAAAACTGCAAGTTCACTTGAAAGGATACATATTTCGCTTGCAGCTGGCAGTGTGAATCGATGTGTGAATTGTCCATTCACAGGTGGAGAGAGAGGGCAGTAGAAGTCTCAGATTGAATGCAAAAATACTTTCAAGTTTCTTAAAGTTCTCCCACCGAATGAATCTGGGGTACATATTTAATGCGATTTTGCTAATTGGTCGATAATTGCAGAATTCTCGTTTCCGGAAAATACGAGGTTCTTAGATACTTTTCATAAAATATTTTTGCTAGATGTTCCAAGACGCTTGTGCGCTTCTTTTCTCTTTTTGATGAACGTGAATTTGAATTTGTGCTGGGTACTCCTTGTATGAGATGCGAATCCCGACGTGACTGTGAAAAACAGGACCTTTTCCTGCTGGGTGAGATAGTAAAACATATTAAAATGATTCAAGTTTGTCAACGGCAACACTGACTACACATCAGCAGCAACACAAATAACTTGACAGGAATGAAACGGGCACTTCGTTGTGGATCGGCAGGCAAGAAGGAAGTCGTACCGAACTAGAGCAGAATATCTTTTTAACAAACTTTCTTTTAGTTTTATGTATATATTTATAAGTCCGAATAAATATTTTTGTTTTGTTAATTAATTACTCGGTATTCATTTTGACAACATCAGAAGTGGGATACTTCTCCATAATACATTTTTCTAAGAAGCAAATCAACAACGAATTACAACGAAGGCGACAGACAGGCGACAACGGTTTTTAACGACAGGAACAAAGGGAAAAAATTTCAACGTTCTTCGAATTTTTTTTCTTTTTCTTTCTACACACAAAGAGGATCGCCGATAGAACGCAATTATGTTGAAGTTGGAATTGCTCAAAACAGGACAGTTAAATACGCTGTTGCGCAGGGAAAAATTATCGACAAAGGGAAATAAAACGGAGAAAATTGGGAGGTTGACGGCAGCATTCGGTACAGATGAAGTGGATGCGGAATTAGTGTTCAACGACATGGCAGTGGCAGAACCTTGGCAGACTCAGATGGAAGAGTTAAAAGGGATCGTGGGTGATTTAGCCAAAACGGTGGGTGAACTGACGACGAATATGAGTCGAATGAAGCTCACAACGGCGGCACGACAGATTACGACCCCTACGACGCCACAGGAGGAGGAAACCAGGGAACAGCTGCGAGAATCTGCAACGACGTATCCAACACCATCTGCAGTGCAATTACACCTTCCGAACGGGTCTCAAGACGTCATCGGAGTTCTTCCGGAGTTTGATCCTCTAAAACGTATGATTTCATCACGACAATTTATAGACAAGGTGGAACAATTGCGACGTTTGTACATGTGGAGCGAAGAAATTATTTTGTTCGCAGTGCAGCATAAACTTAAAGGAGTGGCTAAGGACTGGTTAGATGCGCAACCTGTGTTCCAGACATGGACAGAATTTGTCGGTGAATTTTTGAGGGACTTTCCATGCACAATCAATGTAGCAGATGTGCATAGAGACTTAATGAAACGTAGACGAAAGCCGACTGAATCGTTAAGGGAGTATTATTACATAATGCTTACTGTCGGGCGACGAGGTAAGTTGGACGATTTATCTTTAAACTCGTACATAATTAATGGATTAAACGATTCCAATCTTACACGAACATTGCTCGCCATGAACTTCCAAACGTGCAACGACTTGCTGAATTCCTTGGAGAACTTGTTCTCAATGCAGACGACACCTTCACGAACCATAACGATGGGACCAGCCGAAATAGTAGACCGTAACGTCGATCTGGGACGCGGCACGAACGAGCGAATGGGTGTGAAATGCTTCAATTGCAATGAAAGGGGGCACATCGCTATAAAATGTCCACTACCGCAACGGAAGCTACGCTGCACCAGTTGCACCAAATTGGGTCATGAGGCGAAAGATTGTCGAGCAAAGAAATCAATAGTGGCCAGGGTCTATCAGGATGTGAAGGAAAGTGTGCCTATTCCACCGGTCATGAAGGAAATCACCATAGCTGGGAAGGAGTATTTTGCATTCGTCGATACAGGAAGCGACAACTCACTTATACGAGAATCATCAACTCCAAAGGGTGCTCAACGGAAGAAGTCTTTTAAGCGGTTGAAGGGTTTCGGAGGATCAATTGTGGAGTCGGCGGAAATGGTGGAAATAGCCTTGCGAATGGACGGCTACGAAATGAATGTGGCATTTCAAGTGGTGCCGGACGAGTTTCTACCTCAAGCCATCTTATTGGGACGTGATGTGCTCTGCCGAAGAAATCAACGAGTGATCCTTGAAGCAGGAGTGTTGCAGGTGCAGTCGGGACTGTTAGAATCGTTTAACATCGGTAAACAGCTCAACGAAAGTCAAAAGGGGACGTTACAGGATCTTCTCGCCAGCTACAACGATTGCTTTGCCGAAGACATTTCGTACCTAGGGCGCTGCAATACGACGTCAATGGAAATAGCTGTTACAGTCGACAGGCCAATAATAGGTAAACGCTATCAAGTGCCGTTTGCGCAAAGGGAGAAGTTGTCAACGATTATAGACAACTTGCTTAAGTACGAGATAATTCGACCTAGTGTTTCACCTCACGCAGCTTCAGTTGTATTAGTGGCTAAAGCTAATGGGGAAAGTCGGATGTGCGTGGACTATCGCGCACTTAACGCGGTGACAGTAAAGAAACAGTTTCCAATGCCAGTAGTCGAGGAGCAGTTAGCACAGTTGGCGGGCAACAGATATTTCACCACATTAGATATGACAGCTGGATACTACCAAATTCCGTTGAAGGAGGAATGCAAAAAGTTGACTGCCTTCTTAACACCGGACGGGTTGTTCGAGCACAACGTTATGCCATTTGGTCTAGTAAACGCTCCAATGCATTTCCAAGAGATGATTACGCAGATCATTAAAGCACTTAAACACAGGAAGAGTATTGTGAGCTACGTAGACGAAGTTATCATTGCCACCGATACGACGGAAAAGGGAATTAATGTGTTACAAGAATTTTTGGAAGCGGTGAAGCAAGCTGGATTAACTTTGAGACCATCAAAATGTGTATTCATGGCGACGATAGTGAATTTCCTCGGGCATATAGTGAGTGCAGAGGGCATACGTCCAGGTAAGAATAAAACGAAATGTATCGACGAGTTTCCAAGACCAACAAGCGCAACTGAAGTAAGACAGTTCCTAGGAGTTACTGGGTTTTTTAGGAAATTTGTGGAAGATTATAGTCGGATGGCGGTACCGTTAACGAAGTTGCTTAAAAAGGATGCACCTTTCCAATGGGAACCTGAACAGGAGAGAGCCTTCGGACAATTGAAAGCAGCTATCACCAATGAACCTGTTCTGGCATTATTCGATGCAGGTAAGGAACACGAAATTCATACGGATGCAAGCTCAGTAGGATTGTCAGGTGTCTTATTGCAACGTGAGTCAGACGATTGGAAGCCAGTTTCCTATTATAGCAGGCAATGCAGTGAAGCAGAAAGTAGGTACGCCAGTCATGAACTTGAAGTGTTGGCCATTGTGGAGACACTCGAAAGATTCCGTATGTGTTTATTAGGCACACGTTTCCGCGTTATAACTGATTGCAATGCCATCGCAACTACGAAAGCCACGTCACCTTTGCCTCCACGCATAGCACGATGGTGGCTCCGACTTCAAGAGTTTGACATGGAATGTATTCATCGTCCAGGAGTAAGAATGCAGCATGTAGACGGAATGAGCCGAGCTCCAACGTTGCCACCGGAGAAATCGCCAACAGTAGCTGAAAATATTTTGAAGGTAACATCTTTGGATCAAGATTGGATATACGCCATGCAGATGCAGGATAATAAACTAAAAGACATCGTGAAGGTTCTTAAGGGAGAAAAGGTCGAAAATCAAACAACAGTTAAGCAGACGGAGATGGACTATGCAATGCAGTCAGGACGGTTACACAGGAAGGTAAACGGCCAAAATAAGTTGGTAATACCACAGCTGATTAGATGGCGGATCACGAAAGCATGTCACGACGATGCTGGTCATTTCGGTCTAGAGAAGACCATCGATCGAATAAAAAAATATTTTTGGTTTCCACGAATGAGGCGATATGTGAAAACGTACATTGCGGCGTGTCCGGAATGTTGCCTCAACAAAGTCAAGGGAGGTAAATCCGAAAGCCAATTGCACATGATGGAGGTGCTACCAATCCCGTTTAGATGTCTCAATATGGACCATTTGGGGCCCTTCCCAAGAAGTAAACGTGGTAATTTCCATATAATAGTTTTGGTTTGTTCTTTCAGCAAGTACACCATTCTAAAAGCGGTGAGGAACACCAAAACAGCACCGGTGATCGCTATGCTGCGCGAAGTGATGTCACTTTTCGGTCAACCATTGCGAATTACTTCCGATAGAGGCACAGCGTATACGTCAAAGGAGTTTAGCGACTTCATCACGAAGCATGGAATACAACACGTCAAAACAGCCGTACGGACACCAAGGGCGAACGGGCAAGCTGAAAGGGTTAATAAAACTTTGTTGGGTTCACTCAAATGTTCTACTCAAAGTGACAAAGACTGGGACTTAATATTACCGAATTTGCAGTGGAGTATAAACTCGCAACGCAACGCGACTACTAAATTTTCTCCTAATGAACTAGTTTTCAATTTTAATCCTAGAGATGTGACCCATAACCAGATAATTCAAGCCATGGAAGAAGGACCGCAGGAGATGAACGACGTGGACTGGAAGAGACAAGTGGCAGCCGACAATATTGCAGAGGAAAGGCGTAAATGGAAAATGCGATACGATAAAAAACATCAACATCCCCATCAGTATGCTGAAGGCGATTTAGTTGTCATCGACTACGTTCCACAAGCCACAGGCGAGTCACACAAACTGGATCCAAGTTACAAGGGACCGTATATCGTCACTAAAGTTCTGGCCTTCGATCGTTACATTGTGGAGGACCTTCCAGACAAACCTTTGAACCGAAGACGTTATACCAATGTGATTTCTAGCGATCATATGAAGCCGTGGTGCAGACTGAGTCCAGATATCGATTGGGACAACGAGCAAGAGGGTGAAACGGACGATGCAGAATTGTCCATCGAAGATAAGATATCAGGAGAGGCCGAGCTGTCAACGGCAACACTGACTACACATCAGCAGCAACACAAATAACTTGACAGGAATGAAACGGGCACTTCGTTGTGGATCGGCAGGCAAGAAGGAAGTCGTACCGAACTAGAGCAGAATATCTTTTTAACAAACTTTCTTTTAGTTTTATGTATATATTTATAAGTCCGAATAAATATTTTTGTTTTGTTAATTAATTACTCGGTATTCATTTTGACAAGTTCCTATTCATTATACGCTCATAGGCGAATTTCATTAAGAGAACATATAGAACAACTCTAGGTGCTCGAAAGTGCACGATTTAAGGACATTTTGCGGGTAAATGAGTTTACACCACGATCGGTTTACTTGCGTGCAAAAAGAGTGTGTACTCTCTCCAATCCACAGTTCATCTATTATTGTGGAGATAGATGAAAACCGCTCTTGAAACCTAACAAATGGAGCCCACAGAACGTCGACCTGCACACACATAGCGAGCAAAAACGAGAGAAAGACATGTCTAAAATGAACTTTATAGACCGTTTCATCCTCGACAAAGTAAAGTCGAGAGAACTGTGAAATTCTCATAAATTAATGAAACCCTAGGCAAGATAGAATACAAAAAAAAAAACGAGACGAAAAAAGGAAGAGATAGCTACACACACATAGGATGACGACGACGACGCTGAGTCCTCAAATCACATCTAAAGCCTATAGGAAGCATACGTGTGCTTGCACAATTCCATTGGAAGGGACGAATTTATGCCTATGCCGCCGAGAGAATATGACTCTCCGTCCCCTCCGAGTTCACTCAATATGTGTTTATACACATAAATCCCGGCACACTGTTGTGGATTCGTACATTTCTAGGATTTATTGCATTTGCATTTGAAAGAGACTTGACCAAATCCTACACTAGAGCCGTATTAGAATGCCGTGCTGATAGAAGGCGACAGAGAGAACGAGTAAATCTCGCGAAAGGATATACGAAAGCAGAGACAACGGAAAACAAAACTGCATCCATTTGAATCAATTAACAAGAGAGCAATCTCCAGGTCCCACCAGTGACTTTAAACGCACCCCCAGTGACTTGAAAGTTTTACTTTATGACACCAACAGTCCACAACACCTTAGTCATTAATCTAATCTTACCTCATCTGTGGAAAGTGTATGAGATTGTCACCAGCGAAGGCTCCTTATTCGCTTATCTTCTGATCTGATCAAACAAGTGCACAGTTGAGTTGTCTTTTGCAACTCAACCCGGTTTCCGTCAGTATCCTTGTACCGCCGTTGTATCACCCACCGGACACCCTCTTAAGAAGGAAGGAATTTTCTTAGAGATCCTCTTCACTGTCTCTGTATCTTATTTTTGCTAGCGAGCAATATTTTTATTCACTTGGCAATTCTTCGTTCCAGAGATTCACGGGAATGAAAACTTTTCTCGAGGATTATAAGAGAGGAACGTTTTTGTAACGGAAGTACGACGAAGGTACTCGTATAAGGTACACAAGGTGTTGTGGGACATACATACATATATATATACATATGTACGTGCGTTTTAACGTGTTTCAATGACTCGAACGACGACGACGACGGCGACGATGATGATGATGACGATGGTGGATCTGGATGTAGATGATAGTAGAAGGTAAAAGAAAACAAGGTTCCTTTTCGTTAGTGTACGCCATATCCTGCCAAAGAACTACACCAACGAACGGGTGAACGACAAAGATGGGCGACAATGGGAAAACGTACGGGACCCAATGCAGCTGCAACTGATGATGACGGTGATTATGATACGACGACCAGATGAGCAGGAAGTGAGGCGATGTAAAAATTATTGAAGTGAATGTTATAGACGAAGAAGTCTTTTTGGGGGAAAAAGAAGGAAATGAAACTGAACACGTGACGCAAGCATGTATGTCCTACAACATCTGAAAATAATGGATAGTACCTCCAAGCTCGAATAAGACAAGTGCAAGCAGGATGGTCGTGGGTGCTTCGAGAGGGAGGAACTTATGACAGACAGATAAGCAGAGAATTGCAAGCCGTACGTATGCACTTTGCAATCAAAATAATGGGGTAAGGACTTTAAGTCGGCATCGTGTGTATGCCTGTGTTGTCACAGAGGACCTCGTCATATTTTCAAGAGGAAGTTTCCCCTATCTACACATTCAATTTGACATTTTTATTTAATTTTCAAGCTTTTTTTGGTTCCTTCTGTGAGAGTTCCTTTCAAGGACTGAATGTCAAATGACAGAAATATATTCTGTGTGTGGAGGGGGAAATGTATTAGTTAGTACTTTGACATGACACACAGGGATGGGTTGTCGGAAGGAGTGAAATCTTAACTTGACTATCGTACACTTCCCAAGTCGGTTTCTAACACACGTTTGACCCAGAATTGAGGTTTCTTTTTCTCGGTTTGTGGGCAGCTTGTCCAAGTAAATTGTAAGGTATGGGCTACCATTGACTTAGTTTGTTCCATGACAAACACTTAACACACACAGAAGTTACTGTGTGACACAAAAAACATGCTGTGACAAATCACATACCGAAAGGAGTAAGACGATTTCCAACACAGGATAATCCAAAACCCAAGTTTATCCCCCAATTTAAGAGTTTTAGCTGTATTTATTTTTATGCCCCTTTTGTAATTTTTCTTAACCCCATTTAATAACTCTTCAAGTCTCCAACAAAATATACATAATTTTTCACAGGAAATGCTGTCGATCTTTGTCGTCATTTCCTGGAAACCTTCGTATCAAGTGAGAAAATAGGCAAATGGACATCCAATTACTCCATGCATACAGCAACAGGAAATGTGTGTTAAAAACAACTCGTTACGACGATTTTTCTCAGAATCCATCTCATTATAGCTTGTGACACAGACACCAGTTCTTAGAAGGACTCTATTCGCAACTAACTGAGTTTTCCTGTGAATTTATCAAAACAAGCTGCCTCGTTTGGAGACCGTCTAATGGCTTCCAAGTTACTGTCTATTAGATAGGGCAGCACATAGTCACCAAATTAAATTCCATTGCCCTCCAAAGGTACTCATTTAACCGACACTTTCAATCATCCTCCTTCGTGTTCATAAGGCAACACAGAGCAGCAGAGACACACAGGAATTATTACGAAAACGGAGAAGGATGTAGGAAACTAATTTCTAGAGTGTATGTAGATGTGTGTGCTGTGTGCAGATGAAACGCACAAAACATATCACCATCAAGGAAACATAACTTTCCCTCATAACAAAGCTGGAAGGATGCGGGTTAGGGTGAAATCCTGCAACATTTAGTAAATTTGAATTTTAGTCAGGTTAGCATACCGGACAAAAGGACTAGTGGGGTAGTAGTACTTCTCCCGATGAACCAACATTAAGTGTGTTTGTGTATGTGCATGTAAGCAGCCAAACAAACATTTTGCGGGAAGCCATCAAGACCAAAATCTAAATTATATCCCTAGCGTGTCCATCTCTTCATCTGGAACTGGAACTCGAAGCTTTGCGCCTGCCTTTGAGCGTACGTTGATCCACATCGTTTAATCCAATTTATGATAATTTTTGGTCTAGTCCCCCGCTCCATCTTCCACCTAATAGAAGAAATCTTATTTGAACACCAAGCTAGACATCAGCAGATGGTGGCTGATGGGTTTCGTATTGCTGCTGTGTGACCAAAAATTATAAGTTGAATCTTTGTTCATAGAAAAAAAAAAAAAACAGACGCATTGGGGAATTAGAGACTTGCCTTGAGCTATGAACATCGCTTTAAATAAAGAATGTTTCGTCGAAGATTCTGCACTATTCACAATCTCACCAATGAAATGAGGAGCGGTGGATCGTACACCATATTCGACTGAATATAACCTTAAGCTGTTACCTTGAAACACGGCACGGCACAGGAAGTTCTTTGCATAAATTAGCTCATTCCTCGAATGCATACAATCGGCGATAATGTTAAGGTTAACTAGCTCCGTCATAAAGATTCATTTTAACGACTAAATTCTCTTTGCATGTCCTTCAGTTCTTAATCAACATCAAGTATTTAAAAGAACACCCAAGTGAACGCTCTCATCCCCCCCAATTGGCCCTTTGTCAGCCATTACAATCCCTCTTCTTCACTCCGCGCTAACTATCGGCCATAAAACGTGTTTTTACACACACAAACACATACATACTTGTCTAACAACAGCAGCAGTAGCATTTAAGTGCACTTTTTTTTTCGAGATTCCGATCTGTTGCCTTTTTGCTGTGTGCACTTCGACGAGAAGGATACCCGGTCAGAACCGCCACGAGAATAAATAAAACGCAATTTTATTTTGTTTTCAATTCCTCCAACCAAGTGAAAACCACTACGACAATCGCGAAGTAATCATTACCACACTTCAAGTAAATATCTATCTAAATTTATGTGTAGTAAGGACATTCACAATAACAGCTCTATAGTCGCCCTCTCTCTCTTCCGCATCGTCATGAAACCCGTTGCCGTTCACGCCAAGTTAACCAAGTCCTTGAGTACTCAATCACTGAAATAAATTGTGAATAAACTTACAAATGTATCTAGATATACAAATACACTCTTGTATATGGTAAATGGAAACGGAATCGTCAGACGATAGCAGATAGCCAGACATAAGAATGGAATGAACACCCAACATAAGCAGGAGCATTGTAGTAACGGTAGCAGCTTACTGAAACGAGCCAAGCACTGCCAAGAGGAGGAGATGGGAATAATTGAGAAACAAAATCGCATATAAAACTGAATCAGGCAACAAGGACCCCAGAGGGCAATAAAAACCGTCCACAAATAGTTTGACAAAAATCCGTGCTTTCTCACAAGGGCGCTACGTGAGCGCAAGAAAAAAAAAAAAAATACAAAAAATAACACACACATGTGCAGTATATTTGCCTCGGAAATGGGGAGACATGCGAGAGATAAATATGTATCTCCTACTTCCGTAGACTCTACTGCCACATCCTGATGAGGATTCCTTCAAGAAACTTTTAACTATCTATTTGCCATTGATAGGATGCCATGATAAACTCCCACAAGTGGACAACTTAACAAACGAAGACTAAAGCCAGACACAGGGTAGCAGGGTGACACACGTACTTGAATAAATATTTCTGTAACTCAGCTGCGCTTCGCTGTTCCCCGACACTCCCTTTATATAAATAATTTAATCCTCCGCTCGGTCTACTATCAACAATCTCCTTACTGGTTTCTGGACGTCAATATCCACAGTAGTGCGACAAAAAAAAAAATAAAAAATAAAAATCCAAGCCCTATTCTCTCGCGCTCCCTCCTTCTCTTTAGAACTTATTATTGTTCCTAGCACATTTCATCCGGCCGAAAGCACTTCATAGCGCTCGGTCTGTGCCACCACACACCCGAACACTCGACTGAATCTATGATTTTAGTTTAAAAACAGAATGAACAACCAGCAAATAATAGATATCTAGTTGAAAGGACACACACAAAGCGGCAAAACGCAGACGAAGGACTCTAGAATTTTGAGTGGAAACAAGAGAAAATAGTTGGTACGGGCTTTGGTCACATAAAATAATGTTACCCGCAGCAGTGCCATGCCACCCCCACCCATCAAACTGGTAGTGGAATATAATGAAGTCTATGAAAAATGGACACATCCATCCGCCACCACCAGCACCATCGAGATTGAATGCGAAAATATTCGCCGTGCCGCATTAGCTGAACCAATTCAATTACACGAGGCGCACAAGGGCCGTCCCCATCACAAGCTATGAAACATTAACGCGGACGAATATATTCCACCCGTACAGGATATGTAATTTATTTTAGACCCACAAACTGTTGTGGTGATGTTCTAATAGGAGCCGATGAATAAATGAAACATTAGCTGCGAATAGATTGTTCCTTGCCGAATAAAAACTGTATGTGAAGAATGAAAGGCTTTTTGTAGCCTATTTGCACTATCATACATACATATAAGTAGATGTCATTAAGAAATCCATAAACGATTGACTTGTTTTTAAATAAATAAGTGGCAACCAATAAGGAGGAGATGTAGTGGCCACCATGAAGCGTGGAATGAAAAGTGCACAAATCCATTTCAGCGACAGATTGAATGTCAGAAATATTTTTCATCATCCCAAGGAACAAGGACGAGAGTCAAACCCATTAATAAATGACACAAACCGCCTTGATTGCCCCTGTAATTGACAGTCTTCTTTAAAAGAAGAGTTATTCTCTGGAAGGCTTTCAACAATTTGACCACAATTTGCACTTAGAAATCGTTAAAAAATCCATAAAGGATTAACTCGTAACAGCAAAAACCGATTAATTCTAACCACTAAGCAGAAAGTCGAGTGGCACTGGAATGCGGCGGAATTGTCGTGGTCACTCTCCGTGTGACCAGTTAACACATCCATTCCAGCAGCAAATTGAATGCCAAAATTATTTTTATCAGCAAGAGTATGAAGGACGAGAGTTAAATCGATGAATAAATTAATTTTATAAACGATGGCACTATGAACCGGAAGAAGTTTAATCAGGCTAATATAATAAGAGAGACCATGCCTTAGCCTCTAGCACAAGTCACTTTTGATTGGAGTGCCATTTTCCCTATCGGTGGTCTTTGAAAGTCATACATCAGCCGAAGACACTTCGTGCATATTTCACCCCCAAAATAAGGACCTTGAACATTGTCGTACAAAAGCATAAACAATTCAACAACTCAACTCTATAGTCAAACAAGAAAAGTATTATTGCATTTCATGGTTTTTTTTGCAAATTCCCAATGCACGTACATACAGCCATGGACACATAAATAGCACAAATGAAAATGAAAATTGTGCGCAAACATTTTTTACTATAAAATTTAAATGATTCCAACTTTTATGGACTATACTGTTTCCCCCTATCGTGTAGTAGATGTTAGACGAACAAATGTACCGTTATCATTTCGGTATGTTGACACGTGATCATTTTAGTCTGCGAAGTGTTTGTTGCGGGTGGACATAGAAATAGCACACATTGCGAATTTAACAATTTCATTGCGTATAAGTAAACATTATTGTATTATTTTTGTACAATTCCATTTGAACATTGTTTTGTAAGTCAACTTTGTGCCATAATGGGAACAGGCGTACATTATACCCCAGAAAAAAGAGCAATTATATACGACCTGTACATCAATGGGAAAAAGCCAGCTGAAATAGCGGAAATAATGAAGTGTTCTAGGAAAATGGTCTATAATACAATTCAGCTAATACAAGAAGACCCAGCTCATTCAAATAAAAATAAAAAACGCGACCCGAAACCAAGAAAAACTACTGCCTCCATTGATAAAAACATGGTCCGAAAATGCAAGAAGTCTTTCTTCAAGTCTTTTCGGCAAATTTCCAATGAAATTAACGAAGAATTTGATGTAAATGTATCGAGTCGATTAGTAAAAAGAAGGTTGAATAAAGCTCAGCTTTTTGGGAGAATGATTAGAAAGAAACCGCTCCTACCAAAAAAAAATATTAGAAAACGTTTAACCTTTGCAAGATCTCATAAAGGTAAGGACCAACAATATTGGAAAAAAGTGGTGTGGAGCGACCAAACCAAGATAAATAGAATTGGGCCAGATGGTAGAACGATTTTTCATCGTCCAAAAGGCCAAGCTTTAAACCCCAGGTATACACAAAAAATTATCAAGCACGGTGGGGGCAATCTAATGGTCTGAGGTGCTTTTGCTTAGCCCGGAGTAGGACCTCTTGAATAAATAACTGGGAAAATGGACAAGTTTCAGTATCTGGATAACTTGAAGAATACGATCCAGCCCGATACTTTTGAGTCTATTCCAGTAAATTGGATTTTTATGCACCATAACGATCCGAAGCACTCGGCCAAATTATTAAAAGAGTGGTTGTCCAAAGAAAATATTTGTGTTTTGGATTGGCCAGCACAGAGTTCCGACCTTAACCCAATAGAAAATTTGTGGAACGATGTTAAGGTAAAGATTGGGTAAGAAATTTTCAAAAACAACGACCGACTTTGGAGTGACATAAAGGAAGCTTGGTATTCTATCCCATAGGAAAGATGTCAGAAGCTTGTTGAGAGTATGGGGCGATGTCAGGCGGTAATAGATAATTCTAGCTACAGTACAAAATATTGAATAGGTTAAATACAAAACAAAAACATTTTAAATAAATTTTTGAATATTTCTCAGTTAAATTCTCAGAAATCGAATGTTGTGCTATTTCTGTGTCCAGGACCATTTTGAACTTTTTATTTTCATTCAATTCTGAATTCATTTTTACGTATGTCAACATCATTTTTTTAAGGTCATTACACTTACTATTCATCAAGTTTTCAAATAAAATTAAATTCTTCAGGTTTTGTTAAAAAAAATGTAATAACATTTCGTGTTCATTTTGGAAACTGATTTTGTGCTATTTATGTGTCCATGGCTGTATGTACATATGTATGTATCTATGCATAATGAATCTGCCCTCCTGGCAATGAAATCATTTTCCAAATGGTGTCAGGTAAAGAGAATTGACATATGTGCATATGTATGTAAGTAACGCGAAGAAAGAATTCCCTTTCAGTTGAAACAAACTTTCTACTGAAGCACATCCAATCAGACAGAGTGCATAAAGTCAGGGGCATCATGTTCAATAAAGGACGCGCCAATATCGATGCAAAACTAAGCAACGAAATTCGCAGTATATGTATAGGATGTCAAACAAACAAACATCCATACACACTCTGGGGCGACAAATATTGCAATACGATGTTATGAACCAATAGCAAAGTGCGGACGAGTATTTGCAACCGATTTCCACAAACACCTTAGTAACAAGAAGTAAAGGGGATTGATTTCAGGGAACCCGAGTTGAAGGACCCACGCCAAATGCCTGCGGAGATACCAAATATGTACATGATTATGTCCACGCAAACATATCGAATCCATCCGACATCCATCTACCGCTTTGTGACGAGCTGAAGCATATCGCATTCACGAATATGATAGGACAGCGGTTGCACATGTTCGGAAGAACCTGGCAAAATCGCAGTATGAATGCGGTTATTTGTTTCCTTTGAGAAACAACTAATGGAAACACAATTTCGGATAATAGCTCTGTTCAATGAAACTCGTAGCCATTTTTTGGCTTCACACTGAAAAAGTCTCATATCGACAAGGCCTTAGGTAAAGTTGATGGTTTTGTTAGTAAAATGCTACTTCCAGTCGGTTTTGGGTAGATTTGATCACAGACTGGTGACTTTTGTCACCTTGACTAATGGACATTCATTTGTGGCCAGGAAAGAAGTCATTTCACTTCGATGAGTGGTCGAAGGAGAATGTTTTGCGGCAAAAGCTCAGTTAGGCAGTCCCTTTAAAGTTATTTCGGTTATATGAGTGCCGCATCGATATCGATTTTTGATAACGCTCAGCTCCAAAACATACGAAAAAATTACACCGAGGCGTGCCGCATCAGCAACGACGATGCTAAAATCTTGGGGCTTACAACGTGATGATAGCCCACTCATAGCTCACACTGAGACCCACTCATAGAACTGACTTTCGCACCTCTGTTTTGTGTGTAAAAGTCCCTTTGTACATAGTCCCAGCCAAATCCAGACTGCACAATATTCATCCCGAATAATACCCCTGTAAGTAGCTATCCGTGCCCGATAATATTACCATCATTATCAAATTCAATTTATCTTTCAGCAGCGATCACGTGACCCACCGCACAACCTAGGCTAAACGTGAAGCCAACAGCGCAAAACACTTTTCAGCAATAAATTAATTAAATCAATAAATATTCAATTAAGCACCCATAAAAGTAACCCAGCACCTCTGCGCCCAGCCAACCCATTCGTCCGTAGCCATAATCCGTGCCGGAATCTGTGCATAGCCAAAGGACCTCAAAAAGTGTCGCAAAAGGACAGCTACCGCAAGCAGTATTAAATGAAAGTTACAATTAACAAAACCCTTCCAACACTGCCACGATAGTATACAATAAATGAGAAAAGCCAACAACATCACGTTGATTGCCTCCATTCAAGTCTCTGGAGCAGCAGATTTCTCCTCCTCGTCCTTATGGCCGGTGGTCGATGGCGTCACATACACTCGTCAAGTATATGGTTACAGACAAGACACACAGCGTCCAAGGTAAAGTATCTCAAAATTAAATCTTCACTTGGGATCGAAGAAAACATGTGTGTATGTATGTGGTTGGTGTCTGTCCCGCTGGATCCTTTCGGACATATTAGGAATTGAATTATTAATGAGAAAGAAAACACAGGATAGATGAACAAAAAGCAAGAAAAGAAAAAAAGAAAAACCGAGAAAATGAAGAGCGACAGAATAGTAATGACTTGGACCAACAATTCACCACACTCCAGTAGGTTGCCTATATTACGCTCTCTATTCCCACAGGATGTACTATAAATGAAATGTCCTTTTGCGATAACCCAACACACAGACATCAAACAGAGCAAAAGAGAGCGCACAAAAGGTATCGAACGAATTACAGTCAATGAGATGATAATGTTTTCTCCGAGGATTTCTCGGTTGGAGCAGACATTTGGAATCGCATTCATTAGTTGATTGCTTGGGACAATTTGGGACAGAAAATTGTTCATAATTGGGGATTGTATGTATGATGAATGGATGGATGATATGTTGTGAGTAATGTTATCTCCGATTAGTATGAGGATGCGGCCGCAAACACGGTCATGAGATACTCAACACGATGTGGTTGTAATCGTCATTAATTTCAATCAGGCGAGAAGAGATCAAACCCAAGGATTAGCGTCGAATAGATATCGAGTTGTACAAACTACTGCAAGAAAAATACCGAAACACACCAGGTTGTACACGCACGTATGCATATATGTACATACATACCTACAGATAACAGCCTATACTATCCCCAACTGAGATCTTTGCACTGCAACAGTGATCGTCGAAATGAAAACTCGAGATTGCAGCTGAGCTTATAGCATTGAAAAAACAACTAGAATTAATCCATTTCGACGACACAACCGCCTTTCCTGATCTCTCTCCAAGTACAATCTACCGTCTTGTCAAATTGCCCTTTCCCACATAAAAAACCCTATCCACTCCTCCGCATATACATATACATACATAGTTCATCCCCTGGGCACATTTAACCATATGACATTCCAATCGTCCATCAAAAAAAAAAAAAAGTTCAAAGCGTTAAACTACACCTTTAGAACAACTCTATTCTACTCTGTGTGTGTTATGGTTTTTATCTCAATCGAATGGCCCTAGTGTCTTCCAAACAATTTACATCCTTCCTGGCCGCTCCTGTGGATCCCCGATAAATATGTACATGTGTGCCCTGGTGGGCACCATAACAACACGGGGCTGCTACGAAATTCATCGCGCTATAGGTGTCATAAAGCAATCAATAAATCAGCAAATACGGTAAAACTGATTTTTCCGGAGACCGTTGTCATCGCTCATATGACCCAATCATGTCCCTTTTTTGTCGTATCTTGATTAAAATTTGTCATTTTCATACCTACGGTGTGTGTGTGTGGGGTTGATGCGACCCACATCATCCATGAACAACACATCGGCCCCACGTCAGAGTTTAAAATTGAGGAAACCTTGCCTTTTTTGTGATACTCACTGTCTCACGCTTTTTTTTTTACGACGACGAAGACAACGACAAAGACGTTGGTGGAGAAGAAAACTTCCGTCTAGGACAATGCCGACGACATATACTGGCCTTCGGCAATATTAAACAACCTAGTACGGCGGGTATGTATGTGCCACAAAGCGCACGAGAGTAGAGGAGTATGTACTATATATATGTAGGTATAGGTACTAGTTCATGCATTATATAGTTCGTAGTACTGTAAGGGAGGAAGAAGGACATCACATTCCTCAGAAATATTTTACAACAGAATTAAGTTATCTTTTCTCAATTTTAGGGCCTGCTTTGATGTCAAGGCGTCGGAGGACGACATCAGATATCACAGACTCAGGACAAGGGAGAAAAACTTGTTACGATAGTGTGAATCTGTATCGGAGTGTCTGTTGTGATTAGCCTTTTAGCAGGTTTTTCTCTGGGGGAAATTTTTCGGAAGAAGATGGAAGTGATTGAAATATTCGATTTGCTTTTAGGTGGCACAATAAACTGGGAGTGGACGAGGGATATGGGCTGATTGCAGATGTGCGGTCGATAGAAGGAAGAAACTTAGCGCAGGCGGCCACAATTGTTTCATATGCAAAAAATTGTTAGTAAAAAGTTGATACGAGCTTGTAGTTGGAAGATACTAACTACCCAAGTTACATTCTAGCAGAAGAAACACTGATTTTAGAAAAATGTTCTCTCAGAAAAATTATATTTTAAATTGACGTAAAAATGTGTCAAGTACTCGACAATTGTCTTTCTATGCACTGCTGTAACCCGGCAAATGGACTCCTGATTTATAAAAGCTACACACGTATGGAAGATACTAACTACCCAAGTTACATTCTAGCAGAAGAAACACTGATTTTAGAAAAATGTTCTCTCAGAAAAATTATATTTTAAATTGACGTAAAAATGTGTCAAGTACTCGACAATTGTCTTTCTATGCACTGCTGTAACCCGGCAAATGGACTCCTGATTTATAAAAGCTACACACGTATGTATGTACATATGGCTTAACGCATGTCTTCCTACACATATTTGTGAAGATCTTAAAACAAGGGTATCTACCTGGTAAAGAAGCTTCTGATCCAATAAGGTTTTTCGTCATTTCAAGAATTCGGTTGTCTCTCTCAAACACGTTTCACAGGAGAAGGCCTGCCTTCCCCTAGATATTGCTGTAAGGGCTGATCGTGGAGAGAAAGCGAATAATCAGTTTAACGAAAAATACCTTCTTGTAAACTTTGCACGAACTTCGATCGATGGTTCACAGACAAATGACTCTTCAAACTTGTCATATTCGACGTGGCGGAGCTGCCAACAACGTGTTAATGAAAAGTTAATTGTTTTTCCTTAATGAAACAAAACATCCCACCACCACTTCATTAGCCTCCTGGCCGGAGTTCGTAGCCCCATCCAATAACATCACCTACTTTCATTGTGCGGATATCGGTGCATTGAAAAGTCTGTAAAGTCAAACCGACTAAGGTAACGTAGCCCAACGTTGATCAAAACAGCGTTGACGTCCGGCAAAGTGTGCGGTGATGTTGGATGACATTTTAATTAACTTTGTCATCCCCACCCTGAAAAATCACAGAAGCCGCTTCCTATTCTGTACGTTGATGGCCACAAAAAATGAGAAAATTTTCAATGAAGTTGCTTGAGCCGGTAGCTCCATCCGGTATGCTACTCTACTCGCTTTAAGAAGAACCTGCGAGTAGCTTTTTTTATTATTACGAAGCGAAGCCACCCAAACGCACTGACATAATTAAGTGGTGAATAGCTAATCAGAGGGATATTTTGCAAAGGACACTGCTGCTGGCAGTGGGGAGTCCAATGTCCACGAACGTTACTGTAAGCAGGAAAAGGGAGGGATGCTTTGGTAATTTTAAAGGTGACCCGATCACCACTTTGAAATATGATGGGTTCGAGAAAATAGAGTGGCGAATGCAGGTGAAACCATCCGCTTAAGTGGGCGGTTTCTACATAATTAGAGGGCTCGAGATCCCATATCGTTTTTCCAGAAGCTACCTAACTCGACACTGTTCACCGAGGTACAATCCGCATAAAATAAAATTATCAGATACAGAAATATGCCGACTCTGTTTCCAGGAGCCGCAAAGAAAAAAACTACTCCATCTAACATGTGAGACGACATGCACAGTGGATACTTGGAATATGGAACCTAAAGCACTAGCCTAGCAGAGCTTCTTATAGGTAGCGGTGCATCATATTCGTACTTTCCTGAAGAATGGGCGGACAGAACAATACCGGCGGACTTAGGATTTTCCGTAATCTTTTCGTTTCAAAGCCTATGTGTGACGAAAAAAGACTTTCTCCGATAGCACACATTACAACTGCAACCACTTTGGAGTCAGTAATTCAATTTCGTTGGTTGGCATTTTTTTCTTCTAATCTCCCCTTCATGGATGTGTGCTTTCTAAAAAAGCACTCAACCGCTTTTTAATAGAAAAAAAATTTATCTTAAACTGAATTAGGTCCCCAAAAAGTATCCAATTATCCTACAGAGGTCCGCTCATGAGCGTGTCAATATGCACTACTGACGAGAAATTTGTCTAACACACTCAGTTACCTACTGTAGGGGAGGGATGACAAAATTTAATTATAGCTAGTAAAACTACAAATGGCCTCCTAAGGACAATAACACGACCTTGTCACCGAAATTGTATTAATATACCAACGCAACTGTGTAGGTGGTCCTCTGCAACACATGAGTGGATGGCAGCGAGATTGGTTGGATACCTACAGCAACGTAGAGAAGTATTACGATGTGTTTGTTTAAAATAAATTCATCAACTAGTTAGTAGACTTTCACTGGCTAAAGAGTACCTGCCACTGCTACCTCGGCCAGGGCACATATTTTAAAGTTAACTTCGATAAATGGTAACGACTTCTGAGTGCTGTCTGTTCAAAAAGTTTTGGTATGCAGTGGGTGAAATAAAGAAACCCTGCCTGGACATGTATATAACTTTACCCTGGAACATAACAGGTAATTATGATGAAAAATTCAGTGAAATTTGATTTACTCCGCTTTTTATGGGTCGCGTAATTGTTTTCAACAGCCCTGTGATACAATTACCCGGCGATCATTTAGTCGCTTCACATGGCTCATTGGGAGCGCATGCATATTCCTAAGTTTCCAAATCACTTGACATCACCACCATCATGTGTGTGTGTTCTATAGGTAATGCTTTGGCTCTTGTTACCTTCTCACCGCAACGTGTTTCACTGACCCGTCGTGGTGTACACTTTACTAGCTGACAGTAGGCGGTACCAGCACTTTTGAAATGTATCTCTACGACTGAACAGGTTACAGTCCTTTGTCCCGGTGGGAGATGATAGACGTAGTAGGCATACAGTATGTACCTACATACATGTAGTAAGGAAAATCCAGCCAACCGAAGCCCCTGCAAAGTCAATTGGGGGAGGGGAAGGGGCGGCGGCGACGCCTTGTTTTTCTTTCATTTGCTCGAGCAGAACGAATGAAATGGTTTTCGATATTTTGTATCTCTTTGTTATTTGTAATTAACTTTAGTGAATTAATGCCACCACCAACTAGAGGTTAACTTGGCCCTCTCGTAAACTTGCTTAAAGCCTTGTGGCACTCTGAATGGAATGCGAATTCAAATAAGCAAATAACGTGGAGAGAGAAAGCAGGTACACACGCATAGTTCAAAGGGAATTCAGAGTCCTGAAGGTAGAAAAATGACACTCCAGCACGAGTTGTAATAATGATTTACACAGTCTAGTGGTGTTGTTCGTTTATAAACGTGTAATAAATGGTTATACACCCACTTAGATGGCGCTACTATCATGCTTGACGCGCAAAGAAGCCGTTTGCTTTGAGTTGAAAGCGAGGGAACTTGTTCAGGTTTAACGTGGGTTTCTGATTTACAAAGGCCGCGATCTGGAGTAACAACAGCTGTCCAAAAGCAGGAGAAATTTGCTTAATTTTCTTTAAATTTTACCCCAAGGCGGTTTAAAGACCAACATAATTAAGCTGGGTTTTAAAAAGGCAAATTCGATGAATAAATTAGATGGAATCGGCTAGGAGGAAAAGGAATACAGCTGATGTTCAGTGTTTGACAGAAAAATTAGTAAAAAACTCAATCTAGGCAAGGCTTCAATGTACGATTAGCCTGCAGTGAGCTTTCGCCACTTGGTATTCTTTCAAAGCATTCCTTCACTGATCCAGGAACTCATTAAGTCTGTCTAATTCTAACTTTTCTACCAAGTTTAGCTTAAATTGTTTTCGACGCATCACTTGTATTTACTTTTAAAATCCTTGGCTCCCTTTGTTTGTTTACATTTGTTGCGAATGAGCGAGGGGACATTTTTAAAATACGTACAAACACAACTACAGCATAGCTGCCTGTGAGTGGATTTTACGAAGTGGAAAATGTCCGCAACCAGAGTTCTATCTGGCTTTCTGTTTTTTTTTTCCTTCATGACCAAAGATTTTCCTGTGCATGCAGTGCTTTTAAATTTTCCTCTGCATCTGGAATACCGATATCCGTGCACAAGACCTACTGCATAGGAGATGTGCTCTCCCTCGCCGCGTATGTTGTTTGAGTTGAAAACATTATTTTATGTCTTTGGCCCGACATTTTCGTTTTCGTCGTCGTCCTAGCCGTCAACAGCTATGGCCAAATACTGCTGATAAAAAAAACAGAGCGCCCCAAATGTAGACCAAGTTTGTTGCTTTCTGTGCGAATTTTTTAGTTCACTAATTTTGTAGCGCAGCTAGCACTATATCAAAAGATATTATGTGTATCTGCGTACGATATTTTCCCATGTCTTGTCTGAAGATTGATAGCTCATGGCTAACCAGTCTTTCGGGGTCCTTTTAATTTTCAAGGCGACACAGCTTATTCAGTTTTTGGTGCTAGTTATGCCATGCCGTCTTCTTTTACAGAAAATTAACACACGACTAACACATTGAGTAGAATGAGTGGGTTTGCCCCTGGAAACAGAGGACGGGCAGTAGGTACAACCGAATGGAAAGACACACAGCAGAAAAGCAAATTGGAAAGGAAATAACTGAAAAGTAGAACTTAACTTCCTTTCAACGTGATGTGGTTGAAAGCAGAATGAAAACGGGCGTAAAATAAAAAAGGAGAAATAAGCACACTTTGTTTTACTACCCGAGTGTTTGTATTCTCTACTTGCTTTTGTTGTGCTGATTAAACTGATAAGTCATGACTTGTACATAGATGCCGCGCAAGAAAAGACAAAGCGAGGAGGCTACCATATGCCAGGACGCCAGAAAGGCAACTAAGGAGACACGCAAACACAGACCGAGGATTGTTTCGTGTAACAAGCGATATGATTAATTGGAAATAATGTCCGGGCATTGATTAAAGCTAATAACGAGTTGCAAGAGGGGCGGTAAGTGCGAGTATACTGTGGTTTTTCGTCTTGTGATTCACGTGAGAACCAAGCGAATAGGAAACATTAAACACATCCCCAGATAATCTGAACACCATCCTCTGATGCCATCGAATCCTAATATTTAGTACCTGAGTTTCGAACCACTTTCGGTGGATTTCTCTTATGTTTTTTTATGAATAATGTGAACAATTTTTGATTTCTTCAAAGCGCTTCCATAGACACATTTTTAGCGCTACACACTTGGCTAAATACCTTGCAGCTTAAGACCGAATTATTCAGGAACCTGCCGTGACGTTCTCAGCATGGTGTTCTACACTTTTTTTTTTGTTAGATATTAATGTCTATCCTTAGTTTTCTCCAGGACCACGACGAGGACGTGATAGACTAGGAAGCAATACGTATGCTGATTTTGCATTTGCAGGATTAAAACCAATGAAGTTTTTTTTTTTTATTTGAGTCAAAAATCTCACGATTTAAGGCGAAATCCCTTTATCCCTTTCAAGGGTCAAATATCCCGAAATAATGGATAAATCCCACGATCTGATACCACTGGTGGGGTTCGACAAATATAGAGCACATCGAACAATAACTAATAGCAAGAGAAGAGAATCAAACAAAATCCAACCAAGTAAACCTTTTCCATTCTTCCTTGACGTTGACTCATTCACACATTCGCTCACAGGCAACTGATACACTGAACCAGCTGACGAGCACCAGGGCTAGTCCACTAATATGCGAAATACAACATGTGAAAAGCAACCAAAATCCCAAACCCAACATCTTCATCACTGAAGAAAAGGGGAGAAATCATCTGACAGCCGTGTTGTCTGGGTGCGCAGTTGATTGGAGAACACAAATTCATGACGGTTGCTGGGACTTTGAGTGTGGTAGAACTTTTTTTTATATGAATTTTTCCTGTGGGATGGTGCTCTAGTAACCGGAGAACACTTGGTCGAGTCGACGTCAAACTGAGTTTAATGAAAAGTTCGTTTGGATAGGTTGCTTGCCATAGTTTGGTGCGCAGCTTTTCAATTTGTGTTCAACGGTTTATGTAGTTCTGAGGTTGCGTTGCGAGCGATTGACTGCGGGGTTTGGTTGATTTGACTATGTTGGTGCGGCACAACAGAGTGAACAGTAGGATATTGTTAACACATGTGTACAAATAAATTTTGCATTAAAAAATCAGACGGATTTTGTTAGGGTGTGCGGAGAACACCTGTACCTTAGAACAAACGTCACTGGAATTATCCTCCTATTAATTTGTAATAATAAATCTGCCGAATTCAGAAAATTCTTGAAATATCGAACTTCAAATTGGCGGCTTAATTTTTTGACATTTTTAATTCCCCACATCGAAATGCGAGCAAGAATCAGCTGTTACGAACACAACAGCGTTCCAGTCTGCGAATCACGAAATAATTATTATGTTTAAACAAATAAATGCGTTTTGTGAAATAATAATCAATTTTAATGGGTATAAGCATAAGTGTGTGATGTTATGTGTTGTGAACTCTTTACTGAAAAGTAAGATTGCTAGGGCAACAAATGGAATAAAAACTAAGAAATTTTTGAAATTGCTTCTTAATAAGATATGTCCATGTTTCCCTAAACGAAAAAATGCTTCTCAGCATGAACAAAATTATACGCTGTAAATGGGTTCTGAAATGCAAAATTTGCTTTAATATTTAAAAGAATTGGTTACTCCAATAAAATTTCGATTCCTAACGTGATAATTCTTACAAATTTGTATTTTTCTTCCTGAGGAAAGTTTCAATATTAAAAAATTCGACTGCGGAGCCAGTCCTATACTTCCCACCGCACATATAACGATCGAGTTGAATTTATATTATTTTTATTTTTGTTTTTGCATAAAATAATTGGATAATCAATTTAATGTCAAAAAAAACATGTCTTCAATTTCCCCAGCAATTGTTCGACAAAGAGTTGTTGCGCGAACTTGATAAAAAACATTTCATCAATTTCCTCAGCATCCGCAAGACCGATTGTGCTCATAATCTAATCAGCTCTAAGTTTTACGCTGACAAATAGAACAAAAAAATAAACCGCATGGTCCTACGTTGTTTCGTTCTCCAGATATCGTAGGCGGAAAATATTGTCACAGACTCACACACACACACACACACATACACATACACACAGACATCATTTCGAAAATGGATGCAAACGATTTCTAGTAATGTCAAGCCCTGTTCATATCTCGAAACATTTTGATCGGACCGATTAGAAGACTTCCCCTACTAGGTGGGAAGTAAAAATATGACCATGGTTATTGAACAAACATCGCCCAACTTTCCAATAATTCGGCAATCTGCCATCATCTTCGGGTGTATTCGTGGATTTGCCGCTAACTTGGGGGGAATTCTCGGATTCACGCATATTTATAAAGAAAATGAGACATTATTCAAAAATTTAATTGAAAGGCAGCTTGTGGGCCTTGGAAGAGAGGCTGGAAAGACGAATATCTCTTTATAGCTAATCGCTGGTGTTAGGTAAAACGAAATGGAATTCATTCAAATTGGATGCTCGCGCGTCACGCAGGTGGGATGAGTTCTTAACTTTTGATTTAATTCTAATTCTTAATAAATATTTTTTTCCCAGGTACATGCTACAACGCCCAAAGCCCCCATATACACATTCGCACATTAATGTCCCTCCATCATCACTGACAGACAAGAGCAGAATTTACATTCTCAAGTTCGGATATTAGTTTAGTATGTCTTACAATATGCTAAGGATTTTAAACCACACATCAATTCAATTACGAACAATAGGATTATGTCCTTCTCTAGGATGACACTTCAGGTCGAATTGTTTTTTTCCTTTACGCACTTCAAAAAGGCTTGAATGGGGCGCTCATCCATAAATCACTCGGAGGCTTGATGTGTGTATTAAGAGGTAAACGAAGGACTGCCACTCAATTGCAATGCGGAATGGAAATAAAATTAAACAAGGGAACTACTTATGTACATACATAGTATGCGGGAATAATATGTGAAAATGCTGTGGAGGTGGTGGTACCTAATGGGCGGTCCCACATTCTAGGGAGGAACGGCATGGAAAACTTGTCCAGGAAGTTATTTTTTCCATGTCTTTTGCGCTATCTTAAACGTTTTATTTCGAAGTAGGTCAAGAAGTGTATATATCGCTTTTAAAAGACTGGGTGTTTGCTGAGGAGATATCGGAAGAACTTGAAATCGAATGTAGTGCACCCTATGCGATAGGAGATAGAGAAAATATTTACCATTGGCAAGGAAAAATGTTCACACAAACGGCGGAAGTAAATCAAAAGGAAATAATAAAAAAAAAAACACCACTATCTAAGGCCATGTTGGAGGATTATGGAATTTCACGTCGTTCAACATTTCGCAGAAGAAATGAGCTACGCTAGGTGTCACCCCTGCAGTGGGATAGGAGAGTTCGTTTCGCCAAAGGTGTTGCACAGATGTACTAACACACATCGTATCGACGTCGTATCTCGTCCAGATTCGATGAGTTGGTTGATATGAGCTCGTCTCCTTGTCGATAACTGAACAATTAACTAAACAAATCAAAAGTGGAGTTTACTTTGGACATATCATCCTCTTCTTGTACTGATATCTTCGAAGAAGGAAAATAAAAACTTTCATCTCGCATTGTAATAGTGTTTTTCCCCATCGTCATCGTCGTCAGTCTTTTAGGGTTACAATGTCAACCACTGCTTCGACAAAAAGGGGATGAGACCCAAAAGAAGATACGACGAGAAGTGAAAGCGGTAGATTTAATTAAATCGGCATTTTCTGGTGGAAACATTTTCATGTCACTAAGCAGTGTAATGGAGTAAGAACCATATAGTTTCCAAGTGCAGGAATATTACTGGCCGTTGTCTGGACAATGTATGTAGTTACTACAGCTATTGCTGTTTTCCTTTTGTAGAAATTCTCTTTCCTTGTTAGGATTTCACTTTAATCCCTTGATTAAAAAATAAGTTGACATCCGGTTGTCTTGAGTTTTTTTTTCTGAGGGTTTACTCGTTTTGTGTCAAAGTGAGAAACTGTCGATGGTGTGGTTTGAACGAGTTAAAATCGATAGATGAAGTACAAGAATGTAGTTGCGCATAGGAGATTGAAATGTCAACAAGTAATTACTTGCAACTTTGAACCTATCATGTGCAAAGAAAATTCATCGCAACAGCTAGACCAGACGTCGAAACCGGAATCTACGACCTAAATGAGAAGTTTTCAGAGATTTCGCCCTAGCAGACACTGTAACTAAATTGGGAATATTGGTTGTTCCACACTTTCCTTCGAGTCTTGACACGCAGCCCGCAATCAATCTCGGAAGCGCTTTGTACGGAAACGGAAATGTAGCGTTTCACTAATGGTGAATATTCATTTCGACAATTAAAGGACACATTTCACTTCCTATGAGCAAATGTTATGTCGAAAGGAAGCGCACTAATTTTCGGGTTTAAAGGTGCCTATCTTGATGTTTTATTGTAAAAATCTTCTTTCAATGAGAAAAATTCGCTCGTGGCCAACCCTAATTTTAACAATTTAACTTCGAGTTTCACCACCCATGGCCGAATGATATAATATATTAATAATAATAATACAAAAATCTCCTCACCCTAGCGCTCCGCCAATTACAGTTTTCATAAATTAGAATTTGATCACAAATGCCCTTTCCGGTGGACGAATTTTTGTGTCAAAACATGCGCAATAATTTTAACGCAAAACACAGTATTTTTGAGCGCTCGGATACACATTTTTCACAATTTTAAAATTTCACAAGTTCACTTCAACTAAAATCACTATTTAAGTGTCACGGCGACCATGATGGATCTGATGGCCATTTAATTTAAGTACCAAGGCGGTCATAATGGGGATAATGGCGATTTAATGGGTTGTTACAGAGGTTTAGTATATAAACCTATGACGTCATGAGATCGAAAACATTATTTTATATTTTTTTTTTTCACATGTTTTAACGCAAACTTATCAAAAATTATTTATTTTTATAAGAAGACACATGAAAATAATTGTTTGCAAACTTTTGCAGCACTAATAAAACGGAAATAATGATTTCTGTGAGAAATATTCTTCTTATTGCTTTTGTCTCAGATTTTGTTCATGAGGCTGAAAATCTTGTGGCAGAGTTTTTGTTGTATTGAAAGATACCTCCTTGCTTTCTCATGATGGAGTTAGATATCTCAGTTGGTACGCCGAGTTGGTTAAGGTCACTCTTTATTTGCGCATGCGGTCTAATCCATTGAAATTCTAGTAATAGAAGTCAGACATTTAAATTTTTGCCGATAGAGAGGCTTATTGTTTCTCCAGAATCCTGTTACTACCCCGTCGTTTAATGTCATCTCTAATAGGAACTTGTTAAACGTGATTTCACTAATGTCTCCATATTAATTAATGGCAATAATTCTTAAAATATTCTTTCTCATCATTTTCAAATCCTCTGCCATCAATAACAATCCAAAATCAGCAATTATTACTAAATAAGTAAATAGATGGCGCGACAGTTCGGCAAGAGCCAAGGCTAAAATTAATAGAATTAAGATTTTTGCGATCTCCTGAAGTCATAAGATTGTACTAGTTTTAGTACTAAAAATATAGAACAACTTACTAAAACGCCATGACACTTTCAAATTGTGATTTTAGTTGGAGGAGTTAACTTGTCAAATTGTAAAATTCTGAAAAATACGCACCGAAAATACAGACGTTTGCCTATAAAATTTGTTCATGGGAAGTGAAATTTGAGGTTGAACTCTTGACGGTTACACCGTCGAAAACATAATAATTGCAGAATAGAGAATTCGCGATAGGAGGAGCGCTATAGTTTCGCCATTGAAAATTGTTTGCAGAAAAAGAGCGAAACAAGTCTAGATAGAGTTCCAGAAACACTGAAAATATCGAATATGAATTATTGCGCATCTTTTGAACGTAAAATTTGCAAGAATAAAGCGAAATGCGACGTCGAATTCTTGAATTGAAAATTTGTCATTAGCGAAGTGCAGAAAAAATTTTTGTTTCCATGCAAATTTTACGGGGTTTCGACATTGAAATTTTTTTTTGCAGAAAAAGGGCGAAACAAGTCTAGATAGAGTTCCAGAAACACTGAAAATATCGAATATGAATTATTGCGCATCTTTTGAACGTAAAATTTGCAAAAATAAAGCGAAATGCGACGTCGAATTCTTGAATTGAAAATTTGTCATTAGCGAAGTGCAGAAAAAATTTTTGTTTCCATGCAAATTTTACGGGGTTTCGCCATTGAATTTTTTTTTTGCAGAAAAAGGGCGAAACAAGTCTAGATAGAGGTCCAGAAACACTGAAAATATCGAATATGAATTATTGCGCATCTTTTGAACGTAAAATTTGCAAAAGAAAACGAAATGTGACGTCGAATTCTTGAATTGAAAATTTGTCATTAGCGAAGTGCAGAAAAATTTTTTGTTTCCATGCCAATTTTACGGGTTTCTGCGTTATTCTTATAAATTGTGTGTTAAGATCGTGAACAAAATGTGAAGAAGCAATTATTCTTTACAATAGGTGACGTTTCCTCCTGGCATCTTTATGTGGGGGCGTAAACTTTGCTTTTGGGGTCTGCTGTAGCTAGTGCGATGCATTTTGTGAGGCTTTTCGTGTATTTGATCTATCTATTTGAAGTTATATCCGTATATCCATATACCTATATACATATGTATATCTTTCACTTCAAAACGATGATGGAGCTACTCATTTGTCAACGGCTAGGCTTATACACTATTTCGCTCTTCGATTTTGTTGCTGTGCTAGCATTTTGAATGAGAAATCATTCTAAATAGATGCTGGAGCCATCATAAGTGTTTTTAGATTAACGTTTGCCACTCTGATTTTCTCAATCAAAAAAGATTTTCTACCCATTCGGTATTTAGGCATCTGTGAATACCTTTTACCTCTCTCATCCATCATTCCGGTTAAGTCTCAGCTGCAGAGAATCTTTGACAAATGCTTATGAGATCCCTTCATCTAAACTGACTACCTTACCATTGCGATGTAACTTACGTACATACATAAGTATGTACGTCAGAAATATGTCCTTTCAGATTACGCTTCATTACAGCATAATGTTATGCAACTTTCTCAGTGTGCCTGACCATATTTTCTTTATGTTGATGATTGATTATATGGATGGCATTGACGTCAGGGACTCGCCCTGCGCACGTTATTAGCCATGCGAGCTCATTACATTGCGTATATTGAACTTTGTTCGGCACATAAAAGCTTGCGACAGCTCACGTTAGGGTGAATTTTTATATTGAGAACATGTCAATGTGTGTTTTTGATTTGTTACGGATCCTTTTTTTAAATGTCACGGGTTGGTGATATGTCTATTTGATAAGTAGAATGTGCAATGTACTAGTTGATGCACTAGACATGTTGGTGGCTCTTCCAACTATGATGCAAATGAAACCCTTGAGTGAAGTTGACAGGCTCTGGATTGGACAGATTTTGTATTTTTATAGATTCCAAGACTAAGTCCATGGTTTTCGTGAGCATATAAATTGATGCACATCCCTCGGTTTGCTTCATATCGTTGCATTCCGTTCGTGTGTTCACTTGTTTGTCGAGAAAATTATTTGAATAAAGTTTCTCTCATTATCAGTGGTGGGCTTTAACCAAGTGTCCAACAGCCAAATTGTATCGAAAATTGAAAATCAAGTCAACTGGTTTATTTGCCGTGTTCTCATATCTGCATTGACCTCTTGACTTTATCTTTGTCTTCGCCTTTGTCCAGCTTGATATTCGTATGTAAGTGAGCTTTGGCTTATCTATCTAAATCAGTGCGTTCGCATTATTGTAAAATCAGTGCCTTACTTCAAATTCCCTATTAAGTTTAGACTGAAAAAAGAACGCCGTGAACCTGGGCTGTGTTTTTATATCTTGTTCGGTTACGCTGTTCTTTTTTTATTTTCGACTTTCACGGGGTCACATAGCAGGCGATGAGTAGATTCAATTTCTTTTTAGTCGCTGTGGCTGCAGTGCCGCAGTGCCGGGAGCATCTGTGTTTTTATCATGTAAAACCCTTTAGTCTGTAAATTATTTGATTTCTTTTTCTTTGCAGATCTTGTCCTGGTGTTTCCCGAAAATCATGTACCAGTGCCTTAAGAATTGCCATTTGTATTAGATAAATTGTGCTAGTGGTGTAAAGTTGAAAAATCTACTGGAGGTGAGTTCTCCTTTATAATTGAAATTCGGAATGAGTTCACCATTTCTTTGAATTCCCTTTTTAATTGAAACATACTACTAGACATTTGTTTTAGAAAGACTGGATATTCTTTTACATGTTCAGAAAAGACTCGATATCCTTTGGTTTTAAAAAAGTTGACTTCGTTTTAATGTGATTCCCATAAAAAACTTGCGCGAGTGTTTTAAAAACAGCACCTTCGCTTGAAAATAGTGATAGAAAAATGTTTTTGGCTTCAAACTCGGGCCCCAGAATTATAAAAATCGTTCTCGTCTCTCGGTTCCTTGTCATAGAAAAATAAGTCTATTTCCTTGAAAACCGTGCGTGAGTATTCGAAAAAGAGTTTATTCGGTTGAAAATAGTGATAGAAAAATGTCTTTGCCTTCAAACTCGGGCACCAGATTTATAAAAATCGTTTTCGGTCCCTTGTCATAGAAAAAGGAAAGTCCCCTTCCTTGAAAACCGTGCGTGAGTGTTCGAAAAAAATCTCTTCGTTTGAAAATAGTGGAAGAAAAATGTCTTTGGCTTCAAACTCGGGCACCAGATTTATAAAAATCGTTTTCGGTCCCTTGTCATAGAAAAAGGAAAGTCCCCTTCCTTGAAAACCGTGCGTGAATTTTCGAAAAAAATCTCTTCGTTTGAAAATAGTGGAAGAAAAATGTCTTTGGCTTCAAACTCGGGTGCCAGAATTATAAAAATCGTTCTCGTCTCTCGGTTCCTTGTCATAGAAAAATAAGTCTATTTCCTTGAAAACCGTGCGTGAGTATTCGAAAAAGAGTTTATTCGGTTGAAAATAGTGATAGAAAAATGCCTTTGCCTTCAAACTCGGGCACCAGATTTATAAAAATCGTTTTCGGTCCCTTGTCATAGAAAAAGGAAAGTCCCCTTCCTTGAAAACCGTGCGTGAGTGTTCGAAAAAAGTCTCTTCGTTTGAAAATAGTGGAAGAAAAATGTCTTTGGCTTCAAACTCGGGCACCAGATTTATAAAAATCGTTTTCGGTCCCTTGTCATAGAAAAAGGAAAGTCCCCTTCCTTGAAAACCGTGCGTGAATTTTCGAAAAAAATCTCTTCGTTTGAAAATAGTGGAATAAAAATGTCTTTGGCTTCAAACTAGGGTCCCAGAATTATAAAAATCGTTCTCGTCTCTCGGTTCCTTGTCATAGAAAAATAAGTCTATTTCCTTGAAAACCGTGCGTGAGTATTCGAAAAAGAGTTTATTCGGTTGAAAATAGTGATAGAAAAATGCCTTTGGCTTCAAACTCGGGCACCAGATTTATAAAAATCGTTTTCGGTCCCTTGTCATAGAAAAAGGAAAGTCCCCTTCCTTGAAAACCGTGCGTGAGTGTTCGAAAAAAGTCTCTTCGTTTGAAAATAGTGGAAGAAAAATGTCTTTGGCTTCAAACTCGGGCACCAGATTTATAAAAATCGTTTTCGGTCCCTTGTCATAGAAAAAGGAAAGTCCCCTTCCTTGAAAACCGTGCGTGAATTTTCGAAAAAAATCTCTTCGTTTGAAAATAGTGGAATAAAAATGTCTTTGGCTTCAAACTCGGGTCCCAGAATTATAAAAATCGTTCTCGTCTCTCGGTTCCTTGTCATAGAAAAATAAGTCTATTTCCTTGAAAACCGTGCGTGAGTATTCGAAAAAGAGTTTATTCGGTTGAAAATAGTGATAGAAAAATGCCTTTGGCTTCAAACTCGGGCACCAGATTTATAAAAATCGTTTTCGGTCCCTTGTCATAGAAAAAGGAAAGTCCCCTTCCTTGAAAACCGTGCGTGAGTGTTCGAAAAAAGTCTCTTCGTTTGAAAATAGTGGAAGAAAAATGTCTTTGGCTTCAAACTCGGGCACCAGATTTATAAAAATCGTTTTCGGTCCCTTGTCATAGAAAAAGGAAAGTCCCCTTCCTTGAAAACCGTGCGTGAATTTTCGAAAAAAATCTCTTCGTTTGAAAATAGTGGAATAAAAATGTCTTTGGCTTCAAACTCGGGTCCCAGAATTATAAAAATCGTTCTCGTCTCTCGGTTCCTTGTCATAGAAAAATAAGTCTATTTCCTTGAAAACCGTGCGTGAGTATTCGAAAAAGAGTTTATTCGGTTGAAAATAGTGATAGAAAAATGCCTTTGGCTTCAAACTCGGGCACCAGATTTATAAAAATCGTTTTCGGTCCCTTGTCATAGAAAAAGGAAAGTCCCCTTCCTTGAAAACCGTGCGTGAGTGTTCGAAAAAAATCTCTTCGTTTGAAAATAGTGGAATAAAAATGTCTTTGGCTTCAAACTCGGGTCCCAGAATTATAAAAATCGTTCTCGTCGCTCGTTTCTCGGTCCTCGTCTCTTGAATCTCTTGTCGGAGAAAAAAAGGCCATTTTCTTGAAAACAGTGCGCGAGTGTTTTGCAAAACCGTTTTTTCGCTTGAAAATAGTGATAGAAAAATGTTCTTGGCTTTAAAATCGCTCCCCAGTGTTTTGAAAATTGTTCGCGTCTCTCAAATCCCTTGTCTTAGAAACAAAAGTCTCTTTCCTTGAAAACCGTGCGTGAGTGTTCAAAAAATAGTTTCTTCGGTTGAAAATAGTGATAGAAAAATGTCTTCGGCTTCAAACTCGGGCACCAGATTCATAAAAATCGTTTTCGGTCCCTTGTCATAGAAAAAGGAAAGTCCCCTTCCTTGAAAACCGTGCGTGAGTGTTCAAAAAAAGTCTCTTCGTTTGAAAATAGTGGAAGAAAAATGTCCTTGGCTTTAAAATCGCGCCCCAGTGTTTTGAAAATCGTTCCCGTCTCTTAAATCCCTTGTCATAGAAAAAGGGCCCCTTTCTTGAAAACCCTGCGCGAGTGTTTGAAAAAACGTCCCTTTTCATGAAAATAGTGTGTGAGTGTTAGAAACTTTGCCTTTGGCTTAAATCTTTTATGATTGAAAAGTAATGTCCCTGCGCTTTAAAATAGTACGCGAGTGTTTGAAAAACTGTCTTAGAGAAAGCCTCTTGCACCTTTTACTCATTACATGCCATCGAAGTCAGCGTTACTTCAATCAAGTATAGTATACCGGTGAGTTTTTAATTCTTATTGTTTTTGAAAATAATATTTTGTCCCTAATCAGTCGCGCCTTTAATTGTTCTGGGGGGGTTCCTATCAAAGATCTTGAAAAATATTTAAAATAGAATAAATCCAACTGTCCTTTACCTCGTTATAAATCTTAAGTTTTATTTGTTTGCCCAGTTCGGATTGGAAATTGTACAGCGAATGATAATAGTCGAGTGCATAGGATGCATTTGAGATGTGAATTATAGTGGATGTGGTAAATACAATTTCAGAGGAAATGAAGGTTTAACTTATTTGGGACAGCAGCAGCCGCGAACGGGTCGTTTTAACGAGGTTGTTGTCGTCCACTGCTTAATACTTTTTAGAGACTGCTTAATACTTTTTTAGAGAATTTGACTATTAGCCTTCAGTCAAGACTTTTTAATCAATCTTAGTGGTTCAAAATTCGAGTGTTCTTAGTTTTTTTTTTCAATTCATTGTTTACGAGGTCTGTTTGAGAAATGCAGAATATGTATTAAAATGTACATATGTACATAGATGCGTATTTGTTAGATTCATGTCGTTTTATCGATGGAAAATTTATCTAAGCTGTTGGAAAGTAGGATGCGTTTCAGTTTTCTTTATCTGACGGTTGGCATTCAAGTTAAAATTTAACAATTATTACTTCTCCGCTATTTTTCGTCGACGTCTAAGTAATACCAACCAATAGCTATTGTGACAAGAGATGTCCTATCCCTCACCTAATGAGTCTTAGAGTATCCTTACCACGCTATGTTGATGATACACCTACCATCCACATCCACCATTGTCCATTTACAACCCGTTGTTTCCCAAAATTTTGTCTGCCTCCCCGCTTTCATAAACTCGATTTTCATTTCGAAATATGTCAACGCTTAAATATTACCATCATTGCGGCGACAAATTAAAGGTGTACATCATGTCATGGACATTCATTCCCAATGATCCCAAATGTAAATACACCTTTTGTGTGATATAACCTCAAATACTTGCTCGTTATTCGTACTCCGCCCACGATTATCAAAACAAACAGTTAAAGTACAGACACAGCGATACAATTTCACATTTTCATAGATTTTTAGCCTCGAGGACTGCCGGAGCCGGTGTTCCCATCCCTTGACCTCAAAAAAACTCCCGCTACGACTGTATGGTACGTGGTATCGCGGTGGGTACTCAATAAAAAAAGAAAAAGGCCGAGACGCAAAAAAACAATTGGAAGGGCCAAACCCGCGAAAATACGATCCTTCATTGCACACGCAGCTCAAAGTTGGGAAAATTCGTTTCTTTTTTTTTTCACTTCAGTAAGGACAGTGAAGATAGTCTTCTCAGCCTACACGTAGTGTATTCCATTTCAAAGGGAACATCACCTGGCTGTGAGATAGATTCCCCATCACCAGTTGGAGTATTTCCTTTTTTTATTTTCTTTCAGCAGTTTGCATTAAGGAAATTTTCTTTTGCTCCTAATAATGTTGTGCCTTTGAAGTGTTTTTTTTGTCGGTTTTCCCGTATCCTCTGCTACTTAAAAAGGACCTTGGTTTTGCTCGACTCGGCGTGGATCTATTAATATTTTATTTTATTTTGCAATTTAAGCGTGCGTATTGCTTTAAATGAATAGCATACGCCGATAGGTGCAGCAATTATAAAAATCCCTGCCATCCTTGCTCAGAGTCCCTGCTTTGAAGATGGGGATTTAATTTACTTTCCGACTATACATGAGGATGTGGATGGGGGGTTGGAGTTGTAGGAAATGCTTTTTTTTTGCACCATAATAATACAAAGAACTTAGGGCTAACAATAATTATGTTGATTTTAATTATCCAAACTGAAAGAGAGGGAGAGAAAACGAGATGCTCTGGGCCATTCATTGGAGAGTACACACATTTGTGTAGCAGTGATAAACTGCCACAAATCTTTCAAGCGCCAGGGTCTGATGAGTCTCTTTGAGTCGATTCTGTGCGAAAAAAATATGCAAACAGGCTTTTAAAGTTCGTTGCTACCACGAGAGCAATTATACGAAATTTTGATGTGTCATTGCTACGCAGTTTTGAAGGGATACTGTGTGTGTTTTTTTTTTTTTTTTTTTGCAGAATCCTGGACACGTGGGAGTTTTATAGATGGTCTGAGGTTTAGTGATATTCCCTTTTGCGATGCTGATGGGTGTGTAGTCAATTTGACGGGTTTGAGAAGCATTGCCTTTGAAACAAATTCCACTACCGTGAACTTTTCTTAGACAGAATTTTGGCGAAAGAAGCAAAATCTTTCAGTACGTTCCAACGTTCCTACCTTGTGGGATCTTCTTCCGGATTCTGTTTTTTAATCCTGCTCACTCTCTGAGAGCGTTTTCCTTGTGAAATTCAAAGTACCCCCTTGACAATGTGTCGAATCCGCAACTATGCAATGTGGTCGATGATATTAATTCTTGTAAAAAACTTGATTGATACCAAGTCAAACCTACATTGACTTGTGGGGCGGTGCGTTTAATGAGGCGTTGCCAATCTCAGTCTACATCTGTGTAAACAACACCCACTTATCTTATTACGACAAACTGCTGCATACGCCCCACTCCCCCTTGAAACATTCTATACGCTCCAGTATCAGAATTCACACACTTCCCTTAAACGGCATCCCCAACAGACTACAATGATTATTACACCAAAAAACACCGAAAAAAATAAAAAAAAGCTTTTTCAAACGCTATTATGCGTCAATTTCTCAAACTGCCATCGGCATTTTACTTCACTCCTCGCTCGCGTCAAAAGGAAACCAGCAGAATTATAATTTGTCCTTAACATGATGCCGTTATTTTGTTATAAACAAAAACATTCATTTCTGTTCTTCTATCTCTCTCTGTCTCTGTGTTGTGTGTCTTTTCGCTGCGGCACGCGTCTGTTGTCCTTGCAGCTTTTTATTTATTTTTTGTTTTTTTGCGAAAACGACAAAAATTCAATTAAAAATCTGCCTCCCCTTCCTCTCTTTGAAGTGAAATTATCATAATGTTCCTTTATTTTATCTTGCAACAAAAAAAAAGGATTTTTCCTTAAAAAACAAAGAAAAAAAAAAACTCCATCGTTGCTCGTCGCTTGTCGTCCTCGTAGTCCTTGTCGGCCTTACTCTCGCTTTTCGCTCGCCACCCCCTCTTTCTCGAGCTGTGCATACTCGTATTGTGTTTAATTATGTAGATGGTGTATGAATGTAATCACAAGGAAAACAATAAATTGTTTAGAGGATACAGAAAAAATTGCATGATTAATTCTAAACATATGGTGTGACCAATCGAGGAGTTTTCATATTTTGATTACAATTAACGGTAACACACCTTAGAAAGCTCAATTTCTGACACGTGTGCGCGCGGTGTAATGAAAAGAACTCGCATACCCTTGAGGGTTTGAGGACTTTATAATGAGATAAATTTCATGTAATTGCATGCGGCTTTTCTGTGACACAGATGTGCCACAGCTTGATAGAAGGGAGAGAGATGATTCCAAAAACTGATATTTTATTGGAATTTCAGTTGAGATCTTGTGAAGTCTAATTCATTTCTTGAGCGGGTGAACATATTCCTTTCAATCTAGAGCAATTTTTCAGGCGCTGGACCTGGGAACGATGTTATTCTTTAATTCTGTCGCTTTCCCGATCCTATTTTCTTCCCACTTAGTAGACGAATACGGATTCATGTTCAATAACTCCATTTTGTACCCCGAGGTTGCATTATTTAAAACCTAATTGGTAACCATCGCCCCCGTGAAAGCACCGCATATCTATTCAAAGTCCTCAAAAGCGATTCGGTGTCCAAAGCTAATTACATACCCATCCCACATGGGATTGGCAGCGCGCCTACAAACAGCGGATGGCGGTGAGGAGGTTACTCGCTATATGTTTCGCCCGCGCTTTGATTTAATGTCCCCCGAACGTCCCTGGTTTTCATTATTAAACGTCAGAGTCTTTTACAAATATTTTGTCCTTGCCATGCACACACACAATCAATTATGACTTTTCCGGGGAATTTTTTGTCGCTATTTTGAATTAGGTAATTGCCTGGCAGTAATGCCGGGCACTTTTCAATGCATCAGAACGCGGGCTGCGAAAAAAGGACTCTGGTGCGCGACGCTGTCTGCTGAATGTAATTTTTCATTTGTCATCTGCTGGCACTGTTGGATGAGTGAGAAAATAACCATCCATGTGATTGGCACGAATTGCAAAATAATTTGTCGCTAAGCATATTTTTCCTTTGTGTTGTTGCTGTTATTGATGGATAGATGGATGCCTTTAAACGGAACAGAATTAATGCACTCATTGTTGGCACTTGATTGCTTGTTGAGCAATCAATATTGTACGAGTACTCGTACGCGGCAGCCAATCGAAGCGCGCATTTATTTAATATGAGCTTTTTAAAGAGTTCCTGGAAAAATCAAATGAGGCGGGATTGTCTGTTCCTTAAATTTCTCTTTTATTTCACGTCCAATTAGGGAAAAATATTGAATGCACCACCTAATACAACACACACACTCTTCGATGTACGGCGCCACTTATTTTGTGACCATGGCAATTTCCCCAACCCCACAGGGGCGCAACTTCGTCGATTATTCGATGAAAAATATAAAAGAGCGCACATTGCACAAAGGACCTGCCTGGTATGAAAATAAGATCAACTTTAATTAAATTTCACACACACAAGGGCGCAAAGAGGAAACCCATTACACATACATATACACACTCTAGGGACGGGGACAACAACAATTTATATTAATAACAACATTTAATACAAAGGGCCGAGCATGAAGGACTAACGAGAACCGAAAAAAAGGACAAACTCTCGTGGGGCAATGGAAAATTAGGAACGGCAACGGGTCCAGAGTACCCTCTCTCTTTTACCCGTGCAGGGAACGACAAATTTATGTAAAATTGCAGGCAAAATGCAGTACACTCGCGAGCGTCGTATAAACATTAAGACTCACCGCTTGACTTTCCAGTCTTTGAGATTACCCTCTAGGTTGCACGCTCTCTCTCTCTCTGTTTACCACACAAAAGCCAAAGCCCAGCAACGACAATATTTATCTCAAGCAAACACCATTTAGGGGATGTTGTCTGAAAAAAAAGGACCAAACACGGGACAACATAAAGAAATTGACTGTCCACACGACCATTTTCCATTTTCCTTATGAAATTGCCATTTACTGCCGCTGTTGCAATGACTTTTCGCCGCAGCGAAACACAAACAGACTGGCATAGAGGTAAATGGTGTAAAGCCGGGTCGTAGTAAAATGTTCAGCACGGTGCACTTAATTGCATCCGTAGATTGATGGAATGTTAATTATCAACACCGCCTAGCCTTTGCGTGTTGATGTGTTTGTCTATCCTCCTGTGCGGCGCGCCGACTATGAAAAAGTATCATAAGAGCAAGAAAAGGCGTTTACAACTAACTCCTCCGATTGCCATACCATCTTTTGCCTATGTACATATGTACATTCGGTTACGGTGGGATAGGAAACCTCTTTTGTAGTCTTTTCTCAAAAGCGACAGATAGGGTGATGTTGCTTGTGTTTTTAAAATATAGAAAGACGAATCGAGAAGGCTTCCAATGGTCCTTTTTCACTAAAATATCGATGATATTGATGCCTTTAGGGACGTGGGATTATGGGATCTACCAGAAATCCGCACTTGTCGTTTCGCTATTACACACCCCTACTTAATCTGTTGATATCATTTCACCTCTTGATTCCAACAAAGTGCATCATTTCGGTTCGATCTCACTTTGCTTTCCTTCCGTTCAAACGCATCTACATACATATTACTTGCCCCTTGACACCAAACGGTCGAATTGGATTTGTTTTGCTTTGTCAATGCGTTTAAGTTCGGCCTATCATCGTCTGTCACTCGCCTTTTGATACTGGGCGCGTTCAATATTCTAGGCAAAAATGACTAAGAAACTAGTCAACTTCAAATTCATTTCATCGAAAAAGAAATGTAAAATAGAACAAAATAAAAATAAATAAATTGAAAGTACAAACGAATGCAAAATAATTTGAAATGTTAGCTGATTTATGACATTTCTCAAACTGACTAAGATTTTAGCAAGAATTTTTTGACTAAGAATCCTGACCCCGACTTAAAAAAAAGTGACTAAATGCTTAGTCAATTTTCAGGCAGTCAGCCAATCAAAATTCGTAAATTTGTAAACAAATCCATTTGTCTAGAATATTGAACGTGTCCGACCACTGTTTTGTTTCGTACAGATGTGTAAGTTCAATCTACCATCATCTGGCATTCGTCTGTTGCCAACAATTGGTCGAATTGGTGCCATTGTCGAACGTCATGTGTCACTTACCTTTTGAAATCAATCCGCTGTTTTGGCTAGTCCAGGAATGTATTTTTAACGGAACGTCATCTGTCAGCTACATATTGCCACCAATTCGTCGAATTGGCTTTTACTTCGTTCAGGAGTGTAAGCTTGACCTGATGTCAACTGTCACCTGAATCGGTTCCTTTTCATCTGTCGTGTAAGTTCGAGCTTCGTTTAGAAGTGTAGAACCAATCCGCTGAATCACTCTGTCCTGCAGTGCTAGATCCTAGGGTACTGCATGTTTACACCCTGCTGGACCTGAACTTCTTTTCCTGCCCTAAAAATTATCGAAAACTATGTGTGTGTGTGTAAAAATTTGCATCCAGTTTGGCTTGTCAAAGTTTATCCTTTAGCCTTCTCCGTCTGATAAAAAGTTTCCAGAGTTTTGTTTATACCCCTTTCGCGTTTTTCCAGAGTTGTTGTGGTTTTTTCTTTTTGTTCGGTGTCCTTCCTTTAAGACACAAGCGAATAACTACATACTAGGTGTACCATTCGCGCGCACTCGTGTTTATAAAAAAACGGTAACGGGTTGCATAAAATTACCACTTAAAGTGAATTTAATGGGCAAACACAGTCGCAAAAGTGCGAGAAGCTAATATATTTCTGGAGGTACACAGTTGGGTTTGAATACGATTAAAGCGCGGGGCAGACCGAGCTGAAGATCAATTCGAAAGCTGGGGGTGGGGGCTCTCTTCCCAGTTTTAATTTTCAATGAATGGAGAGGCAATTTTGTAGGTTGGTACTGTGAAAGTTAAAGCAATTAATCAAAAGTTCTACTCGACTATCATAGAGGACCTTTTGTGGTTTAAGTGTATCTGCATCTAGGTGGATACAGCCAACGGGATGGCCAGTGTAATGGCGTCCATTCGGAACATCGACATAATATGAAAATGGGAATCAGGATCTGCGTGTGGAAGGTTTTTAAAGATGTTTCAATCTCTTGTATCTACTGTCACTTCGCTCCACTTCAAAATTGTACGCTCTCAGAACCCTTCAGCGGGAACGTTGATGACACACATTTAAAGGCCATCAAATTTAGAAGTCCAAAAATTTCAAGCAGAAGACAAAGTTCTGTGCATCCTTTTCTTGAACTTTTCCTATTTACTTAAAAAATCCCACTCCACCTTCGTTGTAACTCTCACCACACCACCCAACAGTGTGTGCGGTTTCACTTTTCTTTTTCCCCAGCAAAATGGAAAAACCCTTTGAGTTGTTTTCCATCCTTTGAATATTACACACATTCGTTTGACTTCATTCCCAGGAATTTCCCAGGCGTACTGCCCAAGAGAACATTTAGTTTCATAGTTTTGCGGAAAACCGTGATAACGCAACTAGGCGACACATGTACACACGCACATGATGAGTAGCGCACCAGGAAAAAGTTGCTTTTCACACGTCGCTGTCATGTCCTTTTTATGTGCCTGTAGCTGTTTACGAGTTGTGTTTTCTTTTTTCTAATTTGTTTTGATTTTTCTTTTCAATTTAATGTGCGATGAGTGCGCTATCATCGTGCATTTTGTGTGTGTACTTTGGGATTATCCTTCGTACGCATCCTGTGTGTATGTGTGGGTGTGTATCGCTAGAATGGGACATGAATGCCACAGGTAGCGTTCGATTTCGGTGACCTGGCATCATCAACACCGTCACTTGGCTCGATATTATTAGTCAGACATGTGTGGAAGAATGACTCGAAGGTGTATACAATGCGCGTTTTGTGGTTTGCGGTATACTGCGTGTGCCACAGACAGTATACCACACATCGAATTTGTACCTTTCTCCATTCAATTCATGTGTGCATCTTGAAGCAGGGAGCGAGCAGGTGCAAGCAGGATGTGTTTATTGTTTGTGTGCACCACTTAAAGCTAATTTTAGCAAACACGTTAAGGAAAATTTGAGTCGCCCACACATGTGCCGCTAAGAGAAAAAGGTATCCATCACCCTGCTGTGTGGTGGATTTTAAGGAAAACATCGCAAGACTTAATTTCCCCTCACGCTCGGATTATGCATGATGGTAGAGTTGGCGAAAAAGCAGCAATTCACTTCAATCTCCTTGAAGCATATTCATAGGCTTATCCTTAGGTTCATGTTGGTATATGCGTACCTTAACATACATACATATGTACGTACAACGACAACGACGACGATGACACGTTGAAGAGAAGAATTAGGGGAAATGTTGGGAGAAGAGGGAGATCTCTCAAGAAAGTACTTTCCTGCAATAATGGACCACAAGCACAAGCGCACTCCCACCATACCAGCCCCAAAGTGCAGGGGATTTCGCCTAGGCGCTGCTGTGTCCCATTCCCTGTGTGTAGTCTCTGTTTATCTTGTGTGCATCGTCATCGTGTACATACATACATACATGCATAAATGTATATTCCTGGAATTTTGGTTGAGAGGGAAATTCAATTATTGTCGCTAGTTTTAAAGAGCGCGCACAACATTTAATGGATGCCTTCGTCCTTTTTCTTAAGCAGATTTTAATCGTCTTGAGAGGCATGTTTGAGAGACACCACCGCTTGTGCTCTCGAATTTGAAATAAGCACGCTAATTAAAATCGTTAATGAGATTCCACAAGACGGCGATGGAGATGTGTTTTCCTCTTTTCGTATCTACACTTGTAGTTTTGACACATTGAAGTGTAGATACTGTACTCCGTACACCTATAAATTAAGCTTTGTGGCCAGAAATTTCAATTACGTACCAAACCGAGTTCGCAAATGGGCAGCACTGTGGGCTTGGGCAATGATTCTAATCAACCGAATTTGTCGTCCGTGAATGACACAACTGGTTTGACTTTAGACGACGACGATGATGGTGATGAGCATTTGTAAGTAAGGGACCACAGTGTTACGGCCGATACAATGGAAGAGGTGAATTAACGACAAGTTTCCAATCAGTCGTTGAGCAAGGGTCTATCATTATGTCTATCCCGATCAGTCTGTGTCCTTTGTGTGCTATTGGAGGGATGTTGTGTTGTTCTAGAAGAAAACAAGAGGGTGTTCCAGTAATGAAGACCTGGGTAGGAAGTTGTTTTGTTTAGTTATGCCCACTTCCAGCCTGTGACTGTGACTGTCTCTCCACCAAAGCCCTTATAGACACGACCATCTCCTTGAAAATGTCTGCAAAAGTTCATCAGTCAACTCAACTCGCAGTCAATGGAGTCAACTCGCTAGTGCGAACTATCCCAATTTTCCCTCGAATGCTAATTACAATGTTTACCTTATAAAATAACTTCAGTTTCCATCCGCTCTTATGGGCGAATGAACTGAAAAAATCATTAGAAAAATAGTTAAACAAAAATGCCCGCTTTGCTAGAAGCTGCAACCTTGCTCCTCAGCCCCCGCCACCGTCCCAGCCCCCGTCTCATAATGGCTTTCGCCCCATAGCCATCCGCTAATGCGATTATTATCATACAAAAGTTCAAGCGCGGAAAAACCAACTTTTCACCTCATTAATTGAAAAAATACTTCAGGCGCATTTCCTTCCTCTTCGCTATCGTCATCCAGGTCCTCGTCCTTCCATCCCTTTACTCCAATACCACCAACTCCGGAGACAATTAACAAATCTAGTATCGTCGGTATAGGATAGGGCGGGTCTAATGAAAATCGAACGCGAGCGCGTTTACATTGTGTTGTGTGAGGTTGATTGCTGCACACACACAGTGCCCACAGATGAAGATACAAATTGATAAAATCAAAAAAAAAAAAAAAAAAAACATTAATTAATACCTTAACGGGAGAAACGAAGTGGAATGTCGATAATAACTGCGCGGCCGTCGCCGTGTGTAAGTGTAACCACAATTTCTTCGTAGGGCTTTGCTGTGTGCACTCATTGTCGTGGTCGTTGTCGTCGTCGTCGTCTTCTCGGTCCATTGAATCCAATTGATTGAGATGAACACTGAGAACAACTGAGACGGTTGATCATAAGAGTTGTATAGCCAACTGGGACGACATGGATGACTTCTCAAGAAAAGAACGTATACGTCCACGTCTTAACATTCAGGATAATCACCAGACAACCACCCTTCCCGTCGCTTATGATTTTCTTGCCTTGCGAACTGATATATGTTACACTTTTGAGGGCGACTTTTCATTCAAAATGTAACAACAGATTGGTTTATTTTGCTTTATGACGACAAACGACAAGTACGGGGACAGGACAGGACACCACACTACGAACAATGGTAGCGAGACAAGGATTCTGCCACCCGAAGACATCAATTAAGCAACAAAACACCGTTGAAACCCACGAAAACAATGAGATGAAGAGATCTCAACCGCTTAATGGAAATTACTTAAAATTTATGGAATACCTCATTATACGCGTCGCGTTCATCCTGCGGATGCCTGCCGGTTCCTCCTTTGTACTGGGTGTGTGCTGTGCGGTTGGTATCCTATTCGCTTGGCAATAAAGGCGAAAAATCGAAATGGCAACGAGGATATTTATGTTGGTACTTATAGTAGAGATTTTTTCTTTCCACCACCATCATCCCCCATTCCTCGCTCGCAGCCGCCTTAGTTCATTTTTCCATTTTTATGGGTGGTAAAAACGGCGGCAGAAGTGCTTAAGAGATAGATGTGAAGGAACATCAATTTATGTTTGTTTGTTGCCGTAGAGTGGAGTATGCCCATCCGAGCCTGGGAAACTGACAAAATAATGTGCTGAAGAAGCTAACGTAGGATCATTAAACGTTGTGTTTGTGTGTGGGTTTGAGTGGGGGTTGCACTTACGGATGCAAAGTCAATTGGTTGGTTTGTGAAAACTACATCTTCCTCTAGAGATCACATCACGTTCGAGAGATCTTTTGAGATTCATTAGTATTTGCTAGAGCTCCACAGGGTTCAATGTATCAAGGTATTACAAAACAGCGCTTATACATTAAACATACTTTTGGTTTAAGTTTAAAGATATGTTCTCTGGCCAGGTTTTAGAAAGGAGGCCGGGTCAGCAAGTGATAGATAAATTGAATACTTTCAAGGTTACACCACTGGACGAGTGCGTGTTGAGTATGTCCACGTAATAGCGGGACCAATAAATAAATTCAATCTTTCCCCCGTGTTTACGGCCTCAAGACTCTCTGTTTCTCTCTCTCTCTTTTTGTCCTTTTGTATATGACTTACAGGACTCATAATAATTCGAAGCATAAAAACATACATACATACATTCTAAGATCGTTTTTATACGCGCGCGTATGTACATACATATGTGTGTCCCCGGCGTAATTTAGGAAAATAAATTCCTTCTCATAACTCATGACAGCACAATAAGCCATCAAATTGGCGGTTTTTTATGCAAAAAAAAAAGAAGGAAATTTGCTGCTGCACAGAAAATTCATCGCTCTGGACCCCCCTCACCATCTTTTAGTGGAGTCATCCGGTGTACAGTACACGCAAATATCTTCGCCCCATCCAACCGAAGAACCATGTGTCAGCACTCGCCAATATTTATGTACCACAAGGGGGTAATTGCTCACATTTATAGCAGCCAAAGAGGCACACACAACGCGACAAAGCTTATAAAGCGCGCAAAGGGGGTTGTGACCAAAAGATCAAACAAACACACACATGCAAAATCGAAGGAAAAGATAACATTCTTAAGAAACAACAACTCTACCACCACCCCCGACAAGAACAACAATAACAACAACAACTATTTGAGGATAAATCCCGAGAATGAATGAATGAACGAATGAATGAAGAAATTACCATAATGCCTGAATCAATTTACCCAAACATTGACTTCAATATGTTCATTCATCTATCAAAGGCTCCCGATGGAACGATAAAAATCCTTTGCAAGTTTTTCCAACCCAATACAAACACACGCACACAAAGTATTCGTCCATAACCTAAAGCCACACACCGCACCACAATCCTCCAGAATTTACCACCCATGCATGAACAGCACCGCGCCACCATCGCCTTTGCATGGTTCCTCTGGTTTTACGCTACATGCTGCTGTTTGCGGTGTATCGCCTTTGCTCTGGTGTGTGTCCTTCTTTTTTTTTTATGAAAATTCACGTATTTTTTGGTGGCGCAGGATAAGAGAAGGACGAAGCTCCTATTTTGCATCTTCATCACAAAAAACGAAGACAGGCAAAGGCATGTGGCGCTACTTACTCGTAGCTTATCCTGGGTGTGTGCTTTGTACTCATTTGTGGCGGGTGCAAAAATCTCCAGGTGCATTGGCTGGAAGCAAGCCAAGTAGGGGGTGTCGACACAAATTAGTGTATTTCCAGACTCAGACGGACTGTGGGGGTGCTTAAGTGGTCTTGTAATGGTGCTAGTCAGGGTGCATTGGCAGTGAATTTTCAAGGTTTAGCCGAAAAATTTTAACTTGTGCTCAAAAGCTGCTTGGTCCCTCTTTCCCGTATGCTCATATTTTTTGGGTTCTAGATTGAAACACTCTCATTATCCTGCCTACGGGGGCTTGAAGTCAAAGAAACTTCTGTCCACAGGTTCTTTGTTCCCGACCACAGGAGTGTATAGAATATAATTGGTCACAGAATGGTGAAAATGTTACACACAGACATCTCTTGTTGTTGCTATACATTTCGGAACATTGAATAAAACCGCATTGATAGGAAAATATTGCACAGTGTCCTTTTGGACAGACCCGGTCGTTTCTATGCTTTTTGTGGAAAAGCAACTGTATCGAAGTGGGAAAAGTCAATTTTGAAAATTGCGTTTTGTCTCTCATTTTGATATTCGTATGAGTAATTTCCTGCAGCGACGAAGCGATTGGATTGCTGTTGTTTTGTGACAAAATGTTAACATTCCATTGTGATTCCCCGTTTATGCATGTGGGTGCTAGGAAAAGGCAATATGTCCCTCAAAACAAAACAAAAAAAGGGAACAGAAATAGAAAGTTGACTTTTGGTATTGATAGCAGCGAATAGTCCTTTTTTGTCCTTAGGAAGGTAGTATATTGGGTTTACTCATCTCCCGCTGGTTTGTTACAGGTGGGGAAGCGGGACAAAGCGGCTACGCAATTTATGAGTGAGCAAAAAAAAAAAAAAAAAAGGAAGACAAGTTTAGATTTTTCAACCCAACCCAAGAGACTTCGGCGGCGAGGACGGTACGGGGCACTAGGAAAAAATGAAATCAATGGCAGGATGCCAAATGGAGAGTAAAATGTTCTCCCCCTTTTTTTGGCCGATTTTCCACTTCTCTCACTGTTTCTTTGAAACCTTTTTTTGAAATATTTGTGTCATTTGACTGAGGATGGGTTTTTCCGGTCTTCCGGTTTTTTTTGTTCTGTTCTATTTTGAAGCAAGGCACACATGGAAGAAGAGATAGTCATTTGTAAGACTAGCAAATTGGAGGAATGAGAGGGAAATGGTGACCCTTTATGGTGTTTGATTTATAAGCAACAGTTCGAGGCCTCTGAAGGGGAGAGTGGGGTGGATCAAACAGATTGTGATTTTGGGTGATGATTTCTTAGTCTTCTACTTTTAGTCGACATTTTCTATAGAAAGAGCGGATGATTTCTGAAATTCATTTTTACTTCGACTAAAATCTTGCCAGGTTCTTCTAAAAAGTAGGTGACTCTTTAAAAGTTTACTCAGATATACGCATGTTAGACCCATCATCTGCGAGATTTCATATTTTCTAAATGTATGCTTGCAAACTTATCTACAACCCCTTGTCCACTGCACATCCGTACATATGATCCATCGAACTAACAAATTGCTAAATGGTCGTACCATGTTATGTAAATAATATTACATTAAATTTTGTCGAAAAAAAAAAGGAACTGCATCCTTAGCTCTAGTACAGATTTTTTTTTACTTTCATCCGATCTCCATTCACTCGAATACATTCTTCACCCACTTGAATGCAAGCACGTAAGGGATTCGTTTAGAAAAAAAAAAACATATTTTATAAAAAATTCCTTGTGATTTCTTATACTTCCGTACCCTTCATCCTCATACCTCATATTCATCTGTCGCTGCCACCATTCCATCATCAGTCAAGAAAAGTGGTATCGGGTTTCCTTCTTAGTATACCAAACCCACCCTCCCCACTTAGTGGAAAAGAAAAGGCGAAACAAGTACAATATTTTGCAAGTAATAAAATGCCAGTATAATGGCAAAATGAAAAAAAAAAAAAACGAAGTGGAAAGAAAAATATAACAACATGGACCGACCGACGACGGGAATAAAAAGCGCCAACGACACCCAAAAAAACCTAAGAAATCTCCTCACGAAAGAGAACAAATTGGAAATGAAAATGAATTTCACCGAAGGCATAGGTGGAAAGTTGCAATCCGTTAACGATTAGAGGAAAAGGGTAACCTGGTTTGTTCGTGAAAAAACACGGAAGGATGACGGGTGGAATATGGACGAAAATAGGGATATACAGACGTCCAGAAGAATCAATCCATCAATTATGGATTAAAAGATAGCCAAAATACTTCTTGCCGTTACAAACGTAATACTGGCAACTATTTAGCCTTTGGCAACCAAAAGTTACACGCCGAGGTATTGAGCTCAAGGCGAAATACCACTTTAACCATGACAGCAGGGTCACCCATTGCTAACTACCAACTGGAACTCTCTCTTTCTTGTGGTTTCAAAGGGATTTTCCAAGTTTAATACACAATGTACACGATATTTTCTTTCCTTCCTCTCTTGATTCCTGGTATGATCCTTGGTGGACATTTCAAGTGTTTATTCTGTATTTTATCCTCAACTTGCTTGTAATCAAAATATGTGAGAGGGATATCAACGGTCCTTTTTTATGAAGCAACTTGCACGAAGACGATAACAGCGACGACAACGGCGAGATACAAAAGATATGCGTTTCCATCAGGACATCTTATTATATAACAAATTAAAAAAAAGGAATGTGCCGTGGATTTTAATAAAAACATTTTAAAGAAAAAATAAATGAAAAACGAGAGAGAGAGAGGATCCTGTCCAGAAAGATATGTTACTTTTCAGAGACAAGGAGTAAGGGTTAGTGGATGTGTTTACAAAGTCTATGTTTATGCAAATGGAAGCAACTTTGAGCCGAAAAATGGACAATAACGACTTTATGGTCTTGGGAACCTTCGGTTTTTTTTGTTTAGCATAACATATCATATGTTGGCTTAAGGCCAACACTATTGTTATTCAGATGAGAGAGTTTACAAAATAACAATTGAAGAACAGGAGTGGAAGCTGCACAAAAATGTTCAGTCAATTTGATACAAAAAGTCCTTGATTTGGTTACGAACATTAAGAAAGTTGTCCGGATCAAAACTTATTAAAAACAACTTAATAAACAGATGGATGCGACTGCGCGTGCGAGTATGAGTACACAGCCCTACGGAAGGTTTCTATTACACACATTACATAAGTTTTACATACTTCATGGGGGAAAAAAAAGTTTAGTTATGCCTTTCCCTTGCTGCAAAATGAATAACCACATACACACAATACATATGGATGTATGTATATCTTGCGCCATACGCCAAACTCAACAACAACATCATCATCATCATCCTCTAGCAAGACTCGAAACAAAATTTAGATTTTTATTAACCGCTTTTCTGTGTCGGTTCTCCTCGTTCTCTTCCTCAGTGTCTCTGTTGTCTCTGCGAGTATTTAATATCATAAACCAATGTAAAAAGGACCAAGTAGCATCAACAGGACGACGAAAAAGAATTATAAATTCTTCCAATCCTCCTTAGGGACAAAAATACACTCTCTCACACACACACACACACACCCACACATGTACACGCATGGGGAAAAGGACAACTGATTATCATCGATTGCAAAAAACCATTCTACAAAACATTCCTCCATGAAAAGATGCACGAAAGTTAGTGTCCTTAACATTTTTACATACGAAAAAGAAAAAAAAAAACGATAAGAAAAGATGAAAGAATTTTAAAATGAGTTGTGTGTTGATGGAAATGGCGGAATGTCCTGATTTAATCCAAGTGGATCCTTATAGGATTATCGTATGACAAAAGCAAGTTTTGCACCACTCTGTCCTTACCACGATCGAAACAAGTCTCAATTGCTTCATTATAGATGGCGCACTACAGTCCTTTTCGGACAATTGTCCTACTCTCTCAGTAGAATTGTCATCAAGTGATTACGTAGTGTAGAAAAATAATATTATCCCCGACGCAAATGCTCGGCCAGAGGAGCTACCATTTCGAAACAAGGGCTGTTATTCAGAATACGGTACTCAAATAGCAATTTCCAACTTTGTATGAGGGTTGGGGCTGGGTGAGATGAGACGAGAAAACGGTGAACTCTCAGATTCATCCAAATACACAGCATGTATACCATCTCGTTCCACTCCCACAGTCAGATCATATACACACTCACAGAAGTTTTCTACCCAACTCCTGGGTGGGTGGGATGCAAAATGTTAGTTATTTATGGGTTCCCGAATTAAAGCGGTATGTATGGTATTTGATATCCTGAATGAAAATTAGAGGAATGCGTTCCCTCTGTTGGGAGATTGGATTGGGGGCGGAGGCGGGCTGGTTGGCTTGTATTTCGTGAATTCCACTGGGTATATTAAGTCTTAATCTGATAATTTGTTAACAGTGTTAGTGTGACGAGAGAAGGCTTCCTCCCTCCCCCCAAATCAATGGGAAATCTTTGCTTTTGCCCTTAAAATTATAAGTCCTAGTTGGTGAGATAACTAATCCGAAAGGAATAGAGTGCTTTTTTCGGACATAGTTCTGTGTTATATGTAAGTGCGTGCTTTGCGTGAACAAGGGGCTGTAGTGTGTCCTCACACTGTCGTCGTGAGTTGGTTGTTAAATTCGTTTAACTTTTTTGTTTAAACACTGAACTTCTCACAGTTTTTTGTGGGAGTCTTCGGAGGTTTTTTGAGAATCAGGGTTCGGCGGCATTCATTGCCGAGGCACAGAACTGCCCCCAAATCCCCTTCAGGGAAGCCAATTGACCATTGAGTGTGTCTAGAAGCCATAAAGTGCATAATCCCTCAGATTCAAATCTCCAAAGCGAAACATGCTCCTAGAGAGTGCAACACAAAGAATCTGTCGAAGCCTGGATTTTCACACCCAACTTTTGACGTCTAACATCCCGCTAGTCGCAGGATGTGCATTTGTGTCACATCAACAATTTTTCAATTCCAAGTAGACCAGTGATTGGCACCCGTTTCTCGTACTCTATTTATGCATTCTCAGGGGAGGGTGTACTCAGAAGCGCCCTTTTAATTGTTCCCTTCAATTGTCGCCAGCTAAGATTGACATCCATTTTTGAGTCAAATTGAATGAAGTTTTCATTTCTATATCTGAGCTGTCCTTGAAAGCTACCATGACGCAAATGTGAATATTCCAGGTCCTCAGAGATTGTCGATGGCAGACAGTATCTTCCTCCGACAATTACGTGTATGTGACAACGGCAATTCATCCGGCAAAGAGTAATTTAAGTCGACAAGCACATTTGTTTATCATTTGTATACATATATTACAGCCGTTCATCAACTCAAGTTTTATGAAACGAAAGTTTTTTCCTTTTCAATCGGAGGATATAAATCCACCGACAGGACGACCATCATTGTCATCACACACACACACACACACACACACTGAAAGCCATTATGCGAGACCACAATGAATGGGTAGGGGGTAGAGCGGAGGAAAAATAAATTCATACTTAGCACAAGTTTTCCCGGCATAAGATAGTGAAACGTTTTTTTTTGCTCCCTTGCTTCACCAAGTGGCGGCAGTTAGATTTTCCATCTCCGGATACAGGCATACATCTTTTCGACACCTATTACCGGGCGGGGTAGTAGCACAGTTTGCTGCTGTTATCCTTGCTTCTGGGGTATCTCATCGTAATCCAAACATATTAGACTTTGAAAGTGTTCCCATTGTACAAAGTTTCTCTTGCCGCACAAAATGTCCTTTGGCGTTTTGTGGAAAAAAAAAACGAGAAGAAAAATCCTTACATAGCATTACCTGATTAATGGACTTCCTTGTGGAAGCGTATCTCACAATGGTCTCGTGGTCCCAATGAGTGTACTCGCCGACTGTCCCCGTATGGATACAAAAGTTTATACAAATTGCAGTTTTATTGCGGAACATGTTATGAAAGTATATACAGTCGTTCCGGAAAGGGAAGGGAGCTTTATATGAGGAGGGAGTCGCTTGTTACCTCTCACTTCTCCGTCGAGACGGGCCTCCACTTTTTGCCACTTGGTACCTTACCGTACCGTCGCTCAATCGGATAATAATTCATCTCAACCCCCGACCACCGACCCCCATTCAAGGGGTCAAAATGAAGCGCAAAAAAAAAAAATCAATTTATCTCGATGGAAATAGATCCAAACACTTCCAGTCATCAGCATCATCATCACTTCGAAGCCCTCCACAGGAGAGGAAGCTCGAAAAGAATTCGAAGCTCCTGGCAGTACTTCTGTTACCTATGCTTTAAGGCATTTGTTGTTTTCTTTTTTGTTGTTGTTGTTATTTCTTGAGTCAATGACAATAGACAGGGGCTGCATGAGGGGACGACGGTGGTGTCAGCAAGCAAACACGGACTTTTTACAATTTATCTTAAGTGGGTACACATGCACACACATATGCAAACAGTCGCACTTGAGGGAATGGCGAAAGATCCTCTTAGAATATTTCGTATAATTGATTGGAAATTGAGCAAAGAATAGCGGTACATACATACATACATACAAATTTTATTTATTCATTTAACAAACATACACACTCACCGACAGTCTCGAGTAGTACAGTGTGCTCGAGCATTTTTATGAGGTTGAGAGGTAATTTATCCTCGATTTTCGTTGGAAACAATTAAAAAAAAAAATATTATTTATCGCCAGTAGGAAGGTGATTTCGTAGAAGACGCGATGGAGAGGTTATTTTTACTTTTATCCTTCGAGTTTGAAGGAAGTTTTTCGTGTAAACACTTTAGAAATGAAAATTTCACTACCCACTGGGGTAAATAACAAATAAACATTCGAGAATTTAAATGTTAAGCGGCGAGAGATTCAGCAAATAAAAAATTCAACACGTGTCTCACTCTGCTGCAGTCCATTACAGTCCACTGGAGTTTGCTAAAGTCTGCTCGGTTGCAGTTTCACCATACAACAGACTTTGAATCATTTTGATATTCGCCACTCCATGTTGTCTGGCCAACTGTCTTCGTTTTCAAACATATAGAAGTCAGGTACCGAGGAGTTGAAGGGAAATCGCTTTACCATCATCTCCATTTGATAGCTCCTAGCGTACATTATTTTTATGCAATAATCACTATGATCCTTCTATAACCTTTAGGTTTGTGGTCATTTTAGCAACCCGGCTGAATCTACTTGTTTTAGACAGCTACTTTTAAATTCTGCTGAGTGCATCTTATCAAACAGTGCGTCCAAGTCCAAGCAATCACAGAAGCTCACTCCAAACACCCTTCGCAGGCAACAAGTCAATTTAGAACGTCAAGCAATTTTTTTTTACGATTTCCGAAATGAACGAGTTGGGAAACATTGACGATGATTTGCAAAATAATGACTAACAGCCTTAAAATGGTCTTTGGCTGTTATCCGCAGAGCTACGACACAACTTGAAGAATGCTTGTGAGTGACTACTACAAAGTATGTCTAGCCAGTCAACGTGTCAACGTTGGTTTTTTGTTTCGCTTTTTTTTTCGCCCAGAGAATCCTTCATGGTTGCTTTGGCGTGTTTTTTTTTATTGAGCTGACTTTATACATTTTTTTCGTCCTTATTTCATGCCACTCTAACATCTTTTACTTCTCGTACAGATGGTGGCATGTTGTGGTTTGGTGAGCAGATTTGTTACATGTGATAAGAATGTGTCGTCACACAATGTGGACGAAGGGGACGAGGTGGAGCCTTTCAGCAGACTTTGGCGTGAATTTAATTTTTTTTGTCTGGTTCTCATCATGTGAGGAAACTTTGTACTTTAAGAAGTTTTAAGTTTTGTCAGTGCATCTGGATTTGATCCTTTAATATGTGTGTGGGGAATTTGTGAATCGTCCTTTTGGGCAACACACAGTGAGTTTGAATGCCTATTTGCTTAATGGGCCGGGAGGTGTTGCTAGTGTGTGTTGAATATTTTGTTTAAATGGAACGAACTTTTCCCTTTCGAACGAGAGGGATTTTGATTTTAGGTTGTGACAAGGAGTTTACGACTTTGATTACCCGCCGAGACGTCCGTCCTTCGGCGATGAAGGATATTTCTTTTAACACTTAAATTTTGATGGTGTGGAACGTTCGGTGTTTTGATGGTCCCGTTTGGTTTGCTCTGTAGGAAGGTTGTGTCATGAATTTGTCATTTGAACCAGTCTAGACTCTAGGCTATTCCATCCACAGAGCAACTTAAACACGTCCGATGGGAACATAGTAGTTAGTTCATTACGATACTCTGCCGAAAAGTAGCTCAACCAGGGTGGTTGGAAATACCTTCTGACACAAGCCCAATCATTTTGTGTCCTTTTCAGCCATGATCTGTTGAGTTTTTATGATCGATCCCACTTGACGTCTAATCCATGCACCGAACTCTACCTTTTGCTACCTAATCTAAGGTGCACAGTTAATTTCAGTGCCTGATTATTAGGCCCCCTCAACGCCATTGTAAAAATCCATATCTTTGCATCAAGAACATGAAATCAATACGAACCAACATTGATACACACATGTTCACTCACACGAAAGGTTATTCTTTTTTTTCGGTCACAAGATAGAAAAATATCCTTTTACGAGAGCGCAACCATAGAATTCTGTAACAAAAAAGAAGGAAAAAATCAAGCAAAAGGGAAACTATTCATCTCTGCCCTTGTCTTCGGTTATAAATTACCTACCACTTTCGGACAATCGCCCACATTTTTCAAGGATTCTCCTCCGTCCTCTCTTTCCCTTGCATACCACCACTACTATTTCTTCGTGTCCAGTGACACTCGGAATTTTCGGGTGGGTGTATGTAGCATGGGGCACGTTATGTGAAAGCGATGAGTGGTGCGGGAGATTGAATCCTCTCCGCGATAAGAGGATTTTAGGTGCCAACATTAACCGATTCGTTCTCTTTCGTCTTGCGCTAAATCGGATTTGGAAGGAAGCACTACGGTATGACTGATACCTTGATATAAAGTGGCCCACAGAGGAAAAATAACAAGAGAACTCGTGTGGCACAAATAAAGGACATCGATCCCTCTCCAAGGTAATAACTTTTGCATACCAAATATACGGTACACATTAATCGGTAATGCCTTTTCTCGTTCGCCAACAAAATTTTGAGGCAATACACGAAAGCTCTACCTCCTCTCCCCCCCCCCCCCCCCCCTCTGTCCCGTTCGTCCATCAGGAAAAAAGGGACATGAATCCATTCGAAAGCCGGACGGCCCCGAAAAATGTACAACACCAGTTCCTAGTGAAATAAATACAAAGTCTACAAAGAGGCATTAGCAAGAGTCAAGAAAAAAAATTAATTTTCTTTTTTCTTTTGCTCTCCTCTCCTCCTTGTGTGCTTTCTTTTGTTTTCTTGTGCCGTCTTCCTTGCGTTTCCAGGCCTTTTCGCCGATATAAGGTTCTTTTGCCTAACCTTTTTGCTTCTCCGTCCCCCGTCCCTTCCACCCAGCTGATGATGGTGTTAGTGGTTAAAAAAGAAAGGAACAACAAGGAAATGCTCAAAGTCCTCTTGTATAAGCTCGTGTATAGGGAGACTGGCCTCTCGGCCACCTCTATTAGGGATAAGCCTTAGCTGCTGACCACATTCCATTCTGTGCCCCCCCTCTTCGTTCAAAAGATATACGAGTATTTATCCTTTTTTTCGGTGTGTTTTGCTTTTTTGATTCGTTCGTCGTTATAAAATGTAAACTCTCCACTAAAATGGTGGTCCCGGTCCCGCTGTATGTGTGTGTGTGTGCTTGGGGTGGCATATATTAAGCAGGGATTTCATCTATTTTTTCGTTTATTTTTCCACTTAAAACTCTAAAAATAAAAATAACTCGAAACTAGGAACTAGAATAATGCCTTCAAGAGTTAAAGGGGTTTTTTAAATGCTTGGGACCGTTGGCAAGGGTATGGTAGGATGGCACCCCAGTCGAGGGTACTAGAAATCATCGCGTCTTTGATAGGAGAACCCTTGTAACTTTGGTTTAACATTATACTTTGGAAAGTCGTTATGAAATTCCTACTGGTTGTGGAGTTGAGGGGTCCTTGATGGGCTGCTTATAAGTTAATCTTTGGCGAGACTTCTGCTTTGACACTGAAAGGAATGACAAGGGATAGGAAATGAACTTCTATTGCAAGTGATAGTTTAAGTGGGCTCGTGCAGAGCGCAGTAGAGCATCGTATGGAGGTGCAGGCAAGACATATGATAAATTCCTCGACGATAAATTAGAGTATAAAACACTACTGGTGGGATGCCAACCCGAACTAGCATGGTTAGTAGTTCAACGACGACCATGTATTTAGATTCTTGTCTCATCCATAGGTAATATCGTAGGAAAATCTCGTAGTAGTAGTCTAACGTAGTCTTGTCTTCCAACGCTGATTGTTCTAGACTGCAAACCTGCCCACTTGTCTTCTTAATCCCCTTTCCAACCTTAACAGTGTTACATAGAAAAACTTCGTTCCAAAAGCAATTTTTAGTTGTATTAAACGACATCAAAAGCCAAATATTTCGAATGACATTAGAAACCGTTGGAACACGCCTCACCCAACATTTCGAATTCGTCCATTATTGCTTATTGTAATGCTAAGTTTCAATAATTTTTAGTTGCCGCCATATCTCCCACGGTGACTCACATTTCCCTTGTGTAGATACCGTTGGAGTACTGTAACTTATTTTGCTTTATATTTAAGTGGAAACTACCAATTGCCACGCAAAAAGCTACCAGTCCTGGGAAACCCTTATCAACGGCCTAGAATTTGTCTGTGAAAGAGGGGGCGACTTCGGTCGGAGAAGGGGAGAACAACTCTCAATCCAATACATTTTAATTTACTTCCATGTAAGCAGTCCTGGGAAACCCTTATCAACGGCCTAGAATTTGTCTGCTGTGAAAGAGGGGGCGACTTCGGTCGGAGAAGGGGAGAACAACTCTCAATCCAATACATTTTAATTTACTTCCATGTAAGCCGTTTTGATTCGCGCGCGCTTAACATGTACGACATTACCCCAGAAAGGACGAGGAGGAGGTCTACGACTCTCCTCCTACTTCGTTTAAGGAATTTGTTTTTATTTTTATTTTGGTATTTTTGAAAGTTGCACAAACTACAGGGGGAGATTCAAGTTGATTTTTAGAACTCGTTTTGGGGCTCTCGCCCCAATTCAAATCGTTAAAAGAGCTGATTCGCCACGTTCGATGAATATGGTGGTTGTGGCGCTGCTTCTTTGATTCTTGCTCTTTTCCATCGAACAAGGAACACACGAAATCCTTTTGGCATTTTTTTTTTTTGATTTTTCTTTTCTGTTGCTACAAAATTTTCCTATTGCCATAACCACGAACATACAGCGTTCGCTCAATTTATCCTGGCGAGGCCAACGGGAGGATTTAAATCCAGGCAAGTGTGGTCGTTGTGCTTTATTATTGACACCAAGAGGAATCAAGCGTTTTTGTTGAGTATATAGAGACGGTTTGGTGTATACAGAGAATGATGGTTTAGGTAACTGGTTCTAAATCCTGGATTACTTGAATGAAAAAAATAGAATGTTTTTCGCACCCGAAAATTATAACCTGCGTTCATCGATAGATACAGATCGGACAGCTATGCTACTTAAACAAATAAACAAATAGAACACGAGTCAGATCCTTCATTCCACCATCTGAACTAATACTTACGAAACTACATAATAACATTGAAAATGCACTGTCCCCGCCTTCCGCAGTTCATCTTTGCCCATCATTGGCGTGATCAAATCCTGCGTAGTGGCATTCACTTCTATATCAAATTCTTATTAATTACTGCAAATCTCCGTCGAGTCCTCCTCCCATTACACAATTGCCATAGTCATGTCATAAGTTTTAGATATTTTTCGCAGAAAAAGAAGCAAATTTCGACATCCATCCCAAGTTGCGAACCTGCGAACGGAAAACTTTCCCCATTTATTCTGAAAATAGATGGATAGATGGACAGAAAATTGAATGTGGCCGCCGTGCCGGAAAAAATTTCACCCATTATTCCTTGTGGCGTTGAATAATGAATTCCGCCTTACAATGGACAGAAAGCGAGAAACCCTGGCCAAGCAGTAAAGACAGATTTGTGCGCGGACAAGACTGTGTCCGTGGCGTTTGCTTTCTTTTGTGCAATTTGTATCTTTTATCAAAAATACTTAGCTTTCCCATTTCACCAAAAATTAGAATAAATTATTTTCCTATCCCAGGAGCACGGATTTGTGTTTGGCTGTCGAAAAAAATTTTCATCCCGCATATCATGCTCGGATGGGTTGGTCCTGCTCCTGTCCCACTCCATCGTCGCCACACTATCGGCTACTAACTGCTATGTATATGTAAGTCTCTGGGTGGCATAAATGCGGGTCTTGCTCGTCATCCTCATCGTTCTCGCCGACCATCGTCGCCTATGAAAGCAAAATCGAAAAATATTATCTCCTTTTGGCGAAAAGTTATTTTGCGTTATCAAGTTTTCTTTTTATGTTGCGTATACGCACTGCATGGAGAGAGAGCATAATAAACCTATTAGGGGACCTTTACTCACACAACACAACGGCGAGTACGTGTGACACGTACCAGGAGACGGTCGGCAGTCTGATTTACATACCTACACACTTGATTTATTCCGATTGGTTAAATTTTTTTTTTCAGCGTAAATGAACCCAAGTCTGTAATGTTCTTGTCGATAGGCAGCCTGAGATAGATAGCACGGAAGAAAGGGGCCAATTGATGAGAGCCGAACGCATTTTTTGTCGATCCGAAATACAAAAAAAAAAAGGGAAAAGCAAAGCAAAATGTGATAGAAGATGAAACCAAATGACAAATGTAGCAAAATGAAGGAAAGATACACAGAGAATAGGGTAAAGTTAACGTTTCCGCTTGGTTTGATGCGCGCCCCTATTCAATCTCTAAGCATCTTTTGCTTCCCATCTTTGGGTTTGGATTGTGATTTTGCTTTCTTTCTGTTTCTTGTGCGCTGTTCTATTCTTCTGTGCTTGTGCTATTATCCGTCGATACTAGTGGGCAACACATTTTGAAGATTAACACTTTAATCGAAGGGATCACTCGCCGCCCCCTGCCACTTTGGCTGTTACGTTCGTTGTCGTCTTCGTTTTTCGTCCTTCGTCGCCATAGTCCTTGCCGTTTTGGTTATTTTTTTTTTGCCATAAAAATTCAGCCTTGACTTGGTGCGCTGTTGCGAGTGGGACAGGGTGGTTGGGTGTACGAGTAAATGCACAGCCGAATGGATGGATAAATGGACAGATGAATACGTGTATCTAAGAAAGAGATCAAAAGATTTCGATGATGACTAGGAGAGAACAGTCCATGAAGGCGGATATCTAGTCGCGTTTACTTTAACATTTGCTGTGTCGATGTAAATAGATTCCACAGAGACATGGATGATGGTGAAAATTCAGAAACAAAGGAACTGTGATTGCTTTAATTCGGAAGGTGGAATACCCTATGAAGGTGGAAAAGAAGACGGCATCTGACAGTGTGGTGTCTGTGCTCGAAAGTCTTACTCGCATCGGTTTGAGAAAAATGTACATATGTAGTTCTATAGGTGTAAGGTACTCCGTCTTACTCACATCATTCCCATGTAGAAGGACCATCCTAGAGCCAGTAGTTGTGCTTGGAAGTCGATGAGCTCGTAAGAGCAAGCACTTTTTTGTACATTATGCCTTGGTACAGATTATAAAAAGCTTACAAACCAGAAGCTCAAGCCTTCTTCCCTAAGTCATTCTCCGGTTAAAAATTCGCATTGAGCCTTGATGCAAATTGTAACCAGGCGTTTTTCCTCATATGCATTAAGCTTTGACTTTAAATTTGCGTTCAAAAAGCACTAACTACGTGAGTCTTTTCTATCCTTAAATGAGCTCTGATGGGGCTTTTTTAGTAACAGTCTGGACTCGTTAATTTACATCACGCATTGCCTTTCTGGTTTTTTTTTATGATTCCTTTAAGAGGATCTCTTCAAAAGACCCTTGCACTTTACAACTATTACTAAATACATGCGTAGCACATGAAACCCTTAAGCTAACAGGAACCGTACCTACCGTGTTCTGTGAATTCTTAAAAGTTACAAAGAAGTGACTAAAAGTTCTAAATCCTTCGAAAAGCCAACGAAAAAAGTTAAGAGACGCACTGCAAAGGGCTTATAAGTCGAATTCTTAGGAACGAACTTATTGTAATTACAAAATATCAGTGCCCCCGCCCCCCATCAGTTTCCTTCTTATATCCTGTCCTCCCTTCGTCAGTGCAGTATCAAATCTAAATCCTTTCCCAAGAGAATCAAATCTAAGAGAATTGTCTCCTCGTGCGCAAGTCCTTATCCTCGCTCTTACTATGCCTCAGCCTCATGGCGAGAGAGACTCCTGTGTGAGTGCTGAGTGCCTGTGTGTGGCCACAAGATAAATGAGAGCGCATTACAAAAATCACACGAATCGAAATGTTGTGCTAATAATTATTTGGTTTCAGCACCTCAATTTTGCATTCTAGCAATCCCCCGGAATCACCAGGCATCTTTACGATTTCTCGGCTACTGTGTGATACTATGACATGAAATCACACTTGGAGCACAATTCCATTGAAATACACACTTCAAAGCACAAACACACATTTTTGGCGCTTTAGCTGACTGCATAAGCATATCCTTGCAAATTTGTATGGTATGAGGTTAGCTCGAGGCGATATGGAGTGTAGTCTGTATGTGGCTGTAGAACCACAGTCCACAGAGCATCAGGCATTGAAGCACATCTATACGTTATCCCTATTGTGTGGCACTCGTCGACTGCAGGCTATCTTTAGCAAGATAGAACCAAATATGCAATGATGTGCTTAGTCGTCAGAATAGTGCTCCTGCTCCTGCTTCCTTTAAATTTATGAAATTGAAATGTGGAGTATATTTATGCTAGTGGCCATTCAACAGATGCATAATTTTTGGATAGATGGCTCGGGTATCATTTGTAGTATGGCACAAATGTACAAAATATGCGTACGGGGACGGATGCGGATGCATTGCATAAGGGCGCTCATTTATGCTAGGAATTTAACTGTGTGGAGTGTATCCCGAAGGGATTTGTTTTAATATACATACATATGTATGCTGCGAGGAAGAGAGGGCTTACTCTGGGAATCCTTTAATTTGCATGCTTAAGACGACACTCGATATGACAATGAGCATATTGTGCTTGCGATCATTTAAAATGCATACAGGAGATTCAACTGTAAAAATGGTGTAACTTGATGACAGTGAATTAATCCTTTAAATTGTCCTCTATTCGTGGTGTAAAAGATTTTTAAAAAAGGAAAAGAGTCATTAAAGACATGGGACGTCCATGTTGTATATATAGAACACTTTTTAGGACACGAAAATAATTTAAACAAATTCCACCAGAGCCATATCTACTGGGATGCTGGATACGGCTCTGGATTCCACATACTCTTTTCGATGAAAAACAATAAAAACAAAGCCGTCTTGTCAACCATCAAAAGTATTCGGGAAGTTCTATTTTTCTCTCTTTCGTCTCCTTTGGAGACACTGATATCGATCGCTTCCGATCAATCTGTCGTGAGACTTGGTACATCGTACCTTCTGCGTTTGGGTTTCCTGACCATTTTGCTAATGAAGGTCTGAGGAACTGGCAAGAAGAATGATCACAAAACTTGCAAAGGTGGGCAAACTTGTCTGGACTCTAGCATGTCTCCCTTTCTTTGAACAATACTACAAAGGGGTATGAACTGCATTAGCATCGTGTCCTTCCTCTAAGATTGTCTCTTAGAATTTTTTAATTAAATCCTCTCTCAGCCCTGGGAGGTGAACTCAATTAGATTCACTCCTTCTCATCCAGTGCTCTCCTGCCTCAGTTTGAATCACTCCACTTCTTCAGCTTTGATTTTTAAAATTCACTAACAAATTTTACTCCCAAGGGTGTGGAAATTATTTACTGCATATGTACATCAACCATCTCCTGGGGATGTGTTGTAAAAACAAAAATTCATAGTTGCGTTGCGGCTAATCACGGTACAAAAGAATCTCAATCCGCTTTCGGCAGTTCTTACAACAAACAATCTATCCATCTAATTTCAACTCAATTCTATTAGGAAATTCTGCCCTACAATCACTCAGCGTAAGATTGAAAATTATCAACGCAAACAGACGTGTATAAAATGGAGAAAAACCAAAAAGTCTTTACACTCACCTGAGGGAAGCGCAAAATAGTAAATACACCACCTCCTCCTGAAACTAGGAGGTGTGCTGGGGACGCAAGGATCAACACACAGCAGCAGAAGTATTATACAAAGAACCTCGCAAGGCCGCTCATTATCACTATCTCGGCCTGCGCTACGGTGAATATTCAGTTAAGCCCGCTTTTTCACTGTTTTGTGTTGTGTGGTGGCAATAGTTGGTGAAAGGTGCAAACAAGGGGGATTTCCATTCCTTGCGTAGCACAGAGTACGGGTATCATAATCATCGTTATCGAGTGGAAGACGGTACAAGCCCGCACGGGAAAGTTAATGAAATTTTGGGCCACAACGGATTTACGTGGCCGAGGGAAACTTAGAAATTACATAAAGAAAGTTATATCCTTGGCGCAATGAAGGAGTGACAAAAAAACGCAAATAAAATTGAAAAAAAAAAGCGGCGTCGATGACAACGACAGCGACAACGAGGACATCATCATTATTGTCCTTGTGCTTATAATGACAACTATGGGAGTACTCAGTTACAAAAGTGCTTTATCGTCACCACTATGAAATATCTCTCCCTCTTCGGGTGATAGGAAAACAGCAGAAGCTAGCTGTATGTATGTTTGGGGTGGCACACATGTGGAGGATTGGATGTGAAAAATAACTTTTTTTTGTTTGATGCAGTACTCTACACCTCTCTTACGTATATGAACAAATTTTATGTACTGATGGTTGTAGAATAAGTCTCTCTTTGGAAAAAGTTATGTACAGTGATTTGATAAAAAAATCGAACGCCTTTCTTTGAATTCTATCTTAAAAACAAGGTCGCGTTCAAGGAATGCATCGTATAAGTTTAGCTTCCGCTTCAAGCTCTTCTTCCTACATCCAATCACTTGAATGCTAAAAATTACTACCCTTGTTTGACTTCAATTCAAACTTCATCGGTCGAATACTTTTGAACTTTACTGTGAAAAATCCCAAAAATTGTTCAATTTAAGAGAAAATGTTGAGCGTGGTGCGCAAGTTTCAGCATTTGATCCTGAGAGTTACCAGTATTGCCATCTATCCAATCAATCTGTGTGTGTATTCTATTGATAGTCTAGTGCGAAAAAAGAGATTGAATTAGTGGTCGTCGTAGCTCAAGTGCCTGAGTTTCCATTTCCACGGCACCATTTCTTAGCAAAGGCCTTCGCGGACAGTAGAAATTTTAGGTGGCTTTCAACATGGAAAGCTTGGCATTCATTGTGCTCAAGAATCGAAATTTTACGAATATTTTTTCAGGGCTCGAAGTGAAAATTTGTACGCATTCTCTTTTTGAAGCTTCCTTTCAATTTCAAAGATGTCTTAGCTCGTTTCCATTCGAGTTCTTGTAAATTATACTTAGACGAGTGTGAGGGGGATTTAGTTGAATTCTAGTTGTAGGAAAAATTTAAGCGAGATCAACGTGGAATTCAACCCGAATTTAATCGGAATCAAAGTAAAAAATGAACGTGTTTTGATTTTTTCTACTTCACTACAAGTTGAAGAGCCCTTCAGCCTTCAAAAGAGCACAGGGTGTTTCTCTCATCCGCTTTGACAACTCTGTGCGATGGCAACCCTGTCCATACATATCCTGTTTTTACTCTCGACCAAGTTATTACCAGCTCTTCAGCGCAAAAGGCATACCAGTGTGATTTGAGCCTTCGAACTGATTGCTGGGCTAGGTCCCGGATATTTGATAGCCAGCAAATAAACTAGAACAAATTTTTTTTGTGTTAGTTGTTCTCCTGTGTGCACGTAAATCACCTGGATACGAGTAGTGCGTCGATTGCTGAGAGTGTAATAAAAAGGATAACTCATCGTCATTCGAGTGCATTCTTCGATAGCCATCATTATCATTAACAGCAGCAGCAGGAGCATCAGTATAATCATCATCGAAGGTGATGTACTGAGAACTCAATTTTTTTTTTTTCAATGAAATTATTTGTGTAAACCAGAGTAACCAAAGCAGCACACCAGCCAAGCGGGTGGCTGTTAGTTTAAGTGTGAATTTCTCCCAGTGCCCAAGAGTATCTTCCACACAGTTTCACCAAGAGGTGGCCAAGAACCATTCATTCCATTTAAATAGAGCGAGGAGGGGAGTCAAAAAACAAGAAAAAATATCTATCAGTGGTGTGTGAATTTCTGAGGGTTCCTTTCGAATCCCTTTTCGATGGTCCTTTCCATCTGAGCCGGTAGTGTCTTAGAGTATTTTCAAATCTAGTTTGTTTGGCGGGTGCTGCAAGTTAGTGCAAGAGTGTGTCTATACCGGGCGCCGTTCACAACGGAACGTTGAAAATAAAATGTAATGTTTCTTAATCCGTATCCGTATTCGTATCCGTTGGCCTTAATTCCCAAAACGTGTGTTGTGAGATTTGCAGGTATGTTTGCTGCGACGACAATTCAGTCTCTGTTGTCGTCGTCTTACGAAGGTGGCTGTGTTTTTTGCGCGCGTTAAAAGAGCAAAAAAATAAAAAAAAGAAGGGGAAACAGAAAAATTCCCATAAAATCTTTTTTACTGTTATTACGTGTTCGTGACGCGGTGTCTTTTGGTGGTTAAGTGAATAGTGCTTTTGCGGTGATAAGGTGAAAATCAAATCTATTTGCATTAGATCTAAAATGAAATTCGCTATAAAGATTCAAATGTGAAACGGGGACAAAACGCGTCACAGGATATTTCTACTCGCCACCGTATAAGGGTGACATTTGGTAAGTTACCGACGGGTTTTTCAATTCTTATTTATGACTTTTTCTTTTGGATTTGTCTGCGAGGAGTCTCGGGGTATAGAAGATTTCAGATTTTTTTTAACAGGGAATTGTGCTGTAGGCCTTGGGTCTTTTAATTGAAATATTACTTGCAAGATTCTCTAGTTTGTAGTGTACACTCAGACCAAAAATAAGTCCAATGTCTAAGAAAGCGGTCTATCTTTTAAAGGAAGGCGGTTTTATTTTCTTAGATGTCATTCCACAGGTGTTTACTCAAACATTACTTCTTTGTGATCACCAATTTGGAAACCGCAGATCAGGACTGTACGCCCTACATTTCCCACTTCCGCCTAACCTTGACCACCGCTGAAACAAAAGACCCTTCAATCTGAGCTTCCATATTTTGTGTTCAAATTTCATCTAGTGTGTAGTACATATTTACCGTCCAGCAATCCACACCGCGAATATGACCGCTTAGAGTTTGACACAGGTCCATTGTAATAGCAATTACACAAGAGACAAAGGTAATTTTTTCTGTCGGCTTTTGAAGTTACACTTTTCAAGATGAAACTGTTTGCTGTTGTTTGGTGGTGCTGATGATGGTATTATTTTCAAATTTGTTGCCCTAGTTAGCTTCACGTGATTTGCCTTCTGAAACCTGCGATGTATAAGGAAAAATTCACTCATGAAATTGAATACTTTTCACTGAAATTACCAAGTGAAACCTGAGTAAATCCAGTCGAGGGTGAGGTGGGAGTGGGTAAAATCTTTTGCATTGAAATATTTTGTCTGCTTTCGCCTGCGTTTAATAAACGAGTTTTTCTCGATCTTAAACCGTTTTTGGGGGCAAATTTACCCTTCGCTCTTGGGGTAACGAGATGATTTGAAAAGTTTGTGTTCCAATAACACGGTAATATAGCTCCTGTTTTTCTTTCCTCGAAGTCGAAGCTCAAATTCATTTGATTTTTGTCACTTTAAAGACTGAGTTCAAGTACAACCGAGAGTAACAGTTTTTCCATCAAACTAAAGCTTTTTTCGCTGTGAATTTAACTAAATGATACACACCATGAATGGTTGCGAGAAGCTAGGCTAGGCCGCTCCAACTATTTTTTTTTGTAAGTTGGAACAAAAATACCTCAATGTTCACTCTAAATTTCCTCAGTCTGTTTCTAAGAAGCATATTTTAAATTTTCTACAAATTGTTGTGGGAAAGGCCCTTCTTTTTGGAAAAATCACCCTTGTTCTTTTGGTTACATGAGGTCTCTAGCCTCTTTTTCCATTGGCCCTGGCCACCTACAGCTATGTACCTATTTTGTAGTAATGAATTTTCGATTTGACAGAATGAGAAATGTCGTGCTCCAATAATCCCGACCAACTACCTATACTACACTGACTCCAAAAGTCCTTTTACACCTATAAACGTAATTAATTTGACAAAAATGTATTCCTCTGCAGCTGTTTTCACACCAAAAGATACAAAAACAAAACCACGGACAACCCTAGAATAAACAGCAAGCAAATGATGGAGTCTAACACCGAATTCCGTTTACCCTTGTCAGGATACAAGGGGATGTAAGGGTCGGCACAGTTACCACAACCAAGTAAAAAAAAAGCAAAAATCTTTCAAATTACATCCATTCGTCCTAAATAAATATTATGTATAGGAAAATTGCGTAATTTGTGAGGATATGTCTTTTTTTGTGGTTCGCCATCTTATTCCACACACACACCCGCACGCATACTCACGCGTTTCGCATAATTTTAATTATCCCTTACAAATCATTTTTCTCATTTGGGGCTATGTCTACCGCTAAGGAACCTCAAAATTCTCGGTCAGAACCCTTACGGCAGCTTAAACGTGTAGGTAAATACAATTACACTAGCTGACGACTCCACTTTTGCTCACCCTTTGTCTGTGATTAGCGTGTTATTGGGCTGGGGGTGCCACCAATTGTGGGAAAAGTGGCAGTGGATAGTGGCGGTGGTGGTAATGGTCATTTTGTAGGATTACGAAAACTTTAATTGGATAGAGGCAAAGCGAATGGGTGGCAATAAAAAGTTGAGGTTTAATGCAATAATGTGCATAATTCCTAATAAACCGCTTTTGAACCCTGGGCTGGGTGTAATGGCTCATTAGAGACAGACTGAGTGGCTGTGTGTGTGACCCACCAATGTATTATATTTTGTTGTGAGAAACGCATGTTTCACGGTTAAAGACGAGTCGTCTTAAGTTTGGATTTCAACTACTGACTGTAGTTAGAGGTTGCTTTAATGCTGACGGATTAGAAAACGTATGGTTTATCGCAATCGCAGGAAACGCATAAGATGAGTTTGTGTTTCAAAATTGTGCGTGTGTGCTTTCATAATCGATTCAAGGGATATCCACAATAGAATTATCTCTTGTGGTTGGGAATTCAACCTCCAATCGGGAGATGTATGGATGCAATTTTAGAAGTTTTGGCTGACTTCCTCGTATGTCAAATCGGAGACTATCGGTTCAAATATCCGTCGTGGATGAAAGTTTCTCTCACACGAGGTTTGTTTTGGTTGGAAATTTGACCTCCAATCATTAGATATCTGAGACAGTTGTGGACCGTTTTTTTATAAAAGTTTTTAACTTCCATTCGAGTTGACGCTGGACTGCCTTCTCTTCTCTGTCAGTTCAAAGACTATTTGTTCGAATTCCACCTTTTAGTCGTGACCCATTGCTGTCGTGTACTTCTCTTAATGTATGAATCTTAGGTTGTTTCCATACGATTTTTAATTGTTTACTCATTTCACCGTGCCAAGGTATTCGAGTGCACCGATGTCGAAACAACGTTTCAACGTTTACTCATTACCTTCCGTTCATTGACTGAATAAAAATGCAAATGCGTTCCCGCTGTCAACAAATAAAAAATTAAAACTGCAGATATAAAGAAATGAATATTGCTTGCATGCATAAAACTTATTATTGTATTTATGGGTTTTTTTTTTTTTTGCTTTTTAAATTACTTTTCGTCTTACCACCCGTGTACATGGATGCCGGGGTTAAGCTCGTGATTATTTTAATTTATCGTATTGAATCAGATTTTTCATTTTTTCGGTTCGTTTCAGTCATCTGTTTGTTGACTATTATTATATACATACATATGTATACGTATTTTATTTTTGAAATACAATTTGGACGTATGTATCTTCCCATCCACGTCTGCGCTGATCACTTCACTCAAAAAATCGAGTGTGTGCATCTGCAAGTCTACATAAATCGGGCGGGACAGTTGAAGTGCATGTCGAGGTGTGTGTGCTTTTAATTAGAAGACCGCGGTCTATTGGGATGTTTAGATACACGAAGCATTTCTCTGTTTTTAATCGGTTTCAACACCTAATTCCGGGTTTAATAGAAAATTGCTAGGAGTGACCAGCTTTTCCACTTTTCTCCATCGTATAACTACTAATTCGCATTAGATCTGTATAATCTTCCCGCGTTTCCTTGGTAAAAACCTAAAATACCATCCTAAAATTCCTAATTTATGAAATGCTTCTGTTTCGGTGTGTCGCCCTTGCTCAGTGGTTAGAGCGTTGGACTACTGCAATATCCACCGAACTTTTTTCGCGGCACCGCCTCTCGTCAGGAATGTCCAACCTTCGGCAGTATAACTTGTCATGAAAAAGCTTCACGATTCGCCGTATAGAGTTGGTAATAAATTGTAGGTCTTTTCCATTCGTGCGGAAAATGTAACGCGTACTACATGAATGGTTGCGAGAAGCTAGGCCTTGGTTTATACCGAGCTGTCGCGCCAACTATTTATTTTTCTGTTTAGGTACTCACAAAGACTAAAGACTAAAAACTGCATCAGTGAGCCCCAGTCTATGTATCTATTCCATGCACAAAGTCCATCGTTTGTGAATTTAAGAATCTATTTTACAGTCATGTCTGTTATAAACCAATATCAGTTCTGCCTTGAACAAACTCCTACTTGTAATTTTAGGTCAAAGTCAATGAGCAAGTAGTAGTTGACCTTCGTCAAACTATAACCTTTGTGTCGGGGATTTAAAATCGTTTCATTTCGTTCATTTTTTTTATTTTTAAAAATTGTGTACAAATTTGATTTAAACAGAAGTTTTACTTTTTTCATTTAAACTCTTCAGAGTCCTTGCATGGTTTTGTTCAAAAACAAAAGTTCTTCGCCAGAAGCAAGAAAAATTAGTTAAATATACATAGACTGGCTTGAAGTTTCTTTAAATCTAAATTGAAAAAAAAAATCGAATTTCATTAATTTTTTTTCCCAGAACTGATTGTGAAATTGAAAATTTTCAGCAGCCACCAGGTGTCCTTTTGCGTATAAATTTGAAATTTTTTTCTTAATTATAAATTTAAAAATAAATAATCACAGTTGTTTTGAAATTGAAGTTGGAAGTATCGGGAAACAGTCTTTAAGAAAACATAAATCTTGTTTCAGTTTAGGCATGGTGTTGTTACCTGAAAATTGTTTGTTAAAGCCTTAGCTGGGCGCAGGAGACGGAGACGTAAAGAACACACACGCACGCCCTTTAGGCATTTAACTGTGCATTAATCATAATCATTTTCAAATTCCGTTACATTTATCAAATTACATTAACAAAAGACGCAATCTATTCTGTATTTCATGTCAACAAAAAAAGCAGGAAAATGGTTTTCGGTTGGGTTGGGGTGTGTTCCCATGAGGTGGAGAGGAGTGCTATGGTGGTGGAGGAGAACAAAACCAATTGGAAAGGATTTGTTTTTTTTTCCACTTTCTTGATCCAGAAGGGAAAAATAATAACTTCTCGACATGAAGTTTAATTAATTAGTAAAGTATCTGTGAAATTTTCTTGCAGTTGTTTTGTTCGCTGATTAATTCTCCTCATTAAAATTTTATATTCGCTCATCGGAAAAATTGTGCTCGAGTTTTGAGTTACCAATTATTAGTGCTGGGGATACAAAACTAATTATCAGCATTGGTTGTAGTTGAGTAAACAGAAGGCGGACGGTTAGTTTAGAAAGTTAAGAAACTAAATTTGTGTGAAAAATGATGCTCTAATTGGAATGAGTGGGTTTAACTTGCGGTCCCATAATTTGGTGAACAATGTCCATGAAGCGACTCGGAAAATACATGATTTCATCATTTTATGCCCTGAAGACCTTTGTTGTTTCACTTCCCTAGTTGTTGCAGAGACGATACGTTGCCAGGGTCTCGAACTTCTGCTTTTGCAAAATGCATCCATATTACCAAAGCATTTCTAATAATTTATGTGTATTATGCACCTGTCATCATCAGCGCAAATTTCCTTTCTTAGTTCAATTCTAATGAAAAAGAATTGTGTTCAGAGGGATACATAGTATGTACATACATACATACGAATTCGCAGCATTTAATAACTTGGTGGAGATACATATGTATGTACATACATTTATGACTTTTGAACAACTTAACTCCTTCGAGCTGTACCATGCATTTTCCAATCGTCCGCCACCACAAAACTTGTCGAAGTTCCCTTTACTGGTTAATACAATCTTGCAAACGGCACAGTCACTTTATAGTCTTCGCATAGTATTTCCACCGCATTCCTCTACTATGCGTGGCTTCTCTTCTCAGCCATTATGTATGTTCGCCTCCTCGGGGTCATTTATGCAGTTTTTTTGTTGCGATATTGAGTTGCGTGCTCAAAAATTGCAAAAATGCCAATTTAACCGTTGGTTTTGCAAAGTGAAACTCTAAAATAAATCCAACCGCCAATACCACTACAACCGTCCGACATTGTGGGACCAAAAAAATTTAACCCCCAAGCGTTCAGCTCTCGAATGGAAAAATCACAAAACAAAAAACAAAAAACCACGTTTGCTATTTGCATAAAAAGGATTATTCCTTGGCTTTGCATCCTTGTGCTCATCTTCCCGCGCGCGCTCCAGAGAGAAGCTGCAAAACCTTCTAGCTTCTGAGTTTAAATTCTCTTTTAAGTTTTGCTGATGTTGTTGTTGTTGTTGTCGTCGTCTTCTTCATGTTTCGGTGTGCTTTTCTTTTACGAACACGGGGCCAGAGAGATATACAGCAAAACAGGGTGGTTCACAAAATGCTATTGCTCAAATTAAAATAAATAAATAAATGAAAAAAGCAAATAGCTCTACAAGAACTAACAGAAAAAAAAATTAAAAAACTACTATGAATGTAATTTAGATGTTTTGTATATAACGCATATACATATATATTTTTATTTTTTTCACCCTCAATAAATAAATCATAAAGAAGTTTTCCCGGCGTTATACACACGCCGTGCCGGCCGTGTGTATGGATGTACAGATATCCTAGCTTATAGTCGGGCTATTGAGCATTTTTTCTTACTCCCTCCCGCTCGGTGGGTGTTTCTTTGTAGTGGAGTGTGTGCTTCATTTTTACGATTCTTTACCTATTTTGTTAATGAAAAATAAAAAAGGAGGCACTCAGCTTCAATAGAAACGGTGGCTTCATAACCATGAAGTTTCGACGAATAGACCGGAACGGAAGAGCTCGTCGTCGGGGCGGCAATGATGGCGGCGGCCGGAGAGAGATTAAAAAGTCGAACAAACTGTCGTTCTGCCTCCTTTTTGTTGGAATTTATTTATTTATTTTTTCTCTCTCTTCCATTTTTCATTGAATTAATGAAAGCCTTGTGTGTATATTTTCGCATTTTGCATTGGATTGCACAAGTTAATAGTGGAATGATCATGATTTATACACAAATGACATTTTTCGTAACGAAAATAATAATTTTTATTGCTGTAATGAAGTAGTAATGAATATACACACTCTCTGGCAGGAAAAAAAAGGGGAACAAAACGGAAAAAAACATCTCTGATCCTTGAAGTGTGAGAGAATGCACATTAATGTCGCTTTATGGGGCAATTAAACGATTTACTTGATAGGCGGGGAGGTAATATGGATGTCAGGCAGGACCGTATTGCTGGGAAAAAATGTTTTTCCAACACACAACCGCACATGCCCATGTACCTGTGTACATATTTATGTAGATAGCGGTTGCGATGCTGATCAATGAATGGGGTAATTTCTGTGATTTACATTCGGCCGTCGTATGATTGCTTCGAGGGACTTGTAAGGCGGTTAAGTTGGTTAAGTCGCTAAAAACGAGGTCAGAATTTTCAAAAAGAAAGTCGACGAGATGAAATTATTTCGATTTTGTTTGGCTTAATTGCGGCAATATGTTGCGAAAAATAAAATGTATGCATCTGAATCTCTTAGGGCAAGGAGAGTGAAATTTTTTTGAACCCGTTCAACTCGAGAAGAGGGAACACCATAAAAAGAGTGCCAAATTACACAACAGTACTCTAATATCGATCTTATTAAAGAACAGTAAAGAGTTTTAAGTACAAACGGATTACGAAAATATTAAGTAGGGAAAAAGATTTAGAGACAATGTAATCGATATGTAATTTGAAGCTTAACTTGCTATCGAGAATAGCTCCAGGACCATTAACTTTAGAAACTCTAGTAAAAGCAACATTTGCAGCCACATAGGAATGAAGCAAGGGACTGTATGATCGAGAAATCGTGCAAACTTTATATTTAGGGGAACTAAGCTCCAATTCGTTATCGGAAGACCATCCAGAAGACTTTCAAAAACATTTTTAAAATCATCTGCAAATAAAAGACATTCACACTTTTTGAAGAGTTGACAGATTTAGTTCACAAAGAGTACAAATAGCAACGGGCCTAAACTCCTGAAGTTGCGGTTACCACGTTAGAGAAAAAATCATCCACTTCAACAATAGATTTCCTATTTAAAAGATAAGAAGAAGGGCAATTCAAGATGTTTGAGTTAAACTCAAGTTTGGCTAACTTTTTCATCAATATAAAGTGATGGATTCTGTTGAAGGCTTTTCTACGTACAAAATAACACATCAGTTAATAAATATACATCAATCTCACCTCTGCCCGTATGCGGATAGCCCCTGATGATTCTCCCTCTATGTGAATGAATTTCCTCAAATCCTAAAATATTGCTCCAGCCACATGTATGCTGATGACGTCCAACATTTTCAGAGCTGTCCTCTTTCTAACTCATCATCTCCCATAAGTACTATAAATTAAGACCTGAAAAACGTCGAACTTTGGTCAGTAAACAAGAAAGAAACTGTCCTGAACGCAAAAAAAAAATCCGAAACGCTTTTAATTTACAAAACAAACCTTAGCTTCGCCAACTTTCCGCAAGTTAGACATGTTCAATCGCCTATTAAATACGTTAGCATCGCAAAAAATTTAGAGTTGGTTTTTAATTTGACGCTAAACTGGACGGATCACCTAAGTGTTACGACTACGAGTATTACGAAAAGTTTATGGTCTATAACTTGCGGCGATACGATCATATTTGCCGATTTTTGAAACAGATTGTCGCCTGTTTCCTTGAAATTCGGAAAAAATATCGATCTTTATCACTAATGCACGAAATCTTGCACGTCAACGCGAATATCTCTAACAGACTCCATCTCTTCATATCTCCCCGATTTTTCGCACTTATCCAACTTAGATACGCTTGTTTGATCGCAGAACGTACTTACTTCGTTTATGGAACTCCCTACCCGTAGAATTAATAAGAATCAGAAACACAAACCACTTTAATATCACTTTTTAGATACCTGGCCAGTTGACATACTTAACCTACTTTCTTTTCATTAACAACATGCTTTTTCAACTTTTTTTTGTCATCAAATAATTATTTTATACATATGTACATATGTATGTAAGTACTTAAATTTTCACTTTTTTACGAAGTAATTTATAAACTATTCACATTTTATAACTAAACATGCATTAACGCTTACATACTTGTACCTATAACATCTATCTTACCGTGCTAGCATTTTAAAATCAATGAAATGAAATGAATCCTGACCACTGAGCCACGGCTTTTAGGACCAAAAAAATATATTTATCGACGGATACCATTTGGGGTGCTTTTTGTGCTCAATCAAGTCTTAAACCATCGATCAAAGTCCTGCCACCAGTAAGCCTTGGGTAGGCTTGCTTTAGTGCAATCCGATTCTGTTTTTAAGTCATTTCATTGCATAATTTTTTCGTACGTCAATGGAAAAGTGCTAATGAATTTTTGATAGGATTATTATAAAAGTGTACGGCCCTATGATATATCGAAAATGCAACCAAAAAGAGAATCGACGAGAGAAAAGGCTTCTTTCTCCACACACCATAAACCTCTTTGAAGCTTATTACTCGCACTACATTGGATTTTTTTTTTTTGGAGTTCTGGCAAATTGAATATTTAATGTAAACAGAATCAGGATATAACAAAAAACTGTTAAATTGGATATTTCATTTGAAAACCCCTCAAATCATAAGCCTCTCAAAAATTACACTCGCATGTATGACTGCATATCACAACAAACTGTGCCACTATACTGGCGCACTGGCTTTCGCTCAAAGTGTATCGTTCAAAGTTTTTGTCAGTTTAATCGTCCTTATAGGGATAACATTTTTTATTACCGACGAGCACGTTGAGAAGAAAAAAGAACGAAATTCTAAAACTGTTTGCATGCTTAGCCATCAATCAAAATTGATCATTGAGTGCAATGGCATACATAATGGTTGAGTCGGTGCTGAATTGGAGCTGAAATTGGGCTGAATTGAGTTTAAATTGGGGCTGAATCCGGTCTGAATTGGGGTTGAATCTCGCTGAATTGTGATAAAACTGGCATTGGGGTGTGTAACAGCCAGGGAATATTTCTCCCGTATTTGTCGTTTTGATTTCAGGAAGCCACGATAACGACGATGACGATGACGACATCACCCATCATTGGGCACACAACCGAATACCCATACGTGAGCTCCACAATACCACATCGACGTGTATAGAAAAAAAAACAGAAGTTATCCAAAAATCGGGGAGGTGGAGCGGAGCAACAACAAGCACAATGAAGGGAAATGGAATAAATAAAGTTGACAAAACGGCGTGCACAAAACTTCACTCATGGACTTGCACGTCAAGTATCGAATTTGTATGTTTGCCGTGCCACCAGTAACAGCAACAGAAAAATCACCACCATCTCTAGCAACAGCATGGCTGCATATAGAAGGATGTTCGCGGTGTCGCGTGTATACCTGCTAGCGGAAAAGATGTAATATTCTTCCTGTTTCAGCCCTTGTCCGATGGTTTTGTCAGTTTTTGTTGGGGTGTTTTGGGGTGTGGGGATTAAGCGGAGCTTTATATGAAAATTAAGTAAAATAAAAATGTATACAAACAACAGATGGAATGGAAAAATTAAGCTTTGCAACGTGAATTTCTCATGGTGGAATTCCTTTTGAGGTGCTATTTCACCAAAAATTTCAATTTAGCAATGGGAATATGTAGTCGTCAGACGCTTCATTTATGGCATATTTACGTATTTTTCAGAAGTCACGTAGACCATACAACTGATGGCCGACTTAGTGAAGTGAGCTCTCGGCAAATTCAACTCAAGGCCTTGAGTTGGTCAAGATAAATGCGGCTTCAGAATCAGGAATAGTCTGAGAAAGTTCATGTCGATTCTCAGTTTGGGTTCAAGTTGACAAAATTGTCGGAAAGTATGGTGGATCGTTCTCAAAATTCTCTGTCAAGGCCTCCAATCTCCCATATGACACATTCTGGATCATCACTCAAAATAGTTTCGCTTTAATTTTAAGATATTTAAGGTCCTTCTCGTCAAACTTTTGACAATAGGAAAAGTTTTGAATTCTTTTTTTTTCCCCCAAATCTCCTCGGTAATGAACTCAACTTTCACACCCTTGTTTGCCTAGATTACGTTTCGTCCTCGTCCCAATCGATGTGAATTCTTGAAATTGTCCTAAAAAAAAACAGGCGACCGTTGTTTGCTTATAACTCACAATTGCTTTCGCCAACGCATCCAACACACACCAGAGGTAGTTATAAAAAACTCATTTGATTTAGGCCTAGGTTCCCACAGCGGCTATCGCGCCAAGACCTTTTTTCATTTCCTTTTTTCCTCGACTCGTATCGTATATCTAACGAACGACCAACAAGACTTTTAGACACACTGTGTTAAAAAGGAAACAAAAAAAGAGAGCAGTCGAAAGTGCCAATGGACCGATTACACACCAAGGAAGGGAGATGACAATTCCACGTCCAGCTATGGAATGGTGTTTTTTGTTTCTGTTTTCATTCGTACTTCCCCACCCCCTTCTAGCAGTGTAACAGTGTAGCCTTAAGTTATATACACGTATGTATGAATTATTATGACCAAACGTGCAAATGTGAGGGAATGCCGTAGAATGTTTCCTTGAAAGGAAGTAATGTGTCTTTATAATTCCCAATTCGACAATAAGAAAGCGCTACCTTAAACTGTGAATCCAACGGTATTATACAAAGAGCAAGAAAACCCCTAAAAAGACAAAAAAGAATTGCAAATACACATGGAAAATTGTGTTGGAATACTTTTCAATCCTCTGTGTTTCTGGCTTTTAAGAGCAAACGAATGTGTATATTTGTGTTCGGAAATGACATTTAGCTGAGTCGACTTGTCTTGAAACTTTTCTCAGCAAAAACAAAAATGGGAAAGAGAAAATTTTTTGGTTTGTTTCCCTAAGTAACTGTAGCTTCGCCATTATGTTTTATGGCCTCGGAAAGGCCGAGCTAGAGAGAGAGAGAGAGAGAGAAACTATGTAAAAAGAAAGAATAAGAGAAAATGAAATGAAAGGACATGTCAATACTGACAAAGTGAAAGGAATACAATTACTTGTTTCTCTGAATCGAAAGGCGCCTTTGACAGGAACAGGATCGGTATTGGGATTTGAAATATACGTATATGGGGAATTGTTTTAGTCATACATCAACTTTTCGATGTATGTATGAGCTATTTTGGTCGAAAAATTGAGCACGGGTTAGAAGTTTTCCTTAGATAGTTTTTGTAAGTAAGATTTTGGTGGACGAATGGCGATCATAATGACAGAATAACGTCTTGCAGAGCTTTAGACTTCGAATTGATTTCACGTTATTTTTAAAGATTTGTAATTTGTATTTTTAAAGGTGGGTAACCTTTTGTATCGAATGTTTTCGCGTCTAAGCACAGACTCTAAGATCTCGTGACTTTTTCCCTTTCTTCCCTTTTTTTTGCAACCAATTAACAACCAACGGCCAGGAAATTAATGAGCACGACTAAAAGGCCATCGACACGTCGTCATAGTCATTTTCATCTTCATCGTCATCGTCGTCATCATCATCGGTTGCTTTGCACGAAAAAAAACACAACTTCCACTATCAAATCCTAACCTATGCCAGCAACTTAACCTACCGTGACGATACTACCCGATGAGTGTTGAGATTTAGGATGAAACTCCTCCTCTTAGATACTTATGGCCAACTTAATCGGATATGAATTGTTAAAACAATAGTTCGCTCTCTGAGTGCGTATATGCAGCGTGTGTGTGCCTTGGTGTCATATCTGCCTGAGGATAGAATTAGCCTGAAAATAAGGGTAAAATCATATTGTTCAGTTGAATGCGTGATGTTAGTGGTGCTTCTGCTACTGCTCCTGGTGGTGTGTTCAGTATTGCTTTTCGTTTCTCGAATATGTACATATAAGCACAACATCCCACGCATGCATAGAAGCAACTACAACAGCGAGAATCTATCTAGAAACTGGTTAGGATCATCGTTTACACTTGTTACTTAATAGTTAATCTCAATTATGTGTACACAAACATATACATACATATACACTTCCAGCATCGGTCAGAGGAACATAAAAAATGCGTCAATAGTGCGAAGAGGTACTAGAGATTATATGTTACTACGTGCGTGTCTGCATAATTAATGATATAACGCATCGCAGCACCAAGTTTGAGTGGTTAAGTCTGAAGATGACAACCTAAGAATAAGTAATCCAGGAGAAACTCATGTTGATGTCACCATGTAAGCGGAGAGTTATATTATTTGGTCATTAATTGGTCGGCAAACGGCCCCACCCATTCTTTATAGGTAGATATCCCTGTCTTTTCTATAAGAAAACAATATCATGGCGTCTTCGAAACCTTCATAGTTTTTTTCTCAAAAGTGACTTAAATCGACTCTTCAAGTTGTTTTATTTTAAGGTCTAGTCAGAGGCTTGACAAACCTAACTAGGGATTGGAAGTTCCACAAAAGGGACATACATACGTCCGTTTAAAAACTTCCCAAACATTGAACATCGTGCTTTTCATGTCGCTTTCGTTTCGATCTATAGACGGAGTCAGGCACACCGGCACCTCATTTTATTCTCTTCCCAAAAAACCTTGACTTGACATTTTTCAAGTCTACAGAGCCACAGTTTGTGTGTGGGTGTGTGTGTGTGTGGGAAAACTTCTCTGATTCACTGTGCTTTCATGTGTTTACTTTTCAGATTTTGCAATAAATGAGAGTATTTCGCACCCATCGCCATTTGCAAACCACTAAAATGAGATAACGATAGCGATAAGTGTATAGGGCAAGTACCTCCTTGCCTTCTGCCTTCTGGTTCCCTTCTAGCTCCTTTCTGCTTGCTTCCTCCTTCATCTGCCTCTCTGCTCGTCGTATATTCATCGAAAAATGGGCAGGAGAACCAGGAGCATTTATTTACTCGGAATAAATTGAATTTGCTTAAAATAACTCTTGGGACTTTGAAAAGTTACTTCAACTGGGAGAGGGAGCGAAGTACGTACGTACGTAGTACCCCTATATGTGTATATGTACCCTTTATCCAAAAACGCTGATGATGTCGCTGACGCACCCTTACATTCATACGTATCCTCCCGCTCCCATGTATGTATGTATGTCCTTTCCACACCGCACGGATTTATGTGCTGTCGAGTTGGCAAGAAGATATACAGCTTTGTATACACAAGCAGCACTCAGTGCTCGTCGTTTTCCAGATTTTCCGTCATCGTCAACTGCCAGGGCAAAGGTTCAAAATGGTTTTTTGGTCCTTTTTTTTCCGGTAAAACGAAGGCATCAACTCGGCTTGACTCGTCTCGACTTGGCTCGGCACTTCCCCTCTCTTTCGCATTAAACTCAAAATTGAATGCAAAGTTTTGTTATTGAGGTCCAAAAACTGTGTGTAATCCCTAAAAATTGTTTAGTTTTCATCAAAGTATACATAAATACGTACGTATAATCCTCGAGGATATTATATAAATTAGCTCATGACGAAATTAGGTCCTGGAACATATTTTTAATTAGGGTTGTGTCACAGGCTAAAGCCAGGCAATTCTCATAAAAAAAAGGTTACAGCACGTTGCGTACGATGATGATTTAAAAAATAAAAAATAAAACAAAAAACGTTAAAGCATAAGGAAAAGTTGTCATGAGTTATGTTTATGTTCATGTCCTACACAAGCTTGTATGTGTATTTCTTAAAATTTAATTTATTTTCAGTCCTGAAGCACATGCACACAAATACGGGCGCGGGTATGCGGCACCTATTAACGAATTAAATTGCGCTTTACATGAGATAAGGACTCACACTTTTTTTTATCCTGATATTAACATAATTCCTGCGTGTTGTATTTGTTGTTTTTTTTATTTTTAATCCCAATTAATTGCAGAGAACGGTAAATACCGTGTGTGTTACGGATCGGATAAACCTTTTCGGAATTATTATGTTCCACACAGAAGAAATCTGTTTCATTTTTTTTTTTGAAAAAAAATTAATAATATTGTTTCTATATTGCGCAAGGATATGTGCGATGGTGTGGGTTTGTTTGCATGCGTGCGGTTAATTTGCTTAATTGTAAAACGATTAAAATAAAAATTTAATGAAATATTACACTTGTAGTGGGTTGGGTGGGAGGGAGGCTTCGGCATTGTGATGGATGATGCATTTGGGTAACGATTTATTGTTTTTTTTTTTTCTCTTCTGGAAACGAATAAGTTGATACACCAGCTTGTGATGAATGACACTTAAAGTCTAGACTGGGTTGTCATCCATTAAAGCCATACGGAGGACAGTAGCAGTGGTCATTTTCAAACCCTATTTTCTGTTTAAAACTACTCTGTAAGTCTTATAGTCTTTCGGGTACTGAGTGAATTCTTTATTGGCTTCCTGATCAATACCGAGCGATTCCGTGGGATTCACACAGTACGAGTATGTGCATCTCGGAACCTGTTACACATTCCTCCTTTCATTTCTAGAGGAGTAGTGTCTCTAGGTATCTAAACCTCATACGAAACCCCTCCAATTCTAACGTGGAAAGGCACTGAATTGAGAAATCTTTTATGGGCTCTTTTTAAATTGCACCCTGTGTCTGATAATCGCATTTAGTCTTCATGCAATCATCCTACCTGTCTGCTTCCCGAAATTGCATTCACTTCCGTTGAGTAGAACTAATTTCGCACAGGAAATGAGTGTCCCTGTGCGTGCTTAGGTCAATAAGTAAATCCATTTCACGCCCAAAGGTGTTCCATACACGTTCTCTACTTACCCTTGGCCCTGGCGCTCTATTCACCATTGCCAAGTGTCCTGTGAAGCCACTTCGTACAAATAATTAAAGAAGTATGTGTATACCAACAGATAGCAGGAAGGTCCTTTCTCCCCGATCCTAAACGCGCAAAGTGTTGGCTGAGTTCGACTTAATTTTGAATTTCCGAACAATATCTTCCGCTTTGGTCGTACAACCGGCACACGGACGTCCTAACAACAACAACAACAAACCTTCACACACACCACGGAAAATTTCAACCCACGGGGAGGGGGGGAGGGGGGGACAGGGGAGTGTATAATTAAAAGAAAGAGAGACCATCTTCACAGAAACGAAATAAAACAATCAGAATCAAAATAATAAACAACGGTGCGCGGGCAAAAGACAAAGGACTCCGGAATCGTAACGTTGTTGTCGTTGTTGGTTGGCCGTCCGGGGCTCAAGTCAAGAGAGAGGTAGGAAATCGAAAATTCCTTCTTCATTGCGATTAAGCGATAAAGCTTAAGGACGTAAAATAATGTCTATCGGAAAGTCGAACCATTACGCCCTTTCTTGCTTTTTCCGTTCTGTTTTTGCCCCGTTTCCATATTATTTTCTTTGAGAAACAATCGTTATGGATTGTGTAAGCTACTGCTTTTCGCTATCCGTACATACATCCTTACATATCTTTGCAACGCTACTATTCAACGTACTATACATTGTATATATTCTTTGGGTGCCGTTGTGTATGTGTATAGTTTGAGCAAAAAAAAAAAAAGTTAAAGAGGACGCAAGCAATTCGTATTATTCCTTTGGTCGATTTCAATTTTGTCCATCAATTCCTTGAAAGGGACACACATAGAGTATTAGGAGAAGATTCTCGTTTTTTTTTTCTGATTGAAATGATGACCGATTTTATCCTCTCTCACTCTCTGTCCTTTTGGGTGAGCAATTCGTGTCTTCGTTTCATTGTGTAGTGGAATAAATGGAAGAAAATAGCCACCCCGACCCCACCATCTTCGTGGATTAGTCGTAAATGTTTGATAACCATTTAAGGAATCGTTATAGGATCAATAAATATAAAAATTATGTAAAAAGTCCTTTTAAGTAGAATTGCCTAAGAAAAGAAAAAAATGTTGGACAGAAGTTAGAAAGGGCGGGCCTTGGACATTTTCTTATCCATTTTCGAAAAGGTCGCTTTCACATCAAAGTCTTTACTCGAGAGTGACGTCTTTTATTATCCTGTCACTGCCTTTAATTTTGTACTTGAGCATGACGTCTGTCTTGGTCGCATTATCTGTCCCATGGACTGACATTCAATTGCTATAAAGCCCCTTTAACTAGGCCACTCTTTAGTCAAATGACATGAAAAACTACAGACGCAGCAACGTTTACTGTCAGTCCTTCTAGATACAAACATAGTTAAGAGTAACAATTAACTATTTTACATGTTGTAAATGGTGTTCCAGTTTTAAGTAAACCCTCGACTATAGGCGCACTTAAGTGCTAGGTTGTTATTGTTAAAAGTCCTTTTAAGTAGAATTGCCTAAGAAAAGAAAAAAATGTTGGACAGAAGTTAGAAAGGGCGGGCCTTGGACATTTTCTTATCCATTTTCGAAAAGGTCGTTTTCACATCAAAGTCTTTACTCGAGAGTGACGTCTTTTATTATCCTGTCACTGCCTTTAATTTTGTACTGAAGCATGACTTCTGTCTTGGTGGCATTATCTGTTCCGTGGACTGACATTCAATTGCCTTTTAACTAGGCCACTCTTTAGTCAAATGACATGAAAAACTTCAGACGCAGCAACGTTTACTGTCAGTCCTTCTAGATACAAAAATAGTTCAGAGTAACAATTAACTATTTAACATGTTGTAAATGGTGTTCCAGTTTTAAGTAAACCCTCGACTATAGGCGCACTTAAGTGCTAGGTTGTTGTTGTTAAAAGTCCTTTTAAGTAGAATTGTCTAAGAAATGAAAAAAATGTTGGACGGAAGTTAGAAAGGGCGGGCCTTCGACATTTTCTTATCCATTTTCGAAAAGGTCGTTTTCACATCAAAGTCTTTACTCGAGAGTGACGTCTTTTATTATCCTGTCACTGCCTTTAATTTTGTACTGGAGTATGACTTCTGTCTTGGTGGCATTATCTGTTCCGTGGACTGACATTCAATTGCTATAAAGCCCCTTTAACTAGGCCACTCTTTAGTCAAATGACATGAAAAACTACAGAGGCAGCAACGTTTACTGTCAGTCCTTCTAGATACAAAAATAGTTCAGAGTAACAATTAACTATTTTACATGTTGTAAATGGTGTTCCAGTTTTAAGTAAACCCTCAACTATAGGCGCACTTAAGTGCTAGGTTGTTGTTGTTTGCCATTGAAAGAGCTCTTCTTGGCCATAGAGCATGACCGATCGAAATAGGTCTTGGCTTCTTAATTTTTATATTCGTCTGTCAAAAGTTTCAAAGTATCGAAACATCTTTACCAACTCTTGACTCGTTTGTGGCCGAATTTTGCGATTTACTTTCGTTAAAGGGTGACAACATGTACACCATCTGCCCGAAAACTCTTTTCTATTGGTGGACAAACTCGGATTCCAACCGAGTTTCACATTAAAAATCATTTAACCAAATTTTGCTTCTACAAATGTGTGTGTTGTTACTTCCACCACCTATAGTGACACATCCTTCAATGAGAAAGGCCGGGCACACAGACCAGATTCTAACCAAAACTGAGGAACCCAAACCTTAATCAACTGTAATTTTCAGATAGAAATTGTATTATATCCCCTTTATTTAAAATTAACATGCGCCACCACAGGATTGTGTATGAGTGAGTGTGTATCTGTGTGTTTTGCGGGTTAAATTGCAATTTAGCGAGAGTAGAAGGCGCTTTCGCGATAGTGTTTGACCTTTAAATTACATCGAGCCTGGTGTTTACAATTCGTTGGGACACACTAACTTTTGGAGTTATTTTTTGTCCCATCCACCTCCCAACACACACACACACACATCTGTATGAGTATGTATTGATTTTGAAAACCACTTTAGCATGTGTGGATGGTATGGTAGGTACGTGACAAAATCCCTATTCGAATATAACTATGGTGAAAGCTGCGGTTTAATACCATCTTTCCCAGAGGATATATGAATTTTGATAGCATCCTTGTGTCGCAGTAACTTTTGACATATATTGCCCGTGTACATGCGAGAGGCCTACCTGAATGGGATTCACCATCCTTAAGTATTCAGACCACGCTTATTCGCATTTTCCTGGCAGCGGTCCCTAAATTCAGCCTTGTGGTGACCTACACATGCCTCTGAGAGTGTCATCATCTCTGCTCATCCTGCGTCGCAATCTAGGCCCGCCTCCACCGGTTTCTGCTTTCATTACATGATGTCGATGTCAGTCGGATATTTTCTCGTTCAATGTTTCGTGTGCAGACAAACACAACAAAGCTTTTAATTAGATATAAATTAAAACCGAACACTAATCTAGACAATAAAACTTTCTCCAATTTCGAATCAACTTCTCCGACTCCGGCCACGATTATTAGTCTGACGCCCGCTGCCTGCACGGTGCGGCGTCCACAAGTTATTTTGAACAGGCACATTGCCGCTCTCGAAAATTGCTTGCAATAGAGCAAACCAAAGCAGTAGGAGCCTTGCTCATGCCTGGCTGGCATCCCCAAAGGAATCGTGTGGAAATGGAAAAGAATTCAGCAAGACCTGACTGATTGAAATTTTTCCAACGTCCTTCGGCGCCCCGCCACACCCGCCGACATCCTCCATTGCATAGTCTGTCGTTTTCCGGGGTTCGATTGCGCGCTTTAAAACGTAAAGTGGCTTACGTAATTCCTGACAAACGGAAGGCGGAACACACGATTTTATTCCATTGAAATCCGGTAATTTATGTGTGTTGAGGGTATAGTGCTTTTGTTGTTGCCGTTGTTGTTGTTGTTGTTGTCTTTTCTTTCCTTTCTCCTTGGCAATCGTGTTTTTTTGAATGAAATGAGCAATAATACAGTAAAGGCCACCCCACCCGCTGCCGTCCCATTGCTTTCGTTTCTATGGAGATTCAAACCTATTAGCGGGGCGTCTTTCTCTCGCAAAAAAAAAAAACTTCGTATTCCAAAGCAAAGCCAAAGCAGCACAAGGATTCGCGAATTAAAATGCTGCCAAGGTATAACAAGCTTCACGTGCTACGTATTCGTTTTGAGATTATCAAAAGTGGAATAATTAACTCATACCCTAGGCTTGAGAGAGAGAGTTTTCTATCATTCATTGGAATTAAATCGCTTATTGTTTGTTTCGCTGGCATTGTCTGGAGGATAATTCGTACAATTTTGGTAATTCTTTTTGCTCCCTTCTTCTCTACTGCTGTTTTTTTTTTTTTTTTATTTAATTTCTTTTCGTTTCGTTTATTTGTGATGTCACGTACAGAGAATTAATAGAGAATACAAGCAATTAAGGTAAATTGAAGTTCAAAAGAAGCGTGAGTTAAATTTACTCGTACATACACGCACAACTTTTCTTTTGTTTTTTCAAGCTCGCTTTTCGTTAACATTTGATTGTGAATGGGAATCCCCGGAGGCTTACCTATTTGACAGAAGAATTTGTAAACTGTAGCCTGTGTTCTAGATCGATAGCTACAGGTGTGTGAAATGTGAAATTTTTGTTGAATTATGTTGTTCTGTTTTTAAGTTATAAGGTCTCAAACGTACCCAGAGGCAGACAGAAAACACGAGGAGGTTGCTTTCTTAATCTTTTTAAGTTAACTCTGATTTGGTTTAAGCCTATCTCGGATACGGAACATTTTTAAAGCGAGTAACGGTCAGTGTTGCTTACTTACTTACTTAGGTGGTGCTACAGTTCGGGGTGAACCTGGGCATCAACCAATAAGCCTCTCCAGTTAGCTTGGTCCTTAGCTAACTGCTTCCAGTTGCACACGCCAAGGCGGTTGAGGTCCCCTGTTACTTGTGCGCGCCACCTTAGTCGAGGTCTTCCTCTACTGCGTTGTCCGTCCGGGTTAGATTTGAAGACTCTGCGTGCCGAAAAGTTAGTGTCCATTCGCTCTACATGTCCTAGCCATCTTAAAAGTCTAATGCGCAGTTTTTTGTCTAGGTTGATGTCGCTGTACAGCTCGTATAGTTCGTGGTTAAGAATCTTCTCCTCCGAAGCCCGTCAACGCATACGGGACCGAATATCTTTCGAAGAATTTTTCTCGCGAGCAGCTCTCGTCCTTTTCTGCAGCGCTCTTGTTTGGCTGCATGCACTTGCCGGCATTCTTCGTCAGGGGTTTCGGGGTGGCGGTTGTGTGAAACCCAGCACATCAGTTGCGGCGTTTCTGATGGTCTGTTTTCAGCGTTGCCACTGGTTTTCGACATTTGATGCTGGCGGCATAGGAGATTTCGGGACACGCGTTCGGTGAAGATTCTGGCAGTCTCTTGCGATTGCAGCTTTTCGATGTTGTATCTTCTCACAGTGATTCTTTTTTGCTGTGGCGTTTGTGATATCCGTGTTAATACATATACATACATACATATATACAGGCCTGTCATTATAAATAATCGCCTGTCATTTAAAATATAATAAGCGATCGCTGTGTCTCAGTAGTGCGATGGACTGCTAAGCGAGCTGCGTGGGTTCAAGCCCCAACAATGTCCACATTTTTCGCGGCACCATCTCTCATCGGGGAATGACAAACCTCCGGGAGTATAATTTGTCATGAAAAAGCTTCTCAATTCGCCTTTGGGAGCCCGCAATAAATTGTAGGTTCTTTCCCTTCGTGCGAAAAATGTAACAAGCACAACATGAATGGTTGCGAGAAGCTAGACCTTGGCTCTTCCAGAGCTGTCGCGCAAGCTGTTTATTAAATTTTTATTTTCATTATAAATAATAAAAAAAGTAAAAACCATGTAACCAGTAATGAAATAAACTTTTGTGTACTTACTCTGTCCCAAGCCTATGGCAACAAAAAGTGTTACGAACTTTCAACAACAATCACAGACCACAGGAAATGAGACCAACCACTGTTGCCGACAGAGGACAACATTTTGTACAAAAAAAAAAAGAAACATGGCTGTGGGTACCGTAGGACTGTAAGGACGGGCGTTCTAAATGAATTTCATGCAAAATGTGTTTAATTCTTCACCCATGGCTGTGTGTCATTTTCGTCCTTTTTTTTATTTTATTTGTTGCCTTTTTCGTTAATTTGTTAATTTCTGTAATTTTCTGGTTTAACAAAATTTTTGCCATGTGTGGGCACATACCATCCCCGAGGGTGCCACATTCACACCACAATAGCAAAAAAGGTAAAAGTATCGACTAGTTTCGTTATGGCGAGTGCAATTGTTGCGTTCAGCGGCATAAATATATTAAGTTTGACACTGTGGAGGTATGCTGGCGATATGGGGATGGCCAAAGGACATGGAAATTTAATTATTTTCGCTGCACAAATTATGAGGGTTGTTTACAGTGGTAGTAATGTAGTTTAATCATAAGCTTAGTGGGCGGGGGTGTACACTGATGATACACTGAAGGGGACGCACCGTTTTATATTACCCGTATAATGAATTTGCTTTTAGCTTAAGCTTTGAATATTTAGTGTGCGGTCAGATACTGATGCGAAAAATAGAGAAGCAAATCATTCAGTTAAAAGTTATGAACTTTAGATAGTGCAGCGCCTACAGATTTGACCTATGTTTATATGGGGGGGGAGAATTCATTGCAGTTCGGTGGGCTTTGTATCGATTTGATTGGATTTACGGTTTGACTGGAGGTAATTATGTCCTTGATGCGCCGGAATAGAAAATGTACTCACAGGGTGTTAGCACCGGTGAGTGGTGCTTCATTTATTTTGTCGTTGTTTCTGCTGTTAAAATGTTTTCACAACCCTATGACCTCGATCTTATTCAAACATACAAAACCTTCATTACCCTCTCAACCACTACCTACTCAAGTGATTGCAGCAAAGTGCTGGGCGCTGCCCTTAATTTACCCTGCCCCCGAGGGTCTTTCTCGAAACTGCAGCTGTGAGCCTATAAGCCAATTTACTTAAACACTCCAAATTCACTTCCGAGTTAACTGAGGAAATGTATAAATAAACAAAGGCAGGAACCAGAGTCCCCAACTCAGCACCCCATTTCCTCATCATCATCACAATCACCATCACCATAATCGTCATCATCGTCAGAATCGGAATCAAAATCATCGTCTTCGTCATCGTCATTGTCGGTGTTGTCATAGTCCTTTTGTGCTTGAAAAACTCACTTGACCGGGTTTCGCCCGTGTAAACACACTTTTTTCCATCTCACTCCTCTCGCCCTACACAATTTTTAAAGCGCAAGAAACCGAAAGTTAGTCACAAATTTCAAAGGCACTCTGCGACTCTTACTCACTTGTCCGGGGCCCAGCCACGACAAGTGGCTTCTTGAGAGTTTTATAAGCGGTAATTGGAAGAAATTATACTGGAGCACCCAGGAATCCGTAGTACAAACGCGTGTGAAGATACGGTCCCTTTGCCGTTGCTCTGCGCTTCAACCATCCAAACGCCTTTCTCTCTGTTTGGTGCTGGTGAATCGCTGGAATTTCTTGACTGTTGACTGAAAAATATTATTTAATGCTGCCTGCTTCATGATGAGAGAAGCCTTTATCCTGTGTATGTACTTGCGACTTGGCACACCAGGTATTCTTCACGATGGGGTGGAGTTTTATATCTTCTTTTTATTCGTTTCTCTCTCTTTGCGTTTGGAATTATCCCAATATAGTATACATTCGGTGGTGATTACTCGGTGTGTAGAGGACGACGAGGGGCGGTGGTTAGACAGATGATGTGAAACGATAAGTACCACAAAAAGAGGTCGGCACGGGAATTCCTTACCGTGTAGTTTTTTGCACGTGTTGGATGAGTTCTCTTCTACAAAACTTACACATTGAATAGAGGTTTATTGCCACAAGAGTGTCTGCAGAAGGACATTCCTTTTCTTGCTTCAGAAATGTCGTTCATTCATAAGCGTAAGATCGAGGGATAAAGAAATGTGTGCAGCGTACGAAGTTGTGGAAGAAAGTTTCAGAATATCTGTCGTGATTGGTGGTCAATAAGTAGTTTTTCATTTACTTTATGGATGAGCTTGATTCTCTCAATTAAAAGTTGTTGGGTGGAAGTGATTAAGCTTTCAATTGGTATTCCTCTTACTCTCTTCTAAGGACAACAATCGCTGTTTTAAGGGTTTTCATTGTTATTTGAGCTCAATCCAATGCGTAGAAATGTAGTACGCTTCCTCTTTTTTATCTTTTTTGCACTTTAGTGGTCCCCATGTTCTAAAATAGTTCAACAATTTCTCTTGACATATTCGAACCTCTTCATTACTAATTGCCGTGAATTCTTCACTGCGGACAACTCCCTCGAGGGTAATGTGTAAAATGTTTAACAGGGTACGCTCTAACTCGCTCCAATATCCCCTTAATTTGTCGCTTATAAGTCTTCCCCTTTACGTAAGCACCCACCAAGCATTATAATCCTCTTCACTTCGTTCGTCTTCATAAAAAAATGTATGTGTCCAATCGGCACTCACCAGAGACTTGAATTAACTTAATTTCAAACGATTTCTGACTGAATACAGCCAGACTGTCTTCACTTGATACACCTTTTGATAGAAATACAGAAACGCTTTGCTTTGTCATTGGAAACAAAGGCACAGGCGCGAATAAAATTACTTAAAGCCTTCTAAACTCCGTAACGAAATTTTATGGGAAAAATTAAGACACCTGACAAAATGTAAACCACATAAAACGTTGAAGGCTGCACGCACCAGGCACACCACCATAAGTAAGTAACTGCTTGTGTAAACCCTCTATAAAATGGCCGCTTTACCATTTAACGATTTATGTATCTACACTTACACAAATTACACGCACATAAAAAAAACGAAATTGTGGCCTTATTTTACGAAAGACGCGAGTCACAGCACCCAGTTGGAATGCCACTGCCGCCACCGCCTTCACCTCAAATGTCCCTTCGCATCATCGCGATAATCTTCTGTTGACAATATTATAAAATTTCATCCTCAAAAGTAACCCGCAAGTATCAGGCTTTCACATTCACCAGCACCACCACCGTCATCCACGTCGTCGTAGTCGTCGTCTTCGTCTCAATCTGCCTCCCAATCTTGCTCTCGCACCAGTCGTCTGTCTCTCCTGTTGATTTTAATAAATATTTACACAACCTTAGCTCCGACAAAGGCGGTATGTAGGTAGTAGGTACTCAAAAGTTATCCTACGAACGAGTGACATTAACTATATAGCCAATGTGGGCCAGCAGCCATCACCACCATCACCAGCATCAGTACAACAGCAGCAGCACCAGTGTCATCAGTGACTTGTAGCAAAAACAACAGATCAACAAGAAAGAAGGACTCGAGGAGAGACGAACACGGTGTGACACAATAAATAAGACCGATTGCGGGACGAAATGATGTTTTGGGGAGGTGTATGCAGGATCCATTTTTATCACTTAATGCGAATGCAAACAAAGAGAGATGAAACCAAAGACGTATTTCCACGGCATGAGCGAGCAGAAAGTATATTTTTTTTTTAAGATTTGCTCAGCCTCTCTGGAAATTTGTCGTTTCCAATTCGGAACACTCGTACACACACGCACACATAACGGAGAGGCAAGCAAAAAATCGTATTTAATATGCAAAAGGGCACAAAGGGAACGACAAGTCCTTTCCTCGCACAGAAAGGAAACGTCCTTTCATTCAAAAGGACCTTGATACTTAATGGATTGCGTGTGGGTGGCAAGCAAGAGTAGATAACCTCTATAATTGATAATCCTAGAACCCATAGCGACACACACATACACCCAGAGAGGGACCACCCCCTTCTCGTGTTCCGCTTTATAATATTCAAAGAACGAGGCAGCGAGGACGAAAACGAATATACATATTTCAAAGATTTATTCTCTCTCGCAGATAGATAAAGTTTATTAAAAAAAAAAATCGGCCGCAAGGAACGCAGAGGCACCGAAAGATACTTATTATCGATTTCTTTCTTCTTGTACAATAAACGATAAGCAAATAGAAAGCGAAGGCCGTATGAAAGGAAATCTCCTTTCATTCTTTGACTCAAATGGAGAGAGTTGCAGCAGACACCGGCGTATACAATTGGAACGGATACTTTTCAATAAGACATGTATTTAGATTGGAACGGGTTGTCCTTGTCTACGGTTGTGCTGTGGTGCTTTGGAGGGCGGTTTCCTTTGGCGACCTTTGGTTGTCCCTTCTCGGTGACCTTCGCTTTGTACAGATGATGAAGTAACTATAGCTCGTTTGCGTTCCACAACCTTTCCCCTTTTTTTGGTCCTTTTTTCAATTGAATTTTAAGTATTTGAGGCCAAGGCAGCCCTAGTTTCCATGACTTTATCCACCTGAAACAGAAATCAGTTGAGTCTTTGATAACCAGAAATGCGCTGATCGCATGCTGCTTGCTCTCCTTCGTTCTCTCTCTATTGGTTAGTTGTTTCAAACGGTTCTAGCATTTGGAAAGATATGAAATTCAAAAATTTGAAATTTTTTGCTAAAAAAGTTAGTTTTGATTCTTTTTCCTTAGACGTTTTGTTTTTAATTCATGGTCACCATCTAGTCACTTTGTGAACTTGAAGGCGCTGTTTATGACCCAACCTTTGCCCTGAAGTATCCATCATAAAAGAACGCTTGCTAGTTGTCCTTAGGAAGTCGAAATCATTTGGTAAGCCCTACAATTTATTTATATATATGGTTAGCTATCACCCCCTATGTGTATGTACATATACATACATATGTATCAACTGCAATCACTGGGTCCTACTACTCCACATCTCCACTAGCTTGCACGTTCCTGACCTTCTCTGACTCTGTTTTAAAGGATTACTGACATCTTAGTCATTTTTTGACCATCTGGTGTCCTTGACCGTCTATATTGACTAAATCTTCCGAAATTTTTTATCCTGAACATGAAGTTTTAATCATCTTGCAAAATTGTATAGAAATACATACACCACTTTCTGTTCGCCGCCCTAGTACCGCTGCTGTGTTTCGTTAGTGGTGTGCACATGCTAAGGCCAAAAATGTGTGCCACGGACTGCAAGTGCAACCGTGTGTGTGTGTAGAATGGTGGTAGGTTGTTTCTGGTTTTTTCGTTCTGTTTCGCAGCGGAACGGAGCAACCACCCACCTCACAGTCAGCTCAGAGGACACATTCGAAATGGAATTGGATTTCCCATGCGCGCAAGGTAGTGAATACAAAAAGTTACATTGCGAGGACGGTGCAAGGACTCTATACTCATGCAACAAGGAATAAATAAAATAGTACGCCTGGCAGTAGGGAGTTGGGAGAATTTATTTAGAGCGCACGCTATGCACTCAGCTATTCCATTGTTTGGCGGAAATCCTTTTTTTTCCTCGTTTGCATTTTTTTTATGCCCGCGTACCCTCGCGCCCCCTTCCTCCTTTGTCTTTTCCGCTTTGAGGCAGTGTAGCCTTGATAATCTGGTATTTAAAAACCGCACAACGCCAGTGCATGTTTATCTACTTAACGACCAGTTTCGTTGAAAGCTGGACCTAAACTCCAGCTTTCCAGCTAAGAAGCCGCTGGTAATGTACTCGTACCCGTACCTCTACGTCTGATTGTTGAAACAGATCAAAGAACTTCGTGCCCTAGTCAGTCCACTCGTGATGTTTTTGTCCAAATAAGACCCTCGGCTATATTTTGCTAGGCGCAGACAGAGACATGTACACAGCGGTGTGTGTCGTTGCATCAGGAGTTACGCAACTAATTAGGTCATGTGAATTTTGTCTGTGTAACAAAGTGAGTCACCCTAAACGACACTTGAGCGACATTTAAAAGATTGAATTTCCCCAATCGCAAATGTGTTGTGTTCAGTGGAGAAATGAACGTGCAGCGAATTATAATTCGCCGGCGAGAGTCCGTTTTTCTTGTTGGTTGGCGGTTTTGTTGCAATAGTTTGACGTGGCGCTCTAGGTTTGGTTAGAATAGAGCCCAGAACTTCTGCGAGTTCTAATGCAATGTATATCATTAGAGAGTTTTGTAAAAATAAAAAAAGTTCCGATGTCGAAATCATCCTATCCTATCCTGGTCAGCAATGGATAGATGGACTTGAAAATGGTTGAGTTTATCTCTGTATGGCCCTGTAGTCTGACTCTCCCCCCCCCCCCGCCCACGACACACTGGTTCTCTTAAGAACCAATAAATGTACACAATGATACCCTCTTCCTCACTCGCCTCACTTTGCTTCATTAAGTCTTTGTGGGGATGTCAATGGCAATTGCTTCTATGAACGGGTTTCCCTTATCTCTCATCGAACGTTTCATGCAGAAAGAAACACTTAACTCCTACAATTTGACCTCTCCATCAAGGATTATCTTTGAATTTTTATTTTTCTCTGAAACCCAATCATGTATCAAACATCCACACACGCACACATCTATCACCTTTATTGCATGCGTATGCGATGAATTAACATATTTCCCAACAAAGCACACACATAGCACAAGAGAGCCGCAACACCATAAAATCAGAGCAAGAATTTATTGCCTCAAAAGCTACTAATTCCGCATGCCTCTACATCTACATATCCTGATTAATTTCAAATCCCCAGATACACAAATTTACAAATTTACACAGCCAGCAGTGCTGCCTGGTCCCCGCTCTACCCGCATACACACATGCATCATCAATACAGGAAATGTCAATAAATAAATCGCCTAATATTGGAGAATGCGTGCTTGAGAATACATTTTGGTCAAAATCGTAACGAGAATTTCCTTCTGCCTTATTTGCTTATGGTATACACTCTTGTACGCTCTCGTACACTTGGCCATATGTACATGCGGCGAACGTCTTCTTCTTCGTTTTTCTTGTTCTTGTTGGTCGTGTAGTCAGAGGAAGCACGCACACACGCACATACATGGCCACATGCGTATGCGAAACCTAGGCAAAAAGATAAATGACCAAAATTAATGAGAACCAATGGGGTAGCACAATCCACCCTACACAAGGACGAAAACAGCAAAGAGAAGCACCCACGTCAGGACTTTGCTGTTTTTTTCTACTCCCTCTACTCGTACCTCATGGGACAATTTGTGTTTATGTATTTATCTAAATTTTCCCTCTACTTACAGTAAGGATGTGTAGTTTATTTGTTTAGATACAATTTTAAGTAGGAAAGTGTGTGAGGGCTAGAATAATGGTTTTTATGCTGTTAAAATTGTCAGGGAGACTGGCAGTCGAAGGGCTGACTAGAGACAACAATTTGGTATGATTTTGGTGGAATTTTGTATCGGTGGTACCCCGGATTGTGCCCGCGCCGAAATTGTATTCATCATCATGTGGATAAAGATGCACCTCCTCCTATTCGGTTGGTACAACGCTTATTTACTTACTTAAGTTGGCGCTACAGTCCGGGGTGGACCTGGGCCTCAATCAACAAGCGTCTCCAGCCAGCTCGATCTTTCGCACGCCAAGTTGTTTACGGTCCCGTTCCACTTGCTTGCGCTACCTGAGTAGTGGTCTTCTTCCTCTACTGCGCCCTCCGTCCATTGGGTGTGGATTCGAGGATTTTCCGGGCCATGACCCAGCTACCTCAGTCGTTGGACCTTCACTCTCCTGGCTAAGTCGATGTAGCTGTACAGCCCGTACACTTCGTCGTTGTATCAACTCCTCCATTCACCGTCTATGCAGACGGGACCAAAAATCACCCGAAGCATTTTTCTCTCGAAACAATCAAGAGCCGCCTCATTCACTTTTGACAAAGTCCAAGACTCTGCGCTATAAAGCAGGACTGGGACGATTAAGGTCTTATAAAGGGTCACTTTAGTTGTACGAGAGAGGGATTTACTACTCAATTGCCTTCTTAGCCCAAAGAAACAGCGATTGACAAGAGTTATTCTTCAATGGATCTCAGCGCTGGTGTCGTTGTCTCAATTTATAGCGGAGCCTAGTTAGACAAAGTCCTTACCTACCTCAAAGTTATAACTGTCTATAGTGATGTGTCCTTTCTTGTTGACAGCATATGCTTTGTTTTGCCCTCAAAAACCGCTAAACCTATCTTTGCTGCCTCGTCTCAATACTCACGAACGCCCCCTAGACATCACGCTACGTTCTTCCGATTATGTTAATATCGTCGGCGTATGCGAGTAATTGGACGGACTTTTCCCTGATGATGGCACGTGAGTTTTGCAATGTTGTTTCAAGAACGATGTTAAAGAAGTCGCATGACAGCGCGTGACCTTGTCTAAAACCTTTTTTTAAAATCAAAGGTCTCGGTGAGGTCTTTAACGATCTTGATGGAGCAGCTTGTCTTCTCCATCGTCATCCTGCACAAACGGACGAGTTTGGCAGGGATCCCAAGATCTGTACAGCTCGTCTCTATAGATGCTGTCATACGCGGCCTTAAAATCGATGAAAAAGTGGTGCGTATCCTGGGTTTTCTCCAAGAGTACGGCTATATTGTCTTCATTTCGTTTTTCGCACAGGTACCTACAACGAACCTGAAATTTCGCCTCTCCTTCGGTGCCCTTCCAAAGTGCTGGCGTTTTCTTCCTCTATTATCCCAGGTTCTGTAACACCGTAGCTGCAACAAATGTTATGCAAGGCACAATACACGTTCACTATAGGTAGTTGCAACCTTTGTTGGAGCGCAGTGCAATTTTCGCTCATTTAAAAGGTTTATTACTTGATCGTCTTCATAATTGTCCTCAAAAACAAATCAATGTTGCTTATCATGTTTACATTCATCTATATTCGCTTAAAACCAAATAAATTACACCAAAATAAATTAGCTTTTTGACAGAGCACAACTGTCATTTCATTGTGTTTGGCTGGGAACATTTGTTTTGAAAGGCGAACGAGAAAGTTCGCTAATCATAATACGCCAACCGAGGTAATTCGCCAGGGAGTTAGCTTAAGTAAGAATTTTAAGGCTTAAAATTGATGAGTTTTCGCAATCCTTGTTTCAATTTGCTGCTCATGCTTTCGAATCTTCAAAGGATATGCGTATGTATGAGTGTGTGAGATGTAGGCAAAGTCTCTCAAAAAGAGTATTCTAAATCAAATCTTCGTTAATTGCATTAGGGGAACCTTTACACTCGTACCCAGGCTTGCCATATGTGGCGATTGGTCGCCAAACAAGCGATTTTTTGGCGACACAAATTTCGGTTTGACGACATCGTCAATAAAGTGCGATTTCTGGCGATTTTTCAGTTTTCATTTAAACCTTCACTCTTTCTCTTAATCAGTAGACAACGCCTTGGAGAAATAATTATAAAACTTCCTCCGCCAACCGTAAATCTAATTTTTCGCTCCAAAATGACGACTTTGGCGTTTCGCATTCTAGTGCTAGAACTTGTCGTCGAACGATATTGGTTGCAACGGGGAACTTTTCCCCTTTTTGTCATTTTTTTCCGCGGCCCCGTAATGTTACAGTGATGTTGTGTCACTTGCGTCAATGTAGATTTTTTTTTATTTGCGCAACTTTATCCGGGCCTGGCATGCAAAGTCTGTCTATCTATTAGTTCTTTTGCGTGTGCTACAGCTCTCCTGCTGTCTTTTCGAATATCAGCGAATCCCAGATAACACGCCGGCATTTTCTTTGAAATTGATTGACACATGTTGAATCGATATTGGGGGTGTGTAGAAACCCTTCCTAGCCTCACATGAAGTCGGTGGTATTACATTAATTTCGAATGTGTATCTGTGTGCGTGTAATCGTTGTATAATCCTATAATGATTGCTTTTAGGCAATCGAAGTTTCTCAAGCGAAAAAAAAAGAAACCCAGGTGCTTACCAGCATACAGGCACATACACGCCGCAGCATAATATGGGCCCATCACTACCGCCACATCGTTATTGTTAATTACATACCGATTAAATGCGATATGTTGTTGTTATGCGCTGTCAAAAATTGCATTTTCGAACAAATGAGATGGTTCTTGGATTCTTAGGGTTATTGCCTCTTTATTGCGAATTCCAAAGCTAGTAGTGAAGATGGAAGGTGGGTGAAGGTGTATGGGCTTCAAAACCACAAACACTGAGAATAGAAGGGTGTTTGTTACCACCCCCATACACCTGCGTTGTACGTGGAGACAATTTCTTTTTATGTTTCCACTCAACACCTATTCGGTGTAGGGTAATATCAATAAAACAACGAGACACATCACACCCACACACAAGCATTGTTTGAAAATTCATAAATTATGTGATGTGTGGAAAGTTCTCTTCTCTCTGTCTATCGTCGAATAAATAGATTGCTAATGTCCTTCTTCTTTTCTTTACAGATAATTTCAATCCGAAGACGAAATCGTTTCACAAGAAGTCAACGCTGAATAAAAAACCAAGTAATTTTGCAACAAGTAATTGCCACAAGGATACAAGGTCAGAAATTTTAAGCTAATATTCATTTGTATTCATATATATTCATATTAGTTGAATCGGTAGAAAATCATTGTAAAGTTCTGTCTCTCAGGTTCAAAGGAAGCGTGTATGTTGATTTCTTTAAATACCCATCACCCATTGTCTCTGCCTGTTGTTGGTCTTCGGTTGCAATCGCATTAGGTTCCTCAGCTTTTGTTACAAATTTAAGCCGCTTGCCACCGGATTTCTGTTGTTTCTTGTACGAATTTCCTCCAAATGTCGGTTCAAATACCATGCAGACAATGAAAGCTGCAAACAAAAGTCGAAACTTTCTCTCTTTCTCGCTTTGCCTCTCTTGTGGAATTATTATCATTCACGAACAAAATTCAATTCCTTTTCATTGTCCTTTATTGAGAGAACCTTGATTCGCCTTCCTGTTGGTTCCACACAAAATTGTTCCTTTCATTATAATTTAATGTGAACAAGAAATGAAGTTATCTTTTGTTGTCTCTTCTCGCTCCAAATGTGTTTTTTCCAAAATTGTGTCGGAAATTGAATAAACTGGGCCATCATACCTCCTCGACACACACACAGACACACATAGACGCGTGGAAGAGAGCGAGTTTCGTTTCTATGTTAGTTTTTTTTTATATTACGCGCGCATTCACTTACAAAAAAAGGATAATCAACAAAAATAAAACTGCAGCACTGTTTGCACTATGTGTCCCATTATCCACGAACACATAACAGACTGAAGGGACACTGTCCCACTGCGCCCATTATACACCCATTTTACAAAAAAAGGAATAAAGGAAAACTAAATAAATTTAAAGATTAAGAGCCCCGTCAACAACTTTAGCAAATGGAAAGAATGAGTATAAGGCTGAACAGAGCGAGAGAACGTAGTGTAATGAGAGAAAAAAAGTACTAAAAAACAATCAGCATCAGGATGGGCGAATGAAAGGGAAGCTCTTCGGATTGTTTCACCAAAAAACCTCATCCTTAACGTCATAGTTGTCGTCGTCTTCATCACCCACAGTGGGGTGGCATATCACACCACAATCGTAGCGCAAGGAAAAAGCAAAAATTCGCAATTCCCACTTTGTTCTCGCTGCGTTAAGCTTACGTACTCGTCTATGTAATTTCATATGTTTGTATGTAGGCAGTGATTTGCCCTCCTTCGTCCTCTTGTTATTGTTTTATCGTGTCTCCTTTCCCAAATGTGTGAGACGGGTGTATTCTCGCGATGATTGAAGGACCAAAACTGTCAGTGTGATATCCTCATGATATTCTCTATATTTGTTTTTAGCACATAGTTTCTGAGGATATAATGAACATAAGCTCTGCTAAGGATCATCCAAAGCGGCGTTACTGGAACTGTTATTGTTCAGTTTGTTTTTAAATGATTATTTACTTCTAGAGGGATTTTGCTTAGCCTTAATAGATGGCTGTCCACGCATTTTATTGTAATTTTGACATCCACTTGTGAAACTCGAAAAAGTTTAATTTTTCTACATCTACCTATTGTTCCATCCCATTTTTGAGGCAAACACTTTAAGGTAGGACCGATTTAGTGTCTAAAGACATGTCCGAATGAATAGGGTCTACTAGTTTTACGAAGCTTCTGATTGGTTCCAACTTCCAACATCTTGTGTTAGTGGCCTGGGGCCACTCAACGTAGGACTGAGTAAAACTCGCTCTTAAAATATCGATTTCATCTATCCCACTCCGACTCTTTCATCCCTGTGAAATAAATACATACATTCGTTCCAAATTGTTTGATAAATTACGTGGACATACTGTACATTGCTTTGGCGCCGAACTGAATCAAAGTTTTGTTTCGTTTTTTTCTGTTTTATGGTAACAATATGTTCCCATTATCCTGGTGTTCCGAACACACATTTATCTACATATTAAGTGCACATGTTGCCATTCGTTGGGTGAATCCATTCAAAATGGTTCTTGCTGTCGGCTGTGTTGTGTTGTGTTTTCTTTTTTTTTTTTTTAAATTCCAAGAAGAATAATTGATTTTGTAATTTATCTTTTCGCTCAAAACGTGCACATATGCATACCGAAGCTAATATTCATCGTTATCATAATCTGCACAACATCCCCTCCTCACCAAACTAGGGGCAAAACAACCAGAGAGAAACAAAAAAAAAAACCTAAAACAAGTATAAAAAGTAATTTATCATAACTGTAAGCCAGGATGATGGTACACTGGCTCTGGGATGGATGGCGTCGATGGTGTGAGTTACATTTGAATCTATTTGCGTCCACACCATATACAATTTCTGTTTCGAAATGTGTGTACATTTCTGTGTGTGTGTGTGTGATGTCTAGTCGATCGTATGGAAATTAGTCGGAATTCCCGCAGAAACATACACGATTGCAAGTCAAAGAAGCACGCTATCTGCATATTTACGTACACATGTAATATGTATGTACCGGAAAAAAGTCCCTTGTGTCTTTTGTCCAATCAACTCGAAGGAAAAGAATTATTTTCACTCTCAACTACGTGCAGATGGAATCCCTTAAAAGAAAATCCTCAGGGGATGAATTTTTTTGCTTAGGACTAGATGACCTGAGGAAAGGACGAAAAGATGAAAAAAAAAAAAAAAAAAACTCTAGTCCTAGTCCATCATTAATTTTTGTGTAACTCTGTCATTTCTCAAGTGACTACACCCATGTTCCCACTCTTGGTTCCTCTTTTGCTTTTTGCTTTTGAAATACCACGTGTTTGAGGCAAAAGGTGGTGCGCCCACTTATTCTACAAAGATAATTTGTATGCGCTGCTATCCTTCCCCACGAAAGAGAGAAGTAAAAAAATCTTTAACAAAAACTTTTGCTCTCCAAAAAGTACGAACCTGAAAGAAAGAAGGATGCAATAATCCTTTTTGCGGGTGGAGGGGGGGGATTCTTTTCCTAGATAGTTGCCAAAGTAGCCCTGAAGGTGTTTCGCCGCAAAATACATGGTAAAACGCACCAATTTCTTGAATTACATCCTTCATAACCCAACGCTCAGACCGCCACTCAAATACGAGTACACCACCAAAAGTTTTTGGGAAATTATTCGGTTCCGTCTTCGTTTTCTCCGCCACCTTGTGGCCCCCTTCTATACACACACAGAACACAGGTTGTAATTTTTGCTGGTTCTACTCCTTGAGGTTGATCTCCCGAACAACTCGTACTCGAATTCACCTCCATCTACCGTAGAAAATTTCGCTCGAAAAGCAAGCAAACAAACAACGTGAATCGAAGGAAACAAATTCTCTCGGGCGTTGATACTTCCAGCAACCGTTGGACGATGGAAAATACACAAAATTAAGTGAGGGAGGCATTTATTTTTAATTATCCTGCAGTTATGGTGTTTTTCCGTTCGCTCCTGCTCCCTCACGAATTCTCTGACAACAAAGCATTAGTCGCACTTGATTCGAAAGCAGTTCCTGAGAGTAATTGGATCTGGATTAGATAATAAGAAAGTTATGACAGGACTTCATAACGTCAAAGTCGCTACGGACTTTTCAGGAGAAAAGAAAAATAAACACACAACTCAGAAGAAAGAAGACATTTCTTAGAAGCAAGAAAGTTTAAGATACATGGCAGAGGTAGATTTCGAACTGCTGCACCTTTCTGTCTTGAAAGGAAACTAGTCTCCGAAGGATGCACAATCAGACTGTTCATTGTTCTCCTAAGAGTCATCAATCTATTGGTCGGTTGGTTTAATTTTTGTCGGGTAACTTTGATAGAGAAACTGCCTAGGTTGAAGACCAGATTGAGACTCAGATCCGTTCCGATGCTGTTGACAAGGGTCTACCGACTTTGGGGGACATCCCGTCCTAATTTTTTTTCAAACTCATGCTTTAACCTATCAATCCAGTCGTTCGAACTCCGAGCTTGATTTTCGTCAAAAACAAAATGACGAGAGGAGAAAAACGTGAAGTGCTTCGAGATATCCTTCGGGAGGTTAGCAAGTTTTCACAGCGTGACAGACGCTAGAGCACGCCGAATCGGATAGCTTTGTTCCATTAATTGGGATTTTGCTCTCGGGTAATCTCGCCCACATTGGCAAGTCCTTACCCCTGCCTTGCAACTAGGATTAAACACCAAGTCGGGGTGGAAGTTTTTTTTTTGTACCATCATTTGTTGATAACACAATGTTTCTTTCCCAATTTTCTTTCGACACACTCACCTTGGAATTTGGAAGATTTGGTTGAAGGTTGGGAGAGGAATGATGGTATACACATGCACACATACGCATCCAGTTTCATATTCAATTTAATAAAAATTAAGAGCCGACAACAAAAGCGACTAGGGCCAGCAGAAGACTCTGTGTATGTTTGTGTGTATGAGAGTGGGCCGTCAGGACGATGTGTATCGAGTCAGCACATCCCTTTGATTGATGATATATTGGATTTTTATCATTAACCTTATGGAACCGAGGGTTCCTTCAAATTGTAGTTGAAGCGGATTTTTTTGCTTTTTTAGCTCGCTCGTTCGTCTACCCGTCGGGAGCATTGATGATGACTGACGGCATCCTGCTGCAACAGGATGCTGGGATAGTATGATTTATATAGATCCCATGATTCTGTTGGCAAAGCTTAAGAAATTTATAACATCTTTGGTATTTGTATCTCTATCGACTTCCTGCTGTATTAAGGAGAGCAGAGGGGTGAGCCGGTGCGCCCCCATTCTAAGTGAGAATGTGTTATTGATCGGTTGGCTGACACACTATTTTTGGCGATATTGTACAAAAATGCAGTTTAGACGGTGGGTTAAGGACACAACAACAGGAAGTCCATGACAGTGGGAAAAAAAACCCACCCAGCTAACAGGGTGGTGTACATTACCTTAGAAAGTTCATAACCTCCTTTTTTTTTGTTGTGCTGCACTAGTGGTATCCTGCCTGGAGAAATCACATCCGACTAGTTTACACTGTATGGAACGAACGACCCGTCAGTGCTGGACTTATGTGCAGGGAGCTATCGCTACTCCTCGCCGTGCATCCGTTGTATTTTTTTTATTTAGATATTTATTTACGGGACCCAGAGAGTCGACTTGGAATTTTTAATTCACGCCGGTGGACTCTTATTTGTGGACCGCTGCTGCATTAAATGGTGCGAGCACACAGCGTTTGGTTTCCTCTGGGTGTTTGATAGTAGGTGATGTGTACAAAGGGTGGCTTGTGCTCTCAATTCGGTTTTTATGTGTGCTGCTGATCACTCTGACAAGGACTCGAGGCACATCCTTGCGCTACACATCATCAGAAAGCATCATCACTTTGGCGAATAGAGGAGCCCCAGAGTATGGTTATTGTTGTACGCACGGCTGGTTGGATAGATAATTATCCGGAGCCTCTATGACTGTTCTACTCCTCCTTCTCCTCCTCCTTTCGATGAGAACGAGTACAGTACAATAAATCAAAACTGTTAAACATTTCAATTTGTCGGAGGCGTTCCATAGGCGTGTGTGTGCGGGCGGGTGTGCGTTTGTTGTATCCCACAGAATGTTTACAAATCGATTTAACCATAATTTCTGGATGGTTAGACACAGTTGGGTCTGGCTTCTACACACAGTTCTCAAGTGTGTGTTCCTTGTATGCAATTAACTGGCAACAGTACAATGAGGAGATCAAAAAAGAAAAACGTTTATTTTGTCTTAATATTCCGCAAATGGAGTGGAAAATTTTTATAAGTGGTTCTGAGGTCTGCCATTTTCTTTGTCCTTTTCTCGTTCACTTTTCTAATTTGTTGCTGAATATCATTCTGGACTGATGACCATTTGGAGCTCCAAAACTTCTGTTTGCAGTTCCTGCTAGGCCCAAGTATTATTCTGTTAGAAAACCAACACACCATCGATCGAAATCAGAGATAAATCTGTGTCTTGGGTCACTTGTCGTAAAATCCAAGATCATTCATCCAATTATAGTGTTTGATCTGACAGTCCAATCTAATCGTAGTCCATCCCCTAGACTCTACGAATTGAGCCGAGGGAATCAATCATCCATCAGCATGTTTAGGGTTCGATACCACTTCTGACACCTAATCTGCCTATGAAAAGTCTTGTGTAACACTCTCAAGACATCCTTCGATGTTATTACGAATCAATCGCACTTCTGACACTTGATTTGTCTTTAAGCTGGGGATCACCATTATCCAAAGTTCATCCGATCTAGTTTGGCCTAATTCGGGATAGATAGTTCTTAAGTGGGACAAACGCCCTCTTCAGACTCACAAGAGCTCTCTGGCGAGCAGAGTCCTTATTTCTCAAGGACCTTCTTCTTATTTTTTTTACACGAGGCGACCTTGATCTCCGGAGCGTATACTTACAATTATGTCCTACATGATTATGAGAGCTTTCTACGTATGCAGCAGATTTACCTAGGGACTACCACGTGGGGCGCTGAAAAATGGTGAACACATTCTTACCCTTGCGCTTGTTCCCTTAAGGGCGGAGAAGGGGTTTTTTACAATCTGTCCTGGCTGGGTTATAATTTCCTCCCACACTCACACAAGCTTCTCCTTTTTTTGTTTTTGTTCCGATGATAAATGATATTGTGTGTGGGCGCGTCCTTATGTGTCCCTTCACTCCCATGTGTAAATTCACAGAAGTGGAACTTGCATAGTTTTTGTTCGTCCTTTGCGCTTCATTTTGTGAAATTAATTTTCTTCAAATTGAAATTTGTTTCTCATCCGTTTACTTTCTGTGTGGGTTCGTTTCGGCGGCGGTGTGTTTGTGACCAGTTTGGATGCAATACGATGGCAATACGATGGGTGCAAAGAATCGGTTTTTTCGCGTCAGCAATGTCCTTGGCGTCGTCGTCGTTCTCATCGTCGCTGCTGTTGTTGTGGAGAGTATAGAATTGCTCGAGGAGCAGCGGTGAAACTGTCTTCTTGTTTATTTCATAATTTTGCTCATACTCCAGTACGTATGTATGCATGTGTGTTATAGCGGATAGGTCCTGCCGGCTGCTGCTAGTCGTAGCTGCTATAGTAAGCTGCCTGTGTCAGCCCCCTCCCCTTCTTGGTAGTTGATGATGCACAGGATTTTCTGTTCTCAAGTGGATACGGAAGTGGATTCACGAGGGTATATGGGGGTGTCATGTACACATGTAGGAAATATAGATCGCAATATTTAGTGAGCCAAACCAAGAGCATAAGCGACCAAAACTGGGTGGAGAGCTAGGTTTTTTTTTTTGTGGGTGCGTGTGTTTTTATGTTAGTCTTGCTAATATAAAATTTATTTTTTACCATTGCAGTATCTTCTGATAGAGTTTTTACCACATGGACGGTAAGAGCTAAAGAAAAATTATAGCTATCCGTCTTTGTTATTCGGTTTTGTGTTACCACATGTGCACATGTGTGTATACGGCATGCGTGATTAATTATCTATACAACGTTTGACGTAGATAATCCAAACACTTTGTTTGTATGATTTTTTTAGGGAGCAAAGATAGGTAAACGGTGCACTTGTGCAATGTTTTACCCCGACACAACTTTGCATTTCTCACTATGTATGTATGTATATGCACGGTATTCTTCGTTTTAAATATGCACAACACACGAGTCTCACAAAGATGATGAAAAAGTATGGAGAGGACTGTCAATCGATTGAAGATTCTGATGAAAAACTAAGTCTGTACTTTTTAAGACGACTTGACGCCGCGACGGCTTTGTTTCGATGGTCAGTCCAACAGATTCTATAACCAACCAAGTCACTTTTGGCATTTATGGCGTGTGTACCTTAAAAGTGGTCAAAGAACTTCAAACCCCTTGTGAAGGTGATACAATGCTTCAAAATGGTATCCAATTTCATTCCACGCCAACTTAATGAAAAGTCAAGACTAGGTACATACCTATTCCTCTTCCGATAAGTAAAATCTCATGCAATGCATCTTACGTGACTAAACGTAACCGTTGTGCCTTCAACTTTACCCGGAGAATTTACTTTACAAAAGATAAATTTGAATATCGTATGTCAATCTCCTTTAAGGGAATTGGGGAGAGTGGACACACTAATAATAGTGCACAGGAACACACATGATCTATACTATGTACATATGTATGCAGATGCATCTTGGATGGACATGCCCTTTCGTCGGTTTATATCACCACTTTGCAACTTTAACAGAGTTAAACGATGGTAACTAAACAGAGATAACTATAATTGAAAGTTAAGGACAATAAGTAGAACTTTAGTCTATTATTATGTGCATCTCACCAAATTCTGTTCTGTGTCCATAGACTCAAATTAACACGTAGAATTTTGTTTTTAAAGCAATAACACGTCAGTGTAAGGAGTTTAGGGGTAGTGTTGGTAGTTTTACACAATCGAATTAGTGGGAATCTGGTAATTGGGAGACGAAAGAGCAACGGGAATCGATTACAATTGGAATAATTGGGGGAAAAATTTAACAATAATAAAACGAAATTGAGTCCGATAATGACACTGACTGGGTACGTATTCATCTTTCAAAGACCAATGCACAAGCCATACACACAGTCGGAAAGGAGCGCTCATTTGTGTGTTTTTTTATTTTAATAATTAAAACTCTCCTCTGGGTTGCGAAGAGGTTTATATTTTCATTTTGAATTAATTAATGACGAATGTTATTGAATTTCGATATGGATATCCTTGCTTATGGTTGATTGAAACCGTATGATTTGAGTGCGATGTTGAAGGATACTTGAATTCCGCAGAACAGCAAATAATTCCGTTGTTTGCCCATTGATCGGGTTAAATGAACCTGCAATGGTGCTTCAGCTGAGTCCTTTCGCAGCAACTTCAGCTTACTTTTAGTTTGTGAATTTAATTGCCTAAGGCAGAAGTAGGTACTCATCTGTCTAGTTGTTTGGCTTTGCATGTATGATAGGCGGCACTGTATTGAAGCCACTTCTCTAAGTCAAAGCAAAGTTTTTGTTATCCAACTTATAAAGGATCTATGGATCCAGAAGTGTAAGACTTCATATAAGCTCTGTGCTTACTGTCGATCCTTGCATCTAGGGCACGCTCTGGATGGGCGCGTCCTTATATATCTGTTTCCTGTGCTGCCTGATAGTTCCTTTCATAACGCACCTTCCTTGGTCCCTATTGCCATTTGTTTTTCTATTAGCGACCATCTCTATCGCTCCTTCAAATATAATTTATAATTTGTTTTTTTTGTAAATCATCACACATAACACGTGATGAGCCATTTCGTTCTATTATCCTTCGCTTGGTGTGTATAGCTTTCTCGGAGTCATTTTACTTTCTCTGTCTACACTCACTTGAAGGAGTTATGTATATTATTGTTTTGGGAGAAAAGTGCCTACATGCTGCATACGTACATATTTTAAAGGGTTTTCATATGAAATATTATTCATGTAGAGGAGATGATGGTGATGATGGCGGTGGCGGTGGCATATGATATAATGGAGAGATGAGTGTAGTGAAACACCAGTTGGAGTGCTCCAACATACTTGTAAAGATGGTACAAAATTTAATTTATATGCGAATACCATTTGGTTGGGGCGCGCTATGACATGCGGCTTAGAGGTACTCACTGTTTCTTTATGAGATGAAATGGAAACGCGCACACATTGCCTTATCAGGCATGTTGAAAGATATAAAGAATAAAGAAGTATGTAGCATCGGAATGCTGAGTTAGGGAGGCCGCTGTAAATGGAGAAAACGTGTGTGGTGCTTTTGTGGAACCCCATTAATGTTGTTTGCAATGGACTGCAATGGATGGAGGCGCGCACTTAAATTTCAACTCAATCCATCGACACCTAAACTGTAGGTGAGGCAATTTTTCCTAAGAAGCATCGACTGAAATGGCCGCTTAAACGATGTAGCTTCTAATTCCCAAAACCTTGTCTGTCATGCTTTTATTTTCTCAAAGTGTCAATAAGTGCCGAACTTGTCTTCATTAGCTTTGATCGCTTTACTTGTCTAGATGGTCTTTCTGCCAACTCTGTTCTAAAACCTTTGCTCGTTTCATTCGCTGTGTTGTGTTTCCACTTCACATTCAACTTTGCATCGGATTAGCGAATACATGTTTTCAAAAATGCGCCTCCGTGCACACGCCCAGCCAAACTCTCGTGGCAAATCTCGTATCACTTTCTGCGCTCAATTAAGTCCAATGAAAGGAGCCTGGTGGGCGTACACCTTCTTTTCCCCGATTCGTTCTAGGAGTCTTTGTTTTCAATTTAATTTAATTGCAAAAATTTCTTTTAAGAATAAAACTTGGTTCGTTATGAAAGCTAAAAGTTTTCTACAGGAATTGAGGATTCCAACCCATGGTTTAACTATAACTATTTGGCAGAACGTATGAAGCCTTAAGCGGAATCCCGTTGGAGTTCTTTAAAATACGCAGCCATAATTCCTATTTGCCCGTCTGTTCTCCGTTCGTTGATTGATTTTTGTGTGTGAAAAAAAAACAGAAAAAAACCAATTCACCTTATTCCTGACACTGACAGGTTCAATAAGTGTTGCTCGCTCCCCTGTGGGGGAGGATATGAATACAAATGCAGCTGACGGCCATTTCGTCCTGGTGCATATTCGGTTTATAGTATTTTTCTCAAAGTGGAAATATGAAGTGAGAAATCTGGTCACCAACACCATATGCGGAAGATTGCCTTGATTTTTTTTTTAGAAATCCTGCAAAATCCTTCCCACGGATCGATCGTTCTGGGGTTTTACCGTTTTTTATTCGTTTTTCTTTGTCCTATTCGGCTGTTGGGCGCGCATGGGTCAGTATGAGAAATTTCATATCTTTACGTCTATAGATTGCTTTGGCATGTTTGTTAAAGTGAAGGATAAAGACCCCCAGTTGGGTCACACATACCCCCCCACCATTTGAATACCGCCAACTGCCATAGCAGGCTTTTTTTTTTTCTTTGTGCAGATTGTGCGTTCTTTGAGTGTTTGGATGTGTGAAATGAAACGACGTGAGGCGATAATTAGAAAACAGCGGGAGATGGATTGGACAATTGCACATGTCATGTATTCGAAAGTTTATGTTTTAGTGAAATAATGACAGAACACCTGCTATCCCTTTGATTGTGGTTGGGAAAACATAGTTGGACGCCTGCTGTTCCTGTGTGTGATAAGTCCTTTTGAGGAATGTTTCGAGGTGGCAATTCGTTTTATTTCGGGATCACCTGTCTCTTTAAATTTAAGGTAAAGCTTATCGCTATGTGCGCTGCAATTAAGATTCTTTACTGAAACCACGTGAGATATGTTTTTGACTACTGCAGACACATGGGGATTCAACGGAATTTGGAGTTGAAGTCTCGTATTCTGTGAAAATTCAACTTTGATCCCTGTGTGGGGAAGTGAGTGGTGTTGACTTCAAAGAAAATCAGAAATGGTCTTGTCTCAGAGAAAAATATTTTTTCCACAATAGATGCCAGTAAACAGTAGCGATATCCTGCTAACATATTTCCAGAAGTCAACATTTTTAACAATGTCTCCTTGGGGCAAGTTTATCAGCACAACAACATTGCCTCTGACAAAACTACCCTACATTTACTCTTTCAATTATCACCTTGGCCTGCTGAGAAATCCTTTTTGTCAACAATTCCTGATGTCACTTCGATTCTTCTTCGCAAATTGCCAAAAAGTTATTAATCCGGAAATAAATGTAATCCTTCGCTTCTGCCCATCATCCCAAGAAGGAAAAGAGAAATACTTCAGAAATCTGTATCTCGCCGGCACTGGACAGTAGAGGGCACAACTTTCCCGGACATAACATTCCCATTTATCCTGGCAAATCAGTAAAATAACTTCCTTCGCCCACACGAATGTGTCATTGATTTTCACGTTTTGTTTATTATTTGTCTGCACTTCATGCACACTGCGGACAAAGTTTCTCCTTGTAACAGTCCCGGTTTTACGCCGAGTCCTTAGATTCCCCCGGTCTCTGAAACATAATCCTTGGATTTCTTTGATAGTCTTTTTGTACATCAGAGAAATTAAAAAAAAAAAAAACAAGAAACTCCAGAAGAACCCACAGAAACACAAAAACAGAGAGTCTCCACAGCAAACTTTACCATTTACAACACGCCATGGAGGCAGAAGGACACAGCTCTGATGAGGCTTTACTTGCTCGACTTTCAAGCACTTTACGTGCTGACATTTTTCAACAACAAAAAAAAAAAAAAAAACGGAGAAAAGTCCTAAAAAACAAAAATCTCAAGGAAATCCAAAGAAAAAAATTAAACTTTTTCGGAGACGAACACGAGTACATTTCCGAGCAACAAATATTGAAAAATATAGACAACAATATCCTCAAGAAGGATACACATTATAACTCAGACATTAGACTAAGGTGCTTCCAAATATGTGTGTACAGCATCCTTTTAATTTCAATTCAATAATTCATGGCGAATGGAATCCTGTGGAGGCTACACGTTGGGGGGATGAGCAAAGAAAAAAACCTGAATTACTCTCCATTAATACTGCATGGCCAAAGGAGTCTATCGATTGTTTGTGAATCACCACTTAAGAATCAGGATTTACTTTATTTTTCGATTTATTTTCTCCTTCTCTTTCTCTCGTTGTGTGCTGTATTCAATTTCTTGATTCGTATATTTCCTGCAAGACCGATTGTTCGTCACGTCCTTGTGACACAAAAGTTTTCTCCACGAAAAAAAGCAAAGAAAAGATTAGCATTTAAACGTCGCAAATTGTTGCAAAAAGTTATTCGAGAAAGTCACACCACTGTGAGGATTGTGTCTTTTGTTTTAATGGGGGAGGACGGTTCTGATTCTGGTCCTGCGAAGAGAGAGGGGGGAACCCATTTTGATTTCGCATAACGAGGATAATTGGTACAGATTTGGAAATGGGGCGAAGGCACGTGGCTTAAGAAAGTCCTGGTCACCATCCCTTAAGCTCTCCTCTACCGATGTCAGTTGTAAAGAGTGTAGGCCTCTGTACGCTTTGAACACCACTTCACTTCTTTTCGCTGCTATTTTTCGGAAGTGCTCTAAGTTGGAATCCGTTGGTAGCCGAAAATGTTATTTTTTCTGCTCTTTTAGGTACAAACTGGAGGTATCGTTTTCTCTAAACTCTTGGACAGTATACGTATGTATACCAGCAGTTGTCTCTATGTCTACAGATATCGTCTTCTTTAGACACTTGCAGAGCATAAGTGCAGCTGTCTGCTCTTGCTCAGACACAGCCTTAAAGTACCATCACAATGTATGAGCTGGTATTTTCTCGTCTCATAGGCATAACATGCAGGCTTCATATTCTCTCTATTTTTACAACCGTTTCCTCGAATCGGGCTACTCTTACGCCTTTTACCCTAGGCGTTCTTAGGATTCGAGCCTACTTCTTGGCATAGTCGAACTTCTGAGTTTGGTTGTAACAAGGAAAAAGTCGGAGTCGATAATCGCCTCTGTAAATTCAAACTTTTGAATGCGTGCCTTCCGTTGACGCTGTCCACTTTCAGCAAACCTCGGGTCCCTCTGTGTTTTTGGAGGAAATTCACTGCAATTTAAAAAATCCTCCTCACTCATCACCGTTTACTTCGAGACGTCTGTAGTTTAAGAACCAACCGCTTTCAGCGATATTCCTTCAACGGGAGGATGTAGTCCACAGTCCCACAGCTGTGGAATATTGAAATAACCCGGATTCACTTTTTTGCCTAAAAGGGAACCATTTGAGACGTGTGTGCTTTGTCATCGGCCCATTCCGCAATCCTGCATGCAATCGGAAACGAGTTTTCTCCTTCGGAGTTTTTTTTTTTTTTTTCTCCTTTTTTCTTTCGGTTGAATACAATGACTCGGCTACAAATGTCCTGTCATGCACCTGGTTTCCATCCAATCAACCCTCCACACCCACATCGTCGTCTGCTGTGGATGAAAAATGAAAATGCCACCAGTTGTTCTATCAAGGTCTAGATTTTACGTTCAGCTTCAGGTCGTGGGATTTTTATTTTTTTTTTAAGAAATCCAAATTGAATCTGACAAAGATGATTGCCCTGACCAAGCGAGCATACATACATATCCCTACGTCCAGGGACACATTATAGATGGACTGGCTCTCCTCATACCTACATATAGCTTTTGTTCATTTGAGTAAAGCGAACGGCCACAATCGTACTGGTTACAGCGTCTGCAACAGTACCATACACACGGGGGTTACCTCGTAAATCAGTCGGAAAACTGAACCTAGTCGAGCGTTCTAAAAGTTGTGCTCCTTTATCGTTTCTTTTTTTTTTGTTTTAGTTTCTGTTTTTTTGTTTTTTCGTTGGCATTTATTCCCTGTGCAGTGTTTGTTTGCTGGTGGTGGTGTACTTGCTATCCTGCGTTGAAGTCCTTTTTTCCTGAGATTACAAAACTAGCCGCCTCAAGTTCGCCTGGTTCTGCATTCGACGCTGTCAAACACAAGTGAAAAACTGTTTTCCCAGTTTTCTTGGTGGGTGTCCTCTCCGACCCGTTCTGCCTTTGCCTTTGTTCTTAATTTTCCATTCTCTTGTGTCTCGGTGCTTCTATTGGAAAATTATTTTTTAGGAATAATATTTCATATTTCAAAGTTCCTATTTTTAAAGGACTTTCTTGAGCTGGTTGCTTGTTTGGTTACGAGGCAGGGAGTCTGTGCCTGTGTGTGTGGTATTTCATGTGCTTTACTTGGTTTTATTAAAAGCGAAACAATGGATTGCAGCTTTTGTAAGGATAAGCCACACATACCTATGGTCTTGGGCAGGGGGTGTGTCTGCTGGGTAGGCATCCTCAGATAAATAAATGGGATTCGTAAGAGTTGCGGAGGGAGAAAATGAGTCGCAGGGTTGACACTTGATTGAGTTGAGAGGGGATTAGATCTGAGATAAAAACACGGGTTCGATTTACCACAACTGTTCTGCAACTAATGCTAGAGTTGACATTCATCTATGATGACACTAGAACCTTTGTGTCATCATAGATGACTGCAAGGTCAATAAACTATGCAGACCTTAGCGCTTACCTTTACTTACCTTTCTCTACTGGTCACTGCGACATATTGCTATCACCTACCAGAGGAATGCTTAACTTTCTAAGAAAGTCTCTGGATGTAGTTGCAATCGTGAGAATGCTATACTTCGCTGATTGAGAGCCAACAAAAAGTGTCAACACTAAATATAAGCTCCTTGAACAAAACACTCGACTTCTTTTCCCTTTTTTTCGATTGAAAATAGGAATTCCTTTCTTTTGGACAATACACGACGAAAATATTCCTTTCTGGAAGAAGACATCATATCCCTGCAATTTCTTAGGGATGAGCGAATGGCGAGGCTTTGGTCATGAAATTAACAATTAAATTAAAATGAAAAGGAAGTCTGTAGTGTCCTCTTTTCCAGGGGTCTGTATTCAAAGTTATGGAACTTACCTCATTCTTCTCTTGAGTGGAAAGAGAAATTTGTATGTACGTACATATACACAACGGCTTTTTATTGTTCGTGTAAGACAGGATCTAAAGAAAAAGAGTTGTCAAACACTTTCGGCATAATTTCGCATCTGAATTCATATGTCTGACTGACCTTTCTGGTTCTCTGTACTATTGAATGTTATTTTATAATAGAATTAAAGTTGTGGACCTATTTTCCGTTATTATTAAAATAATTAATCAAATGAATTACGATAGGGTTGGAAGCAACTCCAATTTGGTAAAAATTACATTCAAGGAATTCGTATTAACATTTCGCTTCTACAGCGTACATACTTAAAATTCATAACATAATGTAATTTACATAAATATGTTAAATATCTACTGTGTTTAAGAAGGTCGGTACCTTGTATAATATTGCATCGAAAAGGATGTACAAACTTTCCAACGTGAATATATCTGGCCCAATCACCGGAATTAATGGCTGCACTGAGCAATTCCTGTCCGATGTATAGGTAGGCACATAGGGCTATTTGATTGGAGCGGTAGGCTTTTTCTATCTCTTTGGCACCGGTCGGTTGGTTTGTCTGCAGAAATTGTGTATGGGACTTAACTTTCTACAGACGTAGTTCGACGGCCACTTCAAACACTTTGCGGAGACCCGTTACATGTTTTAGATCAAGCAGAAAAGTACTTTACGTTGGAATTTAGTGGACGACGACAAAACATATCCATCGACCGCTTGAAAGCGGCGCATATCACAAAAGCTGACGACCAACAAAATTAAACACCACAAGTGACCAATAACCACAAGCAGATGACAACAAAGCTGAGTACAAAACTCGATATTAAAAAAAAAGTTAAATTACGTATAAACAACCATTATCGACACACGCAGTTTAAAAAACACAACAGTTTGTCAAATAGAATTTATAACTTTTTTTTTAATTAATAAAGTTGAAGTAGTTATTTCTATATGGATCGTTGTCTTCATTTGCCGCTCCGCACACCCTTTGGACATTGTACGGTTTACCCAGAGCGTTACGTCTCTCTGGTGTTGCAAAAATTTGTCGATTCAAATACCAATACCCACCAACGACATGTTGTTTTTCTCTTTCTAAACTTTTTCTTCATTCAGTCTACAACCATTATTCCAATAGGACCTGGTCTCACTAAGTGTTACATCTGCTAATTTGTACATGGCTTGCCGATTCAAATACCACCCTTACTAACTCCATTAATTTAACACACTAGTTCACAACCAAGTAGCTGAACTCCGCCGTCGATTCCTTGTAAAAGTAATCTATATATTAGAGGGCTCGATCACACCTCCCTTACACAGAGACTTTTCATTTTGACTAATGTGTTGAGTGCCGGTGTAGAGTGGAGCCCAGAGAGAGTGAGCACCTTAATAACATTTAATATAGCTCCCTGAGTGACTTTTAATTTAGTGCAAAATAGAGTCGAAAAAAAAAAAATAGAAACAAGAAAAAGACCTGACTCCCATACCTCCACGGTTTCTTTAACTATTTGCTTAACATCATCAATAGACGTCCAAAATGCTGAAACTAGTTTTGTAAGGGGCGAAGCGCAACCTATGTATACATACGTTACAGCATACAGACAGTCCCAGCCACACACAATCTCGTTTGCCGATAGTCATTAGATGGGATTTCCTGTGCTGGCTCGAGTCTCTCTCCATTTTACTGCCTGATGTCCTTATTCGCTCATTCCAAGGAGCTTTCTTTTGTAATGGCATTGATTTAATGGATCCTAATTGGAATTCATTGGCGCTTGATTCCGTGAGGCGCAACGATAAAAATAGATGTCCGTCACACACACACACATACACAAAGAGTTTGGTGGGGCACCTTTGTCATAGCATTGCGAGGATAGGACACGCGCCACAGGACGAGCAGGAGGAAATGAATTGGATTCCTGCCGCTGATTGTGAATGCCAGAGTTTCGCTGCGCCACGCGAATTGACTGTGACTGTGAGTTTTATGTTTCCCTTCATTGCGTCCGCATGACTTAGTTGGTGTCGTCGCACAAAATGACACTTTTCTTTCTCTTTGTGGGTGTGCGTGTGTCGATTTTAATTGCCTCCTTATTAGATGGTTGTCAAAGGACATCCTTCCAATCCACGATTGAGACGGACCATTTGCTGTTCGCCTTTTGATGTTTTATGCAAATAAAACTATAGACACAGACTGCCCCCTGAAAAACCACACATACAACACGCACACACACAGACACACACACACACAAGACACAAAACAATGACAGAGTAAACCATTCAAAGGATCCTTCATATCTAATTTTGCTCCTTCATTAGGTTTTATTTTGTTAATTAGAAAGCACTTGAGCGGGTATTTAAACAAGGACTCGCACTATTTTCATTCGAGATATGTCGCCCGCGCACAACAGAGCAACTGTGGGAGCCGTAGGGCGGCTGTAGTGAAACAGGATATCTAGATAAACAATCAAATATGGTAAAACCGTCTCCATAAAACCGCAACCAAATGAAGTGAGATGTTCAATTCGAACGATGAGGGCGGGTGTACGGGCTGATAGTGGTGATGGTGGTGGTGGTGTCTTTGGTTGATCAATCGATATCATCTTGTTTCTGAATGATTTGTATATACTTAAAGGGATATCGCAACTGCACAAGGACACCACGTCTTCATCGTCGTTGTCGTTGTCGTAATCGTCATTAGCTTTAATGGTATTAAAACAAAATTCAAATTCGAAATTACGGCATTTGTGTCTTGATGTGATATGTAATTATGGAATCCCTTAAAGACGCTACACATACGACATACAACAAGGAAACGCGGCACGGGAAGGAATTAATGAATGTCGAATATAGTTTGGGGAAGGATATGTATGCTCAAGGAGAAATGTGCGGGTGTGTATTATTGTCTTGACGATGAAATGGAAGTCGAGAGTATTTAACTAGATTTGACAACGAAGTCGACTTGAGTCGATTAAATTGTAGAATAAAGTTGATGAAGAAGGTTTGGTTGTGTTGCCTTATATTGCCATTAGGCAAGCCAGTCAAGACTAATTTATCATGATTTGAATTGTGATTGGAATGACTAAGAAGATGTGACAGGAAATCGAAGAAAAGGGGAGTCGGATTTGAGTCAAACAATAAATAGACGTGATTCTTTAAGTGCCATCTTTTGACAAGTGTAGTTTGTTGCTGCGGTCACTTAAGAGTTTTATCCCTATACATAATTGTATTGGTTTATCTCAGAGAAAGATTTTATTGTTACCATGTCCTGTAGCGTCATCTCCAACACTTTAACCTCTATAATTAGAGCATGCGAACCAACGAAGCTCCACACATACATACATATGTAGGCACATAGCTCCTCTATTCTACAAAATACCCTCTGTATATGCATTATGGCCATTTTTTACGCAATATTTCGTTTTCTTATTAATGGACACAACATCGGCGCACACAAAACTCTCCACCTCCGACGTTTTTGGCGAAAATCCTATTAAGGAGCACGCAATGAAATTAATTTCAAGTGAAACCCCCCAATAAATCGCATTAATGAAACTACGCCACGTTATTAACTTGGAAACAGCAATAAAATTGTTTTATCGTTTCCACATCCCTTCGCGCGTCGGTCTATCTCAATTTTCTCGTGTTTTCCAGTCCTCTCCCAGTCAACTACCACCTCCCGCTCTGGGTGCGAGGAGGCAGGATGCGATAAAAGCTATACCGTTCTGACATGTCAAAAACGTCCAAGTCAATCGACCATTTTAACTTAACAAACTCTACACACAAACGTACACACAGGTGAGATGATGGTGGTAAGGAGAACCACACCATGATCCTTAAAAACAAAAATGACAACTCACCACGAGTAGCGCGCAAAGGAGAATTTCCTCATTAATACTAGTATTAGGAAAGATTAAGCCTAAGAAAAAAGCCATTTTTTTTTTCACCTTCACTCACATTCATACTTAGTTAGGTTGGTTGGGAAGACCGGTCCGCCTCTTTAATTGAGATTGAATCAGTGTGGGCAGTTCTAAAAAGTTAATGGAAGGCTCTGTTGTTACCTGCTCCAATAAAGCCCTCAGATTAGGTTATTTTCCATCAAACCATGCCTCCTCACGTGACCTGCGACGTAAGGGCAAACATACAAATATTAAAAGTAACTTTGGAAGGTAGGTGCACTTTTGCCAGGACCTCTGTGCCATAACAGTTAATCACAGGGAACCGCTCGCTCTGGTGGACGAAGACGATTTTTCTCTTGCGTGCTTAAATTAAAATGCCGTGGTCTGGCTTAAGTCATCGCAATAAGTGTTCCATCCGAGGGCGCAACCGGCGACAATCTACAGAGGAAAATCCGTTCGCGTGTCAAGTCGAGCTTAGTCAATGGAAAGTGCCGTTAGGCAATATTATGTCCTCACTTGGGCTCTCGTTGAGAGGTGAAAAGTCGGAAAAAGCAGAGGCAATTGATTTGTAAATTATTAAGGTTGGGAGAGAGTGAATCGCATATCTGCACGCAAACGTTTATTGTTTATGATGATGTAGACCACTTGTGAACAGATGGCGCTGATGGAAACATCAACATTTTACCTATGCACATTCATATACATATGTACATATGTATTAGGTCGTACTTCATGAAATGTCGGATTTTGTGGTAAAAATTGAACCCCATTAGAGATAGGTGTCACTTATTGTCATGGGGGATGTGAAGTTGTGAACTTCAGACTTTGAAATTCAGACATTGACTAGTGCATCTCAACTAGGGACGCCGGAAAAAGCGTTTAAGGGTTGCGTAGGTTTCTAGTATTGACCCAAAACGTTCTTTTAGAGGTCGAGAGGTATTCAATAAAGTCTTATTCAAAAGGAAACTCCATTGTGTCCTGGAAGTTTGACAAATTGCTCGCGAACCTCTGCATCTTGTCTCGCTAGTTCCTTTGTGTCATAGAACCCAAACGGTTTTGGGCAAACCGGTGGGGGCTCATGTACCCAAAGTTCAAAGACCGATTGCCGTCTTTGGAATAATTACACATACAATTCTGAATCCGTTCGGTTTAGGGCGATCTCTGTTTGGCCAGTTCAGAAACCCAATAATTACCCAATTTTCCTTTTGTCAAAACTGTCATTAATCCTTTAATTTGTCAATTCTCCATTTCAGACTTGTTAAAGGCCACACCGCTGCTACTCACCACCATCTAACCAATCGCCTAATCAGTTCCACGAAACTTATCAATTCACCGAGTATCATCTAACAACAATCGTGCGCTGCAATTATCCTCAATTATCCTGGGCACAGCACCGTTTACTTTTTTCGCATGCAATGTGATTTTGAACAATCGTCCATAAGGCACTTGTTGTGTGCCTGTCGTTAACGATGTCAAAGGAGAAACATAAAGAAAAAATCCAAGTATCCCGAGCAACTCTAAGGGATTAACTGAGCTAAAGAAAACCACAGGAACTCTAAACACGCATGCGGATACGTATCGTGTCCCAGGATATTAGTCATATGCGGATCCTTCGATAAAGAGTCATCTCTCGGAATACAGAAAGAAACCACAATCACCATCATCGCCATCATCAACCCCCTAAACGTAACACAAAAAACGATTCGAACCCCAAAATGAAAGAAAGGAAGCCACCAGGAGCAGGAGCGGATTTCAAAGAAATGGGAACGTCAATCAAATTGCGGCCAATTATATATTTTCTTCTACATCTGACGCTATGCTTTCATCACTATGTTGACGCTTCAACATTATCTGCCGTAAATGGTGAGTTTTTCCTTCATTTTATTTTCTGTGTGTGCGTGAGTGAGTCCTTTCGTTTAGTCTCTTTCTCTCTCTCTTTGGCTTTTTCTGTGAACATCAGACAAAAAAAATGGTTATGACTGCGTATGACATATGAGGGAAGGCAAATCATAATGAAAAAAAAAACACACACACGCATCCTAAGAATCCTTAGACCAACACATACACACGAGAGAAGAGAAATCACATTTTATTTCGAAAATAATGTTCCCCCCTTTTATGCTCGAGAATTAATGTGAATTAGGTTTTTTTTTCTTGTCCACCACAAGACAATAAAGAAGGTCCTTTTCGGTTGATGATAACGTGTGTGTGTGGTTTTGATTCGTTTTCAATTTTTTTTTTCTGTTCAAAATGCGGGTTTAGTGTGTGGAAATTGTTTTCTGTTTCGTTCTCCCCTCTCCCCCCATTGAAACACCACTACACATACTCTAACAAATATCAGTTGACGGATAAAAAGTTGGATTGGAAAGTTTGGGTCAAGGTTAATTGATGGGATGACACTCGGATTTTGTGCAATTTATTGTCGAATGCAGGAGGGGTTTGGGAACCCATTGTACTCATTATATCCGTGTGCAGCCGACACAGCGGAAGGAATTGCTTAAACGAATGAGGATACATGTGAATTGTCACGTTGTTCAGGTTGTGCAGTTATTACTTAATTGCTTCCCAAACATTGTAAGGAGTTTTCGTGACAGGCGGTTAATGTCTTACAGGCTGCTCAGTTCCATGGGGACTCCGGCAAAAGCCCTTGATCTGTTCATGACCTCACAATTGCAGGTTTATAACGCTTCCATTGGTTTACCGCGGCGCCTATAGTAATCTTTAGAAAGAAAACACAATTAACACACGATTTGTAATCCTTGGGGAGCCCAGTCGGGTCACCTTTGTATGAAAATGCTGTGCGATTTCCTTTTCAACAGAGAGATACCAACATGCAGGTGTGCAAAATTTCAAAGTTCTAGCTCAACAACAACTAGTCGAATTTTTTTCAATACCAGTTACATAGGTAATCATTAATCATTGTGCTGGAGCCATCTCAGCATGATGAGAATTTTGTATGAAATTTCAACAAGATCGGTCCATCGGTTTCGTTTTTATAGAGTTTTTTCCGCCTGCTCTATGGGAAAGAACCACTGTCCGACGTGCTATCGCCGTCCCAAAGCCTCGGTTTGGGAGAACTCTCGCAGCTCCCATCTTTAGTGTTCTTCAAAGACCCTAGCTTGTTCTCAACCCTGCCCGTTGAATAAGTCTGTTGGTTGCTTGGTCTTCAGCTAAATGCATTCACATCCGAAAGAGGAAAAATGGAATTCTTTCCCTTCTGTGCCGTGAATCATGGTTTGAAACTTAATACACATAGTGTACGCAACATAATGCCTAAACTGCTATCGATTAATTGCCAATCATCGCCTCGAAACAATCTTCAACTCCCTATTTCCGACACACACACATACACATACAAACCGCAACGCATCCAATTTCCCTGCCCAAGGGAACAACTTATCCAGCCTGTTGTTGTTCTTGACAAATTGTCAACTGATTACCCCCGTTGTCTGTTGCATTGATTGGGTATGAAAACCTCAGGAATTGTCAAACTTTCAACGGGCGCGGGGTAGCTGACAGTGAAAACCTTTTAGCGACGGTTAGCTCCTATCCTCGGTACAAATGTTAAATAACTACAGACACATATAGTGCATAATCCCCAAGCCGATAGTATGACTTGCGGCACGTGGATGACGTATTACAAAGAGCCACGAGATAAAAGTTGCAGGGTACTCTAGCTTGTCAAACGATGATTTCTAGGTTGGAATCGAACCATGGGGGGAATTCTTCCTCGTCGGTAGGGATGAGAGGGACTCGGAATATTTGAAAGTCTTGCGAAAAGAAATTTCAAAAAATGTCAGAGGAAAAGGGAAGCCTGTTGGCACAATTAGCAAGCGCGCGTATGAAGGTATGCAGTACCTGCCCATGTGTATCTGTTCAAATCAACAGCGAACTCAGGGGAAAAAGCATTTAAAGTATTCCCTGGAGAAATGTTAATTGAATCAAGAATTTCTAAGAATCCCGCAGAATGCCATAGACAATGCCACACTTTAGTGTTGTATGATCCATTTATTCCTTTTGGGAACGTGTGGTTCAGTCAAAAAGGTCGATTGTCATCGCATCTGCTACTGTGTTACCAATTAAAGAGGGTGTGCGGGTGTTGCCTTTGTGAAATAGTGGTGTACGCCTTTTGTAGGTCATAGCCGTGAGGGAATTATGTTAAAATGTTTGACGTTGAACGTGTTTACAGAGTCTCACCAGAGGATGATTACAATAGGCTTTGGGATCTTTGGTGGTTTTTCATTTTCAATGAAATTTAACTCGGCACTTTGTTTTCATGGGAGAAGATTGATAGTAAGCGTAGGCCGAAGCATATTGGTCGAACAGATGAGAGAGTATAGTCTGAAACAGATGTGGAACAAAATTAGAGAACACGGCTTTATACATATGTAAAAGGACGCATGTGTAACCTGTACGGCCATGCATTGCTGCAAGCCGTCGCTATTTCAAATTTTGATGCAAACCTCTAATAGTCTAGAAAAGCAGAATAGTACAATTTATTAAACATTTTGTGTTTTGCATCATTGCATGCAGCGTTATATTATCTTTTGAGTCACAGCCGATGTGTCGTAAGCAAGCTTCGGTACCATTTGTTCTGTAAATTGTATTTGATTGTCCCGTGATCAAAGGCCTCGCGTAGAACAGAAATCAAGGCTCTCCTGTAGTTCTGTAGGAATATTCTAGCTCTTTGATAGTAGCCTGGTTGTCCGTTTAGTGCTGGGTTGTGGCAATTATTTCAGCCCGCCCCTAGTGTCAGGCGCCTTTTTAATTCTTTTTTTTTGGCCATGTGTATTAGTGGCAACAACGGATGATATTTTCGCTTTTGACATTGGCATGATTTAATCTGTCCTCCACAGTATCAGGTGTCCTTGAGTTTGAATTTTCCGTATCCAGCTGTTCCACTAGGACTTGGGGACATTTCATCAAAATCGGCCAACAAATTTCTTGTTTTTTTTTTTCAAGTTTAAAACTAACAACAGGAAAACGGGAAAAGGAAATCCGGTTCATGTGGCGCTTAACTTGTCACAAAGAAATGAAATATTATCCCATCGGTGCTATGCCTCCCCCTTCTGCCTTATGTGTACCGCCCTGGCATAGACTAATGACATAGACGACAGACCTAATTGACTGATTTTACCTAAAACTCGTTCACAACTAATTGACACCGAAAGTAATGAATTGTAATTTAATTTCCTTTATAAACTCCTTATCAAGGATATCGTGGCGACAGGCATAGCAAATCAAATAAAATAATTGAAAAGGGAACTTACTCTACACCTTCATCTCTCTCTGGTGGTGTGTATGCATGTAGAGTGAAAATTTATGAAAAATTGTGCAAAAGTCTTGGGGGGAAAACTTTTGATATCTTCGCCAATGAGGTCAAATGTTTGTTTCGATTGCATACTTAGAAATCAAAAGATGGACGCAAATGGGCATCTCGAAAACATATATATATATATATATAAACTCATGACACGGAGTTTAGACCACCAGGAAGCGATGAGCAAAATTGGAAGTGAGAACGGGAAACTTTTTCAATAAATATCCAAAGAATCTTTGGTTTCTGTCGTGTTTTTTTTTTTTTGCCTGCGGGGCTAGTTTTTTTTTTTCATCATACCTTGTGATGTTTGTTTTCTGGCAGTCAGATGCCTGCTGATACTTGGTGGTATTTTATTTAAAATTTTATAATCCTTGACGGTGCAGTACTTGTCTAAATGAGAAAATTGAATCCAGAGTAGGGTATTCAAATTGTGCGAAAACTTTCACTGACAATCGTTTGTAAACGGAGACTAAGATTCCTGTGTTGGTTTGGGATCAAACATACTAAAGTACACAAGATCCCGCACGGGGAGGGTTTCACTTTAGCTACACCTACCTTCCTTCCTTTTTAATCGTGTGATAGAGAGAGGTTCGGGCTTTTTTGTCGTCTCGAACCTAAGAACAGTGATTCCAGGACCCTCTTTAGTGAAATATTACTGGCCATTCGTTCGATTTGGCCGAGCTAGTGTATGTTATATATAATTTAAACATGAACTTTAATCTGGAGTTATTTATGCGTAATATAACATCACCCTTTACTATAAATACTAACCTACGCATACAATCTTCAGTATTACCAACCAACTTTCATATTATACACAATTTAGTCTTAAGCGATAAATTATCCCTCTCTCTCGTCTTGACCACCGAGCCGTAAACATCTCCAATTAATTAAGTAAAAAGATAGACGCATTTTTAGTTACTTCGTAAGATTTAATAGTGCAGTCAAAGTATTTTTTTCATTTTTGTATTTTTGTCTTAACACAGTTTCTCAATATAGTTTTTGCTTCTGGCTACACATTTGTGTGTCTTCTGTCCTCTACATAATTTCATGTGCCCCCACAACATACTCCACGATTCTGTTGTGCGCAAGAATCCACATTATTTCGCAAAAAAGCCCCAAAAGAAGAGCAAAAGATTAGCGAAAAATATACATATGATATATACATATTTTTTTTATATGAGACCGAGTCCTTCCTATAATCACAAGCTACAAAACTTTCAAAACTAATTTAAAGGTAAAAACCTTTTCCCACATGTCCATTTAATAAGCATACAGCCACATTCATATGTTAGTGCGGATACATATGTATGTACCTATGCGTGGTCAATTGGAAAATGGTAACTATATATACTCTCCTGTATCCTGTCTGTGTGCGTGAGCTTGTGTGCGACCTTAGCCTTTTTAGGATGTCTTTAGCTCTGAACACAAATTTCGGCATCACAAAAGACAAAAAAAAAAAAAAAAAACAAGAACGAACTTTCCTTAACTCAAACAATGTGTGACGCTAATGTGTCCTGTCCGAGTCACATCCTCATTCAGGTAGAAATAACACCGATGGGCGGATTTTGGGAACCAATTTCATGTGTATTTCACCCCAACTCCCCCATGGGAGACATTAGTGAAGAAGGCTTTCGTTACTTTGGCTTTAACGTGTGAAGTTACATGTGTGTGTTTTAGTGCGGGGTATTTGGGGACATATAAAATCAGGAAGTACCCATACACAGAGTGTTTTTGTCGGTGGAAACGCTACTGAAAAGGTGAAACTTTATGAGTAGACTACATGGGCTTAATCCAACGGTAGATGGTGGTTGGTATGGGCCCATAAATGGGAGCTCGAGTTTTGCTTTTCGCGCTATTTTGTCTCTCATTCCAAGTCTGAATTTCTCCAGAGTTCTATGAGGCACTGGGTAATCCGTTCCCACTACGATACTTCGAGAAGGACTGCGTTCATCTGCTCGTCGCCGGTACTTGTGATTTTCGGCTAAGCGATCCATTCCAACACTCTTCCTGACGCACAGGTTTGGAAACACACACCTCCTTCGTCTGGAAATGTTTGCCAGTCCAACCATATCATGATTTTACATAAATTTTTTGACAAATTACAAAATGCACTTTTACAAAAATAAATCATACAACCCCGGTGTGAGGATGAATGCGATGCCAAACGAAATGGGAATGTCATCAGTGGACCAGGGGCGCTTGCCATTGCCAGAGACTCACTACTTGCATAGGGGCGTAAAATATTAAATTAATATTCATTAGAATTTAATTGATTTAGCTGTCGGATTTTATTTAATTTTTAATATATGTGCATAGATTCATATAATATTTTTTTTGCACAGTTGTATAGAGTTTCGCAACTGCAATGTGTCTCCTGTGCCAGATATCGAACCTGCTGCGGTAATTAATTATTTTAAAATAACAAAAGTATCATTTATTTAAATGGTTCACTTAATTTGTGCACGTTTTGCGTCACACAGAGGAGAGAAAGTTATATCATTGCCGCGACATCCATATTTCAAGCTTTACACCTCCGCGCCTCCGACCACTTTGATGCATTTAGTTTTGCTCCGTCAAGTTAGTTGAGTTAGGGTATCTATTGCCAGGTTTCACTCGAAATCATCGACTTTCGTTGATTTTTATTGATTCTTAGTCTTTTGACGAGTTCGTATATCCAGTACTCTGAAGTGAGTTTGTTGTAGGTTGTCGCTGAATCCCTCCCTGAGCCCGATTCTTAACTCACGGTTTTCTTCCATAATCCCGCTGTAAGTTCCGATCAACGTCACATTCTCTGGGAATCAAATTAAAATAAAATTTCTATCTCAGCTCTCCATCGAAGCCATCAAAATTGAACAACAACAGCACTAGTGAAATCCAGCGCGAAACGCTCCCCAAATATACATGCAGCACACAAACATACATACATACATATGTACACCGACCCACCAAATAACCGCCATAATCATTTATTAAATTTAATGACTTTTCCCTTTAAGATTTCCATTTTCTTCTACATCTTCTCCTTCTATCTTCTTTTTTCTCTTTGTCATCTTCGTCCTTTTGTGCCAGGCACTCTCCCCCCGCCCCGGTTTGCTCTGGTTGTTCTATATTCGCAAGCTTTTCTAGGTTCCTTGCCCTTTAACTTTTCGCAGTGATGACGAAGGGAGAGGATACCCCCCCAACCAACCAACCAATCCCCAGGATATATCAAAAAAAAAAAAACTCCAAAAATTCGTACGTGTGTATGTGTAAATGGATTGGAGGTGATATACAATGAAAATGGCCCATTATAAGTGGTATGATGATAAATTTTCCAACAATTTCCCAGGCGCACACCCTTTCTACTGTCGCTGCTGCTGTTGTGGGATGCCTTATCCTAAAATCCTGTGTCCCCATATCTCCAAAAATGTGAAACCCTCAGAAATGGAATGATCGAAGAGGAAACGAGTATTTTAGACGACGACTACGACGATGGGAACGACGAGACGACAAAAAAGAAGATATTGTCGTTTGTAACGGAATTAGGCAGCGCAAGGAAGTTGCCATTCTTGCCTTGTGTTGTTGTTGTTGATGTTATTGTTGTCGGTAAGGCTAGTGAGTACGGATTGAGAAAACCCTTTTTTTGTGACACACCACACCCCCGACCGGGTGTTGTTGGATAATCTCCGATAAATTTTCTCCTTTCTGAAAATTTTTGGGTGACCTCTCCGCCGAACACCGGGACAACCGGGCCGTAGCTTTCTTTTGACTTGCCTTTTCTAAATCATGCGGCGCGCATTAAGTATCGGGATACAGCGATCCGGTTTTATTTTATTTATCTATTGCCCGGGTTAGTGTTTCAATTATATGTAGTCACAGACAAGAAGGGACGACGACACGAAGCTGGGTTGTTATGACCGTTTATTCGGCACAAGGGGTAGTTATAGACAATCAACCAATGATGGGGCTCATTGTGGATTGTGTCAAGAGAGGGGGGACGTTAGAAGGGATTGAATTCAGCTGTGGAATGAGGGGCCATGTCTCTTGCAGTAAAAGATTCGTTTTCTTTCCGTGGCCCAAAAGAGCTCATGTGAATTGCCTCTACCCATACAATTGAATTAAAAAAAAAAATGGTTTGCGCGACAGCTCTGGAAGAGCCAAGGCCTAACTTCTCACAACCATTCATGTTGTGCATGTTACATTTTTCGCACGAATGCAAGGGACCTACAATTTATTGCCGACTCTGAACGGCGAATTAAGAAGCTTGTTTATGATAAATTATACTCTCAGAGGCTTGTCATTCCCCGATGAGAGCTGGTGCCGCGAAAATAGCTGGTGCGTGAACCCACGGAGCTCCCACAGCAGTCCAACGCACTAACCACTGAGCCGTGGCAACCATTGACGTTTGAATTAATGCGGATGAAAAATTCCCTCACACTGATACCACCAAAGCTAACTAAAGCTAGCGGACACCGTGGTTTAATAGTTGGTTCGAGTTTCACCTAAATATTTGTCAAGACCCCATCTTTCGGCAGGGAATGACAATTGTCATTCTCCGAATGGCTTCTCAATTCGCCATTCGGGGTCGCCAAAACAACTGTCGGTTCCTTCCCTAATATATAATATGAAAGAATGCACCTTCTTCAGACGTAGGTCAGGTGCAACCACTCCCCTCACTGGCCCTGAACCAGCCTGTGAAGTAAACGAATCCATTTTTAAAAGCTTCATGCGGGAGCAATTTGAATGGAAAATGTACAATAGGACAGAAATGTACCAAACACTTCTTCCCCAATGTATCGCAAAAGAAATCCAAGTTTCTTTTAAATCTGAGCAGGAACTACTTTAGAATTCTAACCGCCATCCTAAGTGGGGACTGCCGACTAAAACGGTACCTATACAAGCTTGGCCTGTCATTGGACTCCACCTACAGACTGTGGACTTGGACAGCGATAAAAGCTCTCTTCATATCGTCACAGAATGGTCCGCCTTTTTTCATGCGAGAAAGCGGACTCTAGGCTTGTCCCGGTCCACACAGAGAGGCTGATTAGCTTCCTGACATCCTATATGAGACCGCAGTGTTAGAGTTTACAAACCGCTCCCCACTAATAATAATAATAATATGCATATGCAAATCTTCTTATCTGTGTGTGTGTGATGCTGAGGCTTGGTTTAGGTTACAATGAAAAACTACACCACTATTTTTGCGCGCGACCGACCTAATTTGCAAACCTTATTTAAAATTCGGAAAAAAGTCCTAGAGTGCTGGAAAAAAACGGAAACGAAATTCGTGGATTCCATACTCCTATGCGGAGGGTTTGGAGGGAGGAAAGCACATCCTTGGCTCGTACCCTAGAGTAAACGAATACCGTAGTGCAAGCGCATAATGGCACCTCGTTCCCACGGAGGTTATTCTGTCCACTTTTCCTTTTTTTCTGTTCCTCGCGATTTCATCTTGTACACACGACACACACACACACACACATACATGTGTATATACCGAGGACAGAGCGAGAGGATGGAATTCCATATAAACCATGGCCGTGGTGCTTGCTCTCATCGTACGCAGCTTTGCATCGTGTTGCCTAATAAAACCATTCTCGTCGTCTTTGGAGTGATGGTGGTGCTTACAGAGGACTGGGGGGCCATCATCATTCTGCTCTGTTTAACCCGTTTTGTGCATCATCAAAAATTATCAAGGATGCTAAAGAGCAGAGGGAAGAGGTCAGATAACCACATACACGTACCTACCACCCGATCTAAGTCTGACATTGTCAAGGGCGGGTAAACGACACTAATAAAGAAGACAAGACACATCGCTTCGATTCTAACGCTTGTTACTTTCTGGGGATGTGTTGGGTGTACAGGGTTTCGCGCACAGTAGCAGCACCTTTTCGAGAGCAGGAACATATAATTTTGCGGTGGTTTTTCTTAGGAAGTGCGGGTAGACTTGTGTGTGTGTGTCTTCCGCAAACCGTGTCACCTTTGCCTTATTAGCCCGACCCTCTGGTGATAACTGTGTCCAAATTCTTAATTCATTTGCAAAAAGAATCAGCAAGGTCGGATTGAATCAGAAGGAGTTATATTCACAGGCAGTTATTCAGGATATCTCCACTCTGCTGAAGGACGTATGCCTTTAAGAGATTTAATAATAATTTCGCCTTCGATATGATGTGTGGTATGTGTGGTTTGGTTTTGAGTTAAGTAGTGATTTTGAGCACGAATATGTAACAATATGTTATGAGCGTTGATTGTTTTACTTTGAAATGCAGATTTAATTGCAAATTATCCTTGTCCGTAAGAGCCTGTGGTTTGTTTGAGTGTGGTTAGGTTTATGAGCATTATTGACTTGTCAACCATTGTCTTGTGGTTTCGGGTATGCGAAGGGTGTTTGAAAGGGATTAAAGTAATCTAACCCACTGTCAAAACATAATCTTGTGAATAGTTGGAGGGTTGAAATATCAAATTTAACACTGTCGCATCAAACATGCAGTTCATTTGTCTGACCCTCTATTGTGTTTTTATTCCATAAGAATAAATCCTTTCGGACCTCATTTAAAAATAAATATCAGCCAACTGATACAACCTTTAAAATAAGTTTCACCAGCAAGATTAGCAAGACCAAGACCGCATCCAACAATGCAACAGCAGTCAAAAGTCATTGTACTACACAGGAACTTTAATTTCAATTCATGTCTCCCTAATCCTTTCATGCACGTGTCTACATACATACCCACGTATGTACATAGACTGCAAGAGGAACACTAGTCCAAAAGGTGTACGCCATATGGATGCACAATAAAAGCTGAGATTTTCTTGGCAGTAACCAGCATAGAAACACACATACCTTCTGACACCATCATCGTCATCGTTCGCTTTCTGCACCCTAAAAATACGTCATTACGACTTAAATTGAATTCCGTTTTATGTAAATCATTTAAATGGTACTCTCAAGTTTACTATTATCTAGAACTAGGGCCACAGAGCGTAGAGACCGGAGTCTTTCAACTTTCAACACACCCTCAGTCACAATGATTCCTGTTTTTTTTTTTTTTTTTTGCTTCCTTTCGTCCTGTGTCCGCCACTTCTTCGGGAGCATCGAGAGAGAGAGGTTTAAGGCTTTCGCATAGTCGCGTCCGTATGTAAATCCTCTTGGTTTAGGGATACACACACGCTACAATGCTAGTGCTGGGGCCAGCAGCCAGGACGTGGTGGAAATTATGAATGAATGCGAGAGTGTGTGATATCGTTTTCAAAATTCAAAATGTAAACGAAAGGGTATTCCCTCTATAATGCATCGTTCTATGGTATATTAAGTGGAAGGCTTTGTGTAGAAATATTTTGATTTGATGGTCCATCGTTAGAGAGATATTTTTACTCATCGTTATCGTTGTCTGTGGGGCATTATCGAGTCGAAAAATTCATGAGAGCTTGTTGGAATTCCCAAGCAGAAACACTGGGAACTACAAATACTTTCTTAATGGAAATTATTTCCTTGTGCATATGTGTGCGGTGTATCTACAAGCCAAGAAGAGTGCTGTTTCAAATAAATTTAACAACGACGACGACTGACTGTGTAGTTACCATCTAAAGTACAACTGAATTCCTAAAAACACCAGAGTGATCCTTTTCTGCCAAACGGCAAGAGAATATGAATTCTTAAAAAAATGTCTATTCATCCAACCAGAGTGGCTTTTACGTTTCTTGGAATCTGGGCCTAAAGGACAAACAACACTGGAAAAAGGATTAATGGATTTGCCTTCTCTAAATTGTGTTAAAAGCCTCTTTTCAAGAATGATCCATGCCTAATCAAAGATGATTTGGATTTATAGTCAAAGATACTGCTTTCGTCGGGTATGGGCATACCTTGAAGTGAAAAGAGTGGAGGCTTTTTCATTTGAAATCTATTTCACTTTGTGTGGCGTGTCTTAACAGATTTGTTATTGGGATTTCATCCGTTCGGGAGCTGGTTTGAAAACGAAATTTGATCGAATCCTGATCGATGCCTGATCGAAAGCCTGATAAAAATTTCCTCTCAAAAGAAAAACTTTCCCGCCCATTGGTGGCTTGAACTTCACTCGATCATTTTCGAAGTTAAGGAAGGGGTTATCGTTTATAGACCCCATTCGACGCATAAATACATCACTCATAGACATCTTATTTCCTTCGCATTCATACCCCTTGACATATTCCACGCCCCGAGCTACATATGTACATACATACATACATATGTGCATATACCATATGTATGGGGAATATAAATTGAAATTCAAGCAAATCGCTTGAATATCCTTGTGGGGAAATTCACTTAGAAAAATGGAAAGAAAAGAAATAAAGCTCTCCACAGTCCGTATGTCTTGAATTGGTTTTCAGACTATTGTGCTTCTTTTTCTTCTTCTATCATACTTCTGCTCCTGCTTCTGGTACTGGTACTGTTGCTTGCCGCTGCTAAAGGATGACGCTGATGACAACATGAACAACCAAAGCGAACGACAAACGACAACAACGATGGCAAAAGTTTTGAATACATAAATACTGCGCACCAAGTGCTTGGTTGGTTGGTATTCTTTAGCCAACTGTCTGTGCTCCTTGCTGCAGATAATAAATATGCTTTTAGTTCGTCTTGCGTTTTATATGTGCGCTTTTGTCCAATGCTCCCCTCCATCCGCCACATACTCTAAATCGTTTTGTTGTAGCATAATATCCTGTCTGTGCCTGGCTGTGTAAGTATGGTGTTTGTGTGCTTAAATGCTTTATGTGCACTTCATCTATAGCAATAGTCCTAAGGATTACCATCACCATCCAACATTGTGAGCCCGCGGAGTGTGTTCAAATTTTGGAAGCAAACAGGATATTAAGTGCGCTGCTCTTCTTCTACATTCCAACGGCAGTGGTGGTGGTGTCGGTCGCCTTGTGCTGATTAAATATTATCCCAAGCTGAGTATACAGCGAATTTATTATCGTCCTTGCATGCTGCGGTCGGTTTAGAGTTTTGAGATAGATAATAGGCCATCCGGGAGGGTGAAGAGTAAAATGCGTTTTTGATGTCGCATTGAAAGGCATCACCCCATGGTACAGAAGGGCAAAAGGGATGCTTTGATAGGAGTGAAACTAACAACGATTCTTGCGGAAGTCCCACCGTCGTCTTTGGTGTTGGTTGGTGCAAAGTAGTGCATTCTTTTTCCAAAGGTGAAATAATATTTTTCGAGGCGACAAAAGCATTTTTCATATCGTTCTATGGCTACTTCTCCGCAAATGTACGGCTTGAAACGAAGCAAGTTTAAATCGAAGATCTAGACCATATATCATGCATGGTCCTACTCTTAAGACAAAATAAATGATCCGTCGATGTCTGTGGCTTAAGAAATACATTTCAATGGTCATCTGTTCACTTAGTGCTCTACACTCTCTAGATCCATCGTCATGTCGAAAAATCTGATTTATGTAATAGATATCTTCTCTGTCACTTGTCAAAACATCTTTGAGTCATTTTATGCCCAGATCCTGGTGCAGGTCACTAGGCAGTACATTACTTACAGATCCGAAGTACTTTTTAATCGACCATCTGTCGATTCTTAAATCAGATACAACCTTCTTTGGCAATGTTTCAGTCTCATGGCAGACATCGTCTTTCGACTGCATCCAACTCTTCCACCTCGGATTAATTCCACAAACCACATGTCCTGACCCCCTTAATCCTGTCGCATCCTCCCTTACTTGTCCGAACTTCTTTGAAACATTTTAAGCCCAAATCCCTGTCGTCATCTTTCATCGCCGATGTCAACCAAATACCTCTTGCCATCTAAAGCCACGCGCTAATCCCCCCCCCCCCCCCCCTGGCTCCTGGATTCCATTCGTAATGGATAAATTCTTGCCAATTAGTTGCACGTCATTAGAATTTCCCATTTTGAGAGGTTAAGACAGACGATGACATCTCCACCTATGTATGCACATATGTATGTGCGGCCGACCCACTATGTAAAGTCAATTTGATCTCCTTGAGTAATACAACCTCCAGCACACCTATCCCGGTTTCCATCCTCCACCTCCACCTCAACATGATCACCATCATCGTTGTCGTCGTCAGAAACCACCTTAAAAGTGCCACAATAAAATCTACTGCTCCCACCCGAAGAATCAACTTTCATAGTTAGCACCAGGGCCTGAATGGGTTGAAGCCCCTTACATCCTGGCGTACAGGTTCATAAAAGAAAACATATCAAGACATGTGAACTGGGACTCCATTGAACACACAGAGGGTTTCATGGAATCCAAGGAATTCAGAACACATCAGCCATCAATCTAGAGGGTATCAGGGAACGGGAAGCCATGTTATATCTAGTGCCATTCGAGTCCGGGTGTTGGCACGGAGAGTGTGTAAGTCTGCATTGGTGCAAAACCAGGAGCAGGCGGTTCGGGTTGGGGAATTTTCGGGAAAAGTATTAAATTATTCAGCAGAATACGTGCAGTTGTGTGTTTCAAATGTGCATATGCATCCGACCAGAGGAAATATTCACAACTCTAAACGGAACGGAATGAATGGTTATCAACTTCTGATGAGTAATGAATTATGAGCGAGCAACTCTGTGTCAGTGGGGAAGAGGCAGTACAAATGCCAAGCTGGCAAATTCCTGACAGAATATAAGATTATATGCATGTGTGTATAATACATATGTATTTGCAAAAGTGAATTAAAAAAATATTTTTATTGTGGAGGAGGTGCAGGTGCTGGTAATGCGACTGAGTTACTCCTGCCTTATGAAGGGTGTATTTTGCTGGAAGAAAATTTTATTAAGAACGGGACTTCAATGGTAGTGGAGTTGGTTGGATGATCGTACTATTCCAAGGGATTCCTTTTTGGTTACTTTATGCTCTTTCAATGGGAATACTGCAACCCTTTCTTCTGGACCCTCGATCGCGAATTCCAGTTGGTATCAGTCTGTTCAGGTGTCTCTTTGACAAAGGACACCACTTTCGAAATTGAAAATCAGGTCAGTTTCTTCCCCAATCTCGGTACAATCCTGTACCGAGTCTCCGGATGAAGATTAAAACCCCTTTTCTAGTCGCGAGTATAGTTTAACTTCCTCTGAATCAAACCACGAGAAAAAAAAGCTAGTAAACAACTTGATGCTGTTCTTCTGGCTGAGAGATACGTAAACGTCGTCATCGTCGTCCAACCACAACACAAAGGAAAAACTTCCAATTATCCTTATATACCGGCCGCTATCTGTACATTGCATAAACTTGTTAAGCTTTTCGACAACAACTTCAATTAAAACAAATTGCTGGTGAATAACGAAAATGGATATAAATTCAACACTCCCCACACCACCGCCGCCGCTACAATCCGAGAACACACACACTTTCCGTGGTCGTCCTCTGCGCTACTTTTGCTGGTCCTCGCTGGGCATCTCCCGGCAAAAAAAAACAGAGAAATCAGCTCTGCGTCTTGTGTTGTCCTTGCGAGAGGAGCGAGTTGGGAACACATAATTTCAAAAATGTCATTTGAATGTTTTGCCCCCGGAAGAGAATTTTCATCCGACGACCATGGATATTCAAATTTTTTTTCCTCTCCCTCCTTGGGCCAAAGAAGGAAAAAGGTTAGAATGGCAAAGAAAACCCCTTTTGCTTCTGGGGTGCTTCCTTCTTTTTTTTTTTTTGTAAACTTCAAGGTCGGTTCGTTCGTCCATTGTGCACTGCATTGTTACGTATTACCAGCATTCGTGGTCTTTGTACTTGTACTCCTTTTGCACCGTCCGTCCATCCGTCCTTCCACATCATGTCCACTGTATACATTATAAGAACTAAAACGAAAAGAAAAGAAAAAGGAAACAGGAGAATAGACCGCCCCGCAGAAACATAAATTTCAATGAGTTTTCAAGAAGAGCGCAATATATTTTGGTGTCTATTTTAAGCAGGACAGGCCAGCCAGCTCCTTGATGTGGGTACGTTTCCGTTCGGTTCGGCTTGGGACAGAGACGGAGTAAAGCCCACTCATCCTCCCGGGGCAGGGTTTTCTTTTTTGTGCACGCCTCTAATTACATACTTTTTCATCGGTGTAGTATTCTTGTTGTAAATTCGCGTGGATACAACCAACTAGAAAATAACTTTCTGAAACTCTTTATGCATGGTTAACGGATCGATGTGATTACCACCAAGATAGATAAGGAGAAGCACAGAGGGCGAGTAAGTTAAGTTTAAAAAAGGGATGCCTCGCGTGGATACACGAAGGTTGGTTACTTTTTAACTAACCCTGGACTACCTTGGCTAATTGAATTCAGAAGAGCGGTGATTAGTGTGTGGCCACGAGGACGAATGTGCTATATTCTTGTCTAAGACAAGAAAAAACTGGGTCAAGGTATATTGATGCCACAGTCTTAGCATTTTCGTTCAACTAATCATTACGTCTGTTTTTTGAACGTCCTTTAGGACGTATCCTACACAGTCTTCTTTTCATAAATGTAGTTGTGACTGAACATATCCTTGGCGGACCGTACTTCAAGTTTCAAGTCACCCAGTCCAGTAGGTCCTCGGCTCTGTTCGATTAGTGGCTTTGTCCCACCGCTACCCCATAGACTGTAGGGACATGAATAGTGGTTGGTTAACAGAACCTGTTTTTTTTACGATTGACGATGGTTTAATCTCAAATTTATTATTAGTGTTTCGCTTTCTTCCATCGAAAGTCAAGACAATTTGATGCACACAACGAAGTGAACTTCAACAGCTTGGATTTCTTACAATGGTTATTTGTGTGTGTGTATCGGTTGTCAGGAGAACGTCCGTTGCATCGCATAGAAGGTCAAGGGATGAAACTCCTTTTTCATGATTTTGCTTCTCGCTACTCAAGTTTATGTAAATTCATCCGTATCTCTAATAAACCGTTCTCTGCCGAATATTGATTTATGTAATTAAATTCCCGGATAATAAAACGTAATTAGTTTTCACAAAACGAGTTTCTTCGCGTGGTAGGTTGTTATGGATTTTATGACCCTGAAAGTCTTTCATTTTCCGGGGTTGTCTTGATTTCAGATCGAAAAATATTGACAAAAAGAAAAAGAAAAGACAAAAAATGGAATCTGTGGATGTACCATCCCTCCCCTTAAACATGTCCCTTGTAGGTGACCACACTAACCAGTCGGTCTTCCAATTACACAGCGGGATTTCTGATGATTGCCTCGAAAACACCCCCAAAGGACTCCACCAACACCAAGTCCCTTTCTGTGAGCCTCATGCTCACACTCCCTTTTTCGAGGACTTGCTTAGCAGAAAGCATATTAAAATGATTTCTTGTACACATCCGTAAGGACTTCCTCGTCATCCTTCCCCTTTATGCTTGAGTGTTGTTGTTTCGTTCAAATTTTCGGGTGCGGGAATGGGGGTGGGCATATATTATAATACTTTCCTCATCTGTTCTAATATCCTTCTCATTTATTTTCATCCTTGTTCACGGGCTGCTCTCTGTTTTTTTTTTTTCCTGTCTGCCGGTTTCTGTATTTCAAGAGGATTATACCCAAAAAACAGTTTATACTGGGAGGTGTTGCGGGCGCGCTATGTTCTGCAATTCCATCTTGGTCTTCCTAGTTGCTTTCATTGCTTTGGATATTTTGATTAAGTGCAGGCACTTAATTTAATGGTAAACTTTGTTAAATGTAACTTTTAAATTTAATTTTTTTTTTTCTTACTTTTTTACGTTTTTTTCGTACACTTTTTGTGCCCAGTTGGGTGTACAAATTCGAGAAGAAAAGACAAATTAAAATGTATTTTCGTTTGAGATGGAAGAAAACAACTTTTGCAGGTTCCGGCGGAAGTGTTGGATTGTGTTAATTTATTTGGAATTTAAATTCCCCTCGCGGAGGAGGGCTGCAGCGTGTATTTTTATTGTTTGAAGTAGTTGTGTGTCCTTGAATTCAGGCAGAGGAAGGACAAAGTCTAATAAGCATGTCGATAGTGAACCAATATTACTGTCTAATGATTTCAAACTACCATTTTTTTTTTTAACTAAAATCCTCACTGTCTAAAATATTTTCATTTCTTTTCAGGAAAACGGGACTATCCGCACAAGAACTGGACACCGGAAAGCATACGTAAGTTTTATTTAATAAACAAATATATTATTTTCTCCTTTTGTTTGGTCATCCCTTAAGAAGGAATTGCGTGACTCTTTTCCAGAGATTGATCTAATGGGTTTCCAATCATCCTAACCTCCACAGCATGTTAAAATTTCAGCCCTGAATTTTTAGAGCGCTGGTACATGTCCCAGTCATCTTAGTCGTTATATTTAGACTTTTCGATGTTGCTGAACAGCCAGCGTACTTCCTTATTGTGTCTTCAGTAACTGTACAAAGTTTCGATTAGTTCCTATGGAGTTCTCACAATAGCACATGCATATTGGCTTCATCGGAAGGTTGCTGTATCGATTTATGTTGCCATTTGTCTCGGTATTAATCTCTTAAGGAACTTTAGTAGTCTTTACTACTAGTTTCCGACATCTAAGATAAACTTACAAGCGCTTCTCTCAACTCTTTCTTTTGAATTTTATTGTGTAATCCCTTAGTGCCAGGGAGTAGTGTCGAGAATAGTTTATCTACGGGAAATCGAGTATATTCTGTGAAACGATGACCGCCAATTTTTCTAACAGCATACCTTTGCTTTCTAAGGTAAAAGGTTGCTACCGTAATCTATAAGAATATGGGAAGAGGTAGTCTCACGTCAAGGCATAATCTTTAGCCCATCTTTGCAGTGGTCTCAAACCAAAAACGTCCATCCAGCTTGATGATGGATATCTCTTTTCAAGATATAGGCCGATCTTTTTGACTTCAAACCTCGATTGAAAGCAAGGCTATGATGTTCCTTGTAAAATAAAAACAAATAGCTGGGGCGACAGGGCGGAATGAGCCAAGGCCTAGCTTCTCGCAACCATTCATGTTGTGCGTGTTGTATAGTTTGCACGAATGGAAGGGACCTACAATTTATTGCCTACTCCGACCGGCGAATTGAGAAGATTATAGTCCCGGAGGCTTGTCATTCCCCGACGAGAAGTCGTCCCGCGAAAAATGTTCGGTGTTCATGGCTGGGGCTTGAACCCACGCCGATTGGTCAGCAGTCCAACGCACTAACCACTACGCCACGGCGATGATGTTCCTTGTGCTTGAATAAAAAGCTGGGATGACTGCTACTTCTGCTCCATGTTTCTCAGGCAGCATCCCGCACGAAACAATCCCAAAATCAATTCAGATTCTCCCGGGGTGTCATCGGTAAATCTCGTTACAAAAACACACATCCGTCTATATTCTGTTGCCGCCTGCCTCCCTCTGAAACAATCCAAAACAGTTTAGTGTTACTTTTGTAATTGTTTCGACTTAGACAGAAAAAAAGCACAACACACTCTCCAGCATACCAGGCTGGACAAGCCTCTGGTGGGTTGGCCAGAACAATCTCCGTCCACTTTATCATTCAAACTTTCACCAAATTCAAAACTAATTGGACAATTTTTCGGACTCTGGGTGGACACTGCTGCGAAACTAGATTCCCATTATGTTCCGTTTAAGCAATAAACTTTTCTTGATTTGCCGCAGGGTAGGGGTTGCTGGGTGGCATAAGTCAATTATTTATTCTTTTACTGTGTCTCGTGTCTGGGGTCCCTTGACACGAGGGGTTAAATCCGATTTTCCTATTAAAATTAAAAAAAAAAAACAAAACCACATATTACAGACACATATGCGTAACGCTCCGACGTACATGTTGAATAAATTGTGTTTCTCCAACTACGACAAAGGAATTGTGTCCTGCGGAGAGGGACTTACCGAACTACATTTGGATTACGATTAAATGTCCGTATAAATAGTGTCGAAATGGCGGGTTTATTCAGGACAAATATTTTATAGCTGCCAACACGCACACAGAAAGGCTTTCATAATTCGGCTTCTGAATTAGAAATTGCAGTGCAGATAGGCAGCATAGGATGTGTGTTATGAAAAACACACGCATGGTGAGAAAGGTACTATTTGAACACGGAAAAACACAATCCTGGCCAAACTAAGGAAGATATGTACTAGTATGTGTCCTTAATTTAAACGTATAAGTTAGAGATTATGTGCTGGCGGTATATCGATGACAGTTTAGGTAGAAACTTTTTTTCCTTAAGAACACCTACTGCGTTGTAGTACTTTGGTCCTTTAGTCCCTGGACGGGTCATGATGATTTTTGTTTGAACTAAATGTTCTCTGCGGTGATGCAATTTCCATTGACTTCGACTCCTTTTACTTGGTTTCCTTGTTCGTCCAGGTTTCGGCTTCGTCTTGGCATGCGGATTTTGTTGTTTTTTGGTCGAGGGAAAACGCCTTGCAACTGCCTCTTCGTCTATTCGTAACTTTCTACAACACTTGCACCTTTCGGGCCTTTCACAGCCTTCATATGTTATTTTTTCGAAAAGGTTTTAATTCAAAAAAAGAGCTCATTACCATATCTTATCCTACTCCGAACTTTGTGACCCGATCCCCTGCCATCAACTGGGTCAGATGTGCTTCCTCCGTAATCTTATCTACGCTAATGGCTTCAATTTCAATTTACTGGATTCAATTGTTTGCCACCCGGGTTTTATCGTTTGCTTAATTGTTTAACAGTATGCTAGTATCTAACACAAATCGATTTTGAGATACTGCACCGAGTTCTCTACCCCAACACTTAAGATTTGCATTGCATTGTTTCGTTGTTCTCCACACATACACATGTTTATACTTGGATGGCTATTCATGGTTTCTACTAATCTGATGGGGCAGAATCTGTTCGTTGAAATCTCTCTTGTTGTAATTAATCACTCTCAGATTTACAACGCATCTCTGTAATAATGATAATTACACCATTAAACATCTTGAAGTTTAAAGTTAAAGGCAAAGCAAATTTGATCACTTGATTTTTTACGGAAAAAGGGGAAAAAAAACCTATTGTGAATTGGCCACATGTGAGTTGTTGTGGATCGTGGGAGTGTGGGACCTGCTGCGGTCCGTGACACTTGCTCAACACTTGTCACTTTTCACTTGTCCGTCAGAGGTCCGCGTGTGAGGGTCTCAGTTGGAATTTTTGATGCCGTTGTTTCACATAAATTGAAGAAGTTACTCACAAATTCGATGTTTTGAGTCGAATTTAGGTTTTTGTAAAGGTCCGTTATGTGCAGCTTAAAGAAAATTGTGTTTGAAGATGATTTCCTGTGTCAAAAGAATGAATTTTAGCCGAAGTGGGAAAATTTGACTTGCGGTTTCTCGATTCTGTGCCGTGGAAGCTCTTTGAAAGCAGAATACCTTGGACATTTGAATGATTTTTACCGGTGAGTTTAGATATTTTAAGGCAGAACAGAAAGGTTTTGATCTTTTTAGTGAAATTTCTGGAACGGAAAAGTTTCTGTGTGTGATTCTTTCCCCCATTTTCGTAAAATCTTTCATTGCTCAATCTGAAGGAATCTAAAGGGCTTCTAGGTGCCTGTGTGTATTTTGTGAATCAGATCGTATCAAACACGAAAAACTTACTATTTGAAGGAACCCAGTTGTAGTTTATTTGATGTGTCCGAGTGTGTGTTGTGTTGTTGTCGCCGTCCACCTCCAAGGACCAACAAACCAAGGGCGAACTCCCTAGTCATTGATGCAATCTCTTGGAAGCCAACAGTTAAACTTTTATTTGTCCACTTGGCGTCGAAACCAAAAAACTAATTGACGAAAATTTCTGCAATTAAAATGGCTTTTTAATTGATGGGTTATGCCATTCACCGAACTGACTGCGTTGCATTTTATTGGTTTTTTCACAGAACTCTGGATCCATATCATTACTTTTCAATTTTGCTAATAACATTCAAGTGCTTAACATATTTCAAAACGCGAAACCGACCACGCCGAGAGCGAGCGGGGTAAACCATCAACTATTGTGCGGAAATGTAATGGCCGACTCCCACGTACTCGAACCATATTGATTCATTTACTGTTAAACGCTCAGAATAAACCGATTAATTTTCAATTTCCCCCAACCGCGCTCCGGACACGCATTCAATGGTTTGATTTCTGATGGAAATAGTTGGTGATACTGATTTGGACAAGTACTGGCATTCAACGCAGTCCAGTGGTGTTGTTATTTTTCAGTGTAGTCCGGGCAATGAAAAGAACGGAGTCAATGACGACCAGGAATGCTTGGTTAAGACGGAAGCCGATGATTTTAAGCTTTTGTCAGTTGGAATTAGTTTCCATGAGTACACGTCGAAGTGAGGTGAGGCCGTTGTGTATTTGAAGACGGTCGGACGATGAAACGTTTATTTTCGGAGCATAGCGCATCTCCCCTTTGACCCCCGTAATGGTTTGCGAGACCATTGCCGGGAAGCTCGTAGCCGTTTCGGGTTGAACCCGGCCGGCTGCCGAGCGGGACAAACCGACCACCAGACGCTCGCATGCTGCCACCCCCTAGGTCTGGCTCCGAAGGGCGCCCTGACTTAGCAGGCTTAGCAATATCCGAGGCTAGTTTCGTTCGTTTCGTCATCATCGGGGGTTTGCGCTTCGTTAACCATATCTGGGGAGTACGGGTAGATCAGCTATTCAGCTACTCCACCCGCACTTCCCAGACATGTTGCCCGCCCCCCACCGCGAGGAGGTCAGCTGCACGAGGGGGTTTGGTATCATCACTAGCTGAAATTGGACACACCAAGCTCTTTCCTACTCATTAGTGTGTGCCTCTGTCATACATCAACGTTCGTCAGGACGACAAAGTTCTTCGAAAATCTACTTAAACTTAAGCAAAGTCGGCTCAAAATTACAAAGAAAAGTGTGCTCAATCATTCACCAGGCAGAATGTCTCAACACTTTTCTATTCACAAGCGGCTTATGCTTCAAGTGTAAACAAAATTTAGTAACCCCTTCGTGTGGTCGGTAAAATTGCGGAACAGCTCGCCCACAGGTAATACCCTGAAATATGATTGAACGTCATCGAAAGACGATTCATAGGGCTTCTCTTTCGGTCTATGAAAACCAATGACAGAGGCACACAACCTCCCCCACACACGCGCACGTACTCAAAGTCAGGGTAAAGCTCCATAAAAGGTTCATAAAATTCAAATTTCCTAGCTGCTGTGCTTTTCACTCCATAACCGGAGTTCAAATTCTAAGCAGCAGTTTCGTTGTCCATAAAATCCGATTGCATTTTCAGAACCTAAGAGCGATGAATAACTCTGGTGAGTCTTCGGCGGTGAGAAGGAGGCAAAAGTGTTTTTAATTTTTTTTCTCCTTTGTAGGTCTTTTTGGATCTTAAATACCAATAAATACTCAATAAACTGATACCATTAAACTCGAGTGAACGGAACGAACTCAAATTTCTCGTGAAGAAAGAAAGGTGAAAGAAGCGGGCGCGCACCTAGCTAGTACATAGTAACTTCAAACAGAATTCTAATATCAAAACAGGCCACGTCGGAGCGGGGGGTGGTAGGCTCATTAAAAATGGACGAGATACGGCCGGTTTGCATTCGTATTTTCTTTTCTCTTTTTTTTTTTTGTTTTTATGACACCGCCAATCCTGGCGCCATTACTTCTTAGTGTTTAGTCCTTCTTCTCTCTATCTTATGCTGCTTTGAGTTTTGTTTTCGCTTTATTGCTTTATGCATACACCCTGTCTTTTATTACGGTTTATCAATTTTCCTTATATATTCAAGGATTTCTTGTTACGTTTTTTGTGCTTTTTACATTTTGTATTTTGTAGCCCGTAGATACTCTTATATCTCCTCTCGTTTCTTAATTTACTTTTAAAGAAGTTAAGACTTACAAGACACAGGAGGACGGGGGAAAAAGAACGGAAAAGTTTCCTTTAGACAGCTCGCAAACAATGTAAACAACAAACGGGAACGCGCTAAGGCAAAGAAAAAAATTAAATTACTTGTTGCAAAGGAAAAGACTTCCAGACTCTCTCTCGGTACACTTCGTATTAGTCCACTGGGCGGGAAGGGTAGGTGGGTGGATGTAAAAATCGCATTAAAACACATTAAACGAATGAAAACATTTTGGGCCCCTTGCCCCCCACTCCTCATGGGAAAAAATTGGAAATAAAAGCAAAAGAAACGCCCGATTGAATATTTGTTCGTTTTAATTGAACTGAACGTGATCCTGATGCTCTAACCTTACTTTTTGGCTGTTGCGTGCGCTCCTCCTTATATTCGAGCGTGTGGGGTGTGGGATAATGATAAAAAATATTAAATTACAGATTGGAAATTTATGTCAGGTATTTCCTTTCTAATTTGCAAATTAATTTTCCTCTTACCGTTATTATCGATGAAAGTTTTTTTTTTTTTGCCTTTTGCCTCGTCGTCTGTCGTTTGAAATTTAATAAGAATTCACGGTAAGAGTTACCCCAGAGATAATGAATCAATTATAAAGCTTGTCTCAAGATAGGACTTCGTGACATAATCTGGCGTCAATGCAGTGGTTAGAGGGGAAGCTTTTCGGAGGTTAAGGCTACGAGATGATTAGATTTGTCATGGCGTTTTGTTTAGTCAGGCAACTAAGTGTAAAAACTCATTTTTCACTTGATCCTTGAATGCAATCAGATATTCCGCATGGTTTGACGCCATGATATGACGGCTTGACCACGATTTGAAGTGCCAGCTACACGAGCAATCTTACTTTTCGTTCCTTCTGAGAAACTCTGGACCGTACGTTGTTTGGTACTTTTTTTGTGACATTTAACTACCAGGGATATGCCTCGGTAGTAATTGCAAGGCATATGATTGCCTTTTCTTTGTGATTTATTGATTAAGTTAAGGCATAGGCACATAGTAGTCTCTTCTAAGTGAAGAATGCGTTGTGTTTGGGTTAATTGGGAACGCACCTTTCTTTAAGTTGATATCTTGATACTCCTCCAAAAAACATTAAGCACCACCACTTAAAACCTCGCTCACATCCGTAAATACATTCCTCCATCGTGGTGGCTTTGGCTGGTAAGCTTTAAATTTAATTTGATGTAATCGATGTATTTCGGCCTACATTTCTGAATCGAATTCCAATTGAGAGGAGCCCAGTTGGTATGCCAGCTTAATATTTTCCGCCGAATACTGTACGAGTACTGTCGGCTCGCAAACTATTTTCCGAAAGCCTTGTGTTTTGTCCCACGAAAGACCGGCATTCGTGAAAAATACTAGCAACTTCGGTTGTGTGCTAATCTGAAGTGCATTGTGTTTCACGGAAATATGGACTCGACTCTGAAAATTGATTTCAATTTCATGAGGAATTTTCCACTGCTCTACAGTAATTCAAATTGCATACGAGGACGGAGCAAGCTTAGTGCATTTGGATCGAAGCCCTCGGGATATGTTGTGTGTTGTTAATAAATTAACTTACTAGCAACTATCGGACGAGAAATCCATTCGGTGGTATGGTTTATTTTTTTTTCCTCTGAACGAAAAGTGTTAGCTGCTGGCAACGGTGGGCGATTCCGACATTTGAGGTTAGTCCATTAACTCGGATAATTAACCAAAACCAAAAGCTCCATTAGGTGTTTAAAGTACTAACAACCTCGCAGGCAATTGAATAAGCAAATACATATAGACAATTGTTGTGAGGGAAACGCTGAAATAGCGAGATTTGTGGTTTGGTTGAGGATTTGGTGGGGAGGTTGTATTGGAAATGAGTGGACAGACAGACAGAATGATGGTTCGGGAGGACACTGTCACACTACATTTAGCTCTGGTTTTTGGTTTAAAACTTGATATACAGGGTTTTTCAATAAGAGCGCTACAAAAGCTTTTTTAAATAAAACAAGAACGGTTTTGGATATCAATGAAATTCTTTATTCCTGTGAAAGTACGTTCGATGCCATTATGTATGGAACTCGATTTCTTTTGCATGGCCACCACGGGCACGCTTGCAGAAGTACAGACGCTGAACCCAATTTTCGACGGTTTTCAAGCATAAATCGGCCGATACTCCTGCAATTTCACGTTCGATATTCGTACGAAGTTCATCAATCGTCGCTGGCTTGTTGGCATAGACCATAGACTTGACATAGCCCCACAGGAAATAGTCTAACGGCGTCAAATCGCACGACCGAGGCGGCCAAGCGACTGGACCATTTCGTGAGATAACACGTTCTCCAAACTTGGTTTCCAATAAATTGATTGTGACATTCGCTGTGTGGTTTGTGGCGCCGTCTTGTTGGAACCACATGTCCTCCAAGTCCATATCATCCAATTGGGGCCAAAAATATTCGGTTATCATTGAACGGTAGCGATCCCCATTCACAGTAACGTGCCGGTCTTGATCATCACGGAAGAAGTACGGCCCAATGACGCCGCCGGCCCATAAACCACACCAAACCGTAATTTTTTCGGGATGCAATGATGACTCATGGAGTACGTGTGGATTGCTGCCTGACCAATACCGCATATTTTGTTTATTGACGAAGCCATCCAGCCAGAAATGAGCCTCATCGCTGAAGATGATTTTTCGATGAAAATCCGAATCATTTTCAAGTTGTTGTTCAGCCCAATTCACGAACATACGACGCTTCTGGCGGCTTCAGTTCTTGCGTCAATTTAATCTTGTAAGGATGTAGGCCAAGATCTTTTCGCAAAATTCGCCACAACGACGTAACAGAGATGCCCAACGCTTGAGAACGACGTGTGAGAGACACATTTGGGCTTTCTGCAACTGAAGCCTCAGCGGCAGCAATATTCTTGACACTACGGGCACTTCTTTGTCTCGCTGGCACGGGAACATTTTGTACTGTGCCTGTGGATTCAAATTTTTGCACTAGACGCTCAATTGTTGATCTGCTAGGACGATTATGACGACCATAAATTGAGGCCACTGACTCCGAATTTCGGTAGTAAATTTTAATAATTTCGACTCGTTGTTGGCTCGCATATCTTTCAATCATGAAATGGCAAACCTTACTGAAGAGAAATGTCAAAAAGCCGCAAGAAAAATATGGCGTCGTTTGCTGTCCCTGTCGCTCTACTTTTGTAGCGTCCCTATTGAAAAACCCTTTATATTTTGAGGCAGGTAGCTCGCTGCATTCTTTTCAATAGAGACGATTCCATTCCTCCTCGTGGCGTATTCAAAGACTTTTCTGAGAATGACAGGAGGATTTGCACTGTAGCGTAAGTACAAGCACGTCCCTACATTAGCGCTGCGGTCAGTGAACGCGCACACACATCACCATCGTGGGACATGACTCAGCTGTCATTTGGCCCGACAACAATTTCCGTGAACTGGTTCCTTCTTCTCTTACAGAGCAGCGGGTTGCTAGAGTTGCTTAGTGAATTTTTTAATCGTAAATTGCGTAATTAAATAGTTGTAAAAAAAATAAAAGTAAAGTAGATTGCTTCACCACCAAGGTTGTAAAAGTGGTGGTTCAGTGGACCCAGTAGTCGTATCATCTTTTGTTGATCTCCGTGTAGATTTGTCGTTAAACTCAAATGACACGACTTTTTTTTTCCTAATCCGTGGTAGGATACCATCATTACTCCACTAGACGCTTGTAATTTGCACAAGGACATCATCACAATTTCTTTTATTCAGCGGAGCAAAAAATAAAACGCTCTTCTTACACCATCAGTCAGACATTGTGTATTGGCAGCCAAATCATCCTTCATTGTTCATCCCCATAGTGGTGTGTCTTTACACATCATTCGTTATACTCTCCTTGATCCAATCGAGATTTTTTTTCTCATTTTTTCCGTCCTTTCTTTGTTTTTCATCGCGAGCACATTATACTTGAGGCAGACAAGCTGATATTTAGTGTGCCTCTTATTCAAATGAAATCGATGTCGTACCTCCCGCATATCCGCGTCTAATTTAACCACAAGGAAGAAGAACCAATCCAAGCAAAAGGAACACACGAAACGGATGAAAGATAAATAAATTCAAACACTGTATTCTGAGCTGATGACATCTCCACAAATCATTAAATATAAATCGGAAATCGTTACCGTTATTCAGCATTGCCAATGGCCAGTTGAGGAATATCTATCTTTGCGCAGTTAGACAGACAGATACACACACAGCTAAGCGCAAGCATAAGCGGGGAGGCAAACAAAAAAATGTAAGAATTCTTGAAAGGATATCTCGTAGATTTTTTTCTTTTTTTCTTTTTTGCTCTGTTAATATGCTGTCCTGCGCTGTGTGTATTTGTGTGAGCGCTGACAATCTCCATGTCTTCGTCCGGTATAGGTATCCGTAGAGCAAAGTGTTCATATTCCATCTATCAAAGGTTTTTATAGGGGCGGCGTGTACTTTCTCGTGTAATAAATCGTTCTTGCAAATTTCCAGACAGTCCATCCATATCAGTGTGATTTGGGTTATTTATTGTATAAGAGACCGTTAGCTTGAATAGCCAGCAGTCAGGCTGACCTATGAGTGTGTGGACTGTGAACAGGGGCAGGGATAAATCTCTTAGGCTACCCCGGCTGAAGTAGGGTACAAGATGATGGTGTGATGACCTTAATGTCAGTGAAAAATAATGATGCTGTGTATAATTACCAGCGGGGGCTGGTGAAGGTGGGGGTATGAACTAACGCTGGTGTAGGAGTGCGAAGAAGAAGATTTTTGTTGAGAATTTCATTATCTCTAAATCAAAGGGAAAGCCACTTTGGAAAAGATGTGGCGGCTGGTGGGGGGCAGAGACTCACTGACTCTCCCCACCATTGCCTCGAGCAGTAATTTATTCTAATAATTTGTGTGGGCTCTCGACATGGGGTCGTCTCAGGACGGAAGAGATTTAACTTAAAGTCGAGAGTCTTATGACGGGAAATTGCTTAAAACATGTGTTAAACACGAAGAAGGGCGAGAGGCATAGGCGACCATTTAAAAGTTGACACTAGGTCACTTGAGAGAGGGAATCCTATTTCATGTTGCAAGGCACTCTTTCACCACTCGTTCTCTTGGGTGATACAACCCTTTGGGAGTCAGTTGGCATCGAGAAATTTGAGAACCATGCCTGTCATTGATCCATAGCATTTCTATATGAGTTATGTGGACACTAGACAGCTAGCTTGAAGCTTATGCGATACGTCACACACTCATAAATACACATGGTGAGTTATCGAAGTATGGCGAAGATTTTCTGGTTTGTTCAAGCTTCTTCTTGAGTCCTCCGTGGTAACTATGATCCCTGAAGCCCGTCTTGCACGGTGGCTTTCAGAACGTAATTTGACGAGCTACGGTTTCCACTAGTTCAGTGGTGGCCGATCACGTAGCTATGAATGCTCTACAGCGATACATTCTAAGCTCTTTTTATTGCTTTCATAAGCTAGTTTGTCTTCTAGTGTTTTTGGGTTCTAGAGCCAGACACAACAGCAGACAGTGTCTTTGGTACGCCACCAGGACTGAATGCTTGAATGTCACCTTGGTTGTAACCTCGAGAAATGCTTGTTCCACCAGATCCCGAACTGCGTAGGAGGGTTCCCATTTTTTTTTTCTCTGAAAACTGTTCTGTAATTTATTTGACATTTTTCCCAATCGAAGTGACATACCTACTCGTGTTTATTTTATTTTTTTTTTTCACAAAACTGCTTTAATATAATTTCGGCTTAAATACTTGAATAAAAATGACCAATTTCAGGATTATAAGGATCAGAAAGAAATAGAACAGGAGAGGGTCTACACAAAGCGGGACAATATTTTTGTGTTCCAGCCCCCAAGCCCCCACTTGCACACTGATTATCTGGGGGCTTTGTTTTATCTTGTGTCGTTTCTCGTCGTCGTCGTCGTCGTCGTCATCGTTATGTAAAGTTAAAGACAAATGTATTGTGAAAGACCAGGCAGCTGCCCAACAGACATAAAGAGGGACTGTGTTGGGTCTTCTTTCTTGCCCCGATCCTAATGGGTTGGGAGGAATTCATCAAACTTTGTTTAAAAAAAAATTTAATTAAAAATGTTTCGCGGTGAGAAAGTGTATGTCCTCACCACTCAGAGGAAGTAGGAACGATATTGTGTGACCACATCTGCCCACAATAATATTATTTTAGAATTCTCTTTCTCGGAGGATTAAATTTTTTTTATTTTTTGCCCTGGAAGAAGATTTATTCAAATGTCTCCAACCCAACGATTTAAGGGATGATTTCTATTTGTGTTGTCGCTATGACTTAAAGAATTTTCTTAAAATTCATTAAAAATTCCCAACACAGAGATATTTTCCTTGGAAAGGGAGGCTGGCAGGAATATGATGGAATTCAAGTTGAGTGATAATGAATAATAGGACAATTTGAGAGAGGTTTTGTCCAGAAGAAGGGGATATATAATGAGAAGATTAAGAATTATTCAATGGATAGTACGTCCATAGAGTTGCCATGGTTATGATTGAGACAGTGGTACAGTTTACCTAAGTCCTGCCAGAGCAGAACCAGTAAATGATGATATTCGGTGAAGGATTATGGTGTAAGGTGCTGTAATTGGATTCGCTGAGATAAGTTACTTTTTATGCTCGAGGTTTTGTGTCCTTGTATGAATCTTGGGGCAGCTAATTCCCGGTGTGACCTTTATTTGCTTTTTTTGAATGTCCTGTGCCAAAATATTTTATTTTCAAGACGAGGCACGATAATTTTTGGTCTAAAGGATGCGTTTTGCCTTTCAGTTTAGGTGCCATCTAGAGATAACCAAACAAATCCATCATGTCAACCTTTCTTTTCACCACCCCAACTTACTGTCTTCTTTCTAATTACTCCAGGATTCCTTGACGCTGAAAGGCCTTATTTTGATGACATTAGTCCAAGAAACATCTCAACTGTGGTGGATGACACCGCAATTCTAAAATGCCGTGTCAAAAATAAAGGGAATCGCACTGTAAGTTCTAAGAAAGTAACCTTTTTCAACGACAACTCTTTGTAATTGACTTTCATTTTATTCCTTTTTTTTCAGGTGTCATGGATGCGCAAACGGGATCTACACATTCTTACCACAAACATCTACACGTACACTGGTGATCAACGTTTTTCCGTGGTACACACACCTGGCACTGACGATTGGGATTTAAAAATTGAATATGCTCAGCAACGTGACAGCGGCATCTACGAATGTCAAGTCAATACGGAGCCGAAGATCAACCTGGCCAAATTGTTGGAAGTTACGGGTGAGTTTTGCATCTTTTTTCATTGTAGACATAAAACTGTTCATCCCCTTTTAAAGTAAGTAAGGTTTGGTTTAGATTTTTGTCCCAAGACCACAACCATTTTAGGCACATGATTTTCGGATCAATGTTAGAGTAGGGATAGCGCTCTGGCATATTTGGCCCTTTTTTACAACCTGGGTAAAGCAGTAGACACCCTTATATCCTAAATGGACTTCGCTGGTACCACAGAGCTATAAACCGTCTCGAAATCAACGCTTGAAACGAGTTTTACTATTTGAGGTTGACCTATGTAGGTTTTCATAAAGAGATTGTTCACGCCTTCCTCCCTCTATTGCCGATTGTTTTCATCTGTCCACCAGGCATCCTTACTTTTCCTTTAAGCGCGTCAAGAAATTCAAGAAACTCTCTGCCACATACCATGGCACAGTCCACAATTAAGTCTCACATGGACTGTGTCTTCCTTGCCCACCCCGTCGGTGATATATGTATTATATATACGTACATACCCTTACCATCTGACGACTGTTATGAGTTTCCGCTCAATAAAAAAGAAGAACCCCTTAATGAACAGTAACCGAGTACGTAGAATACGATTTTAACAGAAGCTCATCGCGTACCTGTACCTGTACATCCATTCCAATCTTGTGTCACATTCAAACGTCAATGTACACATTACGCTGACACGAATGTGACAACACCACTTCAAAGAGGAACACGTTAGAAAACACAACTCTCGTACACACACCCTAATTTCCGCATGAAATGGTTAAAGTGTTCGTCCTTTATACTCTCTCCCTCTACAGACTCGTATGGATTGGATGGAAGGATACATACGTATGTTTGTTCACTGTGTGGGTGTACGCGCCTTGTGACTTGTCAGAGAAGCGCGCTTGCAAATCTGATTTAATTGTCCATTCTTCTGGCAAAAGCAAGACTTGTATTCATTGTCATTGTCTTCATCTTTTGCTGTCATTTAGTTTATAAGTGCTTTTGCATGCTTGTATTATTGCCTGAAGGACTCAAGCCACCATCATCGTCACCAGCAGTTGTTGACATATACCATCGTTTGAAGAAAGGATATTAAATTTTACTCGTTTTGATCGACATTGAGACAAACAATGATGTTTCACTGGTAGTCTTTGTTTAGTTCTCATACGTGGAAAGTCGTGCATAGGACTGGAGGAATCTCCTCGTTTTTCATAACGAAAATCGGAAACGTAAGTCCTAGGATCTAGGCAGATTTTTTCATCTACGCCACACATCTGTTTACTGTCCCTCTGATGGACATGTTAACTTTTCATAGGTGTTTCACTTACATGCCCATCACTGTCAGTGGTGTGGTAAGTATTAGATGGACGCACTTTTATCGGATTTGTTTTACTCGAAAAAAAAAAAAAAACCAAAAGTCCTTCCTAATCCCCTTACACTGTCACAACTGCCCACTGCTCTCATGTGTGGGCTAATTTTTCCCTCCTTCTCAGGCCTCGTTTTACAATCTTAAAAAACAAAAAAAAAACCAAATCTCTCCTTCATCCTTACCACTCAGAGCCCATTTACATTTTTATGAGTGATGTATGTGGGATTTTTGTCGATGGCGGGACGGGTGGGTGGAACCACATGAAATCCCCAGCCGAGGACTGGAATAGCAGAGCACCCTTCAAATAAAACGCAACACAGGATTAATGAAACATTTACATTCGAATGAGCATTATGGGAGGGTGGTGGAGCGAGTAAATACGCTCCACGTTCAGCTAACGCCCGCTCGGGTGTGTGTGGCTGTGTGTATTTCTTTCGGGACCAGGCTGGTATTACTACAGAGTGTGATGCCAGGGAATTCTTTGCCTTCTTCTCGGGGTATTATTTAAATTTTTTACACATATTTTCCATTTTCCATTCTCCGCTTTTCTGTTTCTCTATTTTTTCAACTTTCCAAGGACTCTAAGCATGCGTGCGTGTGTGTGTGTGTGTCTCGCTTTTGTGCGATGTTTTCTGTGTTTTTTGCGAACCAATTGTTGGTCTGTTTAAATAGCTGTACGACCAACAGTCACTTAAGGAGTTTTTGCCTCTTCTCTGTAGCCCGCACTCTGTATATTACGACGCACGCTTATTAGAGATTATTATCCTAATTGTCCTCCTTAGTGTTATAACAGAGACACCACATCGTGGACAAAAGGGACACGACCCGACATAACCAGCCACAATATTCCTTTCAATTAGGGAAAGATAATAGGTCCTTATTACTATGAAATAGTTGTTACAAATCCGATATCAAGATATGCCCTGTTGTCACACACCCACATCCAAGTGCGTGCGGCGGCAAGGACGAAAGACAACAACGGCAAAAAAATCAATTCCAGGGTTAAGGGCAAAATTATACGACCGACAAGTTGTGTATTCCGAGCATTTTTAGTTTTTATTCCCGGGCACAGCAGTGGCAGCATTAAGCCATTCCTTTCGGTTTTACAATTGAATATCGATTTCCCCTTGCGTCCAGGACTCTGTTCGCAAGGATATGGGGTGAACAAAGGAGTTTCAGGAGCCTACTATACGCCAGCTGTTGTTTTCATAACTAAAATTTGTAACCCTTTTGGCCTCTCAACAATGTAGGACTACTCTACACACCACCCGAAGTAGGACACAAATGTGTTTTACTTCCAAGTTCAGGACACAAAACGACCGACAGGGAGAGAGTGAGTGAGTAAGAGAGTATGCTCTGCGGAAACTTGACTTGCACAACGGCCGATTGCCAATAACATTAAATTGGGATTAATGTCTAAGGAACCGCAAATTGTTGGTTAGACGAGAATGGAGAAATAAAAAGAAAAATACAAGAGAGGAAAAAATGTTCCTCAGGCATTGTGGTTTGGTCGAACGGATGGGTGCTATGCCCTATATTTTGGAGATATCCTTACGTCTAATAAACGCTTCGAATGGGATGCGATTAGTCGTGGAATTTCGGTGCACATGCTGCGTCATTCGAAAATCGACAAGTCAACAGACTGTCGCAATTCCTTATTCCAGATTCTGTTTTCGAGCTTCTAGTGCGTTTGTGCTTATACGAGTGTCTTTGCGGTTGCGGGGAACTGGGTCTTTTTCTCCTAAGGACTATTGGTAATTTTGGATCTACTTTGTCCCAAGCTAAGATTTCCTGTGTAGAACCGTACCAATTTGTTTAAAGCTTTACACCGTTTTCGGGTATTTTTTGAAGTTTTGAGGGTCGTTTCTGTCTTAATACGGGAGGATGTAGGTACATACATACATCGAAGTAAAGATTGTTTTAACCTCCCACACTTAATCGTCCTGGGGGATGTTGTAGGTTAGGTCAAACAAGGAGTACAATCATCGTTTCCAGCCCCCTTGTACAAGCTGCAAGTCTCCACAGTTCCCTTTTCACAACAGTTATAGGTTCTCTCACTAAATTCTTTGTGTTAAAAAGCATCAATTTCGCCTTCAAGTTACCCTATAACGGTATAGAGAGACGGGGGTATAATTAAAGAAATAAATACACTTTAAGTGCTGATCTTTCTTTAAGGGTCGATAGAAATTTATGGTCCCTAAATGTCGAAGGGAATAATTTTCCTAAAAAACAGAATTGTACGTTTACCAAGTGGGAAAAGTATAGAGTAATGAAGATTGGAAGGATACGCTGCCTGTCACAATTGGAATGGGGGCTCAGAGTGCGGAGGACGGTTGAAAGTTTTCAATCAATTAAGTTTCAAGGCACTTAAAATTGTAATTGAAGGGTAGTTGCACCTTAAGGGTAAGAAAGTAGTGGATAGAGAAGAGAAAACTTTTTTAAATGCAAAATTAAGACGAGAAAAAAAAATACGTGAAAATAGCGCAAGAGGAAGGAAGGAAGATAGAGGGTAGGGTGTTGGTTTTTTTACATAATCCAAGTTGAGCACAGTTCTCTGTCAATAGCTTCCATTCATTTATACTTCTTCTGCTTCTAGAGTTTCCCTGGTACAATTTACACACGGTGGCTAGGTTTTGGTTGGAAAGCAGCTAACTTATGCACAATCGATTTGGATTATTGGTTATTTTAGTGTTTTAACTATGTAGCACCTTAGAGAACCCAAACACGAAGTTTAAAATTATTAAGTCGGTTATGTCGAGTTGTAAAAATGAATACATTTCCAGGATGCATTATGTTTTATTTCCCTTGTGGGTCCTAGGGCCTCTACTACGCCGTAGTATAACGATTTATACATGTATGTAGTTACCAGGGTCCACCACGAAGAGATAAAGCAAGCACTTGACTACGAGCTTGATTGTTGCCCTACTATCACAAACAAAGTTTTGAGCAATCAGTGGTTTCTCGATCAATGGCAGCCAGACCTCCATCCCCGGTTAAAATCTGAGCGATGTCTCCTCTGAACAGTCTCGCAGTCCATCTGCTCTTGTGTCGAAGCTCCATCGCACTTTTCTTTTTTTAGCCAGGCTGCACATCGACCTAGAGTATACTTCTTGCTGTGTCAAAATATATTCAACGAATATTTTTCATGGCTTGGTTTTTTTTTAAAGCTTGAAATGGTCCTAAGGACCTCAATCGCCTCAATTATGTCAATTTTGTATCCCTTCGGGGCCCTTAAGCCTTCCACTGCTTTTATTATTGTTCGCATTCAGGCGACATAACCCACTCGCTTCGATTGGTCTTTTCTGTGGCGTTGGCCGCCTTGTGTGTATGTGTTTCAATTCATAGAAATACATATTGATACTTTTTTTGACAGGAAATCTAAGCAACTTCCCCGACAAATTGAGTGTGGATTCCAAGAAATATGTTCTGGCACGCTGAAGGGTGTCTTTTTCGAAATTAATCGCTCTTATTGTTTAGAGCAGGCGTTCTAATTTCAAATGAAAAGTTTGTTAGTGTTTTCTCCTCAATCCAAATCGGAAATTCTCTCTCAATTTCCATTCCGTTCACCACTTCATTACCCTGGCTTAAATTGGGTCCAAGAGGCAGCATCATGCCCTCAAGCGTACTTCAGCGGAACCACCAAATACAAAATCCAATCATTTCGGATCTCACCATTTTTGTTTTTATTTTAAACCCCACCGATTGCGTTTGTTGCACGCATACCGTTGTTAAACTGCTCGTGTTAACCCAACGTGTTTTGTTTGTTTGCTAGGAAATTGGATAAAAAACACTCGTATATCGAAGTACAAAGCGGCCAAATACGAAAAAGAAGCAGGCAAACCATACGCACATCCCTTCAGGGTGATTCGAGGAAGTTTTAAACAATTTAACTCCATTACCTCCAGTTAGGGGTCCTTACTCCGGTTCCCGGAGTCTCCTGTGTGTACTTCTCTGTCTATCTGAGTTAAATTTTGAGAATGTGTCTCTTTATTACGGCACAAATCCAATGAGGCTGAACGGATACCGTATTTTCATAATAACGCTGAATTTTCATTCTACTATATCCAGTGCGAGTGAGTGAGTGTGTCGGTCGTGTGTGTATTTCTTGCAAGGGAAAGAAAGTTTAATGTGTTTCGCTCATCCTCCCTCCATTAAATTTTGTTTCCCCCCTCCGTCACAGAGTTTCCCTGTACCCACCCACGTTATGGTTTAACCTTTAACTAAGTTAAAAGGAATAAAAATTGAAATTGGTTACACAACAGCAATGCCACAGAGATACTCGTACGAAAACAATCACACTCACGCATACCTGAAGAGGTAGGATATATGTGTGGGCATTGCCTGGATACGGATCGAACTGACATTTATTCTGCGGTACTTGAAAATGTGTTGGTGGGTTAAGTGTTTTGACTGGCAATTGTGTTTTTTTTTTATATCTCCTCCTTTTGCATAGGGTAGAGCGTCCTCAGTTGCCCCGAGGTGTATGTTGCTCGTTTTAAGTTTTAACGTCACACTGTAACCTAGGGTATTTGTAACCGTTCGACAGAGGGCTTAGTTTTACTGTACGGGTTTCAACTTTCGTCCCTGTGTATAGTCAAATGGAAAATAGGTATCCTGATGCTTGGATAACACTTTGAGTGTGTTTTCGTTTACTTTTTTGTAGCGAGATTTCGGGCCTTGAAACCTATTGGCGCTAAGCCTTTTTAAAGCCGAGTTCGGAAGAATTTACGCATCATTTTCCTTTCAATTTGTTAGTTAATTCAAGATTTTTTGTTGAAAAAAAAAAGTTTTTAGACGTAGTGTAGTCCTTAATTGACTGTAGTAACCCGGCGATGAGAAGTGGAGAAAAGTTTTCAAATATTTCTGCACAAATATATGTTTACATACATACATAAAGTGTGAAGGTATTACGTGAACGAGTATCAAGAATGAAAAAGGCTTGTCAACCTACATAACTGTGTCGTTTTATGTTCAAGATTTCCGTATCCACTGAAGGTCCTTCAAAATGTGTATGCCTGGTTGTTGAACTGGGCCAGACTCAACATTTGTTTTACTAAATTTAGTCAGCTTCGTTCATAAAATCGCACGAACTTTTTCTTTGAGAAAGACATTGTAGAGCAGAGAGTTTTTCGTCGTCCTCTTGTGATAGATATCATTGACCAAAAAACATTTAAATTTACTTTGTCATTAAATTTAAAATAAAATTTAACTTTGAAATCTTTTAACTAGTACTTTGGCTCAAAATATTCGATCTTACCTAAGAAAAAATCTAAAAAAAAAAAAAGTTTTAACACGTTTTAGAATTGTGTCACGCTTTGATGAAAATTTCTCAACATTTATCAATTTATTTAATTCCAGCTGAGGCCGATCTTAGAGATAAATATTCTGAGCCCCAGTACTACGATGTCAAAGGTCAGAATGATAAACTTTTTTTTAATTCTTAATTCCTAGCGTTCATTAGCTTGGTTTTACGTTCTTATTTACAAAATTCCTTTTGGTAGATTTTGTTGGCACGATAGCTTGCTTTGATTTTTTTTTTAGTTTTTGTAGATTGAATTTTGTTTTATTTTTGCTAACTGAGTTGCAGCGCGTGGTTTTTGGGTTTAAGCCTTATTCTTTGGTTTTTTTTTAAGCTTTTAGCTTTCACTTAAAAAAGAAAAGAAAAAAATGCGGATGAATGTGTTTACGTAGAGTCTAGTCCATGCTAGTTTCCAGTTTGGAACCATAGGCCTAAGGCATCGACCAAGCCTGTCCTTCCACTAGACGTAACTTGTTGGTTAGACGAGTTGTTTTTTGACTAACTTTTGAAGCTTAAGACTCACTGAGAAATTCCTGTTTCCGATCACCGAAATCCGAATCAATCAGTAATCTGTCAACTGATTCCTTCAAGTGTCTGAGTGTCTTCTTCCCTGCCGCACCCAAATGTCGCAATGCAATTTCCCCTGTGCGCTGCAACGTATCCTTATTTAAAAATGACAAAATCTAATCAGCATATGAAATCCAATTCAAGACTAATTTCCCCAACGTATCCTTCATACATTTCACGTGTGTAATTTAATGTTTTGTTGTCTCGTTTCCTTGTTATTTATCATGAAACATTTTTCTCGTTTCTTTTCGTGCTTTTTTTTTTTGTAGCTTTTCACATGTGTTTAACACACAAAAAAAGGATGAATGAAATTGTAACAGATTTGTCATATTAACAATAACAATAACACACACGACACAGAGCCTTCGTTTCGTCTCTCTCTCGGTTTCCCATTCTGCCGTTTCAGCCGGAAACAGGATGAGAAAGGCGGGATCTAAAAACAAAACAATGAAAAATTCTGCAAGCAGACGTGAAATTTTAAGCATACTTTGTAGTGAAACAGTTGCAAGGGATAATTATGGACGACGACATATAAAACGTCTAATAAGGCTTATGGAACAAGATGTTAGGATTAACACAGTTTCGGTTGGTATAAGGCCACTCGACACATGATTGCATGATTTATTTTCTTTTACCAACTTTTTTGGCCTCTATGTAACGCCCATGATACCAAGGCATGCTGAGCTCTGGAGTCGTATTTGAAAAGGACTCGTACATTACACCCCGTCTCCACGAGTCGGAATTTCAGACAAGAAACGAAACTGGAAGGAAAAATTGCTCGTGAAGACGGGTAAATTCCAGACAGATTTCTGACGCGACACTTCCGTCTGGATTTATTTCGTGTCTTCGTTTCCAGACTGAAACCCTGACGGATTTTTGACATTTGAGCGTTTGGCAGGTAGATTTTCATTCGATTGTTGGTTTTCATTGAGTGAGCATGGCAGATTGGCGAATATCGCTTAGCAGATGCTCTTCCAAATTATGCAATTCTCTTTTTGGCAAAAATTGATTTACACAGAAACTATGTTTTCGCTTTTTTCCGGTTAATTTCTCTATTTCTGCCAATGCTTTTAAAGGCTTTAATGCAAGAATTGCGCGCTGTTTCCTTCTCAATGGCATTTTCAGAATGACGATTCTTGACAGAGATTGCCCGGCAAAGGGGGGAAAAAAAAGTCGGACATGCAGTCTGATTTGTAGTTAGACTGAAATCTTTCTCGTGGAGACGGGGTGTTAAGACTGCCATGTTCACATGACACTAGTCGCGTCTTCTATAAGTCTAGGAGAACACCCAGACATTCGATAGTGCATCCATACATACGCCTGTTTCGCTGCCACAACTCGTGACCTGCACGTTAAAGGGTGTGTGCTCGGATATGGCAGGACTGTTGGCCTTAGATCCAGCCTGTGGATTTTAAAAGAGCACTAAGTCACCAATTTTGCTCTTAGAGAGGTCGTTTAGGCTCTTGATTAAGGTGCCCGATGCTTTCGCTCTTGGGCAAGTAAGAACCCGTTGGGTGGTTATGGAGTGACCCAGCTGTTTGCGTTCAGGAACTTCATCCAATCACACATTTTCCTTCTCAAATCAATAGCTATCAAACATTGTGTGATGTGACTTTTTTTTCTAGTCGTTTTGGAGCACTCTCACTCTATATCCTTCAAAGAGATCCAATACTGTACTTCTCGATGCCACAAATGCGATGCAGAAAGAGCGAAATGCTAATCGCAACTTCAAAAGCAAGACGCAAGTCTACAAAGATGGAAAGACTCGTGGAAGCAAATTACTATTTCCAATTCTAGGCATTGCGTGTTTTATTTATTTTGTCGGCAAGGTTTAGGATATAAAACGGCACAAAGGAGGAGATTTGATGATGACGCCCAGTTCTTGGTGCAATTTTTTTATCGTAAATGTGGGCACACGGCTTATTCGCTGAGAACTGGTAAATAATGGATGGTTGCCAGGTCGAAAATGCAAAAAAAATCATCCACATGCATAGCGACTTTTATAATGACGTTCTTTTTTGTCAGCATCCTGTGAATGCGCTGCTATACTCCAGTGCAGCCATACAAACATCCTCGGTACATCACCATGTAGCAATGCGTTGATGGCAATTCATCGGAGTATTTTTCAATCTTCTCCGTTCCTTTCAGTCGACAGGCAACCGCGCGCACATCATTAGCTTTGATAGAACACTTTCCAAAAGTGAATTCATTTGGAAATGTGCACATGTACGCAAGTAAAAAGCGGTTTCTTCCTTGGATTCCTGTACACAATACACACACACATGACAGTGGAATTGGTAAAAAGGGTTTTTCGCAGCTAAATTGAATGGAAAAGCGAAGAGTTTAAATTTAGGATGTAGAATTTGTTAGGATGTCATCATAAAATCGTTGACCTCTCTCCATTCACCTAACATTGACCTGGAGAGCTTCAAATTCCTCGGTTTCCTACCGGCAATCTCCGTCCTTCCGTAGAAGAGTGTCTTATCTTCGAACGAAGGACTCTTCGACATCATTGCGGAAGAAAGTAGGGAAAAGCTTTTCTGGTGCCGTTTTTTTTTTGCAATGTCAATGTTGTTCTTGAGTAGCAATCCTAATGATTGATCAAGAGGTGGTGGGTATCGATTTGAACTTATTGGGGTTTCTCTACAGTTCAGTTTGGTCGGTGGTGGCTTTTTCTGCCTTTAGACGGACTGAAAATCATTTGCTTTTCGCTAATGATATACTTGAATCCAACTGGACCGAACTTCAGCTCGCGCTTGATAGCTTCGTAGCCGTTTGTTTTGAAGATGGGATGGAGGTTAACGTGAACATATAAGAAGTAATGGTAATTTCTGAAACGCCTGTTCAATGCTCACTGCATATTAGTGGAGTCCTTTCGAAACAGTTGGAGAAGTTTAAGTACATATATATTTCGGGATCCTATTCACGAGTGCTGGAACGAACAATACTGAGCTATCCTGTAGGATTGGTTAGACTGGAACAACTCTGAGACAGCACTTACCTATGATCATGAAATGATCATGAGATTTCTTCGACGGATTCGTTAGTTTTTCGATTTATAAACATAAGAATATACGAGAAACTAAATGTCGAGCAGTTCGGCTTCCAGGTAGACGTGTCCTATGTAGGCTCAGGATAAGGTGATATTTTACGTTATATTTTTTTAAATTAAAACAAGGGTATAATAATGCGAAAAAATACAAAAAAACAATAATCAAATAACTTAATTGTACTCGTACGAAGTCGGGGCAGCCCGCTTGTATGAAATAATTTTATTTATATGCAGAGTGTCCTCATATTGGTACTGATGACGATGATGCCATGTTTCCGTACAATCGTATCTTTGTACAAAATCTTCTCTTTGTTTTTTCTACTCAAGTAACATCTGTCATAGGAGTTTATATCTTTCTATGTGTACAAACATCTGGAACAACAAAACAAAGACGAAGGAGAAAAAATCCAACTAAAACACATTACACACAACTCCTTCGAAATGTACAAAAGTATAAGTTGCAAATTTATCCGATACTTTTGCTGTGAGGCATCACCAGAAGAGCGATACACCCACTTTCTTTAACCAGCCAACAACCGCTACCAAGTAGTATGTGTAGTTATTCTTTTTCGGCAACAAAGTCGAAATGATAATGAAAATATGCTTCCAAAAAAGATAAGGAGCAGGAAAATGAGACACCCATAGCCACCAAGAAGAAGAATATTTTGTGTACTGAATAGACACACACGCAGGCACATGCAAACACACACAATTTGTTGGGTGGTAGCATGTGTATCAGAGTGAAGTTGTGACTGGTGGGAGATGTTCAAATTGCTTGCACTCGATGGTTAGGAGGACGAGGACGAGTAGATTCCTTTTTTTGAAGCGAAACGTCATTATTTGTATGAAAGTGAGCTCGCATATACACACACATTATCTCCCTTCCCAACAAAAAGTTTTTCTTTTCTTGTTCGGAGCAGAGCACTGAACAGAGCGCGAGCACGTCGAGCATGCTCTGAATCAGAGAAGAGATAATCGACTTCCGTCCCTCTATCCCCGCGACACCCATTTGTTTACATTGCTGTAGTTGTAGCGCCATATTGGTTTTCCTCGCTGACAGCACTTGTCTGTGAATACATACATACATCTGAGGACAAAGCAACAACAATTTGCACGGTCTCTTTGAAAACGATGCGGTGAATTTCTTTTATGCCACAATCATGTCAACAATTTTTGATACCTTCAAAGACCCTCCATGGACACATTCATACCTGGTTATACCCCTAGCAGCTTAAGACAGATTTATCCTTTCATTAATTACCAGTAGTTAATCTGCCGAATTCAGAAAACTTTTGAAATGTCTTATTTCAAATTGGGGGCTGAAATTTTTCCTGGATCAGTTCAATTTTGTACGGGTGCAGGCCCAAGTCACGACGCAAATTTCGCCAAGTTGTGGTCCGCGAAAGGCCGAGATCTTGTGAGCGACGCGAAATCGACTGCCTCGGATTCTCCTGCACACTCTCACGGACAGCGGCGATGTTTTCGGCAGATCTTGCGTTTCGTCGACGTACGCGTGTTGGTTGATCGTTCGCTAAACCAGTGGACTTAAATTTATCCACCACACTGCGAATAGTCCTCTCGGAAGGACGATTATGGCGATCGTAAAATGGGCGAAGCGCGCGAAACGTTGCCCGAACAGAACTCCGATTTTGATAAAACAATTTTAGAATTTGCACGTGTTGTTGAACGTTATTTCCATCCATGGTGATTTGACAAAACAGACTGAATAAATGACAGCCAATTTGACAGATGTAGCTTCAACAAAATGGATGCTATCAACTTTCAAATTTCGGAAGTCCCTATTGGAAGACCCTTTATAAGTTTTAATTCTGGAATTCTTGTGTGTTTTTTACTTCCCACCTGCATAGGGGAAGTATTGCAATCAGTCCGAACAAAATGTTTCGAGATTGTAACAGAGCTTCACATTACGATACACTAGGAATCGTTTCCACCCATTCTGTGATCAAATTTTGTCCCCTTCGATATCTGGAAAACAAAACAACGTACAATCTTGCGTGTTTTTTTTTTTTTTTTTGTCAACATGAAACTTATGCGGCATTATTTTACTCTCGCGCAAATTGCAGAAAAATAACATTAAATATTTTATATAACATTTCAGAAGTTTATTAAGTTTTAAGTAAAAAAAAATTTTTTTTAATTTTTAAAAAAATTTTTTTCTTGTTCACTGACCTTGATTTATTCCGGACAAATGTTTTATTTTATCTTATTCCATGCAAACATTTTTGTATTCAATTTTGAAATAACCAACAAGCAAACAGTTGATCTTGCAATTCATAGCAATCCTATTTTTCCCCGCTTATTCTCTACTACTCAACTAACTTCCAGGACTGCAAAATCTTAAGAAATGATGCATAGTTATATGTACAGGGTTTTTCAATAAGAGCGCTACAAAAGTTTTTTTAAATAAAACAAAAACGGTTTTGGATATCAATAAAATTCTTTATTCCTGTGAAAGTACATTCAATGCCATTATGTATGGAACTCGATTTCTTTTGCATGGCCACCACGGGCACGCTTGCAGAAGTCCAGACGCTGAACCCAATTTTCGACGGTTTTCAAGCATAAATCGGCCGATACTGCTGCAATTTCACGTTCGATATTCGTACGAAGTTCATCAATCGTCGCTGGCTTGTTGGCATAGACCATAGACTTGACGTAGCCCCACAGGAAATAGTCTAACGGCGTCAAATCGCACGACCGAGGCGGCCAAGCGACTGGACCATTTCGTGAGATAACACGTTCTCCAAACTTGGTTTCCAATAAATTGATTGTGACATTCGCTGTGTGGCTTGTGGCGCCGTCCTGTTGGAACCACATGTCCTCCAAGTCCATATCATCCAATTGGGGCCAAAAATATTCGGTTATCATTGAACGGTAGCGATCCCCATTCACAGTAACGTGCCGGTCTTGATCATCACGGAAGAAGTACGGCCCAATGACGCCGCCGGCCCATAAACCACACCAAACCGTAATTTTTTCGGGATGCAATGATGACTCATGGAGAACGTGTGGATTGCTGCCTGACCAATACCGCATATTTTGTTTATTGACGAAGCCATCCAGCCAGAAATTATGACGACCATAAATTGGACGTAGCGCTCTTAACGTTGAGGCCACTGACTCCGAATTTCGATAGTAAATTTTAATAATTTCGACTCGTTGTTGGCTCGTATATCTTTCCATCATGAAATGGCAAACCTTACTGAAGAGAAATGTCAAAAAACCGCAAGAAAAATATGGCGTCGTTTGCTGTCCCTGTCGCTCTACTTTTGTAGCGTCCCTATTGAAAAACCCTTTACTATACAGCGAAATAAATATTTATTAAAAAATAGTTAATTTCAATTTCGCATTTTGGGACACAAATTGATAAGATTTCTTTGGGCATAGGGTTGTCAAAGTTTTTATTTTATTTTGTTTTTCCCTCGCCCTTTTATGATTTCCGGCGACCATTGTGCAGGTGACAGGTATTCGGCTACACCAAACCTTTCCTCTCTGTGTCGTTTTTCTTTGCTGGAAAAAGAAACAAAGGAACAGCTTTATTAACATATTTACAAAACAGTAACTCAATTAAAATTGCCCCTACTACAACCGATTCCCTCATCCTTCAGGACGAGAGACTCCTGCGACACACACACTCTCTCTCTCGATTTTAATTTATAGTATGTATCTTTGGCCCACTCACAGGAAAAAGACCACCGCTCTTCTTATGCCTTGTTTAGATACGTTGACACGGTGTAAAACATAACCAATAGATGAATCTTAGTGAAAATACTTTGAACGGTGGTGAATCGACACACTCACAAGATGACGAACGTTTTGCTGATCTTGGGTCTGGTATTTGTCGGTGTCGCTGCAGTTCATTGTCATTCGAGCCATCCATAACGCGCTCTCGATAAATGAAAAAAAATAAATAGCTGGCGCGACAGCTTGGCATGAGCCAAGGCCTAGCTTCTCGCAACCATTCATGCTGTGCGTGTTACATTGTGAATGGAAGCGACCTACAATTTATTGCCGACTCCGAACGGCGAAGTGAGAAGCTCTTTCATGACAGATTATACTCCCGGAGGCTTGTCATTCCCCGACGAGAAGTGGTGCCACGAAAAATGTTTGGTGTTTTCCTGGCTGGGGTTCGAACCCACGCCGCTCGGTCAGCAGTCCAACGCACTAACCACCGACCCACGGCGACGCGCTCTCGATGCTGGTGTATAAATTCCTCCCAAACCTCTAATACTAAGTGTTGATTATTGTTGTTTATAAATTTCAATGTTTCATCCATTAATTTGTGTGTTTTTAATCAATATTTTGTTGTTGTTTGTCTTTGCAGCTGCCCGTGCTAAAATCCTGGGATCAACTGAAGTCCATGTGAAACGCGACAGCACAATTTCATTAGCGTGCTCAGTGAATATTCATGCATCGTCTGTTTCATGGTAATTGGTCACTATATACATATATAACTATAATGATATCCTACCGCAGAGCACCATTCATCCCTTCCGCGAGGTGGTTACAGGTTTTTTTTTGTGAAGTTTTGTGAGTTTTTGTTTAAAGTTTTGGTTGGAAAATGCACATTGCACCGTTGGTCCCACCCCATATTCATCATCCACCCACCCAAACTCCTAATTGTGCTGAAGCGCACATCCTCGAGTCAGGTCCTCCTGATTTATTCCGATACGAATGAAATGGATGCATCAATCTAAAAGAGATAGAAGGGTCTACATACGGTACGACGAGTTTTGCTGAGAAGCATTTTGCGCAACTACAAAGCGATAGTATTTCGCCATTCGGCGCTGAGGCACGAGGATTGCTCCTGCCGCAGGGAATTGATATTGTAATGTATGTATGTATGTAGTGTAGAGCCACAGTTGTGAGGATTTGGTTCCTTTTTTTTTTTCGTTTTCCTGGATTTGATGGAAGAACCGCCACCTTTTTGACATGAATTCTCCCTACATAGCGCACCGCAGAAAAGTGTGTGTTCGCCTAGATGTATTTACTTGGTCTCATCAATAATTCCTCACCGGTTACCAAGTGCGTTACCTTTCAGTGAATGAGATATGGGAACGGAATTTACATTTTAATCATAATTTCCTTTTTTTTTGTCGCCGAGAGACCCTTTTCGATATTTAATGAGAGTTTTTCTACATAATTCATGCGTGTGTAAGGTTCTTATTTATTTTCATTGGGTGGTTTCATCAGCGGACACACACGTGTTTGGTTTCAGATTTGTATTAACCCAAAAAAGATACGAGATTTTAATTTAACCCGACCAGACCTCCGTGATTCCTCCATCAGGAATAGGTTTAACGATATTTGCCCTCAAAATACTCTCCATACTCCCAAGCATAACATACACGACTTGATTTACGTGAAAAAAGGCAATCCATTGTGTTCTTCTTTTTTTACAGGTACCATGGCTCCTCTGTTGTTGACTTTGATTCAGTTCGTGGTGGAATAAGTTTGGAAACAGAAAAAACTGATGTCGGCACTACTAGTCGTCTAATGTTGACAAGAGCTTCATTTCGGGACTCTGGCAATTACACGTGTGTCCCAGCAGCAGCTATTCCAGCCTCGGTGCAAGTTCATGTGTTGAATGGTAAGTCGTTCTTAGAGATTTAAACCAAATTGTAACTTAATTTCGTGTGTGTGTGTCTGTATTTGCTGCTGAAGATCTGCACATACCTTCGGTTCGAGGGGACCACAGTAGTGCTGATGTGAAGGTCAACTTATCACATGAGCTCTTCCCAGCTTTCGTGTTAGTTTCACAAAGTGTCATATTCATTTTGTGGCGTCACATTGCCAATGCAATGCAAATTGAATCCTTCTTTAGCTTTAGTGTGTCGATTTCACTTTAGCCGGCGTATGGGTCAGTGACCCTATTCAATTTGATCAATACTGTAGGTGTTGGGTTTGAATACGAAACAATAAATGCTCCCTAACCCTGACATCCTGCAACGCGCTTAGGCAATCAAAACGCTATCACAACAATGAGTACGATAATAATCCGAGCCGTACGTTGGCGTTCCTCTATCCAGGTCAGCATTCCATCGGCAGAGGGTGCTTTTGTTTGCGTAAAATATTCACGATTCATTTTCCATTTGGCGTTTTAGGTTGCGTCGGTATTCCCTGCCCTGAAAACCTTTTTATTTACATGAAATAATCCGGTTGCAAAAAAGCACTTCTCTTCGTTGTTTGTCACATGAATTGGGTCACATGCTGTGGACAACAATCACTACATGCAGCCAAACACACACACACGCACTCACAACAGGATATCGCATTATGAATAAATTATTATTCATGGAATTTATTTTCTGTTTTTTGTGCTTCTTCCTTCAGGTGAACATCCAGCTGCAATGCAAACAAGTAGCGGAGTACCCAGCCCATCACATCTAGCTATTGTTATCCTGTGTGTACTTTCCATCGCAGCATGTCATCAATCAATCATATCACAAACAACGTCCATTGATCGTTTTTATCATTCAAGATGACTTCGCCAGGAAGCACGAAGAAAGTTAAAAGCAACAAAACTACAAGAATTAGAAGCATCAACAGCAGGAGCAGAACCCTAAAAAAGGTAAACTACTAATAAAAAAAAAACTTGTAAGGGAAAACTAAAAAAAGTAATTATTTGTGTAATTGATAGAGCATCCTTTAAGGATCAAATTTATTTCTAAGGAATATTCATTTAACTGCATATAAATGTACTAAGAAGAAATATGATTCAACCTAAAAAAATTATTCATAAACGATTGAAGGTTAAAAGATACACCTGAGAGCGTGTCTTTACTAAAGCAAAAAAAAAAAATTATTTAAAAAATAAGGCGCGTGTCAATAAAATAGAGTTTGACATGCCAACGAAGCATCATCATACTAGTTTAATGTAAATATCCGTTCGTTATTCTTCGTTTAAATTAATTCTAACTTTTATTTTTCCCTTACTTATAATTTTATAATTTCTTTATATTTTTTTTTATTCAAAAAAAAAAAACTCCTTTGAGGTTTAACCTTTCCTTCCCCAAAGCCTTGTAATTTGTTTTTGTCTTGTGTTTGACGGTCGTAGAGCTACCTGAAAATTCTTCTTTAACCTGCGAATCCTTCTTCTTTGACTTCTCATCCTTTCCACGTTTTATTCTAGACTATGCCTTTTGACGCCATCAAAAGTCCTGTCCCCATGTGATCCTGTCAGTGTTCAGATGGCGCCATAACCTGAGATGGATTTAGACCTTAGCTAGCATAGAATATCTCTTCACTTAGCTCAATTTCTAGCCAGCTGTCTGTAGTATCGCACACCATGTTGGTTGAGGTCTGCCTCCACTCGCGAGCGCCACATAAGTTAGGGCCTTCGTGCTGCTGCTATTCTTTTATCTCAGCGCTGTCTGGGCATCGAATGTCTGCTATCGCATCAAAATTCGTTTTTTTATCTCAACCCTATCCGAGCATCGAAGGTCTTAGAGCATATGACGTCCAGAAAGAGCTTCGATGAAATTACATTTTCTAGGCACACTTAAGCTGTACGCAGATTGGTTGGTTTGTTGTCTTTACACCAGTTTCACAAAATATTATCGAATCTGGCAGCTTTGTTAGAATAAAATATGGGTCTCTATCTATACCCGACGGTCATACAGAATCATATATGTTTATATGTACTTACATATGTGGGTTTTTCTTATGAAAATGCTACCCTTGTTCACTGAGCCATTTTTTCGTCTAAGAATCAACGAAGCGCGCCCAGCTTTCAATCGAGTTAATGACCTCTCCTCGATTTTTGCCTATTTCATGTGCAAAGTTTTCCCCTATTGACACATTCTAGTCAAAATGTCGACATTCACATGCCTTTGTCCAGAGTTGACATGGAACGTTCCTTTAATTAAATCTTCCTCCATCAGCATCAACCCAAAAACCGAAAACGTTCGTTTCCAATTCCTTTCGATGGCACAGACACATTTATTGTCATTCTCTGACTTTGCTGACTCAACCCAAAGTCTCCAATCCAATATGCTGCTGCCCTCGCTAACTATGCCAATTGAATCCAGTAAAAGCCAAAATCATAATCCAGCAAGAAGTCAAGTTATTGCACGCCCCCGACCCGCCACCTGCCACTGCCTTGGAGTGCCTTCATGGTGTATTTCATGGTTCCTCTTCTCTTCTCTTTGGCTCATGGTTACCAAGCAAACATCTTGTTTGTGGTATGTTTCAAAAACTAGGAGCGCACGTAAACGAGAACGCATCGAACGAATTCTGTAAATCACGTACAATATACAATAACACAAAGACTTCGGCTAGACCACTAGATTGTGTCTCTGTGTGTGGTCCCTAAAATGTCAATATACACCCTATAGCTACTCGAAGCAAGCAACCGAAAGCTGTGTCTGTGTCTTTTTGTTTTTTGCAGTTTTATTTGTTCGTCCTGGACCTATGCCCTCCATCCTTCGTCGTTTTTGCATTCAAAAGACACAACGAGATGGATAGTCTTCTTTCCTCTGGTTGCAACATCACCTACTTGGTCTTGCAGAGAAATGATGATTTTCGTTGGACACATCTATTTTATACATTAATCTCGTTGTCATTCTTCTTGCCCTCCTCGTTCTGGTATACCATCGTCATACAGAAGAAAAAACAGAATATGGCACACGAACTGATTCCTCAATTGGTGTGTATTTTTGGAATAACAACGACGGAGTCCTGCTTGCAAACGAGAAAAGAAGGATTATCTCCAGCTGCACGACAGGAACGTCATAAATAGGAAACCAACGCACACGCACGAAAAGCATTCAGAGAGTTAAAGTCAACAGGCAATCGACAGGCAGAGTCAGTCCTTAAGTAAGAGCTATGAACTAAAGATTAAAATGTAGATTGACTCTCTCCAGAGACTGGGCTTACATATTAACCGTAAAAAAAACCCAGAAGCGATGGATTGGTTTGTTGAACAATTCTGACGTCCTTTTTGGTGTAACTCCTTTTTGAGTTGAGTTTTTGTTTAATGTCCTGCATCTCCTATGATATCTGCTTTTCGTTTTTTTGTTTACTGCCCAGCTCTTTTGAGGTTCTTTTGCTCATACTGCTCGATCTCTACTGGAAAAGTATTGGCTTGTCTAGGTTTATTTAGTCAGGTAATTGGTGTGGGTTGGGCTTTGTGATATCTTTTAGATTCTCCCAGGATTCCTTAGTCGCCATGATAGAGCTGACGCTGTGTTCTATAAAGTTAATTTGATTTGGATTTGAATTGTTGTTTTCCACTACTAGGGCTTCATTTTCTGCTTTGTGGCAAAATGTGCAAGACGGAGTATTTCCCGAATGGTCGCCTTGTTTTCGACTTAGTGCTGAGCCTTTTCTACCTAATTCACCAGCCTCCTCTTTGCCTCGCGTTATTGAAGGCTCCTTCAGTATCCAGCAATAACGATTTCTCGGGCAGACCGTTTTTGAAGTGTTATATCTATCGATGTACCTTTCATAAAATGCATACATGTGAATTGGATAGTTAGTTATCCCTGAGACTTAAGAAGGAATGGGGAAAGGCTGATGGTTAGAATAAATAATACTCACCAGGACTTGGGAAGGCATCTGTTGGAGATTAGCTAACGTTAATCGGAACGTTATTTTCTTCAGACCTTTGCGGCTTTGTGTCATCAATGCTAAGGATTTCTTTAGCAATACAATTTGGTCAGCGTCAATGGTCTTGCTCACTTGCGTCAGCTTCTTCTCTCATGCCACGTGCATGCCTATCTGAAGTGGGAATCTAATAGCATTTCCAGCGTTTCTATTTAGAACTCCACTCGTGCAACAATTAGTACCTTCCGTAAGTTTTCGAAAAATCCTTTTGTCAGCGCTATCTGGTCTATCTTTTCAAGTTTTTTAACAAAACCTAGAAAGCCTCCGAAAGGTGTTATTTCTTCTAAAAAATGTTGTGTCTTAAATAATTCCTACGATTGAGAGGAGTAACCATGGTTTAATTTTATTATTCTATTTTCCATTTTGTTTCTTTTTTTTTTTTATTTCTTTGTTTTTTTTAATTTTTGGTATTATGTGTTAAACAAAAATTTAATTGAGTGAAATTAGCAAAATAAATATTTAAACTAAATGAATATATATGTTCTCAATTGCAAATGACATGTGGAAATATGTTTGTCTAAAAAGTTATAAATATACTTAAAGTATACTAAATAAAATATATATCCTAAATAAATTAGGAGATTTTTTATTTTTTTTTATTTATTTTTTTTAACAAAACAAAAAAAAAAAACACATTTCAAAAGAAAAAACCACTGAATACATAAATGAATATATATTTTTTTTTCATAGCTGTGTATATATAGGAAAATTTTAATTTACGAATAAAATTAATTTTAAAAAATGAAATCTCTATAAAAGAGAATTTCATTTCTTATTCTTAAGTTAAGGAAAACAAAAACTTAAAAAATCTAAATGAAAATGATTTTGAGAAAAACTAAATAAATAAATGTAGCAAAAGGAAAAAAAACACTTTCACTAATCACAAGACATATATATACACAGAATTCAAAAACAGAATATAATTAATCAGAAAGTTATATGTTTTAAATGTATGTATAAAAAAAAAGAAAGAAAACTTCAAAAGAAACAAAATGGAAACTACAGTTTAAATAAATATCAACCATGAAATGTATGTAATTTGAAAAGAATAGATAAAAATAAAAGGAAACAATAAAGGGAATGGTTTTTCTCGGCTTGAAAGCTCGCCTTTGCCCCACAGGTGCAAATTGAGAGGCTTTCGACCGGTGTTCGACACAAGTTGAATAGCTCGATGCATGGATAAACGTCCATCTGAAATAAAGATCATCTGTGTAAGAAACCGAATAGAACGATGTTTTTACATATCTTTCCAGTTAGGACAATCTTGCAGTCGTCGCCATAAGCAGTTCAGACGAAGAAGTCATGTAAAATTTATTAGTTCATAAGACCAAGGCCAGGAAATAAACGAGACTGTTTTTTTACGTAACTTGCTCCCTTCTATAACTTTCAGCAGAAGGACTCTGGTCGTAGAGCAGGACTGGGACGATTAAAGTCTTATAAAGGGTCACCTTAGTTGTTCGAAAGAGGTCTTTGCTACTCAATTGCCTTCTTAGCCCAAAGAAACAGCGATTGACAAGAGTTTTTCTTCGTTTAATCTCAGCGCTGGTGTCGTTTTCTGAATTACTAGCGGAACCTAGGTAGACACAGTCTTTAACTACCTCGAAGTTATATCTGTCTACTGTGACGTTCTGTCCGAGACGTCGGTATAAGGTGTCCTTTCTTGTTGACAGCATATACTTCGACTTTCCCTCATTGACCGCTAAACCCATCTTCGCCGCCTCCGTCTCAATACTCACAAACGCTCCAGTGACATCACGCTGCGTTCTTCCGACTATGTCAATATCGTCTGCGTATGCGAGTACCCATCACTCAGTAGCAGTAGACCGTCCAGATCCTTCACAGGATATTCATATATGGATTCCCATATTGAGTTTGAACGCTGAACATTTTCTGATTGACTTCAGTGTCCTGCAGCTCCAAGCAGATTGCCACGCCTGTACCGAAAGGATGTGTTGATTTCTTTTTGACCTCTCATTCGCCTACACTTTAGGTAAATAGATTTACGAAGATTTTAGTATAATATCCTGATTATCCCTGAGACCATAATACAAAGCCTATCAGTACAGTCCATAGCTATACAAGGACGACCAGCTGCCATACCTTTGATAGTTGTATTCTTTCGCTTCTGACAATGTGCACTAACGTAGTGTAGGCGCATTCCGCCCTCATCTCCTTCTACAACTTTCAACGAAAATAAGAAACCATTTACCACTAACATCCCCCAAATAATGGTCATCTACAACCATAAAATTTATTCTCAAATTCATTCTTCTTTCTGCAATTCCATAGCGTCCAATAGGAAAAAGCAAAGGAGAAAGGATTTTCCAGCGAATTCAATCAGATTAGGTGTGTTTACTCACTCACTTTCCTGCCAGCCACACTTTCTTTCATCACATTCGAAGGACTCTCCTCGCTTCCTCTCTCTTGAAATATTTGTTGAGATTGGAAAATGTCTTTGGAATACATATTTTTTTTCTGTGAAAGCGGAAATCACTATTCAATTTCACGTCGTCCATTACTCCAAATATAATTTAATTACGATAAATGGAAGCAAGGATATACAGAGACGCGTCGTGTGTATGTAATCCGAATGGCTACAACAGTCAATTCTATAGTAATGTGTGCGGGTTATCTTGTAATTCTATTTCAGGATTTCAAGAGAAACAGCAAAGTATAATAGTAACAGTTTGCAAAGGACGAAGTAAATGAAGAAAAGGACGCAGTACGTTCGTATGTATCTTGTGATACTTCCTTTTTAACAAAGAGGTTTCATTAACTTTTTCGAAGAAAGCATATTAAAGACTTGAGATATTGAGACACACGGCACGGTACCAAGTTAATCATCTTGTTCGCAAAGACCTTTCTTTGAGCATAGAAACACTCCGGCTGTCTCCCAGGCCACCTTCTATTCATCTGTTTTCTTGTCCACAACTAGCCACTTTCTGTTCATCATCTTCTTCGGATCGATGCTTCCGAAACTTTACTTACATATGTTTCTCTATAGCTGCAGAGACAACGGGTGGTGTGAATAAAAACTGAGGGAACACTCTGGGCAAACCCTCCTCAAGGAATTTTTTCTGAAACTTCACGAAATTTATTTTTATTCAATTTAAATTGAGTGTTTTTCCAAAAAGTTGAGTGAACACTCGCCTCAGTTTTTATTCACACCACCCAACATTTGCATATATCACTGTTGATCAGATGCCCTAAAGTAGACCCCTGTTCTTTCGGAAAAGTCTTCTTAAAGGACGTTGAGGTTTTTCTCTCATGTATACATATATATAGAAGGGTGTCCCGGAATGATTTTTCTTTTCAGCCGAAAGAAAGCATTCAAACCAATATCAAACAATTGGGCTGCTAGCTGAAGACCATTTTGTTAAAATCTCCCCGAATAACCGAAAAAGTAAAGCCCTTAGTTTACCACTTACTGAAAAGAATTCCGAACTACCAGCAATCCCATGCAAGTTGCGTTCGGTTCTTTAGACTAGTCTTTCCGCCATACGTGACTAAGTGGGTCATGACAGACATGAGATTAATATTTTAGCCACGACTTTTGGCAGTTAATCCGTCCCAGGCACCACTCAGCATTTTTGTAGAACAGTGTACCTAAGCCTCCATAGCTTTTCGCTCGTCTGGTGGTTGTTTCAAAGTAAGAGAAAACTAGCTCCATCTATCCGTCAGTGGTTATGACTTGTCAACTACGTATGCACGTTCATCATACAACTGCTATAACAAACTCTGGTTTGGAAAAGTATCTCAGCCTACAACCACTGCAATAAAAGGTAAATTTTGCTGGTTTGTGTTCTTTCAGTGTATACGTGTATATTTCGTTTTCGAGATACACGTACACAAATGGGCGATGAGTGCTTAAACTCCCACCCCACCCACCCGCCTTTCTAGAGATTTTATAGGATGTGGGCTTCTTCTGGGTTTTCCATAAAATTTTCTGGTATTTCTCTTGACAAAATATATCTAGCATCCATCAAACCGACAATTGCTCTTTTCAGCTGCGCGCAGATGATTACTAGTCGTCGGCTAAGCCTGTTTATGCTTTGATTGGCTGTTAACTTTTGATTTCTCATTCTTTGTCGTGTATCCAACACTTTATTTTATTTTTTATAAAGCATTGTCATGCTTTTTAATACAAAAGAGTTTCCAGTTGTTTTTGGGACGCCATTACTTTTGGTACGTTTTTTCCTGTCTGTTTTATCTGTTATTGCTGGTGCTGCACCGCATTTTCGCGTTTCTTTCATTCGCGTGTGTTTTTACTTTTATTTTTCGTGAAATAGTTTAGCAAAAAAAAAATTATAATAAAAGATAGATAAATCCGCGCGCGACAGATACAAAAACAAACAACGACTAGATAGAGGAAACAACGACGATCGACGACGATAAATACGCTGAAGATCGTCGTCGTCGTCAACTAACCGGTTATCGACTCGACTCGACACCCCATTTATCGGATTGGATTGTGGAATATGTACATCAGTCGTGCGTGCGTGCACAACTTTTTCTGGATTCCAAGGAACATTTTTGGAAAAATTTTCGAAGAGAAATCGTGGCTCGGTTTTGTTTTTTTTTTTTTTTTTTGTTTTCTGTTTCGTGGAAGCGCGCAAATTTGGAATTTTAAGAGCTAACCAACGGACCTTGGACAAGTTGCAACCAAAAATCAAGTGATGAGGCCCCACAGACGTGTACATCCGTGTTGACAATTCCATTTTAACATTCATAAGCACCTTGAGGTGATGACAGTAGATATTCAACAGATGGGTAAAAATAGATAGATGTTTTTTGACTGTTTTTCGTAGGTTTATGAGGCTACAGGTCATCGAGTCAGGCGAGCAATTTTTGTTATTCAGTAGCCCGCCACAATGCCAAAAGTCTGTTTGTTGTGCGAGCCCCAATCACTTCTTAGAGTCGCCCAATTACTTGTGGTACTCTTACTCTCTAAATTGAGCTATTCCAAGTAGTGCTGCCGAAAGTACTGCAATAGCAGTATTATACTGCTATTCTGTCATTTCGTACTCCGTACTACCCAACTGCTCACCCCAGCAGTCCAATGCCTAAGGTTAAACTACCAATGAGAATGCGGATATTAATGCTTACTATCATTCTTTTATAAAAAAAATGTGTTTACTCTTCCTTCCGTCCCTCATTGGTTTTAAAACTACATATGTCAGACACTGTAGTGATGCCTGTTTGTTTTTGTGCGTAGATCCTGGAATCGAAGTGGATAAATGAGTTAAAAAAACTGAATTGTACCATTTATGAATAGTACTGCCCAGTACTGCGCAAGTAGATCGAATTACACCGCCCAAGCATGAAATGTGGAACGGCAGCACTGATTCCAAGTAAAGAAACGACTCGGGAGAGATTTGTCAAACCTATGGAGCGCGTCTACTTACATCATATTTCTAAAAATTAGTCCGTAGATTTCGGCAATGTAACATTGACAAAATTACCTAAGGGGAATACTTCTGCAATGATCTAAACGATCCGAAACTAACAGTACGGGCGCCCTTTTTCACAAGTAGACTTGGGGATAAACATTTTTTTTTACATTGCTATGAATCTAGTCCTTAGATTGTAGAATGGAAGTTTGATTACAGCATTTGCTTCGTAGACTGGCTGAACTTACTAGTTCATTAGCGGCTTCATTACCTGGCGATACACCATTGGGGTCAAGGACCCGGTCGAGTTTTACGTTGTGCTGTGTGTCAAGAGCTTTCAACTCTTCGCTCGATAAAAATTAACAAGCTTTGTTTAGAGATTTTACATGATTTAGATCCTAAGGGTTGATGAGAATCTGTTATAGAAATCATGCTTTATATCCTAATTGCTAGTATGAACTTAAAAAATTGTCGAAATAGGACCCTATCCTAGTGGTATTCTGTAGCAAAAACATAGTATAGAGCAGTTTAATGCAGATTTGCCGTGTTTGCTAAGGAAATTCGCTAAAAAAAAAATTGTTCGAACTCCCAAATAAAGATACAATTGTATCGAGCTATCTAAAGATTCAACAAACAGATCACTTAACTATAAAACACATAACTGCAGTCTTCACAAAAAAAAAGTATTGCTAGGCCAGGCATAAATTCAATTTATACGTATGTCGTCAATCTACAAGTATCTCGTGTGTGTTTCTCGTGCATTTATGATGTGTTTATTCAATTCAATTGAAAAGTAAGCGTACTTTTGCTTGACAAAGTTATTCTGTTTTGTATCTATCACACAAATACACACTACAGTCAAGCTATTTTTCTCTCTGTCTTTCACTCTGTGAGTTTTTATCGGTCGGTCGGTTGGCTTTGTCTTCCTCTCTTTGGTCGCCCGCTGTTTCCATCGCTCAAAGCCTCGCTTGAAACAACTTGTGGCCACAGCATCAGAAGTAGCTAGCATGTAAAAGAAGATAAACACTGGGAACGACATATGCTCATACGTACACGATACACAGATATTAGATAAAAAAGTTAAAAATGTGATGTGCTGTATCTTAATTCGAAAAAAAAAAAAAAAACAGATTTATTTCAATTCTCCGGGTGATTTCTTGTATCTTTGACAACTTATTCCGAAAACTTGTCGTTTGATTTTTTATTTTGTTTTGTTTTAACTGCTAAACAAAAGATAAATGTTAAAAGCAAATAGAAGAAGTGTATCTACATGGTAGAGTTTCACAGCTTGGAACAGAAGCTGTCGATGTAGCTGCTCTAGGTAGTTTCCAATTTTAGCTTCTCTGTTTTTTTCCATATTTTTTGTAAATAAACGTGTTTTGTGTGTGTATTTTCTCTTTCATCTTCTACTAAGCTTTATTTATTTTTATCTGCATCTCGGGGCGAATTAATCCGCAGTTGTTAACGCGCTATCAGTTGAGAGAAGTGATTTTTTTTTATTATTTTGCTCTTAATTTGAATAAAACAATTCACAAGCTTTTGTTGTATCCGAAATTGATAAATAATTCGGGTTAAATTAAAAATAAAAGTCGAATCAAATCTGTGTCTAATTATGTTTTTTTGTGATTTATCTTTCATGCAGTATTGACGATCGTTAAAGCGCCGTGCAATTTATAGAGTTAAATCAGAAAAACAGGAGAAAAATAAAAGACTTTCAATTCTAACAACGACTTAGACAGCTGAAGTCAGTCAGTCCAGTGCCTATGTGTGCTTATTTTGAAACCGTGTGATTATGTTGGAACTGTTTTCAGTACCAGCCTAATATGTGAATAACACATTTTATTGGCGCCTCGCGATAAGAGATACAAAATTTTATATAGTGCGTGGATAAGACTGATATAAAGAAACGAAAATTTAAATAAAAAAAAAAAACATCGCATCTACATAAAGAGAGCGGGAAGGATGTGCTATTTCGATGGAATCAATGGGAATTTTGTAAGGATATGGATTTCCTAACTGATCCTATATTTACGGAATTCGGTGAGTCATGTGTACATGTTTATATTCATCTCTATTAGTTGATAAGGAGTGCAAATTTTGAAGAATAATTTATTTTTTCTTGCAACACCCCCGTATATTTTTGAAAATACATATATCCTTAGGGTAGACAGGTTTGCGAACCATTGCTGTTACAAACATTAGGCACCCGAGGACCCATCGCAATGTCTGAACTGAACTGCAATGACGAACCTAATCACTTTTCACAAAGCATCTGATTTCGCTAAGCAATTAAACAGTTTGCGCGCACAACTTCTAATTTACTGTAGATATAATTGTAGTTTAGCGCAAGCTATCGCCGGACGTTCACGTAATATGCGTGTGATATCCTTAGAAGCGTAGATACCATTTTGGTATCCGCACGAGTCCGAGTTTGTAATCGCTAATCTTTTGTCGTAATTCCTATTCTAATATGATTCCTATCCATATTACCAGCCTTCGCTATTATTCTTAATAATTTTTAAGATTGCCCTATCTTTTTTTTTAATAATATTTAATTGCCACTGAGCATGATGCATTCTTTAATTTTTGCTCTTTGCACTTACTTACTACTTCACCTGCTAGCTCATTCCCTATTATTCCGCAATGACTAGACACCCAGACAATTCTGTGCGCCTATGTAATACCTTAAGTATTGTCCGACACCTTTCGCCATTTCTACCATCCTGCGCTAAAGAGTTTTATTTGATTGCTAAGTTTAACTACAGGGCTGTTGACTAGTCTGAAATGTATCACCAATCCACTGCCACTTAATACGGTAAATTGTGATAGCTAATAAGACATTTTCTCATGGAGCGAATACTTGTCTGTTATAGATCAATTTCCAGCGATGCGCATTAGTTCGTCGTAATCTCTTGATCATCGCACTCTTCTGCCATACTGGGTTACCCAGTTCCACTTCTTGAGTAGATTACATAAATGGATTAACTATGATACTTTGACCTTTTTAAAATATATGAACAGTTCACTGTTCTTGAGTCGGCGAAATAGTCGAATAATGCCTAATGGCTCCTGATCAGTTCTCTCAAAAATCTTTTTAAAGATTTGGATTTTTGAGGACAACATCCGAAGACACGTGCTACCCATCGACCAAGCATCCACCCACCACGGAACTGTTTATTTTTAATTTAATTAGGCTATTATTATTGCTTGTGGCATATATGAGCGTCAATAACAACTTCTGCCGGTTATTGTTGTCCGCTTAAGTTTTAATGGTGAGCGAACTTTCGCGGAGAAGTAATTTTCGACACTTTTTGTGCCCTACATCCTCCTTGTGGTGTCATACAACAATGCTTAGGCACTATGAAGCCAAAAGTGGTTTATTGTCGTTGAGCCCTTGAGACACACAGTAATTTAAATGGGAATTATTTTCAGGAGAGGGAGTGCTCTCTTCGTATTCAATTACCTATAATCCAGAGTGTTGGGCGGCTTTAGTGTGTGGTGTGGGGCTTGACTCAGCCAACAAGCCTTTAAATTATGCGGAATTGGCTGAGCTCACTTTCTACTTTCGCTGTTGTATTTTTGTGGAAGAAGAGAATACCACGGATGGCTTTTCGTATACTGGGAATGGAAGGACACGTACGTCATTTCTGCAGCTTCTCGAAAAATCGTTTTAGACCATGCAGAGAAAGTGAACGAAGGATTCTTTCTCTTCGTCCTTCCACGTCTTCCTGCAGCTCCTACAGAAGTCTTTAAAGACTATTTAGGGAATGGATACAATCCATTGCAAAACTCTTGCAAACCGGACACGCACAAAATCATTTCAACTTTCCTGAGAGCGCGCCATCTTTGCAAGTCTTCTTCGCTGAATTTCTATTTGTTTACGTGAGTCACAATCCGTGTTTCTAACAATCTAATTCAGCGTGGAGCCATTATTAGCTATTCGAATCGATTGGATCAAAAGCAGGTTATGCTAATGATGATATACACCGGGATTTACGGCTGTGCCTCCTGATTAGGTTCTAACAGCATAGTTTTCAATATTTCTTGTTTTGCTTCTGAATCATTTGCCTACGATACGGTGTCCCATCGTCGTGATGCTCCTCTATGAACGTGTCATGAACAGGGTGACATTAGTTCAGTAATTTCGTTGGTTTAACTCATTACCCTCCACTCTAAATGTTGAAGAAAAATAAATTTGATTAGCATCAGTGCGTTATTTGTCAATATTTTTTTTTTTTTTTTTGGCAAGAGACACATGTGCGTGAATAGTTTGACAAAAAAGATTTATTAAAAAAAAGGTGTGAAGTTGTGTTTCATTTGTAATATTTTTTTAGGGTGACGATTTCCGTCTAGCGTGACCAATCATTATTCATCAGCCACTGTTTTGGGGGGCTTTCGGAAGAATTTCAATTGGATATTGGTTCCTGGAGTGACCGGATCACACTAAGACCAAGACTAGGCGAGGGCAGGAGGGCATTGTCTCCCTGTCCTGCAAGCTCGGCTCTGCCTTCTACGTTTGTAGTAAGGGGCCGATTAGGGCCTTTTTATTTTATTATTCGACATGAGGGGTTGAAGTAATTTTTCCTGTTTGAACCTTTTGGTTTGAATAAAAGAGGTACTGTATTCACCACGGATATAAGAAACGTAAAAAATCCAAGCAATTTGTTTTGTATATCCGTGTTTTTAGGTGAATTTCAAAGAAATACCACCTATTGCAAAGGTCCTCATGACACGATTTTCAAAAAATTTGAATGCCATTTTTCTACTGAAGCATCTTAAACACCTACCTCATACTCCTTTAAAAAATTATATGTATAAAAATACTGTACAATCAAATTTCTATGTGAGCTGAACCAGAGCGTGCATTCTTCGTCCTTTCCCCATCGCTGATAAACATCTGATAAAGTACCTACATACATACATATGTTTCTTCATCCATTGACCGTGTGAGGTGGCGCACTTGGCCCTTTTTTCCCTGTTTCATTCATAGAAAAGTCAAGCGGTTGAGGTGAGTCTCTTCAAGTTTTGTAGCAAAGTGTTCGTTCAATTTCGGAGTCTGTGACTAGTCGTTACCAACAGCGTGTTGCTGCAAATATGTGTATTCGTCGCGCAAAAATATCCTCTAGGCAAATGGCATAGACACACACGCCCAATGCCAACGCCGATAATTTTCTGTTTGATCAATAACCAACGATTTTTTCCTCCGCTCGCCCTTTGCCTTAGGATTTTGTTTTCCTTCAGCGTTTTGTATCCTTTCCACTGTTTGTGTATTAGTTGTGTTGCCTACCTATTGCGAGACCTAAGTATCTCTGAAATTTTGATATCAAAGCCTCGAAGAAAAAAACTGTTTGTCATCACAAGTGCCCCCCGGAAAAATACACAAGTCTATTTTTAATTTGTAACTAAGGTCTAGATATCCAACTTGTTTTAGCAAAACCTCTGCATTCGTCCGAACTTGATCGAAAAACCCTGTGTGTGTTCACAAACTTATCGAAACAAATTTGGTGCTCTTTCTTTAATTAATTTATTTATTTTTTTTTTTTTTTTGAAAATCACAAATACCTTAGTTGGTTGTGTGTGCATTGTGTAGATATCTTACGTTTTCCACGTTGCTGATCAGAAAACCAAGTGATTAAACACACCAAGAAAGAGGCAACAAAAGATGCGCATAGTGCACACAAGACCGATGAAATTGTTGCACGAAACATCCATGCATCAGCGAAAGAAATAGTGAAAATCGCATCGTCGTGTTCAGTGTTTTATATTCTCCGTGGTCTTTTCACGAAAAAACAAATAACCAAACTCACAATTTTGCATCCAAATTCAAAGTATAAGTTTGTAAAAATCGAACTGATTTTCAAGAAAATCCTCTGTTAATAACTGAATCCGGGGCGTGATTCTAGAAAAGTGTAGAATGATTCCTTTTTATCGCGGTGCTTAGGCCGTATCCTCCTACTTTGGTGATTGTTTTCGGTTGACAGTGTGTAGCCTTTTGAAATAACCCTCGACAGAGTCCCGTGATTGCTGCTGTTTATAATGGAATACGCAAGGACGATGAATGGTAAATTGTTTCAGTTTCTGTTAAACATAAATTATGCACTTGATCAAAGATATCCACATAGTGCTCTTGTGTTGAGAGTAGATCGCTTTAGATGTTTTTGTTTCTCTACATTAGAATATTTTTTTTAAACAAGAATCGACTTGGGCCTCAACCAAAAAGCGTATCCAAGCAACTTAATCCTTAGCTAGCTACCTCCAGTTCCGCACGTAACGTTGGTTAAGGTCTCTTTCTACTTGGGCGCGCCAGTTGAGTCACCGAGTTCCTCTACTGGCTGTCTCTTCATGGTATATTCGACGATTCTCCGAACCGGAGCCCTGATTTCGCTGTCCAGCTCATAAACATAGTTCATCGTTAAGTCTCGCCGTTTGTTGTGCGCCTTCCATGTCACGCTGTATGAATCTTTCACTGCACGTGTTTGCTGGCATTCTTCGTCGAACCAGAGTTTTAATTGTGGTGGCCTAGAGACACCCACATTTTTTTTTCTGACAGGCTTTCGGTTTTTCTTTTTCTAAATTTCTGCGTTTTTGTTTCACCGAGTTTTGTGTTCATCCAGAGCCAAATATGGGGTAGTTTAAAAAACTGGGGAGATGCGTCCTCAAATAGTTACATTCTAAAAGCGGAAGAGGTTGGTCGACATCTCGTTTCTGCCGGTGCCTCTTCGGAATTCTCCTCATACTTCTTCTTTGACTGCCGGTGATGACACTTAACAAAAACTGATCTAAAGTAGTTTATGGAAATCACCTGCTTCGTTTTTCGATTGTCGTTGTTAGCACAAACTGATGACTCTTTGCTTCGCTGGGAGAGTAATCCTATGAACTTTTGATTTCAGGGAACAAGTTTTCTTCTTTCGTGGCTCTACTCTACACACTGACTATGAATTTCAAAGTTACTCCGCACCGCATGCAAAATCGACAAATATCGATTGTTTTACCAATTGAAAGCTCTTTTTTAATGGAAGCTGCAACACATCCGGTGAATTCGGAAGTTTTAGCAGAATTCACTTGTAGAGGACGATGGTTCGGGTCTCTAAGTCTTGAACTCAGATAATGTTGCACAGCCAACACAAAACAGGGAACAGGAGATGCATTTTATCCCTGCATCCTAAATATCCTTCTGTTTATATTTTATGCCATTCGGAGGCATAATTAGCTCTGTTTGCGTCCCCTTCTAAAACAGCGAATTTTCACGAAAGTTACGAATTTTTACGAAATTCTGTTTGAGTACGTAAAAATTTCGTATTTTTTTTTGTAAAAGAAAGCGCTCACGAGAGAGTAAGAAATTTCCTCATTGCACGAATTTTAATGCAAGAAATTTCTTTGGGCTGATTTATGAAAACTGTCAAATCCGTCAAATCTGCCAAACAACTGTTCTCCATTCTTGTGTGGCATTAAAATTGTTAGATATTGGAGAATTCTGGAACATGCGAAGATCCAGGGAATCGAAAAAAAAGTGTTGGAACAATAAATAAATGTTTTCCACCCTTTTTTTACTCTCCAAATGTTAACCAAAAAATTCTTTCCTGTATACTTTTCTTAAATTTGACAATTAACGTTTGAAGTTTAAAACTTTAAACTTTTCTTGTTCAACGCGTTCGTTTACTTTTTCGTAATTTCATACCCTTTTCATACCCTTCAACTTACGTTTAGACCATTTTAAGAACCCAAACTTGACAAATGAGTTAGACTTGATAGGTTCTTTGCAGCGCAGGACCGATGTTAAATCTTGACATTCCGTATTCTGACCACAAAATCCGGCCAGAACGACTGGGCTTCTATAATTAAATAATTTTGTACATCTTGATAGCAGATTAAGAGTCAATTCTACTCAGACCTTCCTGTCCTTTTACTTATTCCAACTTTCCAGAGGTGCTTTTGTACATCTAGACAGCAGAATAGGGGTGAATTGCATTTTGAACTTCCAACCCAATTAGTTGTCTTATTTAAATGGTCTTGTTCAAGAAGGTAACATTAAGAATGTTTATATTTGATCTACTGTCAAACCTATGCGACCTATCTGCTAGTATACACTTCTTTCGAAGCCTACCTGAATAGGGTACACACTTCAAAACACGCAAACAGCTTGTCTGGCGTTTTAAGTAATTCAATAAATACAACACGGTTGTCATTAAATTGGGGCTGCATGAGTCGAATTTATTTTTGATTACCATGACGAACTATTGATCAAACAACAAGGAAAGATTTTGGGTGTATGGTATGGGAAAAAGTAAGCAATACAAGTCCAAGTGAATGGATGATGATGATAATCATAATGCCTTCTCCCCGTAATCAGACATTTCGAATAATAATTGGCCTTCAACACTTTAAAAAGGATGCATTATTTCTTTGGATCTTTATTAAAATGGCATAATATGTCATTCTTCGTTTTCATCTGCACACAATCGGTGACACACCAATGGTGTTCACAGGTGGCAGCATTCCTAGACTAGACAGTGTCTGAAGGTTAATTCATATAATTCTCAGTCCAACCTTTTCCCTGGCTTCCAACCACACTCCTTTATTTACGTGTTAACAATCCAATCCTACGTGGAAGGCAATTACGTAACCTTTGAAACCGCGAAGCAATTGGAATTACCAATCGCTAGATTTCCACGATCAAACCCAGAGGGAAAACTTCTCCCGTTCCATGTGTCTGACTGACTATCCATGATTAGTTCTGTTCAAGGTCATGGTTGTACATAACACACTCTTCGTCTACGAATCAAAAGTGAAAGTCCAAAGCATAATAGGTAAGCAAATGAATTACAAAATAAAATCGGCAATAAAAAAATTATAATAAGTCGCGCAAAACTTTTGAGAGCACAGCAAACCAACCTAAAACGCAATCAAAATTGTTCGAGCGAATCCAGATCTAGAGATCAACCCGCCATGGATGAGGAGATGCTAATGATCTTTATTTCATTATTCTCCTCTTAATTACACTGTTTTGTTGTGTGTGCTGTGCTTTTGCTTTTGCTCTTGTCCAGCCCAGCTCTCGTGTCTCATGTGCGATAAAGGCGAGTGAACTCTCACGGTTCTCTTTTCCATATGCGCTTGCTGTTTTCTTCTTTAGATTAGCTCGGCAATTATCCAATAATTCCATGCATGCGTTGTGTTGCACCGACTTGGCGGCTCGACGAGCTTGACATGCTCAAGTGCTTTTCATTGCGATTATTTAGGGCTTATTAAGACGCGGTGTGATGTACACTCGTTACGTTGCTATGTGTTGTGCAGGATGTCAAGTGACACTTGTGATAATATCTTGATGAGCTAAGTTAAGCTACGTACATACAGAAGTATGCTATATGCAGAGTAAAATATTCTCGCGAGCATAAGAACTGACTGCTAGATATTTTAAGGAACAAAGTTGTTAAATCCAATCCAATTTACAATTAAATTTACAATTTAAAATTCCTTTTTAGCTCGACCGCTTCTTAAATCACCTCTGTCAAGAGAAAACCTTAACTGAAATTTGTACGTTTGGCATTTTGACGAATCGAAAAAGCTGAACTTTTAACTTCGCACTTTCGTCATGAATTCTGTCACTTTTCCACTAAATTGTGAATTTCTTTTTAGGTCGATCAGATTTCATTGGTGGCATCGATAATGAAGCACTGGACTTTGGCCATTTGGAGCAGTTTATTCATGTCGCAGCGTCTACGAGTGGCGGTGGCGTATCACCAACCGTATCTTCCGTCGACGTAAACGATGTGTTAGTATCGTCAAATCCAAGCAACAATAATAACAGTGTCCCAACACAATCACACTTGCCAGAGAGCCCCCCTGATTCGGGCTCAGAACCACCATTCAGTCCTGTAGATCTACAGGGTCTCACATTAACATCGAGGGCAACCTCAAATTGCACATCAGCAAACGATGGTTCTCTTATTGATGCCGATAGTTCCCTTGGTGCGCGTCAGCACATTAAATCTACGCCAGATCTCCACACGTTAACACACATTTCTGGTGGCGGCCATACTTCACGTCACAACCAGCACCAACAACATAACCATAACCTTCACCAGCATCACCTCTATGTTGACCATAATGATCAACACTCGTTGTTGCTGGCAGCAACACCTCATTTGCATCCGCAAGCATTGCATCATGCAGAACCAGCGGCGACGACGGCGACAGCATCACCAACGACAGTTACAAATGGCATCTACAGTCCGGATAACAGGCATGAGCGTGCTAGAGAGCATCAAGACAGCCTGCTGGCCATCGATAGCCACCAACACCAGCATCACCAGCAGCCTCACGCGAACAATAACATTCATGTGGCCAGTATGAATGAAATAATTGATATCGAGCAACAAAGGACTCCGTATAACAGGCAAACTATGATGATGAATCAGCAACACACACCGTCTATGATCCCATCTGATGTGTATATGGGCACCCCAGCGCCTATTATAGAATCAACGGCAGTCGTGGTTCCACCAACGCGAAAGCGAAAACTCTCTCAGGTGGACTGTTGTGCCTCTATGATGACTATTAAACCGGAACCAGGTAAATTTATTTCTTAGTTCTTGGGGGTAAAGTAGGTTAATGCATAGATTCCGTATACTAGGTGCATCTCTAAGTCCAATGTGCCAGCAAAAACTCAATCCAACGTCACCAGTGAACATAAATTTGCAACAAATTGGTTCTGGGGGAGGAAGCGGCGGTGGCGCCTCGCCATCTTCGGCTTCTCTATCGCCTGCCGCAACAAGCATCTCATTGTCTAATGACAACAATAGTCTTGATGGTGGTGGCGCCGGCACTCCTAACGGTGCTGGCTTTGTCGGTTCAAATGCTACAGATTCATCCAGTGAATCGTCACCTATGCAATGCATTCGTTTTAATCCATTCCAACAGCATAATTGGCATACATTGTGCGACCAAAGCCTACAGGAGCTAACCATGGCACATTACCGTGTCGATGCCGACAAGGGTTTCAACTTTTCTGTATCGGATGATGCGTTTGTCTGCCAAAAGAAAAATCATTTTCAGATTACTTGCCATGCTAGATTACAGGGCGATGCAAAATTCGTAAGAACTCCATCGGGTCTGGAGAAGATTAAGTCGTTTCACTTGCACTTCTACGGCGTTAAGTTGGAGGCACCGAATCAAACCATCCGTGTGGAGCAAAGTCAATCGGATCGGTCTAAGAAGCCGTTCTATCCTGTTCCGTAAGTACATATGCAATAAATATACCTGTCCTGCAATAAATATACCTATCTAACCTCATCATTTCTTTCTTTCCAGAATTGATCTTCAAAGCCATTTGGTAAGTAAGGTGACTGTAGGCCGTCTGCATTTCTCCGAAACAACGAACAATAATATGCGCAAGAAAGGCCGCCCCAACCCGGAACAACGCTATTTCCAACTGGTAGTTGGCCTGCATGTGCACACACATTCGGGACATTTTCCGGTCGTAAGCCAGGGCAGCGAAAGGATCATTGTTCGTGCCTCAAATCCAGGCCAATTCGAGAGCGATGTCGAGCTCTGTTGGCAGCGTGGAATAACTCCAGAATCAATCTTTCATGCAGGACGCGTCGGCATCAACACCGACCGACCCGACGAAAGCCTTGTGATACATGGCAATCTAAAGGTGTCTGGGCACATCATTCAACCAAGTGATAGTCGTGCAAAGCAAGAGATAAGTGAACTAGATACGGCGGTGCAGTTGAAAAATCTCCAGAAGATTCGTATCGTTCGCTATCGTTATGAACCAGAATTCGCAATGCATTCGGGTCTGAAATCAAATAAGGACACAGAAGAGATTGTTGACACAGGAGTGATTGCCCAAGAGGTGCGTGAAGTTTTACCGGATGCTGTTCAAGAAGCTGGTAGTATTGTCCTACCCAGTGGGCAGGTAATTGAGAATTTTCTCCTGGTTAACAAGGTAAGCCAAGTCAACATCAAAATATAGTGTAATCCATTGTTTTGCTCAATAGGATCGCATTCTTATGGAGAATATCGGAGCAGTTAAGGAGCTTTGCAAAGTGACAGGGTCACTGGAAACGCGAATTGAGCAGCTTGAGAAAATTAACAATCGTTTGATGAGAATGCAGGAGCTAGATAGAAGTAAGAAAAAGTGCAAACATCTTATCGATGATGAAATGATTGACGGAGAAGATGAGCTATGTTCCAATCGGACAATACAAATTATGATCATTATCTTGGTGATCATAATGGCTACGTGGTGAGAACTTACTTCCGTGCTCTTATTCCTATTAAGTCTTCCAGTATTGAAATACTTTTATTTTGAAATGAATTTCTTTATTATTGTTTTTAGCCTAGTGGCAGTTTCAACACTTTACTTTGTAGAACACAGCAAACAACGGTATATGAAGCGCTACGATCGTTATGACATAAGTCATCATTTGGTCTCTCACGACGCAATTCTCATCAATAATAACAATAATAATAATCCACGGAACCTAAACCATAATGCTTACCATACGAACAAAAATGGAAAACTGATCTTACATACTCACACACCACGTCCACCTATAGCACCGCCCATACCACCACCGATCCAACCACAGCTTTCGTCCAACATTCCCCTCTTGAATCAACCGCCGAATATTCCAAACTCTGTGATACCAGCATCGTATCCGTCCGCTGGAGCTGGCTCTGGTGTGAGTTTTCCTGGTTCTAGTATTGATTTAGATACGTATGACAGCGTAAGAAGTGGAACTACAGCCGAAAGGCCAACCGACGAGCTATCGCCAGGCATAGAGAAGCCTCCGCTACCTAATCTCAGTACTACAGTGACCAGTCACCTAAACAATAAAACCGCAAGTAGCAAAAACAAATCCAAATGGCCCTTGTCCGACACAACCGTATCAGTTTCGTCTACAATTACTCTGGCGTACAACTTTAATGACGAACCGATCGAAGAGAATCTAAATGTCAGCGAAACGTCATCGGAAAAAGTGGCCGATTCCATTCCTCTGCCACAAGATTTTGAGAACAATTCCATTGATGGCACAGATGCCTCACAAAAATCAGAGGCACGTGTCAACAATCACAACAGCGATTCACCTGTCGACCATGGTACAGTTGCCGGCAGTACAACCAGAATTGAGAGCCACGAGTCTCCAGAAAATAGTGTAATTGGTGCGGTAGGCGCAGTGACAGCTATCGGCGTGGGAGCAGCGAAAATAGACAGCAGTGGAGATACGCCCTCTACATCGTCTTCGTCGTCGATTTTTGTTGTTTACAAGAACATACAAGGAAAAAATATCAACGACACAATCAGTCAACAGGTGAATTTTACTATCGAAACACCGCCGATTACGAATAAGAGTCGTGGAATCGATACAGAAGATACAGATCTGCAATACCTAGTCAACAGCAATGATTCAGATGACCAAAGTCTCTCAGAAATCGCCACCGTTCCAATGATTGCAAAGACATTCGCCTTGGAGCCGATCGGTATACCAGATCACTGTGTGAAGATAAAACGTGAGGAAATTTCGAACTGTCAAGTAAGTTAACCTTCGATGTAAATAATAGGTCTGTTCGGGTACTTTCTGCACCAAAATTCGTAGATTGTCAAATTTTGAAGAGTGGGGGTAAAATTCTCTCAGAGAGAGGTAAAATTACGAAAAAGTAAATGAACGCGTTAAACAAGAAAAGTTGCACAATTTTAAACGTCAAACTCCAAGTGTCAAATCTAAGAAAGAATTTTCTAATTCACATTTGGAGAGTTTAAAAAAGTGTGGAAAACATTTATTCATTGTTCCAACACATTTTTTAGATTCCCTGGATCTTCGCATGATTGCTAGGTGTTCCAGAATTCTTCAATATCTGACAATTTGAAAACCACAAAAAAATAACGAACAGCTGTTTGGTACATTTGGCAGATTTGACAGTGTTCATAAATCAGCCCAAAGAAATTTCTTGCACTAAGCATGGGGAAATTTCTTACTCTCTCGAGAGCGCTCTCTTTTACGAAAAACTACGAAATTTTTGCGTACGCGAACAGGATTTGGGTAAAAGTTCGTAACTTTTCGTAAAAATTCGCTGTTTTAGGGAGTACGCGAACAGACCTAATATTTTCTATATTTTGTTGTTCCCTTTTTAGTCGGCATGCTTCGAAGACACAAACAATCTGCCATCACAAAACTCTGATAGCGAAATTCGGCGACGTCATGTACAGATACCAGCTCCCATCAATGCAACGTCAGTAGAGTCCACTGGCAGCAGTGCAGCATCAGCAAATGGTGGCGTTGTTGGTAACACAAAACCGTTTCCCAAGCCGCAGTCCTTGATAGATGGAGGTCCTGATGCAACTGCATCAATTGAACGCATTCAAGTGGAAGACGTCGACGATGATCCGGAAAATGGCTCGTCACAATCACAGCAAGTGTCTCAACAGCAAATAGAAGGCGATCGGGAGGAGCTGACTCTGGCGCTGAAGGACAAAAAGCCAGTACACAAGGATGCCAAGCGAAAAATTGATTCAATTGAAGTGCAATCGGTGGACGAACGCCGAACCTCCTCTGATTGTTCATCAATCACGCCGTGGCTCCAAGCTGACACCTTCAATGTTTCCCTTGGCTGTGAGGAGATCTGCCTAAACGGTGGCAGCAGCTTGAACATCACCTACATGATACCACTGTCCAAGTATCTCAAGGACACAAATGTCGAATTGCATTTTGTGTAAGCAAGCATAGAACCTCCAGATCGTTGATAGTTTGATAGCACTGGTCCCTTTTTTTCAACAGCGCTCCAGTTAACCTCCATTGGGCAGTATGCAGTAATAAGGAAAAGACGAAGCGTGAAGGCAATAATGTTATAAGTCCCCTGAACAACGGAAAAGTATTCCAGAAGAATCAGAATGTCTCAATATTTCATTTAACCATTCCGGGCCATGGACATTTTGAGCGTTCGATCGAGTTACGTGCTGCAATGGATTCCACTAAGGTAAGTCACATTCTCTCACCCCTTCCAGGTGTCAACTCTCACTTTTTCGCCACAGAATTTATGCCGGGAGCAAGCAGATGAAACAAACGTTTTACTTCAGTACAATATTAGAATAGTAAGAGATTGTGATTAGTGAAATTTTTTTAGTAGGCATTTGATGCAGATAATAGTTGTCTTCGTTTTATATTTTATTTTATTTTCCATTTTAACTTGTTACACGTTAAACTCTTGAACTCGTCATTCTCTCCTCCAAGTCCTGTTTTTAGAAACAAAAACCATTCCGGAGAATGCACGCAGTTGCATGCTGAAACTAAACAATGTAAAATGTAATTATATATATGTATATCTCTTACTCGTACATGTTGGTTAAGTTATTGGTGGCCAGATCTTTTTTGTTAATTTCGTTTAGAATGAAATCTAAAAAGGCGGCCTAGAACTACGAATGTGAAATTAATTTATACCGTTACCTAGAAGTAAAAACTAGTACAGAATATATATGTGTAAACAATAGAAAACAAAACAAAAAGCATGTATGTAGACTAGTTTAAAACAACCATTTTATTAAAACCAAACGAACAACAACTTGCTATTGCTGTAAAAAGAAAAACTTTAGTTTAATTGTAAGCAAACTTTTAGGATCAACCTAACATAGGCACTGAGGACCAGTATAGAACTCAGCCATCCAATACAGTGTGGAACATTCTTTTGCTTGCAATATCACTTACGGAACATACATCACGGCGCGAAAGGAACACCTTTTACGGGATCGATGAAACGGGAACCGCACCATACAGGTACTGCACCTCCCCGGAAAAGGTATGTTCGACTGCTTTCCTTGATTTGTGTTAGGAAAATGTCTATTCAAATTAGACCGTATTTTCGTTTGGGGGGTTACTCAGGGGATTCTTTGAAAGCTTCTGACGTTCTGCAAGTAGCCGTGCCGGATATTGCCCTACCAAATGGCCTGTAATGAACGCAGATTCTCCTTGTCGACGCTCCGACGAGTGCTCCTCTGCACTCCATTCGGACGGCTCTAGAAAGGAGCCAGTTTCCAGCGCTGTAGCAAACTTCCCAGGCTCTCCCTCCCGCATACCTGGAAAGGATCAGACGGTTTCCACTCCAGTCTGTAGAGCAACCTCCGCTAAGGTTTAAGAGTCTCTGACAATCCTTATTTCTGTTATTATCCTGCAACGACCCATACGCCTCCAGTAAGCTGCCGATGTCAAGAGCAATAACATTCTTTATAGGCTCATCCTCCCGCATTCCTGAGGTTCTGACGACTTCCACTCCAATGCGAATGCCTGCACAGTTCCGGGAACCTTGACAAGCCTTATTCGGTTTCCACTCCAGTTTGTGGAGCAACCTCCAGTGCGAATCCCTGCAGTTTCGAGGGCCTTCGACAAGCCTTATTCGTACGCCTGCAGAAAACTGCCGCATTTCCGGGGTGGATCAAACGGCTTTCACCCCATTGTGTAGATCAATCTCCAGTGAGGATCCACAGTTTCGGGGGCCTCCTATAGCCCTTATTGGTGCTAGGCTCCAACAAGTTGCCAATTTCCAGCACAGTAGCATTCTTCGGGCGCTCCTCTTCTCGCATCCCTGGGGAGGATCAGACGGCTTCCACTCCGTTCTGTAAAGCAGCTTCCAGCAAGGATTCCTGCACAGTTTCGGGAGCCTCCGACAAGCTTTATTGGTGCTATAAGACTCCAACGATCCATACGGCTGCAGAAAACCGCAAATTCTTTCGAGGCTCCCCTTCACACATACCTGAGGAGGATTAGACGGCTTTTACTCCATTCTGTAGAGCAACTTTTACTGAGGATCCCTGCTGAGATTTAGGAGCTTCCGACGATCCTTATTCCTGTTATAATGCTCCAACCCATACCCATACGCGTCTAATAAGCTGCCGATGTCCAAGGCAATAGCATCGGGTGAATTCAAAAACGTCAAAAAACTGTGCAGTGTTGCGGCAACAGAACAGGCTTTGTGTTACTGTTGCACTGCTCAAACACTGTTGCTGTTGCACTGCGCGATTTGTTTTGACATTTATGAATAGCTGTGTTGCAAAGCTGTTCGCAATAGAAAAATGGAGGGAGTAGTCAAGTGTTTTGTGTTGAATAATATGAGAAAAATTAGAGCCGAAACAAAATTTCTTAATAAAACATGTTAAACGAAGGAAAAATAAAAAACGAGGGGTAAAACAGTGGTAAAAATGCTGGACGTGTTTAAAAGAAGACTTGTTTCAAAAATCATAATTTGCTGCAGAATGTTAAAGCAGTATTCCGATGATTTATTTTCAGCCATTTCACGATCACAAAAAAAAATCAAATAAATATTCGTATGTTATGTAAATAAAACATTAAAATTGTTATACATATGTTACCTTTCATCCATTTTTCGCAAAATAATTGAATAGAAATGTTATTAATAATAGCTAGCACGAAAAACCTAAACCGCAACAAAGCGAAGCAACAGCAAAACAACTGATGCACAAATTACTCCGTTTTGACGATTGGTTGAGTTGGCGTTGCAAAAAAAAACTCTTGACTTGATCAGTAGTGTCAACATGTTGCGTTTTTGAACTCGTTGCTTTTCTGTTGCCGCAACACTACATTATTGAATTCACCCATCCTTCATTCCTGGGGAGGATCAGATGGCTTCCACCCCATTCTATAGAGGTACTTCCAGTAAGGATTTCTGCAGTTTCTGCCTCTGACAACCCTTATTCCTTCTAAGTTCCAATGATCCATACGGCTCCAGAGAGGTGCAGATTTCAAGCGCAGTAGCATTCTTCCGAGGTTCCTCTTTCCGTATCCTTGTAGAGAATCAGACGGCTTCCACTCTATTCTGTAGAGCAGCCTCCAGTAAAGATTCCTGCAGTTTCGGAAGGCTCCGACAAGCCTTATTCGTTCTAACAACCCCTACTTATACAAAAAGCTGCGGATTTCCAGCGCATTTCCAAATTTCGGAGGTTATTTCACGTGCATTCCTTGGGAGAATCAGACGGCTGCAAAGGGCTAGGAGCCTCCAAATAAAACGCTCCAACGACCCTTAGGCCACCAGAAAATCTGCAGGTTTCCAGCGCTGTAACATCCTCACGAGGCTTCTACGCCCGCATTCCTGGGGAGGGTTATACGGCTTCCAGTCCGTTCTGTAAACAAACTTTCAGTAAGGCTCACTGCGCCTGTAGGAAGTCTTATTTCGGCTAGAAGACTCCAAAGATGCGTGCATCGTCGGAAGAGCTGCCGATTTCTAGAGTAATAGGGTCCCATTTTCCACTTGCACTCACTGCTTCAGGTAACGTTCTATCTCTTTCCGACGATAGGGTTTACATGTCACTAGTTTTACAATAATCGTTTATTTAGCATTGAACAAAAGGAAAAGAGAGAAGATCTTGCCTTGTCTTTCGTTTACGCAGTGTTTCAGCATTTTTAGAGATCTGACTCTATAATAAATGCGGAACGTAAGGTAATACACAGGTGCAGCAGCAACTTGTACGAAATATACCAGTGCTGGCTCCAAGAACCCTTAACAAGGATGTGATCCAAGTAACAAAACAAAAACTTAAAAGTAAAATGCGTCAAAGAAATAGAAAACCGCCGTCCAACGGAGGCTTTGATTGGGGGGATACATATAGATTCATTACTAGAAACAAAAATCAAAAGTAAACAACAAAAAAAATGCAAAAACTGTGATGGACGCGTCCATTCAGCTCAGCGTAGAGCCGCCTATTCGACAGTCACTGACTTTGCCAAGTTTCTCGGACAATCAACGTCACAGCCTCGCAACACGGCTATGTGGTAGGATAACAGCTGCATGGGGATGACAGTCAAAATACCCTGCAGGCAATCAACAGTCCGTGGGATCTCCAAGCTGCGCGACGAATAAGACTTTGTGTCCTCATCACCCTCCTCGCAAATTATAATCGGTCGTCCTTTGCGTGATGTCACTTGTTGCAAGGCATTCATGCACTTGATATAAACGGGATCGCGCAGCACGATCATTAAAACAGGCATTGAATCGTCCACCAACGCCAAAGGTCCGTGCTTCAATTCACCGGCCATTATGCCTTCACTGTGCATATAAGTCAGCTCCTTGATTTTCTGCAACGCCACGGGATGAGGATTAACAAAGTACAATAACCAAATATTGGGCAAACTTACCAAAGCTCCTTCCAGGCAGGTGGCAAAATTATATCCCCTTCCCATGATCAACAGCGACTTGTGCTGGTACAAGTCCTTCGCCAACTCCTGCACCTTGGAATCCAATTTAAGTACCTCCCGAATCTGCTTGTCCAAATTTGACAGGCCCTCAATGATTTCCTTGCGTCGTTGTTGCAATGAAATCCGGTCCTCACTCATCACCAAACCGAACATAACCAACGAGATAAACTGCGAAGTATACGCCTTGGTAGAGGCGACACCAATTTCAGGTCCAGCGTTGATATGAACACCGCAATGTGATTCGCGACAAATGGAACTGCCCACAGTGTTCGTTATACCAACGATCAAAGCACCGCGTTGTTTACAATAGCGCAAAGCCATTAGAGTGTCAGCCGTCTCTCCAGATTGCGAAATAAAGAAGCAGACATCATCACGGAATATTGGAGTATTACGATCCAGGAAATCAGACGCCAACTCAACCATCACCGGCAGTTCCGTAAGCTCCTCCAGCAACTGACGTGTTGCAACCGCGCTATGATATGATGTGCCACAACCGATTAGCATCAATCGACGGCAGCGTTTTATTTCCGGAATGTAATCTTTAATGCCTCCAAGCACAATGGTTCCATTGACGAAGTTCATGCGGCCACGCATGGTATTGATCACCGACTCGGGTTGTTCAAAGATTTCCTTCTGCATGAAATAATCATAGTTTCCCTTCATGATCTGTTGGATTTCCATTTTGAGAGTGGTTATTTCCCGAGCATGGGAATCATCAACGCACTTCTTGAGACGATGAATACTAAGAGCACCGTCCTTGACTGCAGCAACATCATCGTCCTGCAAAAAAATAAATAATACTAAATGCCAGATAAAGTTGCTTTGTCGTAGTCTACCCTTGGACAGATTGGGTAGGTCAATAGTTCTGAAAGACGTGCAACCGAGATGATATTGTTACGGTCATATCACCGATAAGATGGCTACACCTTGCACAGAATGGGTAAGTACGCATCAGACTGAGTAAGGATAATCTGGGTATCCACAGGTGTTGTAATGTAGCATTGTAGAATCAAGGACACTAAGTAAAAGATGTTTTTAAAGTTTCCAGTGAGACTCCATTCAAACCCAGTGAGAATTCAGAATTTTTTTTAGGGTCTTGAAATACTGACCCACAAAAGATTGCAAGTAGCAAGGATATGCCAACACCTGGGATCTCCTTCTCATTTTCAGATTCGTAAGAGACACTGGACTGTAGAGCGAGCTTTAGACCATCCACACCGAGGTTTAATCAAGGCAAGGGACTCAATGTGGTCGCCGTGGCTCAGTAGTTAGTGCGTTGGACTGCTGTGCGAGCGGCGTGGGACCAAGCCCCAGCCATGCCCACTAAACCTTTTTCGCGGCACCACCTCTCGGGGAATATGAAAGAACTTCTCAATTCGCCGTTCGGAGTCGGCAATAAATTGTCGGTCCCTCCCATTCGTGCGAAAAATGTTACACGCATAACATGAATGGTTGCGAGGAGCTCGGCTCGGTCTCGGCCATCCCGAGCTGTCGCGTCATTTATTTATTTATTTTTATTTTTATTTTTATAAGAGACTCAATGTTAGGCGAACTCCTATGAAGGAACAAACACTATGCAAGGTATTAGTAGGGGGCACAATAGATCCCTAGGTCGCAGTGTCGACCAAATGCCCGGGATATATCTTTGAAATAAATGCATCTATATACGTCTGTATGAATAAAATAGATATACATACCTCCAAGTAGATGACACGATTGGTGTGCTCAATGACAGCAGATGCATCCGATGCAAAGAAATATTCGACTTCCTTGTCCTCCAGCGGCATGAACTCGGATGTGCTTTCTGAACGTGGTAGGACTGGCATTTCACGTGCGGTACCATGTGGACGATGTTCTTTTGTTTTAATTTGTTGTTTTTTTTTATGGTTTTGTTTATATGAATATATATATAGACATACATACATATATATATATATATGGCATTATATATGTATACATATGCGTATATTGTAATGTGTTTATATTTATATACAGTATGTCGGCGGCGACAACAAAATTCAGTTGAGATTTTGATTTTAGATGATATTTTGCAGTTATGTATAGATATATAGATATTTTTTATTGTTGTTGTTATTTTGGCAATTTTGTCGACAGAACCATGTGTTTGTTTTGTGTGTGCGTGTTATGTAGGCATATCGCAGTACAGCATGAAGTTGATAATGCAGGTAACGTAGCACAGGCGAATGTAGTATAAATAAATATTAATAAATTTTTTTAAATTTTTTTTTACTTCTTTTTTATAAATTATTTTATATATAACTTGTGTAAATATGGCCCAATCACCAACACCAAGAGAAAATGCACATCGAAAAGAGATTTCCAAAATAATGTTAAATAATAATAAGATACGAGCGAGTTTGAAATACATGTCACCACAACCACTTTCACAGAAAAAAAAACTCATGAACCACCAAAGACCGATTGAAGAAAACTAGAAAACGGTCCTTTACCGCATTTTAATTTAAAATGAGGTTATGACGTACAAATAATATAGATTTTTCGATTGTCTGTTGCAAAGAGTCAAAGAAAACTTAAATAAGAAATGGTTAGGGATAAAAGGTAAGCATAAAATAACGTGCAAAAAAACTAAACTAAAAATTATAACGAAAACAAAACATCACCGGTAAGCATTTTCGTCCTAACAACTTGCGGACTAGGTGTCTACCTAACCTAACCTAGTATATGACTTCACCCTTTGCCGGCTGAATGATTAAAAACTTCAACGTTATGTCCGAAGTAGCACCTTCAAAGTCTGCTCAGGCGCGAGTGGGAATAATAACAAGTCCCAGGCTGGCAGGCAGAGTATTGGAGTCGATACTATAAGGAGTGAGAGCTGCGGTCTTAAAGCTTAAGCTTAAAAGGTCAACTCTGGCTCTGGTACAGTTATATGCGCCGAATCTGGGGCCCTACTCTGTATTCCGATTCTAAAGTCAAATGCAGAAGTTTAAGTATCTCGGTCCTATTCACGAGTGATGGAAAGAATAATACTGAGTTATCCTGTAGGATTGGTCAGGCTGGAACAATTTTGAGAAAGCTTGGTCAATCTGTTATCAGGAGGGCCGAACTTGGCATCGGAGCTTAGCTGTTGGTCTTTAATTCAGTGTTGGTTCCGACCCTCACCTATGATCATGAGAATAAGATCATGAAGGAATAAGATCACGGATACAAGCTACCGAAATTAGATTTCTTCGTTGTATTGCTGGGGTAACTCGTCGAGATAGAGTTAGGAACACCAGAATATACGAGGCACTTAATGTCGATCAGCTACTTCTTGCACTTGAACACGTTAGACATGTGTCCCCAACTCGACTTTTAAGACGTGCCATGGAATCAGTGTCATGAGGCAGGCGCCCGCTAGGCAGGCCCAGGATGTGATGGCTGGACCATGTCCGAAATCGCACCCCTACCAGTATGGGGATGGCTCCCGATGATTTAGAGCCGATGGCGGAAGATCGGGAGATGCGGAGGAGAGTCCACTTAAGTACCCTAAACCCGCGACCTCCTTCGTGGATAAGCGGACCATTGTAAAATGATGAAGAACACTGAACCCTGAAGCTTGTATAGCGCTGCTGGCAATCTACGAGACACTAAAATGCACAATTGCCCTATACGCTGACAATCAAGCGCCATCAATACCCTCACTTGGCAATCATATGCTTTATACTAATGGAACGGTGTCAAAATAAACATGCATTTTTGAGACATCGTTTCTCCACCGTCTTAGTGTAGATCACAGAATCCCCGGATCCCAAGTCATAGTGGTACAGACGAAAATGACGATGCTTATGAACTTGCCAGCCAAGGGTCGGTGTTGAGGGGTTTCTTGCGGAGGCAGTTAAAACTCCACTCCGCTGTCAAGAAAAGTATCATTTCCCACTATAAATCAAAAGCCAAGCGAAAGTTAAGCAGGCTAGACAAGTGCTTACGAAAAAACAAACACCTCAGTGTAACACGCACAGACATTGCATGTATTGTAGGAAATTGTACCGACCAATGGACAGTAGGAGCCCATGCTGCTAGACTTGGTATCTTTGTTGCTACTCTTTACTTTACAAAGCACAAGAAACCAAGCCTTTAAATGGTTTCAAGAGTAAAAAGAAACAGGAAGCTCAAACGGCAGCAGCATAATACCATACCAAATCCATATGTATGTATAACTGCAATCAACCCTAACATAAAATGATATGTGATATTGTGAATGTTAACTGAAAAAGAAGATATTTAAAATTTAAAAAAATTAAATAAAATAAAACTTAAGAAAAAATAAATGATTAGTAACATCTGTAGCATTCGACGTCCTGTCTTTTCCAATATTTTTTGTGTTTTACAATTTCAGCATTATTTGCTTGTAAACCAAAGCAAGAATTATTTACAGCAATTTTTGTAATTTTTAACTTTACGATTTAAATTTAAGAAAAATGTAAATGAAATTAAGTTAAGTTGTTTCTGTCTGATATTTTTTTTTTTTAATTGTAACCCGAAACCAGTTGTGAATCAAAAAATGTAATAAAATGTTTACCTTGGGTACTAGCAGCTTCGGTGTCTATTGTATTTTAATTTTTTCGAATTATTTCATTTTTTTTTTTAAGTTAAAAGAAAGTAAAAATGAAAAAAATACAAAATATAAGAAAGATTTTTTTAATAATAAAAAGAAAATGATAAGACAAAAAGAACACGTCTTAAACATTAGTAAGAAATTCGGAAAAGTTGTTAGTCATTCTTTTTTTGGTTTTTTAAGTTAAAATACATACATGCAGGTAAATTAATGAAAAAAAATATTTATGAAAGGGTAGTTCAATATTTGGATTTGGGTATAGTTAAAACTGTCTAATGTAACCTCGACCATCTTGTAAAACAACCAAATCATGGGAGGAATCGTTGATCGCTAGGTGGCCGTTAGAGCCCATCTCAGTAAGAGCTTACACAACTACTGCAACAACAAGTCCTGAGATCAGCACTCCCAGCAAAGCATTAGGAATGCTCCCCAAGTCTGTAGAGACCAAAACGGGAATACCAAAGTCGAAAAGCGATTGGGGCTGAATATATGAAGATTATTTCTGCGGATTGTTAAACGACGACGGAGGCTAATAGCCCACTGTCAGAAAATTTAATAATATCAACCAGGTGGCATAGGAGCTAATCTGTTCAAGGCTGCAGGAGATGACTTTGTGGGGTACATGCCCCAAGCACGCCCGATTATTCAAATCTTAGCAGAATGAAGCTATGCCCGTGCCATACGACTAAAGACAGATCACTATTTGAGAAACTGATGTTATTTCCCTACACAAATATTGAACCACTTGTTAACTTTTGATTTTAATTTGTGTACCAAATACGTTAGAAAAAAATTTATTAATTTAGAATTGATTTGTTTGTAGTTTTTTTTTTTGGATCAGTATAAAGTTGTTTAGCTACCTTTTACTTCACTTTGTTGTTTATCATCTTTGTTTTGTGTTAATAAATCGTAGTAATTCAAGCAGTAGTAGTAGCAGAAAATTTGTGTTTTTTTAAGTAGAAATAGTATGCGGTAGAAGGACACACGGGGATTTTTGGATTTTTTTATTTTAGTATCCCAACGAAAAGATGCATTTTTTTTATAGAAAACACATAACACGTACATAGAAGAAAGAGAAAAAAAATCATAAAACAGCCACCCACAAAAAAAGGAAAAAAAAAAACATAAAAAAAAACAACAAAAACACAAGACTGCTTATGTTTAATAAAAAAAAACACTTAACGTAGAAAAAATCGAAATTAAATTATGAAAAATGACAGAGAGATGTGAAAGGAGGCTCGAAACGTATTGCCTATAAGGAAACTCAAATTTAAGCGTCACTCTTAAAGCTAAAAGAGAATTTTAACAACAGACTGAGCGATGCACCATCGCAGTGAACACTATTCTTATGTTGCGAATATCTATAAATATATGTAAACGTACAATGAAGTTCAATCCCTGAAATGACGGGTTAGCAACACTCTTGCTTAAACTAAGATTCTTTTGCTTCTTTCGGAGAGAAGGCGTGGGACAATTATAATGATGTTCCTTACCTGTCTTTAAATACAAAAATAAATGTAAAAACCTAACGAAAGCCCTGATGAAGGAATCAATTCTATACCACTAACTTCTCATTCAATCACACCTTGTTTATTCTCTCTCTCTCTCTCTCACTTTCAGTCATGAAAAAAATATACTCTACTCTTACCTTTTCCGTATAAAATTGGAATGTGATCTGTAGCCAAACGAGTCTTAGTCTTAATACCAACCAATAATGGTGAACCACGACGTGATGCAACACATTCACCAGGAAAATGCTTCGACTTAAATGTCAATGCAAAGGCTCCTTCCTGAAAGAAATAAACATAAGGAAAAGGACATTCAATTTTTGAAACGAAATCAAACCCACAAATCATATGAAACCTACCAATTGCTGAATAACTTGTTCCACTAATTCTCTAAATGAATACCTAGGATGTTGTTTCCACAAGTGATGGATCAGTTTAGCCATGATCTCAGTATCGGTCTCAGATTCAAAAACGTAACCACGTTTCTCCAGGAATGTCTTGACATCTTTATAATTTGTAATAATACCATTATGGACGACAACAAATGAGTTGGATTCGTCGGAACGTTGTGGATGTGAGTTTGTTTCGGATGGAACACCATGAGTTGCCCAACGTGTATGAGCAATACCAACGTGAGTAAGAACAGGCTCATCAAAGTTAGGACCACTAAATTCTAAAAGTGAGCAAAAAATAATCACATAAAGCCCCTCTTGAGACAAACTGACATACGCTGAGACTTACTTTCTGCAATTGCATCCTCTAGAACTTTTACTTTTCCGCATCGTTTGACCATGACAATGTCTTTGCCGTCCATGGAATCGATTGCGACACCGGTGGAGTCATAACCACGGTATTCTAAACGTTTGAGTCCATTGACAAGCAATTCCAGCACTTCATGTCGAGATTTGGGAGTCAGGTAATTGAGATATGCGAAGATTCCTAAGGAAACAAAGAACAAAAAAAAAAAAAGGCAGGTTTAGATTAGAACGAAAGGTTTCATGCGAAGAACTCCACTGAGCATAGAAACATCAGAGATCATCTAAAGTTTGAGTTTAAGACGTGGAGACAAAAGTGTGCCAATGTCCTCCTTCGGATAGCAAAAGGTGTGCTTTCCTTGAATGACACGCTGAAAGATGGCACAAGAAATCCAAATTAGAGAAGAACAGCGAAAAAATTCGGAGAATACTCCCAGGAATACGATTCTGAGTAAAAGAGAGACGAAAAGGAGTCTGATTCGATATTTCTCTAAATAAATGTAAAAGTCAGCACAGAACAACACGGGTAAACAAGAAACAGACGTTGCTTAACATAAGAATATAGAAAATTTTTAAAAGTGAGTCGCACTTCAATTGCACTAAATGAATGGTATTAAAATTTGTTCTAGGAGTGAGGATGGAGTTCTACTCCATGTGCCACCAAACAGTCACAGTCTGAAATTCCCATTCAATTGGTCTCGTATTGTCTACCTTTAGTCGATGCCCAGATTGTTATCAAGCTGTTCATATAAATCTTTAAACCACAAAAAAAAAAAACGTCTAGCAATGCGCCAGGCATGCATTTATCTGTATGATCCAGTATCCAGCCACCAACATCGGCAAACCAGTTCTCCAGGTTTTGCAAATTTCTTGACGAAAGGCAAAACGGTACCACACCGTACATTCGTATGGGCGAACAACTAATTTACATTTACGAAAAATTTCCAAACATAATTTTATGCAATTTACGCAAACACCACCGTCCCAAGTGACATGTCGTCATCACATTGGCATCCTACCGCCTCATAATGTGTTTAAATACAGGTTCTGTAATCAGCGGCTTTGTTGACATGAAAGCTGTTAAATGCCAAATGTGATATGTCTATGCTTCGGTTTCTCTTTGATTTTCTTTGAGTTGACCATTCCACATGTGTTTAAAGTTTGCTGTGATGAAATTTTCAAAATAAAAATATAACGCACACACTGCCAAGAAGCAACTTGGGGAGTATACCTGAGATATTTATGGATTTTGTCGCCGATTTAATAGGTTTCTTGCAGTTTTTCTGTTGCCTATACCCCCAATAGATAAGTCGAGTTTAAAATGTCAAGGTTAGACGAAGAAATTTAAATAAATTTTTCGATACTTCAGGTGGATTATGCAAAAAAAAAAAAAAAAAAAAAAGTTGACCAGCGACGAGTGTGAATTGATTAACTCGACAATTCGGAAGTCAAGTTTTTGTTGGTTTAAAATTTCCAAACGAGAGATTTCTGAAGAAACGTCTTTAAACTGCTCCAGCGATCTCCATTCATCTAGAAGAAGCCTCTGACTTATGCTTTGCCGATGTTCTGCTTTTTAACTCACAAATGAATATGAATACCAGACCAATACTAAAACTATAGCCTATTAATTGGAACGAACCTACTGAAGTCAAACATAGGTGTGATTCTAGAAATTCTGCTGCACTAGACGAGTTTGTAGGAGTCCCTTTGCATCAGCTGAATGATGAAATAAACGCAACCAAACATGGAACGGTTTCAACAGCGCTACAACCCACCGGTAGAACTCGCGTCAGTCTTCGAAAGGGAGATCCTTGCCATTTTACGACGTGCCGAGAGAATTGAGGCACATTGCAGAGAAAGACCATAGTTGCCAGGATCAACAGGTGATGCCCGCATGGAAATGTTCACTTCTCCTTTCTAGGAAATATGATATTAATGTGGATTCCCCTTTACAGGTCGGTATCTACATATGTATACTATTGGAGAATGGAGTTTGATTCCCTGACACCATTGGAATGAAAATCAAGTTTGATATCTGGGAGTGTTCAGGTACACATCAAATCTTTTTTAAGTAACTACGACTGTCGCATTGACGAAATAAAAATTCGCAATGTCAAACCCTGTTCTACTCTTTATTTCTTTCAAATTGAAGTTCAAAACTGAACGGTAAAACTCCAATGACTCACTGAAAAATCACCTTTTCGCCGACACACTTATCAGCAAATTAAACAGAAAATACATGCTGTCAATCATTGAGCATACGTCCTAAGTCGTTCAATCGACAAAATATCTTTCGTTGTTGTTATTTCCGATAAAACAAAAAAAAATAGAAAACCAATTAACGTAGCACGTAGTTAATTGTCTAAATGTTTATGTGTTTTTTTGTGTTTACACTGGCGCTATAAGGGAGAACAAAGTCGCTTTTTTTACAAACGTCAATGTTAAGAGGGTCAAAAACCTATCATTTTGAACTGCAGCGACAACTCTTGGAAAAATAACATACATGAGGAGCCTGTAGAACCAACTTTTTTGTGCCGTTGCTGTGCAAATCTTGCAAGAAATACTATACAACACCCGAGTCAGATACAAAATACACGCTACACCGATGTCACGCATTTGCTTGGGGATAACAATGGTTGAACTATAGGTTTGTCATACATTGGATTGGATGCCACACAGTCTGTTCTCCCTCATCCTGTGCATAGAATTAAGTTCGTCAACTGAAATTCATCGTCCAGATGATTATTTACACGGGATTTTGATAACAACTTCCATGTGTTCTATAGACTCCCCCCTGAATCGCCTCTCTCTGCACACTAAAGATAATATGGTGTTGAAATATTTTTTAAGCGGAATTAAACGGTTGACGTCAGTGTTCTATATTTGTGAATTGATCAGTAATGTATACAAAACATATCTACTTGGGATAATCACATTGTTTAATTGCTTAGGCCTTCAATTTCGTCGGCCGACATTTTAAAAATTACCTCTTTGACGTCCGGAACAGACATCACCGTAACGCAGAGATACATATGTACATTGTATGTCGGTAAAAGACAGAAAAGCCACAGCATATGGCTATCGGCAGACGCCTGTAGACGAAGAGATGCAGTTCCTGTATATTGACGTTAGCTTCAGCTCTCCAACTCTCTATTCATTCTAAGTTACAAGAAGACAGTCCTAGCTGAAATATTGCGTTCCGGTAAGGTTAGAATGAATTTTGACACCAATCTCCAGAAACATCTAGAACAAAGAAACATATCCTAACGCCTCAGCTCCATTATAATCACTACCTTGCACTTGCAAACGAAAACATATTCCTTCTTTGTTCCTCTACATGAATAAAACTACACCATTGTAAGCTTGCCTCCGATCAAAGTGCATAAAACCAGACATTAAGTAACCCAACACGAAACAAAGCTCTTTGGTTCGAACTCGCCCGGTCTTACGATTGGATAAGTCAGGTAAACTGGATTTAAAAGCATGTCGTTCGTTTACCTACTCTACAATCGAATCGAGACTGTGAAACGAAAGTGAATTTCGATCGAAGGTGTTATTTGCTTGTTGTTGTTCCGTTAATAGATGGTATAACAGGTAATCCGAAAAGAGCACACAACACAAACAACGAAGAGTATAATGCAACCGTTTAAAGCAGTGGTTGTAAATTTGGGTGATCTGTGAGAGATGAGAAAGAAGCGGAATCCGTCATGTACTTCCTCTGTATAAAGGAGCTGATGTGATGACTGCTGATTATCCGAGGAAAGCAAAGTAAAAAGCGGGTGAATCTTTTCTGCTGCTAGTAGAGTGGACCTGCTTCGCCGTCTCTGAATGCTTTAGGATGTTATCCCCGGTAGTAAAGAAAAAAAAACACAAACCGCGCGAAAAAAGTTAGAGAAAACTGACTTTTAGAATAGCTCCTGAAACTAAACGTCCACTCCATGATGCCAAAACTGATTTCCTTGGACCACGATCTTCTTTCAAACGTTGACTCCCACTGCTCCAACGTAGTGAAAAATCACAAAAAAAAAAAAAAAAAAAAACTCATGAAATGACTAAAGGTGGTAATAAACTCGCAACGTATGAGTCTTGCATTATAGAGAAGAGAATGTGAACCACCTTTAAATGTCCACTCCAGATCGTGCGTCATAATTAAGTTACGTGTCTCTGATTGTAGCCACCACCGATCAAAGTGGTTTTCTGTTCACAACTTGTCTTCGATTCCAAAACGAAAATTTTTACGCGCAACGAATGCGGAAAGTAAAATTGAATTGTTGATGTATATCATCGTCGCGTTATAAGCTATTAATGGAGTGTTTATTGTTTGCTCTGGCTTAAAATAATAGATGAATACATAGATACGACTTTCTCGCGTAAACAAAAAAAAAACTCGTCATGTACTTACCACACATTTTATTAGTTGAGTAAACCAGGTAAGGCTATCAAGTGTTTTAGGTTGAATACTGCGCTCTAATATTTATCCAGAAGACCTGAAACGAAAAGAAGTTTTGCTCCCATTAGACATAGGGCCAATCCGACTATCATTTGCTTTTAGCTGGATACATTTGAATAATATCTATGTTAACAGAAGAGAAACATCCCTATCTGAGAACTGTTGGTCAGTGAGCTGACATTTACTGACAAACTTTGCACTTTCCCCATAAGGAGAAGTTTCGAGATCCTTTCAAATCAAAAGTCTTTGGAATGAAAAAGGGTCTCCATCAAAGCGATGTCCGAGATGACGTTGAAAATAGACACTACAGAGCAATTTGATGCCAGAAAACACTTCCGACATTTGCTCCTTGGGAATAGTGGACAAGAGTCGGAATTAAGGAAAAAAATGCAGAAGCGTTTATTAAAGCCATGCCTACTCAAAGATCCTCCCATCAGCAGAAGATATTTCGTGTTAAAGGAATTAACAATTTAAGGTTCGAAAGCAACCATCACTTTCCAAAAATAAGTAAACTAAAAATCTGAAAATAGAAGTTGACCATGAAAACCGATTGCAATTTTATCAAGGTCTGACAGTGGCTAAACTGACACACATTAAATGAGAATTCAGGCTGTAATGTGAGACCTTCGACGTTGTGGCCAGTTACCGACTACCAGAAGAAATACAATAGCCCAGGAGGCATTGACTTACTTTGTAGAACGCTCAATATGACTGCTGGAGGTAAAAGTAACTACGAGATGTGGTTTAAAAGACTTATGGAAATGTTACGTAGAACTAAACACCGCCGATGACCTCACAACTTCGACGGCTGCGTGGAGTAACACAATAGAGTGGATGAACTAACCACAGCCTCATTGTTAACGGTCGCAATAAATGTGTTTCACCGAGTCACTGTTGCACTAAACTGGTTCCCCAAGCTATTCCTTCTCAAATAGCAGCCGCAGCGCCGGGTTAAATGTCTGTCGCAGGACTTCTGCAGGTTTAAGAGTTATTTTGCTGTACTAAGGAGCCACTTTGAATGAACTGGCATACACTGCCACATAAAAAAAAGGTTATGAGGAATGCGCTACCATCCACCAGATGTTGAAAAAGACTTACGAGTTACGAAGACCGTACTACGTACGTACGGGTCAAATGAAAAAGGGGAGGAATCCAACTGACTTTTCTACTGTAGCACTGTAGCACTGTTTGAGCATTCGAACCATGAAGGGTAATGCAACTGGAAATTTCGATGGACTATTGGGACATTTTCACATAAAGAGCACTCCGGCCTGAATAGCCTTCGCATGCATAGACCACAGATAATGCTATCGTAATGAATAAAAATTTGGCACGACAGCGCAAAGCTTCTCGAAACCATTTATGTTACATTATTTGCCGACACCAACCGGTAGATTGAGATGCTCTTGTAGGTTGTGGGGTGGTGACGCGTTTGGTATCAGATTGGAAGCCGTGTTAGTTCGCTCAGCAGTGCAACGCATCTACCACTGAGCCGCTTCTGAGATTACTATTATCCATCACAAAGCAAGAAGATTTCAGGTTCGCTTTGCGCTTCTGTCAGCTCATTTAGTAGTCCAACGCACTAATCAGTGAGCGATGGCGTTGACAGACAAGAGTGACGTTCGAAAATAGTAAGGCACTACCTCAAACAATAGTAGTCATCGGCATTCAACAATTTTACAAATTGTTGTCAATCACTCAAGATTAAATTCACATCGAAAATGTGCCAACACTTGAATCAACCCGTTTCCTGTCAAGTGCACACCTTTAAAAACTTCCAACAAATTTCTATAAAATAATAAAAAAAAAAACACCACAAACACCTGGATATACACTTGTAATCAAAAGACTACTTAAAGAATTCCATTCGATGATTAAACTATCATTGTCACTTAAAACTGTCGGTAAGAGAAACAAAGTGTTTCCTTTTTAAATTTCAAACTTTTATTTGCCACGTCCAACTTCATTCATTTTTCTGAATTTAAATTTCGTTAGCAAAAAGAAATGTTTATGGGCAAAATAAATAAACGTTTACCTTGGAGTAGGTTGCAGCGTTTTGTTTTGCTTTTATTTCGCGTATAAAAGCTAAGTAAACAAGAAGTTATTTAGCAATTAAGATAGCAAAAAGCGGAAACGGGTAAGAGAAAAATAAAACACTGACCACGACACACGGTGAAGGAAACTAAAACCAAAGAATTAAAACGAACAAAAAAAAAACAAAAAGATAAAGCGGCAAGACAACTTAATCGAAACGAAGCTAACGAACCACTCGACTCCACTGCTGAAATCACAATGAGCCTCAGCTATAAAAGTACGGCGGATAAAATATGGAGTACGTGGGATATTTTCTCTGTATGCTCATCGAGACCTAACCATGATCATGGTAGACCAGATACTTTTTGTTGTTGTGTGTTGTTTTACGTTTTTTTTTTAGCAAGTTTTCACAAATACAAGCATTTAGCGATCGCCTTGCTGCGAATTGTTCGACGTGCGAATTGTTCGTACTACGGGTGGAGGTGGAAGGTTTTTGGTTGTGTTGCTATAAAATGTCAAACGCTACCGACACTTACCACCCACTTGGAGTGCATCCCCTCCTCGTACAACTTGTGGTCTTATCAAAGACGTTGTATCGGGGCGCACACCACACACCCTGACACAAATGTATGGACACAAGTTTATCATGTTGCTTAAGTCACAACTACTCGTAGTTAATTAGTCATTTGTCCGGCATGCTGTCCCTTCCTAGACCAAGCAGGCAGTTGAGGAACCTTTGAAGAACGGACACAAGCGCCACATGAGCAGATAAAAAAACAGCAGCACCAACTAACGACTGGCTAACCTGCTTGCTGGGGTTTATAATCGCATATAAATTAGTCCTAAGGCAGCCTGGTTGGCATACTAGTCGGGTGTGGAGATATGCAAGCCAATTGAACCGAAACAAAAATTCGATTGAAAAGTGAGAGTGACTTGGTGTTCGGCTTCAGATGCCTGTTGCAGATAAGTATGTGTATATTAAGGTCAACTTGTTGCTATTTTTCTCTCTTTACATGGGCTGAGCAGTGCGCCTGGCTGGTTGGTGTACTTCTGGTTTTTGTTGACGTTATTATGTGGGAGATTTGAGGGCTGACTTTAATCTTTCTGTATGCTAATGCTACCTGCTTGTGTGAAATTCAAACATAAAGCAACTTTCGTTTTGAAATTACATTACATTATAGCAATTACACCAAGCCGCAACATTGATGTCGTATGCAGATTTTAAGTGCAAACAGATTGATGTGCTTAAACAAGGGCATCAAAATCTTAGATATCTTAAATTGAGACTAACTGATGCCCGGCTTCATCGGTAGGTGCACCCACAAAACACAGTCATTAAAAGCTAAAGGTGAGGTAAACTCCGACGCTAAACAGGTCTGTTAAATTATTGCCAAGTCGGGCTTAGTCACTCAGACTCACTAAAAGCACTATAATCTCCGAGAGCCTACAGCGCAGGAAGTAACAAAAGCTTCTACACAATGGTATCCAAAGAACAGACAACCCTAAACAAACACATCACAGAGCAGTTGAGAAGATATCAACGAGTTGAAGATTGGTCACACCCTGCGGCTTGCTGAAAATTTGTTACAAAATGTCCTACACAATGACAGTCTGGGAGAAGAACGGGCGGCTCCAAGCAAACATGGTACAGACAATTGTTAAAGGAATCAAGAGTTCTAGGAATGATTGTAAAGAGGTTGAAAACACAGTGCTGTGTAAGGAGACTTTGTTGACGCCCTACTCCCCACAAGAGAACGGCTAAGTATCCTTCGGAATAATCGATAAAATTCTCACCCACATGTAACATATACGTACGTCGAAATGACAAACCATGTTGTGAAAAGTTGTCTACGAAAAAATCCCCTCTGCCCACTCTTTGCCAGAGTGAAAAATCATCTTATCGTACAAAAGTAGTTTTATTGTCACCTTTTACCGACGCGCAATTGCACTGGTAATTAATTTCAGTTCAAAGAAAGAAACATTCGCGTACAATGTTTGTTTTGTGTTTCCACCCGAAAAAAGCAAACCGTGTTATTATTGACATCCTCGTCCGTACTCCGACTTCAAGGTTATCTCTTATGCTTTCTAAAGAAAAAAAACCAACTAGTGTCATAAGGAACACGTTCATTCGATTGATACACGATTGGGTAATATGTACCTCGATAGTAGATACCTACTCGCAGAATGCAAAACGAAAAACGAAACAAAATGCTAGATGATGTAACAATTAGTGAGATTCGACTGTCGTCATAGGGTTTTAGTTTTTGTTTCCTTCCACCTGCATATTTTCGAGGCGAGAGACGTAATCCACCATTGGTATTACCATGTACCCGTTATAACCACTCAATGCTAAATAATCAGGTTTAATGGAATATACGACTGAATTCATCGACGGCGACATACAGCGTCTAACTAGTTTTGCATCGTAACAGGCCGTGCTAAGCCAAAAAGCTAACACGTCTTCTAACAGCCAAATGGAACAGCTATGCGACACAGATGCAAACTTAAAGAGCATGAAACTGGAAAACTAAACGAAGGAAGGAATGGTGCAACTATGTATGTATTTAGAGAGATTCTTCTATTCCACCACCGATGCGTTGAATTTATACAACAAGGAGAGACGGTAAGCCACTCCTGGCTGTCTCATTTACCGTCAACAACACACGCCATCAACCAGGTCACGCGAGCCGTGGTAACAAAAAGGCACATCTTAGTGCTAATTGGTTTCTGTTGAACCACCACGCCTTTCTAGCTACCGATGTACCTTAATTTACGAGAAATTACGAGAAATATAAGGGTACCCAAAACCTTACGGGTACCCGATATTTTGGTACCCGGGTAATACCTAAAAATACGGGTACCCGGTTATGCGGGTATTAAGAGCTCTAGAGACAGCTGGCTGGTGGCGAATGAGCCCTTAATAACGCCTGTTTAGACGGACCCCTCGACGTAATGCCCTTCGGGTTATGCCGTCGGCAAATGTTTCGTAACACAGAATTTGTATGGTATTATTCCGACGAATCTGAGGAGGAGTTTCATGACCTCCAGAACAGAGCCAACGAAGATTAAAATATAAAATTCGTACTCAGAGAGAGAATCTGTTCGGCGGGATAGACTGAAAACACAGTTGAGTGACATCAAACAAGGGTTGCCAGTCCAACTTTATGGTGGCGAGTGCTGGACGATAAGCAGGAAAGCAGAGAACTTTCGGGACAAATACTTATTTGAATAATTGGTCCCGTAAAGGACGAGGGCGAATGGAAAAGACACAGGAAAGCTAAAACACAAAAACTACACTGGCTTGGTGACATCGAGCGAATGGAAAATAATGCTTTAGCGAAAGGGATCCACGAACACAGCCTCTCGGCTCGACGCGATAAGGAAGACCAAACCTTCGTTTTAAGGATCAAGCGAATGCCAGAGAGCTTGATCTAGAGAACCGGAAACAGCGTGCCAACTTAGACACAGATTCTCTAGGGGTCGGAAGCCCGTTAAGTAAATAAGTAAATAGAAAAACAGAGACCCTGCCTTCAAAAGTCCTTTACACTTGGTAAATATTTTTTCAATCATTTAAAGATGGCAATGGCGCCCGCTGGAGAAACATTAACAGTCTCTAACAGGAGTAAGCAAAACACAATTACGCTGATCCGAGAAGACATTTTCGAAAGCGCCCGCATTCTTTTGCAACAAACACTTTCATATACAATTCCAACATGTTTGCGCCATTTCGCCAAAATTTTCACCGTTGACATGTTCATTTCGCCTTTTCATTACAAATTGGTCGCCTGTTTCAACCTAAAGACCAATTGTCGGGAATTACCATTAAAATTAAACTCCATGCAAACTGAAGTGAATTTTCTAAAAATAGAAAATTCTGTGCGAATACTTATTTCACCTTCGAGCGTGCGCTGTGACTGACATTTAGTATGTGTCATACCATAGCCAACTGTCAACGTAAACGTCAGCGTTCCGGTGTGGCATAAATTTCTCTTGACAATTTCCCACATAGGAACTTTACCCAGGGAAATATATCCACAAAACCGCATTCTAAGAACACTACGATTAATGAAATATCTACCTGAGGTATCTGTTGGATGACTGGTTCACTTCCCAGATTGCACAAGCGGGTTTTGTCAGCACTTTGGTGCAAAAACAAACTCTATGCTATTCGCTGGATGAGGCACGCACAAATCACAAAAATATAACAAAACTATGCACAGCGCCCAGGAAAAAAAACTAAATTGCGGGATACGCGTCAGAGGCAGGGACCTATTACTTATTTATTTGTTTATTACTGGCGTTTGGTTCACGTTTCTGTTATTATCGAGGGCGTTTTTCATCGTGGCTATTGCGCGGCTAATGACAGTAGCAATCGGTATTGGCACAGATTTATGAGTTTTGTTCCGGAGGCAATTATATGCCGACAATGCAGGAACCCGGAGAGCGTTGTCTTCTATGGGTGTAAATGTGATTCAAGTCGACTACGGCCATGACAACGTCAAAAATCAAACGCGTAACAAAACCAGAAGGCAGCTTTTCGCGATTTTCGAAACGAAAACTGAGTTGCTTTGGAAAATTTGTCGGAAATTCGTTTGACGTTTCGATTGTGTGTATTCTTAGGGTGGCGATGGGCAGATAAATTTCCTCGCTCTCTCGTTTCTTCCAAACAGGGGGATGAATCATGAATTGTGTTTTTCGAATTATTTTTTGTCTTATCTACGAATATTGTGGGTAAAACGGATATGGGTGTCAGAGATAAGCTATAAAGAGATATTCAATTCCCGTCCCTCTATACCCGCGACACCGATTTGTTTACATTGTTGCAGTTGTAGCGACATATTGCTTTTCCTCGCTGACAGCTCTAGTTTGTGAATACGTGTAAGGACAAAGCAACAACAATTTCCACGGTCCCTTTAAAAACGATGCGGTGGATTTCTCTTATACCACAATCATCTGAACAATTTCTGATTACTTATGGATACTTTTTTTATGATTGTACCCCTTGCAGCTTAAAACCGAATTATCCTTCCATTAATTTACAGTAAATAATCTGCCGAATTTAGAAAACTCTTGAAATGTCCAATTTCAAATTGGCGGCAGAAATATTTCACATTTTTAATTCCCGACATCGAAATGCGAGCAACAAATCAGCTGTTGTGTTCGTAGAGTATACCAGTTGGTGAGTTGAGCTAACATTCCAGTCTAGGAATCACGAAATTATTATTAAGTTTTAACAAATAAATGCGTTTTGTGCAATAATAATCAATTTTAGGGTGTGCAAGCCTAAGTGTATATGAAACTATGCGTTGTAAACCTTTGTTTTTTCTGAAAAGTAAGATTTCGAAGTTAAAAAATGGAATAAAAAATATGAAATTTTCGAAATTTCTTATAAAATATTTCCATGTTTTTCTAAGATAAATAACTTTGGGTAAGCCTTTTCTCAAAGTTTCTATCGTAAGAGATGTAGAAAATACATAAAAAAAAACAACAAATGCAAACAACAATATTTCGTTTTCTAACGTTATAACTCTTACCTATTTGTATGAGTTTTGTTGTCGAGGAAAGTTTCAATATTAAAAAAATATGACTTTGGTTATTAAACAAACATGCCCAACTTTCCAATAATTCCGGGATTTGCCGTCATCTTGGTGTGAATTCGTTAACTTTCCGCCATTTTCGGGGTGAATTCGTTAACTTGCCGCATATTTATAAGGAAAATGAGACAGTATTGCAGAATATTGGAATTTTATTTATTTATTTCTTTTGTTTTCTTGGAAGGCAGCTTGTGAGCACTAGAACACCGGCTGGAAAGATGAATATCTCTTTATAGCTTATCTCTGATGAGTGTTAGCGAAGAAGTTTTGTGGGTTATCTGTGCATAAGGCGGTACGTGTTTTTTTTTTTTTTTTTGTTAACAAATCTCAAATTGTGGGTATGTTTGATACGATAGCCACGGGAGTCTTTTTGGTTCTAGAATGCTCGGATGTGGTCGGATCCTGTAAAAGCTTCAAATTATATCAATTGAGGCACAAAAAGGTAAAAAATAACGGCTCAGCAGTAGATTTATGTCAATTAAAACGAATTGTCCATCACGAGATGTGTGACTTTTCTTAGTTTTCACTAAACACATTTGTATATACATATGTATGTACAAAGTGAAATGTACAATAAAAAAAATGAGGCTGTGATCACGCGTAATTAAGGCAGCCGTCCTAAACAATGCTGATCTAACATTGGGGGAACGGTTCGAATTGGGAGACTTAAAGAAACGTCATCTGCTTTTCGGTTCCGTCTGCAAGATGGTGATGGCTGTACAGCGATATCGACTTAGCCAGAGGAGTGAAGATCCAACGACTGAAGTGACTTGGTAATGTAGCACCGATGGACAACCTTCTCACACCAACCGCTGTAAACGCAATGGATCAAATAAATTGTTGTGGATCCCTCATTCTAAGCCTGCGGCCTCCATGGCTACAACTCTTACTTAAAGGATCCTCATACCCCAAATGCCTCTAACATCAACTGTACATATGCATGTATGTTTGTATATGAGCTTGCCATCAGTTCTCTTTTCCCCGTACACTGTCTTCTTTTGAGTGGCGGTTGAGGAAAAACCGGAAACATTTGATTTTCAAATGTTCTGAAGAGTTTGATACTCTAAATTCACTGAATCTATCTCCAACATCGTTTCACAAAATCTTATTATGACTCCATCCGAGTGAAGAACGCGTACGACCTGTGCTAACTTAGAGTAAATCACAAAGAATCGATTGAAGGCGAACATTGTATACAAAGGTCTGTATCCCAAACGAGGGGCGAAGGCTATTTTCACGTAAAATGATGAAGCAAAAGGATTTATTATGCCTATGGGTAGGGCTTGCCATCAGAAATTTAATGAAACTAGAATTCATGGGTAAAAAATTCGCATATTACGTCCACAAAGACGAACACACTAGAAATATTGAAATTAAGCGTTGTGCGTTGGGAGAATTATGCATTGGTGGCGCTCAAACACATCACGGTCCTCGCTTTGTCTGTGCGCGACCGTTTCGCCACGTGATGAAGGTAGGTTTTCAGCAAATAATAATAAAATCGCAACTTTTAAAAACCCCGAACGGTCCTCAAAAGGGGACAGTGTCTGGAGAAAAGAGGGCGGATGGCAATCATGCCCATTGGACGGTTAGCAAAACAAATCTACACACGGTTGCGTGACTTGTATATACCAGGAGCACTGCCAAATATCTAAATAAAACAATGTACTACTTCACTTCATCATCTACAACCATATTGTACTTCCTTACTCCATGCAAATAAATAAAAATTGAAATGAAAACAATATTTTCAGGCAAGCAGTGCAAATGCTAAGCAACAGGTTCAAACACGAATGGGTAAAAATATTATTGTGAACGGACCCCAATACCACGAGGTAATTGCTGCCCAACTATAATTCATGAAATAAATACATAAATTCTCGCACCACATCGCAGGTGTTATAAGAATCATTATTACTCGATTTCCAGATTGTCGTTGGGCTACATAATGAATAATTTCGACGAAAAAGGTATTTTTCCGAAAATCTGTGCGCTCGTCGGACAACACCAGTGAGAAATGCATGGCAAAACTCAATTTTTACAATTCATGATAAAATGTGTTCTTAGAATAATAAGAAAAAATTGTATTATTGTAAACGTACCCCAATATTGCGCTGAATATCTCGCTGAAATCGATGAAGTTGTTGAAATCTCGTTGAGCACAAAAATCTTCACACCACACAATTGCAGTCCCCAGGCAATATTTGTCCAAAATTCAAATCTCACTATATTATTCGAACTCATTTTGCATCACAAATCAATTCAGAAACCTTAAAACACTTTTGAAAACACATTTATCCCAGACTACACAGTGTATCTCGCGCAGATTGAACTTGATTTCAAATTTCAAGTTGAAACTTGAAAGTAAAAAGTCCTCATATTAACTGTAGCGGGATAGTATGACAGCTATCAAATATCAATTTTCGGAGCAAATTCTCTTTCCATTTGTTTCGGAGTAATAGTGATGCCAGCTCGTGTTCCGTTTTCTTTCGAACGATCTTTTAAAAAACCTATTAAAATATTTTTTTTCCAATACACCTTTCAAATGGAATCACAAAATCATTTTCACTTTTAAATATGTTTGTATTTCTATATTTTCATTTAACTTATAACCCTAACTAATTTTGATACAATTTAAGGCAGCGGATTTCATTCAGTTTTCTTTTCTTTTAAAACTTAAAATCTAACAAGACAAAATGTACAAAAAAAAACAACAGAATTGCATTCTGTAAAATAAAATTAATAAAAAATAACCAAAAATATTAACATAATACAGATTCAGATTATTTGCACGGGCATTTATGGAAATGGATATCTATATACAAGAGACTTTCAATGAGAGGTAGACCTACGATCTACACGTTTCCTTTTGTTTTAACGATAAAATTATATAAGTTATCTTAAAACTAAAAAACTATTAATGTGGATATTCTCTCATCATTGTCGTCTGGTTCACGTACAACCACATGATTCAACAACCATATTGGGTAACTTCATTAGCGTCGCTGTATCGTTGGAATCCCTGAAGAATATCTCTAGTGATGAGTATTGACTGGCGGTACAGCATGGTATCAATTCAAGAGGCTTCTTTCCGCTTGTTTCCCGGTATGAAATCACTTTCTACAAAAGAAATCAAATCCATTAAATTAAATTCCCTAAAGAGACACGCTTATTCCACGTGATTTCTCAACGAGATAATGAAAGATTAAAAATTAAAAAAAGAAAGCCCTCACCCCCAGCTACGGAGAGAATACTACTTTAAATTATCGTCAATGCTTTTGGGGTCGTCGTCGTCGTTGTCGTCGGCGTGCTTCATGCCATTTATTACGTATCACAAATGCGCATTCATAGAGAAGTTTATTGGTTGGTTCGCAGATGCAATATCTACATCAACCGAAAATACCGAGTATCTATTAATTGAAACATTGGAACTTCCCAGAGACCTAAATTGTGTACGACTATCGATTGGTAGTGGACTTTGCTCGCGAAGGGTCGAGACTCCTCTGTGAAATGTGAAAATCAGTTTAAAATTATTCTAATCCGAGTCTGAGTTCTGTTTGAAATTGATTTGAATGTGGATTTTTTAGACAACATTGAAAATGAGTCAGATCATTGAAAGACTTCAAGAGATTTTCCCTAGAAATTTAAACTTTTTCTATCGCTGCATACTTGGACCGGCAATGAATTCGTCTTTGCCAAATGACACGCTGCGTTACACCCTGATAAGCTGCCAACCTCTGCACTAGAACTCTATGGGTTGGCTCTTTCTCAGAAATCTCATAGCTAGAACGAAGTCTTGTCCAAGGTCGGTGGACTGTAGGAATAGGACAGGGTTGAAACATGTCTAAGGAGAGATAAAGAAAAATTGTGGAGCTGACACTAGTGCTTGTATGATCTGTAGAATATTTCTGTTTCCTTATTCATGGTGAGACTAAAGGAGATTAAGACTGGGCAGTGGCATAGAAAGTTTTGGAGGTCGTTTTTAAAAACGGAATGGGACTCTATTTAAACATAAATTTGACAATATCGAAGAACTGCCGGATGACTCAATCTAACATCTAATCAACGTTGCATGAGCAACAGGATGGCTGCCACCGAGCAACTAAACCGCGTAGAATGAGAAAAGACACCATGCGTATTACCATGGATCCACATCGACCCAAGTGTGAGGAAGAGGTTATAAGTCATCTTCATCAACCCACAAACCACCACCACCAATCAAAGTGGTGATGAAATACTCATCATTTCTGTAAACAAACAACCAGCTCCTTCCCGCTCTGCTCTTTTGACGCAATAACATCTCATTATCTTGAAGCATATGTACATATGTATGTACCTATGTACATATGTGGGGGGATGGGGATTTCTTTTTCAAAATGTTCTTATTTTGCAAAAGAACCTCCGCCAATTGATAAGAATATAAAATTTCTTTACTCACCCTCGTCAGTGAACTATGATGTGTGGTACTAAGCGCTATACTCGCCGCACTTGAGCAGGATCCCCGGCAAAAGTATGCATCATAGCCTCTCGGTCGTATAATCCAATCGCCCCAACCGATCTCATCAAACGCAATATAGAGCTTCTCACGACAGCACTCCGAAACACCGTTAGTACAATTAACGCTACGCTTCTGCCTGGACACGCGTCGTCGATTCTGCGTGTCAATCATAATAAACGGCCGATAATCCTTTTCCGTCGATATCAGATTATCGGCCGTATCCACCTCACAAGACTGGCAGGATATGTGGATTAAATGGCTCAGGTCATGGATGCCAAACCAGCGTTTGATTGGCCATTCGATGTCGATTTTCATCCAGCCCTCTGGAAATGTATTTCAAAAATTTCTTGTGTTCTTAGCGAGATTTTATTGTTTTTCATTTATTTTTGTGTCTGATTGTGGGGGTGGAGCAACAACTATCACCGACACGAGCAAATTTTTGTTCTAGATTCTTTTCGTTGGTGTTGTTTGATTCTAAGGAAAAAAAAATACCAAGGCACGAGTAATAATGTCTCAGGGGTCATTCGACTTTCGGACGAAAGTCCAAAACAACTCGCGGACTTTGAGAATTCTATGATAATAACTTATATTTTTTTCTTTTTCCTCGTATTTTCGCGTCTTGTTCTTCTTGCGATTACCTATATATTTATTTTATATTTATTGAATACGATGATGAAATCAACATGAACATTAAAAAGCGAACAAAAAAACGAAAAAGAGATAGATAGCAGGAGACAATGTTAATAAGTGTATCAGGCTCACCTTGCACATCGACCGATTGGATTGCGATTGGTTTCACTTTGGGGAGATATTTCGAATTGTGACCCCCTTGCTCAACCTCAGATACAACAATTGTTTGTTTAAGGAGATCCTTTCGATTGCGTTTTTTAAAAATCCACAAAACGGCTGTACTCACATCGATGCTGTCTGCATCTAGATCGTCGATTTTAAATGAGAAACAAATTGAGGGCTGACTTAGGTGATTGCATTCGTGTTTTTCTAAAATGAGAAAATGAGAAAAAAAAATTAATTACAACCATTAAATAGAGGAATAATAGAATCTATGGAAGCCAGCGTATCGCTTAACTATATCTGTTGAGCCCACATGGGGCTTAACACTTCTTACAAAGCATCTGAGTCCCTAAACCCAGTGGGTAAACGTAAGACACTCTGTCGGAATGACCAGCCTACAAAGACCTATGTATATTCGTCTCATCGCCATTCCGCCAAAGTGTAACTATGTTGACTTTTACAGAATACAGTAGATAATTGGATTGAAACGCGTTGAAAAGATTTCGGACCTGCTAAAAGCCGTACGAATACATAAAGCGCTAAAATAATGCAGGCTTACTTAAAAAAGTAGACGGCACTCACACAACCAACGCTTAAAACATTGGCTTGTCTATTTGTGAACACTACACAAACCCGAATGCAATCAACCACAGGGTTTACTGTTTGTTCATCAGGTAAAATTGTCAGTCACAATGAGATTACATGGGTTGCTAAAACCATAAAGCCGGATACAGCATTTTTTCAATAAGTGATCGAATGTAAAGAATTTCGCTTGCTTCTGATATCGGTGCGCTGTAATAAAATAGCTCATGTTCTCCTTGGTATATTTGGTTCAATTCATCTCTTCTAACCTAGTGAGAACGTTGTGCAACTTTACTTCCTTTCTCCTATAAAATCTTGGTTTTTTCCTCTTTTTCTCTTTGAGTTTCTTAGAAAAGAAATGAAATTTCACCTCCGCTATTGATATGAATTATCACCAAGTTGACATCATTAGAAAACCAAAATAAAAAAAAATAAATTATTTAATTATCACCAATTAATTAAGTTTCTAATATAAACAAACGCAGCATGAATACATTGGAGGTGTTATCTTGGAAACATTTGACCAAAGGGTTCAGCACGCTTTCGGAAAAGTTCAAAATTTGTGATAAGATACACGCTAAAAAAAATTCATACACTCAATGAATGCAATAAACTTTTTTTCTATCTACATACTATACTGGTAAAGGTTAATAGAGCGTGCAAGGACTTTTCGGCATTTTTTTATTTTGATGGTGACCATTAAATGAATGATAATTGAATGAACAATTTTTGTGTAGTCGCCGCGACTCAGTGGTTAGTGTGTTGGACTGCTCTGCGAGCGGCGGCGTGGGTTCAAGCCCCAGTAACCCCACCTCTCGTCGGGGAATAACAAACCTCCGGGTGTATAATTTGTCATGAAAAAGCTTCTCAATTCGCCGTTTGGAGTCGGCAATAAGTTGTAGATCCCTTCTATTCCAGTGAAAAATGTAACACGCACGACATGAATGGTTGCGAGGAGCTTGGCCTTGGCTTATCCCGGATTGTCGTGCCAGCTATTTATTTAATTATTTTTTTTAATTTTTGGAAGTTTTCTATTTGACCTTTTGATGAACTAGTTTCAAGGGACATATGAAATTCGGGTTTGAGTTGATTCAGCTCTTGTGGAAAGACACTAGAAAAAGGCAGGCATTTGTTTTGACGAAAATTGGGTAAATGGGAGGTAGGTAAAAACTTCCCTTTTCTTTTCTGTAGCAGAAAATACACTGGGATTAGTCTAGCCTGGAAAATTTATTTTATAATTCCACTTACCCCTCTCCAAAAAGATGAATTTCTTGCTGGCCCTTGCATAGTAGTCATCCAAATCCTTGGAACTCGTTGACTCGTCCTGCTGTATCGTCGTTTCCTCATAGATCGGCTTTGGCATTCCCATCGCTGATACATTTGGTTTGGCTTTCAAGCGAAGCTTCTCCAAAATTTGTCTTTTCACGAACTCAATTCTCAGACGGGTTAATTCCTCCTCACTGACGCGTACATTTTGACTATTCGACTCGCACTTGGGACATTTGATCGTCTGTGACTTTTGCTCCTTATAACTATTCCGCACGGGACCGTGTCTATCATCCAAGTCATTGCCTTGAACATCAACTCCATAGATTTCATCTCTTATCATATCAGCCTCATCGTCTTTGTCCTGGATATTAAAATCACCCTTAATAGTGTCATGATTATCATAATCATCACTATTAAGCTCTTTGTGCAATATGTGCCATAAATTGGGCTTATAGCTGCCTCCTGACAAATCCCACTGTTCATTAGCTTCTGATTCATCTTCTTCTGTATTTTGGGACGGAACTACTTCTATCACTTCCTGTTCTTTGCTTAGAAGATAGTGCCCAAATTGCTGCTTTTGATGCTGTTGTTGTTGATGAAGATGATGATGATGATGATGATGATGATGATGCTGCTGCTGCTGTTGTGTTTTGTATGACGACTGATGCTGATGATAATAGTGTCGATGCTGATGATAATGGTGTGCATTATGATCACTTGTCTCAGTTGATGCATACTTCTGGTGGCGCAAATGATGATGGGGATGTTTGTAAACTTCTGATTTTGCAAACAAACGATTTCGTATGCTTGTACCTTCTAGGGCGACAAAAGCCAACAGAACAAAGGTTGCAAAATATTTTGCCATTATAATGAGTTGATTTAGTTTCGATTTTTCCTTTTTAACTGTCACAAAACTTTACTTTTGCTAGAATAGGATATTTCGTATTTTTGTTGCTTTGACTATGAAATTGTTGTGTTTTTGTAATTGGTAGGGGGCGTGTACTATCTTTTTGGGAGCATTAATATACCAAGAGGAGTTCTTAAACTTTTTTGAAGCATAGAACAATGAGCACTAGTCTATGCTGTAACACTTGAACACTTTTGTTTTTTTTTTTAATTTTGCTGGAACTAAGGTTGGCCCTTGGTTAAGAATTATTGAATCGAGTATTTTATAAACCGCAGGACATCTGAAAATAAAATAAAAATAAATAAATAAAAAAATAAATAAATTTTAGTTAACCTGAATAAAGAAAATTTTAGAAAAATTGCCTAGGTATACCAGTAGATGAATACAGTGGTTGGATTCATCAAGGTGTCATGGAATGCAAATAAAATTGCAGCAATTGTAGCAAGAAAGCTGCAATCGTGCGAATGCAGAATTCGCTTCAAAAGGTGGCCAACTTGTGTATAAGATAAAACGGAAATCTAGCCGATGTAATGTTTCACATTTAAGCATGTGGTTTGAACTGTGGATTGGAAATAAGAATGTAGCGGCATTTTTTGAGAAAAACTACAAATAGCCGTGAATTCTGTAAGTGTATCTTCATTTTGCCAATAGATTCATAGTACGTACATATATGAATATGTACTTAATGATTGGATGGTGGATTGTACGAGAATGCCGAGAAGTATGTCTTAAATCATAGGCGTGTTGCATAATCCATTTTGTATGGAAAACCGTTCACCTTCATATGTATGTATGTACATTTCACAAGTGTTCAGCGGCTATAAATATAAAACTATTAATCGAATCAGTGGTCGCTGTGGCTCAATGGTGAGTGCGTTGGATTGCTGACCGAGCGGCGTGGGTTCAAGCCCCAGCCATGTCCACCGTACATTTTTCGCGGCACCACCTCTCGTCGGGGAAAGACAAGCCTCCGGGAGTATAATTTATGTGAAAGAGCTTCTTAACTCGCCGTTCGAAGTCGACAATAAATTGTAGGTCCCTTTCATTCATGCGAAATATCTAACACGCACAAAATGAATGGTTGCAAGAAACTAGGCCTTGGCTCATCCCGAGACGTCGCGCCAGCTATTTATTTTTTTTATCCAATCCCATCATCATAAATAAATGCCTGATGGATTTCTTCGGTTTTTGAATCGAGCAATTTATCGAAACAAAAACGAACCACAAAATCCAAAAGATGTCAACTTTAATAGCTATCGGATCAACGAAATATTCTCAGATGACGCGGCAAAACTACTCATTCACTCACACAATGTTCAAAAATAAATTTCGCAAACTTTTTAAAACCACAAAATGCTAATCGCTTCAGAAAAACTAATCACAGATTACCTCCAAGATTTTGATAAGAAAAATATTCACCATCACGATCCTGCACGTGCACCTCATGCTCGGGATAATTATTTCACTTCAAATATGCGATATAAGATACTCGCGACGATTTATTTTAAATAAATCCTTTCCTTGTAGAAAAAAAGTTTCTTATCATGTCACAACTTTTTCGCGCCAGATAAAATTCAGAGCAACACCTCTAAGCCCAACACGCGATAACTGCAAAGTGTTAGGGCACTATAGAGAACCTCATTTATTTTAATGGCTTTCCGAGATCCAATCCATAGCGTTGGATTTCCCTTCCCTTGGAAAATCAGAAATTGTGACAACAAATTGCATCAGCCTAGGTAGTCGTCGCAGCTCATTTGTAATGCCAGAGCCCGAAATCTATCTTTACCTACCCAACCGTGTGCTTATTTTTTTTTTTTTTTCTGCTTATGGTAAAGAATTAATTTCAGATTTCTTTTATGAACGATAAACATGTACATATGTTGTAGAAAATGTTGAGAAAAAAAAAACCGTGACAACAATTAAAATACATATGCTGCGAAAAGAGTTTATTTTTGTTGTGTAGCGTCGCGTTGCTCTTTGAGGGCGAAACGGAGCGTTTGTAGGAATAAGTTTGCATATGTGACGCTTTTGGTATTCGCATTGATTAATTACAATTAAATTTACATACCACGCTATAGTATGATGCAAACTTTTGTGGCAAAGAGTGGATTGTGACGGAATGATTGCGCTACTCTATGTCATTTAAAAAAATCCAATCAAATTCAGGTACATACATACATATGTATGTATGTATATTCGACGATATGAACTCAGTCTAGAGAGTCAACCACATTCTCAGTCGGTGCTAAGAACTTGGCACTTCTGTCCACCTGAATAAAACGAAATGCGGATAGAAATATCCAGACTAAAATCCAACCAGACTATTAAACCTGACGTCTTTCCTGCCGAGCTACTTAAAACAACTGGAGATAACTTGACAGAGGCCACACACCAACTTATTTCTAAAATTTCATCAGACGAGAATATGCCCGATGAGTTGAATCTCAGGTGACCAAGACTTCTTCAGCATGTTATAAGATAATATCTTATCTGCCATATTATGTGAACACTTAGCATTGTTTGCCCGCTCCTGAAGAAAGTATATCCTCTAAACTTTATCAACTACAAGGTGAAGCGCTGTCATGTATCTTTTTTACCATCTCAAGGAATTGTGCCACATTCTCATGCCAATACCAGAGGAACAATATTTTAAAAGTCAGTGCTACTAATAAATCAGTGCTACTAGCGTAGCTCGCAGAACTCAGCGAACTTTCACCGGTGTATAAAAACAGAATAAGCCTAGCGGTGAACAAGATCCACAAAATCCACGTATTTGATGTCAACAAGAAAAGACATCCACCATTAACGAATCTAATGGAACGTTTTTTCCAAAGGTAAAAACCAACGCAAATCGAAGTATGTTTCCTTCCTGCAGGTGTTCTGGTTTATTACATGCATACATACATATATATGTATGTGAATTCATATATCCCCTCAACCTCACATCGACTCCGAATAATGGCTTGGTAAAGTCGTGATGTGGACGCCCTGCTAAATTTATGTGAGAGATTCCAGCTACAGCCCCTGTTTCGCAACTTCATGTTTTAAATCAACTGTACTTTTTCGTTCAACCCTCTGAACTAACCCACTTTGCCTGCAGTTCCTCTCAAGCAGAAAATGCATGAGTATGTATCAGTGCTCAATGCACAATACAAAATTTGTGCAAATGATGCATGTATGGTCAAAAACCATACCAGTGGGGAAAGGAACACCTTTATGCACCCCGTATTCTTTTTGCACAGTTGATTGAACATTGAATTGTACCTCATCCTATTCGCACTGAAGGAGCAAAAGGGAATAAAGGCTAGCTAAAAGCAAACAGTAAAAGGCGGAGTGGTGTCCTTAAACGTACGCAACATAATTGTTGCGTATATTGATTTGTGATGTTCTCCCTTTCAACGATTGTGCAATGTTGATGTGTGTACAGGGTCATGCGCAATAACATATATTTTCCTTTTATATTGGTTTGGGCGAGAGCCTTGGAAAAATCAACAATTACCAGTACGAAAGGATACCTGTACACGCGAGTGCACATAAATGCATACATACGCCCATACATATAAAGCTATTTCTTCATATTTGTGGTTTCTGCCAACAGCAGCTGGGAGAATACTTGACAGCCTAACTTTATTTGGGAAGTCGTATGAGAGTTTCTTTTCAGACCATTTGAACAGATTTTATGGAAATTATGTAAAGGTTAGGTTGTAGGGTCTTCAGTTGGATATTTAAGGCAACAAATGCTTGTCCTGACTTGTCAAATCGATATATGACTTGTTTTTGTCACCCACTGTATGGCTACGTCAAGCTTTTTGCAACTCACGCAGCCAACCTAAAACGCAGCGTGTTCTACTATAATAAACCTCATGAACTGATTTAAACTTGTCCATTACGCTAACACATTTCATCAGATATTTTCCGTCTGGAAGTTGTAGTGGCGCGTACGAATTGTAAATTCCTAAACTAATTCGCGTGGAAGTTCATTGATAAGGCGCTTGTATACTTTTAATTAGTTTGCATATCAATTATGAGATGATACCGGGTGCTTGTTTGGCGTGATCATGCACTTTTTCATCAAGATTTCAACAGGAAATTGCAAATACTAATTCATTTTGCTAAGTGTATAAAATTATCAAAGAGAAAGGGTCAGCATCAGCAATGCAAGTTTCATGAGAAGGAATGCGTTGTTGAAATTTTCGTAGGGTTATACGCGATCTCTAAACTCGAGTTCAACATATGTAATTTGAGTCCACGTTATTATGCCATCAATTATGCTGGATTAGATGTAGGGATGAACTAATGACATCTGCATCTGCAGGGTTTAATCGGGGTTAGAGAGGAGATTGACAACGGGAAATTTAAGTCTAGCATAAAAAGGCCACCCATTTCACAACCTTATCTTCGATTACTCTCTATAACATCGTTTAGACTTGCTCCTTAATTTTCTCTCATTCGAATCATCATCAAGAAAAAAGAAAATATTCACAAGGACCATTTCTCAAAGGACTCGTACTCAAAATGAGAAGTATAAACCACAGACCGAAGAGAAATTCTCCAAACCGCATTCTGCTACAATTAAATTAAGCACAGACTCGTGGAGATTTTCTAATTACGTGAAATGGACACCACTGTAAAAAAATAAAAAATCGAAAAGTGTGTGTCTGTGTGAACAGGGAAACAGAGAAATTTTGTCAGCAGTATCTTTGTTGCAGTTGAATTATCAACATTGATGTAATATCATTGTCGACATAACTTAGAATTCATTATTCTGCTTCATCAATTTTAGTTTGTAAATAGAAAACATACATAGATAGAAATTGATATCTTTTTACCACTTTGTTGAAAGCAAAGCATTCGAAGTCTTTCCTCGATAAAAATTCGAAATAGGTACCTACCTTCAGCAATTACAATAAAACTACCTATCTTTAAGACATAAAAATCCTCTTAACTGCGTAATAGTTAACGTAAATATCCAGTGAGACATTTGTGAGATATTTTGTGAATAAATTCGCTCTGCAGCGTGAAGGTGAAGGTAAAAATATACGTAATTTTACTCAATTTAAAGTGCATATAAAATAAACTTTATTTAACGGTTAGGGGCGCCTTAAGTCGTGTGTGATAGTGTATCGAAAGAAATTTGTGTAAGTTACTTACAAGTTGCTAAATGTATACCCTTTTGAAATTTGTCTATTACGGCCAATTTGCAATTGCGTTTCTGTCTAAAGGCAGTTAAGTCTACACACTGAATATGAAAAAACTGGGTACATATTGGGACATCTACAGTAGCGATGATTGGTACTAATTGATTGTTAATATGTATATAATTCACTTTCGGATGGATAACATAAGACCGGTAAGAAAGGTGAAGGGCAGAGGAGGTTTTACCATCCCTAGCTGGTAAGATAAGTTGCAGCTGAATAGCTTGAAGAGTATTGGAGCTATGATATCTACTTCCCGTTAAACGAATGCCGGAAATATGTCTTCTTCCCCGCAGATTGGGCTGTTATGTTTGCGGTCTAATGGAGAAAGGATTTATTTTTATAAACTCTGGAAAACGAATGTTAAGTAAGAGTTCAACAGTCTCTGTGAAAGCAAACAATTGGTCCTGCCCGAAACTAGAGCTTCGTTTCGTTTGTTTAAAGAGTTTCTTTACGCTAAACTTGATATATTTAGACAGACCGGCGTGGTCCTGGGCCTCAACCAACAAGTCTCTCCAGCCAGCTCGATCTTTAGCCAGCTGCCTCCAGTTTCGCACGCCAAGTTGGTTGAGGTCCCCTTCCACTTGCGTGCGCCACCTGAGTCGCGGTCTTCCTCTACTGCGCTGACCCTCGGGTGTGGATTGGAAGATTTTCCGAGCTGTAGCATTGGTGTCCATCCGCTCTACCTGATCCAGCCACCTCAGTCGTTGGACCTTCACTCTTTTGGCTAAGTCGATGTCGCTGTACAGCCCGTACAGTTCGTCGTTGTATCTCCTCCTCCACTCCCCGTCTATGCAGACGGGACCAAAAATCACCCGAAGAATTTTCCTCTCGAAACAGCCAAGAGCAATTTCATCCGCTTTAGATAGAGTCCATGCCTCTGCGCCGTAGAGCAGGACTGGGACGATTAAGGACTTATAAAGGGTCACCTTAGTTGTTCGAGAGAGGGCTTTGCTACTCAATTGCCTTCTTAGCCCAAAGAAACAGCGATTGGCAAGAGTTATTCTTCGTTTAATCTCAGCGCCGGTGTCATTGCCTGAATTTATAGTGGAGCCTAGGTAGACAAAGTCCTTAACTACCTCAAAGTTATAGCTGTCTATAGTGACGTTCTGTCCGAGACGTCGGTGTTGGGTGTCCTTTCTTGTTGACAGCATATACTTCGTCTTGCCCTCATTGGCCGCTAAACTCATCTTCGCCGCCTCCGTCTCGATACTCACAAACGCACCAGTGACATCACGCTGCGTTCTTCCGATTATGTCAATATCGTCGGAATATGCGAGTAATTGGACGGACTTTTGAAAGATTGTGCCTCTGGTGTTGGCGCGTGAGTTTTGCACAACTCTTTCAAGGACTATGTTGAAGAAGTCGCATGACAGCGCGTCTCCTTGTCTAAATCCTTTTTTGACATCAAAGGTCTCGGTGAGGTCTTGACCGACCTTGATGGAGCAGCGTGCATTCTCCATCGTCATCCTGCACAGACGGACGAGTTTGGCAGGGATGCCAAAACTAGACATGGCTCTGTATAGCTCGTCTCTATAGATGCTGTCATACGCGGCCTTAAAATCGATGAAGAGGTGGTGGGTATCGATTTGAAGTTCCTGGGTTTTTTCCAAGATCTGCCGCAGTGTGAATATTTGGTCGATGGTGGACTTTCCTGGCCTGAAACCACACTGATATGGACCGATCAGGTTGTTGACGAACGGCTTCAGGCGTTCACACAACACGGCAGATAAGATCTTGTAAGCGATGTTAAGAAGACTGATGCCTCTGTAGTTGGCGCAGTTCAGAGGGTCTCCTTTCTTGAGGATCGGGCAAACAATGCTGAGGTTCCATTCATCGGGCATACTTTCTTCCGACCATATTTTACAGATGAGTTGGTGCATGCTCCTTACCAAGTCATCACCTGCTGCTTTGAACAGCTCGGCATCAGCCCCAGCAGCTTTGTTGGACTTAAGCTTCGAAATGGCTTTCTTTACCTCGTCCAGATCGGGTGGACGGAATTGTTGGTCTTCGTCGTCCAGGTTGAATGGTTCATTCTGCCTGATAGCGGGATTTGATTCGTCGTCGCCGTTAAACAGTCTGCAGAAGTAGTTCTTCCATATCCTCAGCATCGACTGCGATTCTACTACGATGTTCCCTTGTTCATCCCTGCAGGCCTCGGTTCGGGCTCTGTAACCTTGACAGGTTCTTTTTACCCTTTGGTAAAACTTCCGAACCTCATTCCTGCTATAACATCGCGCATGCCCCCACAGAGGAGAAAGAAGACGACACCAAAGACAGGTTCTACGAGCTCTTGGACAAGACATACGAGCAGTGCCCTAGCTATGACATTAAGATTGTCCTAGGCGATTTTAACGCAAAGCTAGGAAGAGAGGGCATCTTTGGTAGTACTGTCGGAAAGCACAGCCTACACGACACCACCTCCGATAACGGATTTAGGCTGGTCGACTTTGCTGCGGGGCGGAACGTTGTCGTAGCTAGTACGCGGTTCCCACATCTCGATATCCACAAAGGAACATGGAGATCTCCTGATCATATCAGACTAATGTTGGCGAATTTAGCCTTGATGCGAATTGTCGTGAGGCGTTCGCTTACATACCTGAAGCTTAAGACTTCTTGCCTAAGTCTGCCTCCAACGACAAATCCACATCCAAATAAGCGCTGCTTTTGTTGTCGGTAGCAATCGCCGTAGTATACATCGCAGTTTTCCATCCTCTTTTTGCCCGGCCCATCCCACCGCACTTCTTGGATTGCGGTTATATCTGCTTTGCAGCAGTTGAGGGCCTCCGCTAATTGTTCGGCTGCACGTGGTCTGTTAAGGGACCTAACATTCCACGTGCAGATCCGAAATTCGTTGTCCTTAATTCGTTTGCATGGGTTGTCATCAGTGAATCCGTCCGTATCCGAGGCTTGTTGTCGCTTCGTAACTATATTTATTTTCCGTGACAGGGCAGTTACCCCGGTGCACATCATCATTTCTTCTCCCCGCCAGTAATCTGTAGAAAGTACCAAACCACACTAAAGATTCAAAACAGTGTGTTGGTTACTTCAAATATTCAAAATCAATCTCAAAATGTCGAAATTCGGCTGAGACTCGGGATCATAAGGACAGTAAAGCGTTGTAAATAAATTCCTGAGAAATCTGAATGCGAAATCGATAAATTTAAAGAGATGTCGCTATTGATTGTCATAGTCCTTCCTATCCACAGAGAAAAATTGGTAAATTTTCGTCCCGCCTGCACAGTTGCCTTCGTGATAAAGTTCATGGAAACGAAAAAGGGATGTTTAACGTATTCCCTTAAATCTCTCAATATTATGAGCGCAACAACTGAAGCTGATGTTATCATGATCTTATTCAAAAAGTTTGTCCTCGTTGTTGGGCGATTTTATTCCAAAGTCGAACGACTCGACATGACCTTGGTGCTTTTGGTGGCGACAATATGAAGGACTATTGGATGTTTTATTTTATGTGTCATCGCCCTGCTGTGGTATATTCATATGTAACAGATGGCATTTGCATGAGGACTAACAATCCTTATGGCCAAATAACAATGTGGCGCACGGGCGGTCGCGCGTTGTCAGATTGAGTGGAAACAATGGGCTCTTATGGTGTAAAGCCCAAATCACAGTTCACAGCTTTGTTGTCATTTTTTTCACACTTATTTTTGCAAAGTTATTACTTGCATTTTTTTTTCTAAATCAAACAACAAAAATAAAAGAAGTACATTTCTACTCTTCTTTTTGTCACGAATTAATGTATAGGTGATTTGAGGCATATTCCTTAGTACTGAACGACCGACCCCCTGAAGCCACATTTCGTGTTACAAAAATTTTAGGTCGCGCTTTTGACAAATATTATCATAAGTCGGTAGAAAGCCTGTCAAAAGCGCGACCGTGCGAGGGCCAAATTGTGATTCGGCCATTAAGGTTAGTTTAGATTGATTTAATTTCTCTTTTTATTTTATTTAATAACTAAGACGACCAGGATGATGTCCTTTTACCTTTAAACGTAAAAGTTTGCCCAAACGAGCCACAAATGATTGAATAGTTCAAAGACAACATTTCAGGGCGTATCACCGAAATAGAGAAACAATTGTGGCAGAAAATAATGTGAAATATTCAAGTACGTACCAAACCAAAGAAGCCGAAGATGCCATTTGCCGAATATTGTATATCATTCGAAACTGTCAAGTGTAAGCTTAGAATTTTCTAAATATTTACCATTTTGCTAAAACAAAACAAATCACACTCTTCTTATTGAGTCAAGATTTAGAATACTTTGGAAGACATGGTTGCACCTTCTAACGAATTCTTAGTACGGATCCTAGTAATATCAAGTACATTTTTATTTAAATTAAAACACTACAGTGTAACCTATATGCACAGACCACAATTAAAAAAAACATCTGTATTAGTCCTCCGAAAAAACAAAAAAAAAAAACTTCACCAATTCGACGTCATCAATTGCAAGCAAGAACACATCGGTGACCTTTTGGTTTTTTTTTGTGATCACGTGAACAATAGAATGGATGATGTAAGGATTAGAAATAATAAATAAATTTAATAAACATGAATATATGTACATATATTGTCATATACGACATATGTATGTATGTAGATAAACGCGGTAAATAAATTCACGCTTAGATTAACAAACTTATGTGGGAGGATGGTGGAAAATTTTTCCATTCTTATCAATTTTTTTGTTTTATATATTCTTTTGCTTTTTTGTAAATTTTTTGAATTGTTTCTTTTTTTAGTTATTTTGCTGTGCTTGATTCAGATGAACTTTGATGACATTTTCCTGTTCAGTTCAATACGCCGTATTCCTTTCAAAAAACAACCAACGGTGGGTGGTTACTAAGTTATGACATGTTCACATAAAAATTACATATTCATAAAGATTAATCAGTCTTAATTTTGCGCGTGGAGGATTAAAAGTCTTGTCCGACCTGAAACTATTCGCAATTTTTCAATGTTGCTTCACAGAAGGGATAGAGATTTTTTTTTGGAGCAGAAATTGGTCAAATGGGAAGGGGGATCCTTAAAAGGAAAATTGTTTTTAGAGTTTAAGTCAAGAACAAGATTTTTCAAGAGATTTTTTCTGATTCGCATCTAACGTCAAAAGTAGGACTATATGTTGGGAAGATGAACATTTTTTATTCAAGCTTTTCATACATTTTTTAGTTCTGTGGCATTAAAGGGAGCAAGAATAGATGACGGTGCAGTTAAGTGAACCCTTAATGGCCCAAAAATTAGAACTAGAAAGAATAGTATACAGCTGGTGTTAGGCTTAGGACAGAAGTTCAGAATTAGACAAATTTAGGTATCACGAGTGAAAAGAAAACGTTCTTATGCAATTTCGAGTACAGAGAATGCTGTGTCACTTCAAGGGGATAAGGGGTAGAATAGTAAGTTACTTATATACGACAGTCCATAAGCAAGTGAGCAAAAACTAATTTATAAAATTTCCCAAATCTTAATGTTGGACAATTCAATTTTGGGAAACACCAAGTCTTTAAAAGCCCAATTTTTTTTTTGGAAAAACACAATCCACCTGCAGAGTTGTGTCAAGCACTTTCCAAAGTGTGAGATGAGACTAAAGTTAAGGCAACAAAAAACGAGTTTACATTTTATCCAAGGCCACGTACGCAAGGTTCAAGAATGACCCACCAAATATGTAGGCCTACTAAACCAGACTTTTGAAACAGATTGGGCATGTGTATGTTTGTACGTATATTTAAATTTAAGGGTTAAGTTTCACACATTTCTCTTCAAATTTTTATATATTCATGATAGGTACATGTGAAATACCCAAAAAGGTAAAAATTAATGGAAATTTTTTTTTACATACATTACGATGGAGGACTAAAAAATTAATTCCTTCGTTCATCTTCAATGCACTTTCTGGCGAATGTTTACTAAGACACAACAGGATAAGATACAACGCACTTTAAAACAGGCCATCCATGTAAAATTTTTAAATTTCAATAATTTTTTGTTATTTTTTTAGTTGTTTTCTTATTTATTTCACTTGTGTTTCACTTTTCAAATCACGGATAGGGAATATAAATTAATTGAGTTGTACTACCACCTCGTGCCGTAGACGACTGGTACTGTAAGACTAACACGGATTATCTTGTTCAATTTAAAAAAAACAAGAAAAGACTTAAACTTTTGTTTTAACATGGTATGCGCTTCACAATCGTCAACATTGGCTCTTGGTCTTAGTCGGTGGCATACACATTTCGAGTGGATTCTACTCTCACATGCATGGGGAGGGCTTCAGTTGATCTTTTTACTCTTTTTTATGTTAATCAAAATGGTATTTAATTTAAGTGTTTTTGATTAGTCGAGTGTGTGGGTAAGGTGTTACTGATAAGTGATTTAAATCGTTAAGAGAGTTTTAATTGCTCTAGAATCTTTGAAGTTCTCTTCGATATTTCAACACAAGTGCGTTGGATTTTTAGATTATTTTTGCTGTATGTAAGTAAACCTTAAATTTGTTGTGGTAGGCTTGCATTATTCAAAGCTACATAAGATTCTTGCATTGGTCGGTAGCTCGTACCTTAACTTAGATGGAACACATTTGCATGACTAATATTTTGAGGATGATAGAGAGAATTTGGCTAATATGACTCAACTGAGTTTACCCATCTTGCGTTGTTTTTGATTTGAAATTGATAGGGAACGATCAAAGTATAGAACAGTGCCCGTTGATGACGACGTTAGTAACGACTTTATTGTCATGCTGGACTTTGGCATTTATTTATTATTTTGTGGATGGAAAAGTACTCGGATTTCCTTTGAAACTGTGTTCTTGAACACTACGAAGCTTGTATGGACCGTCTTTTTGACGGATTTTTGGAAACGCGCAATGATGTCAATGTAGTTTACATACTAAACGATTTATTGAAAAAATAAATCGCGCATCTCTTGCTGAATTACTCATTCTTTTGGCTTGGTGAGATAAACAGAATCTTGCTAAGTTTTAGGTCAGATATGATACAATTAATAAGGTAGGTAAGGCAGCCAAAGTGTAATTTATTCACAGGCAAACCTCGTTTAAGATAAGATATAAATCTGGCTTGATGAGGGAGAAAGTACTCGACCTCATCACACTTAGATCCTTCTAGACACTTTGCCATGCTCATGGGGGCTGATTCCGGTTCCTACCTTACCACTCGTTGGTGTTTTGGGTCTCCAGCCATTGTGATATCCTCAGAAACCTGGAAGATCATTTAGTGGAATATCAGAGAGTTCTTGTTTATCATGATAGTAGTGTCTGTCTAATGTTTTGTTTCTCAAGTGATATATATAGGCTTGGGCAGTGGCAAAGGAAGTGAGGAGTATCCTCTTGAACTCACAATCCCATTGATGAGCGTCTGGTCGACGTTGGCATTTTCGAGGGCCTGTTTTCACATTGTTAAAAGCTTCTTCTATGCCTAAAAAAGCATCAAGTGTATATTCTTTAAAGTTTCCTCTTTTTTTCTCGCGTTTTTTAAGACTTTCATTCCTGTTGTAGTTCGCAGTATTTTTTTCGCTTTGTCTACGAACTAGTTCTAGCAAAGTCAAATTTTGTACGTAACAAATACAACAACCAGCTGGCTACAACTCTTGATATTACCCGCAGTCAAAAGCAACTGGCTAGGAATTTTACGATATCCCATGGCCAGGGGGCGACTCTGTGTTGCACGAGTTGACAAATCCAATTTCAACACTCATTCAACAACTAATCCATAACCCTCACCGTTTTCTCCAAAAACAAATTTCAAGTTTTTTCTTAATTTCAATTTAAGGTTCCAAGGATTAAAAAAAAGTGTGCGCACGAAATATATGATAGTGTTTTAACTTTTGTCTTCGACGGCGCCATCTACCCTCCACTTACCAAAGCTGAAATATACCTAAAGGGTATATACCTAATATACCTAAAGGGTATATTTCATACCCTAAACGTTTAGGGTATTTGCCGTGATCCAAACCGGACAAATTTATATTTCAAGCAATCCAGTTGGACAATTTGAGTCAAAACAGACAAATGCAGCATTACTGATCCAAATTAAGAGCTAAAGTGAATATTTATTAAGCATTTCCAAGAACTCACAAATGATCTACGATTTCCGAGAGATTCGAGCTACTTCGCATTTTACTTTGTAGTCCGCACATTTCTATTACTTCATAATTGTCCGCGAAATACAAGTCAATACTACTTATCACGTTTTATTTACCTATATTTGTTTAAAACCGAATAAATTACACAGAAATAAATAAGCTTTTTGAAAGATCACAACTGCCATTTCATTGTTTTTGGTTGGCAACATTCGTTTCCAAAAGGCGAATGAGAAAGTTCACTAATGGTAATACCACGAGTTCGCCAGGGCGTTCGACTCGCTACTCGTAATAGCGGGTTAGTAAGTACCCATTTCCCTTCACAGAGACCAAGCATATAGCAGCTCCACTTACCATTACCACCCATTCCATAATTCAATTTTTCACCACTAAAACATCCCTGCTATTCTACAAGTACAGTTTTCTTCCTCTAGCCTCGGGTGTGCGTTTAGATTTCCTCCCTACATGCTGCGTGCGCCACAATTCTCCAACCAACTGGAGGGAGCGAGATAATGTTTGAAGACAACTACTCTGGTATACAACTATTTCATGTTTAAGAAATACACACTTCTAAAGCGAGAAGAATAGCAATATCAACTTTCATGGAGGAGAAAAATAATTGTTCAACGTCTGGCGTCGAATGTGGACTCGTTTTTATTTTGTTCTCTATCCATTGAGTAGAAACTCGGGTTGAAAACCTTCAAGTTAATTGTTTCACAGAAAAAAAGAAGTTTCAAGCTCTAAGTTAACAAAAATAAATAGTTAAACTGTTCTATAGTTGTTCATTTATAACAAATTGTTAAGATACTAATAAAAGTTTTAAGTTTTTATTATTATTTTTCTTTTTCATTGTGTGTGTGGAATTAATCAAGAACTGAAAATATCCAGCGGAGCACCCTTTTTAATTGAACAGTTTTTCATATTCATTTAGGGCACATGTTTTTTTTTAAAAACGCCTCCGCCGTCTAAGTGCGTTAGAAAAGTTTAATAATTTTTGTTCAAACTTTTATAATATACACAAGTCATAAGTTGGAAGCAGAATACAAAAGACAAATCATCAGAGGCGGTATATTTCCCCTTGTTAGTAGCGAGGGTAAGTACAAGTATATGAGAACAAAAATTGAGAACATCATGTATTTTATATAGGATTGTCGTATCAGGCAACTAACGTCCAATAAGAAGGAATTAAAAAGAAGTATTAACTGCATTTTATTTTATTGTTTCTTTTGAAAGGAAAAAAAAATCAACAGCTGTGTGCCATTGTTATTACTTATTGTGTTTTGCAAAGAATATTTAAAAATTTGTATGGTGTTGTGTCTATTAAGAAGATTTCTCTAAATGGGGTGGTTTTTAATTACAATCCACCCCATTTTTGCATCTCATTCATACGAAGAACTTATTAATCCTCACTAGTACAGCTGCAAATGTCTACAATCAACTTAGACGATAACTACATTAAAGTGTTTGTAGAAATGTGCCTGTCGTCGTAGGCGGTATTAATATAGGATTTCTAATCATTTTCCGGAAAATTTCGAATGTAAAAAAAAAAAAAAAAATTGCAGACACGCTTCGAAGATTGCATTGTCTGTCTTGTTCTGTCCCTTTAAGGACATCCTGACGCAAACTCGTCCAATCAATTCGAACACGCCGCAAACATTTTTTTGTATACCAACGGCCTTTTTCTTGGTTTCTTTTTAACTGTTATACCTACGCGTTAAAATTGCAGCAATTGAATTGAATTAATTTATTTTCTTCATACTTCTAAAGATAATACTAAATGTTGTATTGCGAACATACATCTTTTAGTTTAACTTGGTGGTGGAACCTCTGTACTTGTATTTTACATCTAAATTAAAAAAAATTAGAATCCAGGCGCCATGTTACACTGCGAATAAAAGCCTTTTTTCAAAATAAAAAGCATTCGTATTACAAGTCTCACTTGAAGAAAAAGCTATTTTTCAATAGTTTACTCCTCATGTGGTCCCATTGCATCAGATTCACATTTAAAACACACTTATTCGGCTGTAATTCTTTTAATTGAGAAATTTTTGGAATTGTTTATATTGTTGCTCTATGAAGTCGCCTTTGTTTTGGTGACTGTGTGCATTTATGAATCTGTCTCAACCTAAGCGGCGTGTTATATTACGCAATAACGTCAAGAGCATTCTTGATATTATATAGACTCAATTTGTCTGTCAAGTTGGTCCTTGGGTCGGTTTAAGTGGACTGTGAATACAATGGAAAAAAAACGGCGGAAGATCGGGAAATGTGGAGAGTCCACTTAAGCTCCCTAAACCCGCGACCCTCATAGTGAATAAGCGGGCAATTGGAAAATAAACGATTGAATGAATATAGTCAGTATTAGCAAAGACTTTACAACAATCGGAAGTAATAGGTATAATAAATTAATTCAAGTTTCAGTTTAAAAACAATAAATAGCTCACAAGATAGCAAAGGCCTAGCTTGCAAAAATGCATGTGCCTACCACGTTTTTCGCACGAAGAAAAGGGATCTACAATTTAAAAAATCTAAACATATTTTCTTAAAGCACCATCCGCAGTAATTTAAATGTTAAATTCGAACAACAATCGAAAGATGCTTTTTCATCTGCTGTACCTATGAACTTTTTAATGGCAGGTCTGTTCGTACCCGGGAACACAACTTATCCCTTTCATTTGTGCACAAAATTACAACATACACAACACATGAATTCATCTGTACATTCTGTAAGCCAAAAACTCCCTTTGGTTAGAAAAAACTTGACATTTTTTGCAATAACAGAAACAGAATTCTAGGAAACCTTGTTTACACATCCGATCAAGAAAACTGTCCGACTATCAAAGTTCATAGAAACATAAAGTATGAGTGGGTGGTGGGGAATTCTATGTTTGATTCGGCAACAGCATTATGAAAGCAGAAAGCACAGAGATTTATTGTTTGTCTTAAGAAAGCTGCGGGCTAATTTTCTTGTTTTTTTAGGAAATGGTTGATGAAAACATGAAAGGTTTTGCGTACAAGGAAAATCACTGGTTGCTAAGGGAGCAATCTTGTACAGTCGAACATAGGGATTGGTGTTTTGCTTCAAACAAGCTTTATATGCGCTGTTGTTTTTTTATCTTTATAACTAATTTTAAAATATGAGTAGATATCTAAAAGTTAACTCAATGTAAAAAGTAATTTTGTAAATAGTAATTAAGACCTATGTAATACAAATACTTACTGTTGTCATAAACCAGCTTTTATCATGTTAGTATTGCTGTCCGATGCACTTACTACCGACTACCTTCATAAGGATTACATGACGGATAGTAACCGTTATCAATAAATTAAGATTTTATAAGGACTTGTCGAAAAAGGCAAAACCAGGGCCTTAGATGAACATCATGAATTGTAAATGACAGACTTGATATTCAAAACCATTATTCAAGAAACAGTTCTTAGCCTGTAGACATTAGGTTGTCAAAAGATTGAATGGGAGGAAGGTGGACGCTTTTTTTTATAATCAACACGCGCTCAAGGGCTCATGAATACCCTCTTGATGTTTTTCTCATAGCGTGAGCGAGGTACACATGCACACTTCACTTCATTTCTACGTTCCACCAGCATCTTAGTCTTTGTTTATATTTTATCGGTTATAAGCGGTTGTTTCACTAACCACTACTCACTTGCCTTTCCTGCACAAATTCATATCTAGGTCGCACTTAAAACACAAGAGTCTTAGTAACACAAACCGTATACTTCACACAACACAGAACTGCTTAAAAAAAACAAATCTAAGTCCCCCCATACTTTTTCTCCAATTTTTCTCTCTATTCCACCAGCGTACTTCTGTAATTCGTAAAAAATGTTTTTTTTTTTTTTGTTTCGCCAACCATTTCAGACTTCAGCTTTGCGTAGATTTGTTGTATTGTCTTAGCAGTATGACTTCTAATCATCCAAATAGTTACGAAACACCTACGCCTATGCAGGCGGACGACGCCATACGTGAGTAACTTATATTTTAACTACAAATTCATCTATAATTTTATGATTTTCTTAATGGAATACTTTTGATTTCTTTCCATCTTTCGTTTTTGAAAAAAGGAAAGGAAAAATGTTGTTAAAATTACTCTTGAAGAGGCACAGAGTGTGCTGCAAATTGAAATGTTTACATAGTTCCTCTTGCTTTGTTGTTGTTTTTGTTTTGAATTTCGTTGAGAATTTCACGCCTAAGTTCTTCGCCGCCTGCAGTTGCAAAAATAAAAAGAACCCAAAAAACCAAAAAACCCTTTTTTTCCAGGCGATGAAGATGAAAGTATGTCGGAAGAGCCATCACCATCAACATCAAAATACACGTGCAAAATGAGAAACGAAGCAGCTTCAGCACTTTTAATTCATGAGAATTGTAGTATTTCTCTAATGACTTCGTCTGATGACTCAAGTCGGGATATATCCCTTGTCGATTCAGATGAAGACACTGAAATGCAATCGTGGGTAGTTGATTTTAAGCAAACACTCGAAAAATTAAAAAATGATAGTTCAAATAAGATTCCGAGTGATTCACCATCAAATCGGGATATATGCCTTGAAGATTCAGATGAAGACACTGAATTGCAATCGTGGATAGTTGATTTTAAGCAAACACTCGAAAAATTAAAAAATGACAAGAAAAATGATAGTTCAAATAAGATTCCGAGTGATTCACCATCATTTATTCCACCATCTCCATTTGTTGCGAATAATGATGACGAACCTTCTTCAAGTGAACATATTTCTATGTCTAGAGCTGAAACTGATGCTATTCTTGATCTATTAAACAGTTGCGATGGCGAAATTGACGAGACATTTGATCCCGCTATTGTTAGGTTTGGACCCGATACTTCACCAAATACAAGTCGAGCAGAAACATCATGCAGTATATACTCCACAGATGAAGAAGATGGAGCTAGTACAAGCAAAAAGTCAAAAACAGTTTTGAAAAAAGACAAATTTGATACTGATGATGAAGAAGTAAAGGATATTTGTAGCCGTCAGATTGACAAAGATTCTGTTAAAGATACAAGAGTTACTAAACTTGAAAAAATGTATGCAACAGGCAAATTTAGCCATCCATGGTCGAAAACTAATGCAAAGGCTATTTCTAAGGTGGAACGGGATTTATGTGATCTTAAAAATGTAAAAGAGGATGAGAATGATGATGTTATCTTTGTTCCACCAAAAATTGTATTGAAGTCTGATAAGTTTGGCGCAAATGGCAGCGCCAATTCAGCTGCATACCGTGCTGGGCGGCCATCTACATCTAAGGCAGCACTTGAAGCCATATTATTGGCACCAGTTCTACCCACAACCCACAATCCAAGTAAAGCTAGCAAAATTACACCAGAACTTACTGCATCTGCACTTTTGAATCGTCCGTCGGCTAGTGCAACTGATTACAGGGTTGCTTTTGCAGAAGTAGAGCAGCTGTTCTCCGAGGACAATGAAAGGAATCGTTTACTATTTGCGACTCCAAATGCTCTGCCGAGTAACCGTGGAATGTTCAAAAGTAATCAGAACAACGTGTGAATGTGCTTTGCTGTTAAGTATGCATGTTGTAAAAATGGTTGATGTATTTTGCTTAATAGAAGATTCTTAGTTCTACTGTACTCTAAACTCTAACCTCTGTAGTTGGTTGTGCGTTTAGAGAAAACGTCATTTCAGCTTGTCTGATCAGAAACTACAAAGAGGTGGCTTGTTTTGTAGAGAAAATCTTTTGATATTTTAACAGTTGAACTGTGTCTTTTTCGCCTTTTGAATCCAAATTTCGGCAGAAGAATGTAATATGTACTTTGCTGTGATACTATTAACTGTTTAGGTAACTACAAAAGCGTCATAGAAAGCCTCTTTATTAGCTATACGTGCACAAACTAGCAAGTAGCCAAAAGTCAGGCTTGGTTCCTTAGACACTGCTGCGCTCTTTGTAATTTCTGATCTAAACTAGTAAGTATTGTAGATCCGTTTCTTCTTTCTATGGACATTTGTTTTCTCTTGTAAACGTCTCTTTATTTACATTTATTTTACTCTAAACAAATTGTTGAGCGCCTGTATGTTGTCCTCTTTACGAAATTGCATGAAGTTTTATTTTTCAACCACATACACTCACTCAGTCTATCTAATTTCCTTCTTAATCACAAATAAATAACTTATCTCTTGACTCACATTATTCATTTCTTCTCATTGCTGATCAAATTCTAGGTCTCGCTGTTGTGTATCTTCCGAACCCATTGTCTGTGTATTAAATACCCTTTGCATGAATCTAAATGTCAATAATGTTTATGTTTTTGTTCGTTTATCAATGTATCGTTTAATATAAATTAAAAATACCACCCCTGATATTGATTGGGCATACGACTTATAAAAACCATGAATAGTTATAGGAGAGAATAGTTTTTTTTTTGCGATTTGACGGAGGCCAGATCTGTTGATCCACATACCGCAGAGTGCAAGTCTAAATGTTAAGCCTTTATACTTCGCTTGTCAATGAGAGGAAAACTGATACTGTGTTCATATATGTATGAGCAAGGAATTTTTATGTATTCAGATTGACATTTTTGAATAGTTTTTTAGTTCTTCACTCATTTATTGGCTTACTAATTTGCGTTATAGTAAGGATGAATGTTGTAGAAACAAGTTTTCAAATAGCTTAGCAATCCTTCTATCCTTTCTATGCTAGTTAAGTGCCTTCAAAACGTTTGTTTCAAAATTCCCTATCGATTTCCTTTCATGCTACTGAACTCAAAAAACTGATGAAAACATGGTCGCGAATTATAAAGATTAACAGATCATACCCTCCTCCGTCAAGCGAAAATTAAGATTACCTGAAGGAAGATTGGACGGAGGTATCGCCTTCAACAATAATCTTATAATTTGTAATAAAAATTAATTGGGAAAAAAATGTATGCTTATTTTTAGGAGAAGACACAAGGAAGCGAACTCTTACATCATCAACTATAAAAAGACACAATACCATCCATGATCTCCCCGAAGATTTGGCCCAAGAAGTAGAAGAGATCGTCCCAGAATTAAAAAGGAAGCGGCTACCAACAAAAGAGATAAACAAAATTGAACCAATACAACCATATCAGTTATGTCAACCACAAACTCCCAACATTGATTTTGAAGACTACCAGCTTATGCTACAAAAACATCATCTTCATGAAGAGCTAAAGCTGAACCAGCTTTTTCCACCAACACCAAAAAAATCTAATCCGTTTGTACCCATTCAATTTCTACCAGTTAATGAAGTTCTGGCGGAGAAGAGCAAACATTTTGCTGCAGACCCATTTGGTGGTATTTTAACCTATAATCCCCAGTTACAAATACAAAAACCAGAACGATTACCTGAATTAGAGCCAGAATCTGAACCTGAACCACAACCAGAACCGCAATCTCGTCTAAAACTTCGAGCAGGCAAACAATTTTTCCCAGCCAGTGTTGGTTCTAAGTTTTTAAGCCTCTCAAAGCCAATTCCACCGGGACCTTTCTTCAGACAACCTCAAGGGAATCTTATTCCACGTGAGGGAACCAGTGACACCGAAACTGAGGACTCACAATACCAGGCTCGATACAATTTTGACCTTCTGAGGGCGCAATTGCTTCATTTGCTAAACTTGCAAGAACGACAAGTTGAACTAACCCGAGCTCATCTCATGCATATGCACGATCAAAATCCACATTCACCGGAATTCACCAAAGAAGAGCTCAGTTTGCGGTTTGAGCCCGCCCGTCCCCATACTGATTATTCGGTAAAGACAGAAATATCACAGTAACAAGCAGCCACAGCCTCAAGTGTATTTAAGCCGGATCCATCGAACCGCCCCGAAGTACCTTCCATCGCTTATAAAGTAAGATCTTTTCCTTCTTTAAATCAAAATCGGAACGCACAACTAAAATTACATGACCGTCAAGTCAGGATTTATCGCGAAATGGAATTGGCTTTCCTCCCCACCCCTTCATCGTTCTACCCTTAAATAAATCATAAAAATATAATAATGCTGCACAAAAAGTAACCCAACAATAATTTCCTTTTCGAACACATAGTATTAATAGAAAATAATAGAAAAAAAGAACAACATGGACACAACCACAAAATCAGCGTCAGGCAAACCAACACCAGCCAATCGAAATAAATGTACATTGAACGGTAACGGAATTCTTGAAACAACGAGCACTCTATTAGATTCTTACCTGCAAGATTGTCAACAACAGCAACCTTCCTCTCCAGCATCATCGTCTACGTCACAAACAACTGGTGACACAACCTTTGAGCCATCAATTGACATGATGGTAAATGATTTCGATGATGAACAAACATTAACAGAAGAAGAGGCTTTGGCCGAACTTGAAGCACAAGATCCTGCTGATGAAATTGAAACCCTACAAAAAGAAAGTGAAATTCCTCTAGAAGAATTATTAATTCACTATAGACAGCATGTGGAACAAAACTACAAAGATCAGAGACAACAAAAAAGGAAAAGACGCATCAAAAGAACTAAAACACGAAAACAAGCAAAAATCGAATCCGAAAATTTAGCCAAAGCAGCGGCGGCTGCAAATATTTTACCAATCACTACGATTGATGAAGTCATAGTTATAGAAGAGAGTGACGATGAAGTCGAAATGTTGAAAGTCGAACGAGTCGACACGGATGTAGGAGAGGATGGTAGTGTACAGGATACACAGGACGAAACCCTTATTGGTGACAACGAAGATGTTGATGATGACGCCCATGAATTTGGTGCGGAATATCTTGACGAAATGGATGCATATATTGCCTTAACCGGTAGAGCTTTTGATTTTAGTAAGCGATCACATTTGATGGAATTATATCCCGAGAAATTTGCAAATATAAATCATAAGGTGGATGATGGTGAGTTGAGTGAAATTTCAATAGATTTAGGTTCCAACGCAACCGAACAGACGGAATCGGTGGGACCTACTTCATCACAAGTTGCTAAACAACAAAATTTGTAGATAATTCCGATGAAGATGATGACGATGACGATTTTGATTATGTAAAAAAAACTATAATGGTAGGCTCTGCCTATCAAGCGGTTATTCCTTTCGGCCTCTCAAAATATGGCGATGTTTTGCCATATGAAAATGAAGATAAACTCATATGGGAACCCTCTCAAGTAACTGAACAAGAAATAGAAGATTATCTACTACGTGTGCGGGAAATTAAATCATCTATTATATCGGCCCAAGAAGACGAAATTTTATCTTCATCGGCATCTGTAACGTCTGAATCTGATCAAGGACTTGGAAGTAATTTAGTTAGAGACGACGAGCAGGTTGGTAATAATCTACAAAGCTGTATTTCTTTTTTTAAATACTAAGGAATTTGCTGGTAGGCTTTACATCTTTTAGTGCAATGTGGATATAATTTTAAAGAAGCATTACGTCGTAAACGCCTCAATGCAGTACCTTTAACTGGATCCATGAGCCTATGGTCGGAAGATGAATGTCGAAATTTTGAAGAAGGCATACAAAAATTTGGCAAAGATTTTCGTAAAATTCAACAAACTCAAGTGAGTAGAGAAAGAAAACATTGTCATTTGTGAGAATTAATTTATAAGAATGAGTTCTTTAGGTCAGAACACGTTCAATACGTGAGCTAGTACAATTCTATTACTTGTGGAAGAAAACCGATCGTCGTGATCAAGATTGCATAGATTCCGATACGATTGATCATATGGATATTTATTTAGACTACGATGAACGTGACACTAGTTCAAATGGAGGTGGTAAAAGTACACCACCAGCTTTCCTTACTGATGGTTTTCTAACGAGTAAGTTTTCAATCTTTGTGTTATATTACTAGCTACGTATGTAGGTTAATGGAAGTTGTACAACAGTTAAATCTCTTAAGTGGACAACAAAGGGATAACAATTTTTGTCCGTGGATGTCGTGTTTCGTGCGTTGAATTGCTGTTTGAGCTGTTACAAACAAGCGAACAAGAGCACCAATTTTCAGCAGGCAATGACATACCCCCGAGGGCGAAATTTGTGAACAAGTTTCTTAATCCCTAGTCATCGTGGGTCAGTGGTTAGTGCGTTGGACTGCTGTGTGAGCTGCATGGGTTCAAGTCCCATCCAAATCCACCGAACAATTTTCATGGAACCACCTGTCGCCAGGAAATGACATGCCTCGAGAGTATAATTTGTAATGAAAAAGCTTCTCAACTCCCTGTTCGGAGTCGGAAATAAATTATAGGTCTCTTTTATTCGTGCGTTACACGCACATCATGAATGGTTGCGAGAAGCTAGGCCTTGGCTCCCGAGCGGTCATGCCGTCTATTAGTTATTATTATAACACCGGATCCAACTAAATATTGGTTGCTTATTTTACCATTGCTTTGTATTGAATTTTCTTTAAAAAATAATCGAAATTGATTTTAAGTTAAAGCTGTTTTTTAGATCAAACATTCCCAACGAAAAAGCAACAACACCATAGTGCTACCTCCTCGACACTATGTAGTTTCTCTATAATGAATGACAATAAACGTTCGCCATCATGCAGTTATTCAAAAAAATCTTCAAATAACAAAAAATCACAAAAAGATGACTGTCAAAATGCATGCAAAAATCATTCAAAGTATCGTCGTCGAAGCAGTCTTTTAGCAACAAGTAAACTTAATCATCATCATCATCATGGTGGTGACAACAACAGTAATATTTGTTCATCTAAATGCGCCTTGGAGTCTTCATCATCTGTAAGTGGTAAACATTGGCGTCACAACAATTCTTCGTCTATAACAACAACAGCAGCAGCAGCAACATCATCATCATCAACGTTAGCCATCAGTAATACAACAGTTAATAATTGTAATAAAAAATGATTATTACTTAAAAATTCGAAAAGAAATCCAAATTTAACATAGCACAGAGGTTTGAAATCAGGCTGTGAAAATAATGTCTTGAAGGAAAAAACAAGAAGACTAAAAATCAATTTCTCTGACTTAAATATACATATGATTGATATGTGTTGATTGATCGATTACAAAAAGAGCGCTGAAAAACACAAGAAAACAGAATTTTGAATTAGGGGGGTTGGTAATAATAATAAAACAAAACATTCGAATTCGCAAAAAAGGACAAGAAATTTTCCTTCAAAGTTGATTACAATAAAAAATTAAAATAAAATCTTTTAAGGTAAAGTTTAGCAAACATACATGTATAATAAATGTATATGTAGTTCAGGATCCCTTTTTGTTTTAACTTTTAATAAACTGAAGCAAGAAAACAAATAATAAAAATTAAAGATTGATAATTTACTATAAATTAAAAAGATACTAAATGCATTGCAAAATATTAAGCGACACTAATAGCTATATATTCCTTATAAAAATAATCATCAAACAATTAAACCTAGCAGTAATATATGTATGAGTAATATCTATTGGATACAAAACATTACATGTTGACTATAATGGTAAAAACATGAAAAACATTTAGGAAGATTAATTATTATTATAACTAGGTTCGTATCGGTCTTTCTCAATTTTGTTTCCTTGTTTTTTTTTTTCGATGAAATGCTCTTAAGAGATATTGAGAATTAAGAAACAAAATAAACTTAATATCGACGTGAGTATTAACCCTTATGGTACCATACATTTTTTCACCTTCTATCTCCTATGGCGAGTACCCGGTTAATCCATGTACAAATCTTTTGCATTCGGCCGTATTTTATTACCATAACTTTGGTATCATCTTGTGTTTGTTGAATAAGTGTGTAAAACGTTTTAGCCGCGTGTGTGACTAAATTAGTTCAGACGTAAAAAGTGACTACCCGGGTACCCGGTATGGTATGGTATAAGGGTTATGTATTAAAAAAGTGATATATATCTATGTATGCACTTTTACGCTGAGAACTACATCTCGTTAAATGTTCGACCTAATTTAACCACATACATACAATTTATTATTACGAAAATATTAAACACTAATCGATACCAAAAGTAAAAAAATATAATTTTATCAAACCCCGCATAATAACCAAACCTATTTAAAGGAAAAACAAAAAAACATTCACTTATGTATGTACATAGGTATTGATCTTAGATTTAAAAAAAAAAAAAAAATTATAACACTGCATTGAAAATTCAGCTCTACCAGTAAAAACATTTATTATTAGGACTAAGCCAGATATGAACTTATTTGTTGATGTATAAATTGATCGCAAAATTGAATTTATTGAGGAAAACCATAAAAGTTATAAATACATGTTAACAAGCGAAACAACAAAGATAAAAAAGTGAGTTTGTGAGTAAAAGAAAACATCGCAAAAAGCGTACGCTGGAGAAAAAGTAATTTCAATTTTTATTCATCAATCCCGTGAGGTGTAGTTCTTTTGAGTTGATAACCAATAACTTATACTTTGTCATGTCCAAGATTAGCACGACGTTGCATCGAAGCATTTAATATTGAATTTGGCTGGTTACAGAAACGAAACAGAAAAAACACCCACGGGTCGGCTTCACAAATAAATAATTATAACTAAATGTATTAACTAATAACAATAGCAACCTATGAATTGTATCACTATTTACCCTCAGATATACTTATATTATCAGTACAAAGTTGATCCCCGATGGGACAACTTGAAACCAAAATAATGAAAAAAAAAAAAACTATACAAGTAAGAGATGCATGAAATGCTTGATATGTATAAGTGAGACATGGCACAATAACTACAAAACAGTCAAGTAGAGTCTACTGAGGGAACATTGTATGCGTTTAACTAACCACACATATACATAGTTAACTAAAAACAAGTCTCCCCCACTCATAGATTCATGCCATATGATTTGTATTTTTTTACTTCTAATTTTTTTGCAGAACAAAAACACTTTAGTAAGATATATTTAAAAAAAACATTTTGGCTGTGCCCTTTGGTTTTTTGTTGAAGAAAAGAAAAGAGTGAACAAAATTGCATATATCTTATATTTACTTTTTAAGTTTTTTTTCTACAAAAATGAAAGATTTATATTTTTTTATTACATTATTCCTTATACAAAAATGAAAACAATTTTCATCAGTCTAGAAATAATAATAAATATATATACTATATCAAATGTGTAAACAACTATAAAAACTACCATATAAAACTATTTGAAAAACAAATGATATGAACACGATGACACTATTTAAAGAATGAAATTTATAAATGATAAACATGATAAAACTACTTATTAGATGTTGTATGTACAGCCTAAAAGAGGCAGACAAAATATAAAAAAAAAAATTATATGGATGTTTTAAACTTTATAATAAATGTATTTTTTGATGTATGATAATAAAGCATGGTGTCTTTTTATTTCTCACTTGGTGAACCGGACATTTATGAACAGCTGTGTTGCAAAGCTACAGTTAATCACAAAAGTAAGTAGACACCACGCACGCCTTTGTATTCGTGTCGAAAATCACTAGTAATTGAATTAGAAATAGAAAAATTTTTTTTTCCGAAAAAACAAGACATGAAAAAAATAATCAAGTTTAACCAAAAATTGACATCACAAAAGTTAGTAGACACTAGATTAAAAAATAGATTTTTTTTAAATTCGTATAACTATTAATACTTTTGGGATATCCTTTACCTGTGGGAACAACTTTCATTCTCGAAGGCATCGATTAAACCAAATTTTGTGTTTCCCTCGCGCTCATTTCAAGCCACTCTTCTTGACGAACCTGTTTTAAGCCATCTTTGGTTCCAATTTCCTGATTTCTCCTTTTTTGCTTGAGATACTCCCACAGATGCCTTATCACATTCACATCTGACGATTGAGATGACGTTTATAATTGGTTTCGAATGTGGTATAACCAAACCTATAGCCTATATAATTAATAACAAAAAAAAAGTGCCTTAAATTTGATTGATTCGATAACTATGATATGATACCAAAGAGTCACATTCACCAAC